>BSBK01001694.1:135000-1335000 GCA_027943335.1 Chamaecyparis obtusa
AGGTTGATAAGATACTCACCGAATATAGAGACATCATTTCTAATAATGTACCTAATGATTTACCACTGAAAGAAGCATTGACCATTGTATGGATCTGATTCCTGGAGCTAGTTTACTGAATAAGGCACCACATCGATTGACACATACCAAAAATGAGGAACTTAACTAACAAATCCAAGAATTTTTGCAGAAGGTTTTGATCTAAGAAAGTTTGAGTCCATGTGCAATACCAATTGTATTAGCACCTAAAAAGAATGGAGAATGGAGAATGTGTAGTGATTCCAAAGCAATCAACAAGATAATAGTGAAATATCGATTTCCTATACCGAGAGTGGATGACATAATGGATAGTTTGAGTGGAGCAAATTATTTTACAAAAATTGATTTGAAAAGTGGATATCATCATATCAAAATTAGAAAAGGTGATGAATTGAAGACTTATTTCAAGACAAGAGAAGGTTTGTATGAGTGGTTGGTTATGCCCTTTGGTTTAACCAATTCACTGAGTACTTTTATAAGATTGATGAATGATGTTTTGGAGAAATTCTTGGGTGAATTTGTGATTGTATACCTAGATGACATTATAATATTCAATAAGACCAGAGAAGAAAATTTGTTGCACATTAAATAGGTATTGTAAAAATTGAAAGAAGAAAAGTTGTTGATTAATTTGAAAAAGTGTTCCTTCATGAAAGAAGAGATTGTATATCTGGGATTTATGATTTTAGCTGATGGTTTGAAAATGGATCCTAAGAAGGTTGAAGCTATTTTGAATTGGCCTACACCTAAAAATTCTAGTGAGGTAAGATCATTTCATGGTTTAGCAAGTTTTTACTGAAAGTTCATCAGAAATTTTAGTTCAATTTGTAATGTTATGACTGAGACTATGAGAGGATATTAAAGAGAATTCAAGTGGACACATGGAGCTAATAAAATTTTTGAGACTTTGAAGCAGAAGGTTGTTTAATTGCCTATGTTAGCTTTACCTGATTTCAATAAGGTATTTCAAGTTGAATGTGATGCAAGTGGTAGTGCAATGGGAGACATTATTTGATACCAATGATTTGTGTTGTGTATTAATCATAAGGCTTTACAATATTTAGGTAGTCGAAATAAGTTGAATCAGAGACATATGAAATGGGTTGAGTATTTATAGAGTTATACATTTATGATAAAACATAAGAGTGGAGTCACTAACCAAGTTGCTGATGCATTGAGTAGAAGAATATATTTGATGACTAAAATGAGAATTAAAGTTCTTAGTTTTGATGACATGAAAGATTTGTATGAAACTGGCCCTGATTTTTCTGAGTCATGGAGAAAGTGTAGAGCACCTATTCAAGATCAACCAAGTACTAAATGGGAAGACTATTTTATTCAAGAAGGTATGTTGTTTAAAGGTATTCAGTTGTGTATACCGAGAGGATCAATGAAAACTTATTTTTTGATAAAGGAGAAACATAGTAGTGGTTTGGTTGGATATTTTAGCATTGATAAAACATTGAATTTGCTTAAGGAGAGATACTTTTGGCCATAGTTGTATAAGGATGTTCAGAAATTTGTGAGAAGTTGTGGAGTTTTTCAAGTTGTAAAGGGAGCAAGTCAAAATACTAGATTGTATAAACCAATTTATACTCCCGAGAAATCTTGGATTGATATCAGTATGGATTTTTTTTCTTAGCTTACCGAGGACAAAAATAGGTAATGATTCTATATTTTTTGTTGCGGATAGATTTTCTAAAATGGCATATTTCATACCCTGTAGGAAAATATCAAATGCAATGCATATAGAAGATCTTTTCTTTAAGGTGATTGTCATATTTCATGGATTATCACAGAGTATCATCTCTGACCAAGACAGTAATTGTTGGTTATTTCTAGAAAACTCTATGGAAAAATTTGGGTACCAAGTTGAGGTATATTTTTACATTTCATCCACAGACTGATGGACAAAGAGGGTTGTAAATAGAAGTTTGGGTAATCTATTGAGATTCTTAGTTGGAGACAAACCAAGTAATTGGGATTCTATGTTGGCACAAGTAGAGTTTGCATACAATAATTTAGTGAATAGGAGTACTGAAAAAAAACCTTTTAAGATTGTTAATGGTACACAACCGAGAGCTATATTAGATTTGAAGAACATTGTTGGAGAAGAGAAGAGAAGTGTTGAAGGAGAAGAATTTTCTGAGTTCATGAAGATATTGCATGAGGAAGTGAAACATAAGTTGCAACATAGTAATCAGAAATACAAAGATAGAGTAGATAGATCAAGAAGACATAAGAATTTTCTATTTGGATATGAAGTAATGGTTCATTTGAAGAAAGGTGGATTTTCTGTTGGAACTTATGGAAAATTGAACATGAAGAAATTTGGTCCTTGCAAGATATTGAGAAAGTTTGATAGTGGAAATGCTTATGAGATTGAGTTACCTAATGACATGTATATATCACCTATATTCAACATTGCATATTTGTATGAGTATCATGAATCTAATGAGGAAATGACAACACTGAATGATTATCCTAAGAAGCAGATAGAAGAAGTTGAGTAGATTTTGGAACAAAGAGTTGGCAGAAGCACAAGAGGAAAAGAATACATGGAATATTTGGTAAAGTGGAAGAATGAATCAATTGAAGATAGTTCATAGACTTTAAAATATAATTTAGATTTAGCTCAAGTTGTACTTGTTGTATGATTCAAAGATTCATCTCAAAATAACCCTAGGTGTTTCATGCAGGAGCATATTGGGTTCTTGGAAATCCTGTATCACTAAAAACATGTTAGATTTGTCATATGTTCTCAATAGCTTATTTTGGGATTTTGGTGAATTATTCTTGTTTCCACAAATGGGTCTTCATTGCTACTCGATTTGGTTATTCACCGAGTTGGTTCAGTTGCTCACTAAGTTGGTTTCGGTTGGTCGGTAATCTTTCTCATCGAGTGGTTTATTTTAGATTTTTATTTTGATTACGTAAAAGTAGGTTTTGAAAGGACTCAAAACCTTTTACATCAAGTTAGAAAATAATCACTAAAGATCCATCAGGAAAAGTGCAGCAGCACCACAAAGAGACACCAAAAAACTAACAAGTCCTTAACAAGAAAGACAGAGAAAAAAAGACAACAAAAAGATAGCAGGACAGCAGACGGTTGGCTAGATGCATTTCATAAGATCAACCACATGTTCAACAAGCATCTACATATTGGTTGAGGAAGCTTTGAGTTCCTCAATATCTTTGTTCTTGTTATCCTCCATCATTTTGAAGCTTGATCTGGTTCTTTTGCTAGGTCCATGATCCTCCTTGATCTTGATGATCGCCTGCTCCCCTTTCCCCTACTCCATTTTGTCCACAAGAATCTTGACATGCTTAGCCGAGGCCTTGAGAATGGTGAAACTCAGCTCAGTGATGTTACCCACCATCCTCTCTAGCTTCTCAATTATGTTTTCCATTTTTTCAATTCTCTTAATCATGTTACCACCTTTCATCATCTTCCCCTTTTTTATTTTCTTCTCCATAGAAATGATTCTATCATTAAAGGTCATAAGCCCATCAACCCTACCAACAGTCTCCTTCAGCTCATCAATACATTATCCCATAGGATTCTCTCCCAAATTCATTTTCCCAAGAATTATAGTTTCCTTTTGAAGTTGTTGAATGTGGGTTTTGATAGTACTGATGTCATTTTTCATGATGCAGAGGTTGTTAAGGAAAGCAAAACACCCCAGATTGTCAAAATCTTTATTCACACACACTGCCTCCTCCTTCGAGCTCTCCACCCTATCCCTATTATCAGCATGGCCATCCTTCTCAATATTAGCCACATCCTTGGCTATTTCTTGCATAATATTGTCATCAACCAAAACATTTTGATCTAACTCATCATAGTCCTCCATGTCTGTATCCTTCTCCACCTGCTTTTCTTATTTTTCCTAAATTTTCTCCTATGAGGCAGAGCCATCTTCAAAAGAAATGACAACCCACTTATCCCTCTTCTTATTCCTTTTATTAGATCTAGTGCACTTTCCTATATTCTCCATTTTCTTTTTCCCCTTACCCTTCTCACTGTCATCCCTACTCTCTTCTTCCTCCATCTCCATATCAATTACCAAAACCTCCATCTTGGCCTTCCTGATTTTTCTTTTGGACAAAGAGTCATGATGCAAGGAGGGCTTGCTAGGTTGCTCAGAGTCCACCTCATCATCTTCAGTATCCTCCATGAAGGGAGGATACTGAAGATGATGTTTGTATCATCTTCAGTATTTTGGATTTTTGTTGAGGCCAACTTGACCATTTGATTTTGGTCATGGAGTTAATGAGTGCATTGATCATTGGGAAGCATATGGACCTAAATTTGGGTCATCCCTTTTTCCAATGTCAGATCTTTAGATCTAACCTATTCGGTGGCCTCTTGTATAAATAAAATAGTATGTTGTAGATCTTAGGTAGTAGTTTTAGATCATTTTTTAGATAGAAGATAGAATTTGGAGGTTGGAAGATCCTCACATGCATGAGGATTATTTGTAATTGAATTCTAATGTATTGGTCATAATTGGGAAGGCCTTATAGCTTGACATGTATGAATTTTATGATGAATAATATATGATTTTTTTGCATTCTCTCTCTCCCTGTCTTGTGTTGTTTCTTCTGAGTGTTGTTTTTGAAAGAATTTTGGTGGTTGGGTGAGCCTTTGGGCCCGATAACCATCCATACTTGCATCAATATATAAACAAGGATTTAGTTACAAATTGAAAGGATGCAACCTTTCAAAAAAATTAATAGATGAAACTAAAACTAAACTCAGTAGTTTGATGAACAAATTGACATAAAACAAATTAAGTCACAGAGATCTCAATCCCTCAGGAGTTTTCCAAATTTGACCATATGCTGAAGGTACTCTAATGAAGTGTAAGTATCTGCATCCTCGATGATATTCCTAATCAAAATCTCTAATGCCACAAACTAATTCATGTCCTTATTTATTTCCTTCAACTCGAAACTGTCATTCTGGGTAGTAGTAAGGGTGATCTGAAGTAGTCTCTAACATTCTGCAATCCATTTTCCTTTGTCCAAAATCTCTTTGTCCTTATTCATTAGTGGTTTCATACCCTTCTTAATCAATCCTCTGAATCCTTCAAACTCAATTTTCAAATCTTTATCAAATTTTTCATGAACACTAACTCTATCCTTTACCATATCAGACTGATTAGAATTCAAGTTATCCTTTAACATCCTTTCTAACTTATGCTTCAAATGATTAGAGTGAGTAGAAATGGTAGAGAGGGATAAAGCAGATAGTAATGAGGCCTATGAAAACAACCCACAAAGTGTCCTCAACACAATATAGGGATGAGTAGACTCAATTTAGTTCACTAGGATTGGGACTGAGATAGGGGGAGTAGCTCAGAAGGATCTAGTGGACATGGGGAGATGGGTATAGGATCTAGAGAGACAGATGATAGTGATGATAGTCGACCAAGACCACTAGCAGAGCACTGCAAATAGGTACAAGGGGGAGAGAGAGGTTTCCCTATAGGTTGCCTCATGAAAGAGAGCCCTACAGGTAGCCCAGGAGGCCATTACAGTCATCAAATGAGAGAAATTAGATTAGTCAAGGAGAGGGAGTGCTACAAATGATTGTATTATGATGTTGTACCTATAGACTAGAGGACTCTTGGATTTAGTGAGAGAGCTACCATTCATAGTCACACTACAGGGGAAGGTGTATCATATGGATAGGTTATGATGAGACCACCAGGTTGAGGAGGAGTGACAAGACCCTAGGTAGCAACAAGAGTCTTCCCCTAGCCATCCTAACATATTTTTTCCATTTTTGAGATGAGATGTACAGAGGCACCTAGGTATATATACATATGATGTAGATGTATGTATTTTGACTATATGATGTATTTATGAGGTGATGTATGAAATTATGTAATTTTCATGACTCCTATATATGAGATGCATATTTGATGGTTCCTATATGGATGCATAGTTTTATGATGTATGTATGTATGTTTTTTATGATATATGTGTACTAACACTATGTATGATGCAGGATGGATTATATGCATGTGGTTTTATTCTACAATGTACTAACATGTATGGTGTAGGATGTAATGCAGGTGGAGATATAATAAATATATGTTCTATGATGATATACCCTATATGATGCATGTTTAAGTGGATTAATGATGGATAATTCTTAATGATTAATGGTATGTGCAATATGTGGATATTAAATGATTAATATGTAATGAAAATGAAAAATGTGATTAATAAAAAATAGATCTATAATGATTAATGCACTAAAGTGATAATATAAGATAATGCATTTAATGAACCTATATGCAATCTAATGCGAGACGCAAAATAAGATTTTTTGTGTGTCAATATGACCGAGGAGAATACATAGCTAACTAGGGTAGGGGGATAGAAGAGGATAAATAAATAAAAGAATGCATCTAATGGAAAATGAACCTAAATGTAAATTACTCTAAAATGCAAACTATCATTGTGTCAACATGGGAGAACATATACAATTTTGATGTTGCATAGGAATCATGTACCACATGCTAGATAAACAAGGATGACATGATTCTATTGTGTAGACCAGACTCTCAAACAAACAGACACATCATACCACACAAAAATTCATGAATCAACCAAAAAACCCATCTAAATAAATAAAGATATGAAGATCTAGGTTATCCAATGTAGGTGTGATTGAACACAAAAAATAAACCAAAAAGAAGGCCTCATGACCAAGCAGCCATTCGATCCACAACTCTTTCCCAAAACAAAGTTGATGCTTAGATTTAGGATTGGATGAGTCATCTTAGGAAAGATGTATCTTGAAGGGCCGATGATGATTGATTTAAGTTTGTTTCATAAGTGTCAAAGTAAATAAGAATATATCAAATGACAATACAGATAATTAGTCTCAATATAATTTTGTGATAGGGTGCATATAGTCAGTAGGTCTAAAAAAAGTGCCACTGGTCATAATGGAGCTTAATAGAAATAGATCATCTATACATGTGGAGCCTTATTCAAACTATGGTGACAAAGGAGCGTCATGTGAGTGTGTGCAAAGTGAGTGAGATGGAAGGTGAACCAGGTTAGATTCCCGCACAGATGTAAGAGGGGAATAAAGGAATGGGCGGGAGAAAGTATCATGATAGATGGTGGATCTAGGTGAACCACACATGGCATCGACAAGAGGTTCTCACCATGGTACTTATCCAAGGTGCTTGTTTGCTAGGTTTTCACCATTGCACAAATTTTTATTACTTTTTCTTATATATCTATATCTATATATATATATATATATATATATATATATATATATATATATATATATATATATATATATATATATATATATATATATATATATATATATATATATATATATATATATTATTTTATTTTATATTTTTATTTTTATTTTTTCCATCAAGGCACCTATTTTCCAACTTTTCACTAGGATGACAATTTTTTTAGGACTTTTTTATGTATATATATATTTTTTAAAAAAAATACAACATCGTTTTATATTATTTTTTGGATTTTTGGATTTTTTTTCAGGATCATAAATTATTGTACACAATGTTGTTGATCACATGTATAGAACCTCTTCAAATGCAGAATATTCACAAGATCAAGAACAGGAACCCCTTCTGGTGTCACTATCTGAGAATCTGTGGAACCAAATTTATGAGTTATTACAAATGGACCCAACCAGTTAGGTTCAAATTTTCCTTTTTTCTCACGATTCTGGAGATTTCTCATGTTATGTTGTACTACCAATTCACCAACTTCAAATTCCTGAGGCTTGATCTTCTTATTGAATTACAAGCCTGAGATATTTTGATACATGTGAAGGTGGTTCAAAGCATTGAGGCATCATTCGTCGAGGAGCTACAATTCGTGTAAGTGGGAAAATCGATAATCCTCTTCAAGGAGATTCTGAGAGAGGGGGGCTCAATTTCTATGGGAAGTACAGCCTTAGTACCATAAAAGAGGGAAAAGGGGGTGGTGCTAGTGTGGGTATAGATAGAGGTGTGGTAGTCCCAAAGAACAGGATTCAACTAAAGGTGCTAGTCACGACCAGCATCATCAACTATCTTTTTGAGGATTTTGAGGATAGTTTTGTTAGTAGCCTCTCCTTTATTGTTACCTTGCGGGTGTAATACCCCAAAAATGGGCTATAAGTTCATTAACCTCCTACATCAACAATTCGAACGAAATCGACATCAAAGTCCTAACCTAAGGCACATCTAAACATCATCGAATCATAATTGATTATCTTAAATTTTGCATCGGGGAATATTCCTAGCAATATTCCTAATTATCTTAATTATCTTTAATTTAATGATCATTTGGCAATAAATCACATTTATCCTAAAATTTGATTAATTAAATATTTTGCATATTTAATTAATTAGATTTAATATTTGCCACTTAATTGTTTAATTAAATTTAATTCTATCTATTATTAATTATATTATTTAATTTTGACAATAAATCAAAATTCCTATGAATAATTGATTAAATTCTTATTTAATTAATTAAAGAATGTTGTCATTATTTAATAATATAATTTTTAATAAAAGTTTGATAAAATAGTTAATTAACCCATAAATTAATTATTTTATTTCAAAAAGTAGTTAAGTTGAGAATAAATCACTTTATTTATTAATTAAATCATAATTATCCATGTGCACATTCAAGGACCAGTTAAACTCAAAATTGGAAAATCAATGCAAGTTGTTAGCTTTTTGAAACTCAACATCTTTTTGAGTTTTAAAGTTGATCTAAACTTCTAATTCGAGTTGAACTGTGCTTTTGCATGATTTTTGTGACTTAATTATCTTTATTTAAAAATAACTCAAAAATCAACCTGAGTTATTTGAGTGATTTATGGCTTTTTCTCATGCACCTCCAAAGCCTTGGATTTCTATAAAAACAAGGATCATCTCTTCATAACTGATCTCTCAATCATCTCTCAAATTTGCATCCAAGCATCTCATAATTTTGCAAGCTTACTTTGCCAAAGTCATCTACGAATTGCACAACTATTTTGAAGAATTAGAATTTGGAGGCTCAAAGCTTATTGCGAATCAAGGCTATTGTGAGATCAATTTGTTTTTTTTTTTACATTCATTTAGATTTTTTTTTATATCATTGTTAGATCAATTCATAGCATATCAATTTTCCATATTAGCATAGATTCCATATCAAGTTTTCATATCATTGCATAGAAAATCCAAAAAATATAGATTAATTGCATTCATATTTCATATCTAGATCAATTGCATTCAAATCCTTCATTTAGGTGTCATCTAGGTCACTGATCTCGATTACAATCTGAGAACATCAATCTCGCACCTATTAGAAGGCAGTAAATCACTTGGTTAGATTAGATTTCAATTTTGCACAATTTTGATTATAGCTAACCTCTAATGTTTTACTGAAGTGTTGTGTCTACAGATTAGGTACAATTTTCACACACACATTTTTGGCGCCCACCGTGGGGCCTTGAGCCTCATTCTCTTCATTTTTATCTAATTTTATATATTTTCGGTGTCACTTTTTCATCATTTTTGCCCAAATAGGAAAAATGCCACTTATGAGCAATCTGACGCCGCTTACAAGAAATTTGTTCATGCCTACAAGCATTCTGCTCATGCCTTGAAGCATTCTGCTTACGCCTACAAGAATTCTACTCACGCCTACAAGAATTATGCTCACGCATGTGACAGTTTCAGTCACGCATCTACCAATTTTAGTCATGCATCTGATAGTTTCAGCCACGCATCTGCCAATTTCAATCATGCATCTACTAGTTTCAGTCACGCCTATGCCAGTTTCAGTCACGCCTATCAGTATCTAAATCACGCCTATGAGTATTTAAATTACACCTGGGCACATTTCAGTCATGCCTATGCTCATTTCAATCATGCCTATGCCTATTTTGATCACGCCGGCTTTCTATTTTTTGATTTGTTTTTTTTGAAAATTTTGTCATTTTCAGAATCCGTGTCTTTGGAAAACTGGCACCCATTTTTTTGCAAAATTTTCACATATGGTATTGAAAGTTTAAGTGTGATATATCATTGGAAAGCTCTTTCCAAGCCAAATCCAAGCATGTTGGTTTCATTTTCAAATTTTTCCATTTGATCATAGAATTTGCATATCTGTACTTTTAGATTATTGATTTCTAACGCTTACAGTTTGCTATTGATTTGTCTTGGTTTTGTACTTTTGAACGTGTGCTAAATTCTGGATTGCAGAGTGTTGGATCTAAGGTATTCTTCTCAAGCTAATAATATTTCAATTTGGATCCTAAAACAAATCTCTTATGTGTCTGGCTTGTGTGCATCTTTTCATGCTTTGATCCATTTCTACACACTTGCATAATTGATACTAGGTTGTGACCCCTTAAGGATTCATTAAGTAGTCTTAGAATACTTGTGATTGATCTTGATTGCTATCTTGGGTTATTGGACTCGCTAATCCGTCGGCCCCTCATTTCCACCCTGTGGTTGCAATCTCAGTGCCATAAAGGGGAGGGGTCAACAGGATAGAAGTGTTAAGTGTTCCACTTGGCAACCCTTTTGTGCTTTTAGGAACTCACTTGTTTTCTAAGTTGGGGACTCATTTTTAGCTTGTGTGAGGTGTCCAGTGTTCCACCTTGTGGACTCATCTCATATTCACTTTAAGCGTTAAGTGTTCCTCTTTCTACTTTTTGGGTACTTTTGGTAGATTTTCTTTCGGGAATATATCTGTGCTCACATAGTAATTAGGCCCTATGAACACTATTCATGATTCTTGAGAGATTGGATTCCTAGAGAAATCTTTCTTGATGACAAAATCCTTATAGGTAGGGAGGATACTTAGTGCGTTTCACATTCAACTTGGTTAGTGTGTCTTCTCTTATTGATCGACACATTCTCTCTTCGGAGAGGTTGATAGATCATGTGGGGTTGATATCACGAGCTTTGGTGAATCAAAATTGGTTAGTGCATCTTCTCTTATTGATTGATACATTCTCTCCCCGGAGAGGTTGATAGATCACGTGGAGTTGATATCACAGACCTTGGTGGAACAAAACTTTGTCTTAGCGTGTCGGATTAATCTGCTTGCTTTGTTTGGGTTAAAAGTGAAAAGGTGTCAAAAACCTTGGATCTGGAGCCAAGTCCCCTTGTGGTATAAATCTATGAGTCACCTTTAGAGAGGGTTAACCATAGCGGACAATCCCTTCATAGGGAAAACTGCGTTGATGAAACCTCAAGTGGTCATAGCCATTTCAGACATGGTAGTGACAGCCGCTATATAAATGTCCTTGTGGAAGAAATCTCCATGGGTATGGTTCATTGTTGGGTTGTCAGATCTCCCTAGCAGCTCTTGAAGATTAAGTTCTCAGACTGTGTCAAAACCCTAGTGCACCGGGATTGGAGTTCACCCCTTTGACTCATAAAAGTTGCAGAGTCAAACCATTACTAAAAACCCTAGAGAGACCAATTTTTCACTTTCAAGTATATGTGTGTTATTGCAAAACTTTTCAGAACATACACAATTCGTACTCTTAGGGATTAGCACAATTTGGTCATTTGATTGTTCATGTGCAAGGTTGCCTTTGCCCTTGTTCATTATTTTCAGACGTGCTTGAAATCACTTGCTTGTTGTTCTGTGTGCTTGTTTATCTACTTGGCTATTAAAAATGATCAAATCTGGTATAATCTTCAAATCTGAACAGTACAATTTGCAAACAATCCAAAACTGAAAACCTTAAATTTTGCAAAAATTGACGTAAAATTCTTTCTGGAGTCAAAATTCATTTCAGGAAGTCAAAAGTCATATGAGTTTTGTCAAGTGTCATTTCAATACTGCCCATCTGTCGTATGATTGACAACCCGATGTCGTACGAGTTTTCATGCCAGCAAATCCAAGGAAGTCAAAATCCTGTTAGCAACTGTCATATGATATTTACAACTATCATTTCATTGCTACCCAACTCTCATACGAGTTTAACAACTATCATTTCATAGACTACCCACTGTCATATGAGTCTACAGAGTGTCATTTGAGAAAATTTTGGAAAGTTGTCAGAAAATTGTCAAATTGCAAGATATCCAATGTTTCCAGCCTGGTTCCAGACCCTGTCAAATAGATCATTGTGTCAGGAACAGAGTAGTAGCTATTGAGAATCCTACCATTTTCCAAGAGTGGTCTTTTGAATCTAATCTAGCCTTCTGTTCAATCAATTTGAGTCCTTTTTATCTCATGTCAAAACCTTGTCATAACTATCAATCTTCAATCAATCAATCTTCAAAAATAGACTAAGTGTTGAGAACTCATGTCTACTATCTTTTGGGCGATCTATCCCATACATCTAGGGCATAGTATCCTTCACCCACGTCTCATCAGATCTTCAAAACTATCATAATCTTGACAAGGTTGCGTCATCTGATTTTCTTGAATCAAATTGTTCTTCAGTTGTCTTCATCCTTTTCTTTCATTTCATTCAAATTTAATGGTGGAGACTAGAGCTTCTTCACACAAGAAATCAGAAGAAACATCTTAGAATTTACTTTTGACTAATACCCCGGGTCCAACTCTTGAACAACTCATCAAGTCAGGTATCTACGAAGATGACGGTCTCGGTAACTTTCAATTGAAAACTGGTTACATACCTCCTCTATCAACTCACAAAGGTAATCAGCAAACTCCTCCTCAATCTATTCCAGGGAGCCCAAAAACTCCTACCATGTCTCAAGTAGGGACAAACCATGGTTCTCTAGGAGGAGGATCCCAGGGACACCATTCTCAACATAATGCTGACCAAGAACCTACACCCTTTGAAATCCATCGATGTTAGAATGATGATGAATTCAAGAGAATGATGAGGCATTTCTTGAAAGTGGATAGAGAGGCATAATTTTTGCAATTAGCCTAGGAAGGAGCTAAACTTCCTCCTCACTTCAATGTCGAAGATATCATCATGCATGAGGAAGAAACTCTGATGATGGCCATAATGAACTAGTTGCATGCTATGCAGGTCAAAATGAATAAAATTGAGAAAGAGAAGGAACCCAAGGAATTCTCCATGGAGGCCCTTTGTCCTTTCCCTTTTGACAAAGACTTGTACATGCCTCCATTCCCAAAAAGAGTGGAGATGCCAAAGTATGACAAATATGATGGACACTTGATCCTCAAGATCATGTCAGAGATTTCTATACGCAATCCATGGAATTCATGCATGAACTGACTTATCTGATGCATCTTTTTCCTAGATCCTTGGGAGGAGCATCCATTTAGTGGTTTTCAAGATTACCTTCTACGATCAAAACTTTTGAGGAATTGATTAAATTGTTTTATCAACAATATTCCTACAACATTCAACATCTGGTCACCATGATCGATATCTGTAACCTCAAGCAATATCCAGGGGAATCATTCCTAAATTTCCTCAAGAGGTGGAGAAAGAAGTTCTCTCTATATGCTAGACAAATTCCTGAAATGGAGAAACTTGAAATCTTTATCAATAACCTTGTTCCAAAGCTCAATTATCCATTACAAATGCAAGATCATGTATCTTTTGATAAAATGGTGGATAATGCAATCAAGATTGAAAAAGTACTTGTCAAGAAAGGAGAAATCACACTTCAAAAGGACAAGTCTGAATCTGGATCTAGCTCAAAAGATAAAAACAAAAGCTGGAATAGGAACAAAGGTATCATCACTGATGGCATTGTTGACACTATCCACACCCCATCAAAGGCACTAGCCTACAATCTTACCCTTGGCACCAAAGCCATTAAAGCATCAGAGCAAAAATCTATTGAACCATCTCCAAAGAAGCCATTCAAATAGTGGGATAATAAATGAAAGTTTACTCCTCTTGGAGAATCTTTGGAATCCACTCTGAGAACCCTAATAGCTGATAACATCATCTCTTTACCACCAATCCAAAATTCTAATCTAGATCCAAAACCATATTGGTGGAAAGATAATGAATTATGTGCTTTCCATCGGAGTAAAGGCCACAAAACTAACGGATGCTTCCACTTGAAACATACCATTCAAGACTTGATAGATCAAGGGGACATCATGATCAATAATCCCACCAGCAATAATGATCACACAGCATTTATAGAACCATTTCCACAACATGGCAAGGGAGTTTCAACTTCTCAGCCTAACATGGGGGCAAAAGTCAACTACGCTTACCCTAGAAACAATGTTGTCATCAATATGGTTGAACCATGTCTCTCTGAGAGCTGCAATGTCATCACAATTGTGCAAAGAGACCAAAATCATTCCTCAACTAATGCAGTTACTAGATCACAAGCTCAAGCTCATCTGAAAGGACAAACACCAAGTTCATCTAATGTCCCTAAGATACCTTTCAACCTTACATCTACTTCCAAATAGAAGGCTACCTCGAAATCTTCCAATCCAAAGGATACAAGACCTACATCTTACAGCATCATCCAACAACTCTAGCATACCAATGCCAAAATCTCTATGTTTGAGTTACTTTGAATATCTCCAGCTCACAGAGATATCCTAGACAAAGCTTTGCTTGGCTCTAATGTTCCTGATGATCTAGATCTAGACAGGTTCCAGACTATGGTTGGTCATCTAACATCTCCGCAATATATCTCCTTTTCAGAGGAAGATGAAAACTCCCTAATTCACCCACATAATCAGCCCTTGCACATAGAAGTCTTGATCCAGAATCATCGAGTCAAACGTGTGTTGATAGATGGGGGTGCTGGCCTAAACATTTGTTCTTATAGCTTGATCACACAATTGGGATTTTCAAAATTGGCTATTGATCCTAGAAAGAAAATAACTATCAAGGCCTATGACGAACAAGAAAGAGCTTCTAAAGGCACCATTGTCTTACCCATCCGAGTGGGTCCAGTCATCAAAGATACCACATGTCAGGTGCTTGATCTACCATTGGCTTACAATATCCTTCTAGGGAGACCCTGGATCCATGAAATGCAAGCCATTCCTTCTACGTACCATCAATGCTTGAAATTTCCCTATGAAGGAGTGGAGGTTACTATCCTAGTAGATCTGAGTACAACTTGCAATACATTGAAGGAAAGTGTTGATAAGCTTGTTCCCAATAACAAAGAATCTTCCATCAAGCAGCTAAATGTTGCTTCCACATCTAAGATGGATGAAATTGCTAAAGAGATCAATATCAAAGAAAATGGGATGGGAGAATACACTATAGAGCTAGTCTTGTCTCTGACATCTCTCCCTATCTCACCCAAGTCATATGGACAATCTTTGAAGCAATCTAAATCAGAACCTAAGGAACCTATGGAAGCATACAAATGAAATTTTGTGGCGGAGCAAGTATCCAAGCAAGAATTTGAAGAGGATGAAGCTATGCTTGCATGGCTATACAAAGATGATTCTGAATCCAAAATTGTTCAAACTAGTGAATCTGTAGCACCTAAAATCCCTTCTACTTCATATGGTCCAGGGAACAAATTGATAGCTAAGATGGGGTATCCAGGTCAAGGACCTCTAGGAATCAGAGGAAAGGGTCTTGTGACACCCATTCCACATAATGGTAGAACAAACAAAGATACTGCAGGCTTAGGCTTTACAAAGAGACCTTATCATCTCAAAGGTGGTTGTTCTCATGTCATAGAACAAATTGCACCAGGAGAACCCCTTCTCAAGAAAGAAGAGATAGAACCCTCAGATGATGATTCAGATAGTTCAGAACTCATCCCCTATGAAAAATTTCCTAAAGAGATCAAAGATCTTCTTGATGATAAAGATGATCCTATCAAAAGAATTAATGTAGTAGAAACACAAGAACCTACTGTAGCGCAAGAGATGGTTGCACCACAACAACTAGCCAATCTCAGAGGTGATCAAACTGATCTAGAAGTAGAGAGTAGTTATTCTGACACTGATTCCCATGAATATGAATTCAAGTCAGAGACTGAGGGTAATCCTTCTTAGGGTATTCATCCTGACTTCACACATTTTCTTAGATTTCCTAGAGATCCTGAATCAGAAGTTGAGTCAAATGACTATGAATGGGGAGCCATTCTAGAAGAAGATGAGCTTATCACAGAGAAATATATTGATGTTATTCACCAATATGTATCTCAACCCAACGTAGGTCTAGAGCAAAACAATGAACTTAACGTGTCTGATCCACCTATGGCTGAAGAGGATTCCCATGATAACATTGAGCCTATTCACGAGTTAAACATTTTGAGCTGTAATATCACCTTTGAACTTGAGCATCAGGTTAGGACCAATGATGACATATCCACATCCGTGAATAGCATATCCCAAGCCTTTCCCACTTTGACTATCCAACGCCCTGATCTTATCGACCAAACTTCCACAAACCCAAGCCATGGTGTTTACACCTTTTCCAGTGACTATGCCCTTGCTTGTTACCTCAATGCAGTTGAGCCTATGAGGACTTCCATCAGTGAACCGAGCGTAAGCATGACCAAGTCGGACATCAAATATCTTAGTCAAAAAAATAAAAATAAAAAGAAAAAGAGTTTTGAGGGTGAAAACCACTTTGCGACAGTCTCAGAACCTACAAAAGTAAAAAGAAAAGATGTATCTAAAGGTGAAAACCTCTCTGAGGTGCCTAAGGATGAGATATTTGATGTCCTTCCAAGTCATTTATAGGATAGATCTCCAGTTTTGATTAAGCCCACTCAATCCATCAATTTGGGTACAACAAAGGAACCACAATTGGTACATGTAGCACAATCTCTATCAAAAGAAGAGAAACAAAAATTCACTACATTCTTATCAGAAAAAAAGATCAATTTTGCATGGAAATATTTAGATATGCCAGGATTGGATCCCAATCTCATTATGCACCATCTATCCATTGCTCCTGGAGTAAAACCAATCAAGGAAAAATTGAGAAAGATGCATCCTCATGTTGCACTCTTAGTCAAAGCAGAACTAGAAAAACTCCTAAAAGCTAGATTCATCCATGTCATAGACTATACTGAGTGGATCTCCAACATTGTACCTATTTCAAAACCAGATGGTTCAATCAGAGTGTGCACAGACTTTAGAGACGTGAATAGAGCATGCCCTAAGGATGACTTTCCACTACCTAACATTGATATGATAGTGGACATGACTGCGGGCTATAAAATGTATTCCCTTATGGATGGTTTTTTTGGATACAACCAAATCAAAATTTCTCCATAAGACCAAGAGAAAACTGCATTCACATGTGCATGGGGAACCTTCTGTTGGAATGTTATGCCATTCAAACTCAAAAATGTGGGAGCTACATACCAAAGAGCAATGACATCTATTTTTCATGATATGATGCATAGAACAATGGAGGATTATGTTGATGATACCTTAGCAAAATCAATGATCAAAACTAAACATCTAACTGACTTGAGCATGATCCTTGATAGAATGAAAAAATTTAGTCTGTGACTAAATCCTAAGAAGTGTGCTTTTGGTGTCACTTCTGGAAAACTCCTGGGATACATAGTCTCAAAGAAAGGTATTGAAGTTGATCTAGCTAAAGTCAAGGCTATCATCGAGATGGAACCTCCCAAGAATATCAGTCAAATGCAAACTTTGCAAGGGAGAGTGCAATTTATCCGGAGATTCATATCACAGTTAGCTGACATATCACAACCTTTCACAAAGACATTACATAAAGGTGTGACCTTTACATGGAATGAAGACTGTGCAAATAATTTTGATCATATCAAGAATTATCTCTCGAATCCTCCTATCTTGATGCCTCCTATTCATGGGAAGCCATTAATATTATGTGTCTCCACAATAGATACATCACTGGGGGCATTACTAGCACAGCATGATGAGAACAAGAAGGCATTATATGTCTCCACAACAGATATATCAGTAGAACCTTAGTGACCTATGAGAAGAACTACTCAATGATCAAGAAGGCATGTCTAGTTGTGATCTTTGCATCATAGAAACTAAGACATTACATGTTAGCTCATACCACTCATTTCGTAGCTAAGATTGATCCACTGAAGTACCTACTAAGCAAAGCTGCCCTCACAGGTAGATTTGCTAAATGGGTCATGCTCTTGAGCGAATTTGACATTGAATATGTTGAAAGAAAGGCTATCAAAGGATAGGTCATTACTGATCAATTAGCTGAAGCACCACTGTTTGATAATACACCCATGCAAATGGAATTTCCCGATTCCTCTATCATGCACCTCTCTTCTAGAGAATGGCAGTTATTCTTTGATGGCTCCTACACACAGAATGGATCTGGAGTAGGCATATTGTTCATCATTCCTCAAGGATACTCGATACCAAAAGCATTCAGATTAAATTTTCCTTGCACAAACAATATTGCAGAATATGAGGCACTTCTCAATGGTATGAAAATGGTAATACAGTGGAGAGTTACCGAGATACACATTCATGGAGACTCACAACTGGTTATCCACCAAGTCAATGATGTGTACCAAACCAAAGATGAAAAGCTCATTCCTTACAAGAAAATGGTAGATGATTTAAAGAAATATTTCATATCTATCACATTTGAGCAAATACCTAGAATGGAGAATAAGGCTGCTAATGCAATGGCGACATTATCTACTCTCTTACAGTAGCCCAAACATGAACTACGCTATGAGTTCCTGGTGGAAGCCCTATCCTATCCTGCATATGACTCCCCTGAAACCTGCATGATCTGCATCATTGTAGGTTATGATTCATCCCGCTACAAAAATTTATTCTCCTATCTCCATGACCAAATCATTCCTAATTCTTTTAACCATTTTGAGAAATGAAACCTTATCCGCTCCGCATCCCGATATGTCATCATTGGTAATGACCTATACAAACAAGGTCTAGATGGTACACTGCTTAGATGTTTAGAATGGGAAGAGTCTCAACATGCATTAGAGGAAGTCCATGAGGGTATATGTGGGTCACACTCAAACGGTTTAACATTAGCTCAAAAACTTATTAGGGCTGGGTACTATTGGCCTGAAATGGAGAAAGAGGCTATTAAATTTACTAAAAACTATCAACAGTGTCAAGTACATGGCAACTTGATTCATGCTCCAAGGAGAGATCTGATTCCCTTTACTACACAATGGCCTTTTCAATAATGGGCATTTGATCTCATAGGTGTTATCCATCCACACTCTTCCAATGGACATACCCATATAATCACAGCTACAGATTATTTTACAAAATGGGTAGAAGTCATTCCTCTAACACGAGCAACTGGAAAGCAGATATCAATGTTCTTCTTGAACTATATCATATGCAGATATGGGATCCCTCATTACATAATCACAGATAATGGTGGGCAATTCAAGAATAAAGACCTCAATGATTTATGTGCTAAATTCAAGATTACACAACATTGGTCTTCTATTTACTATCCTCAAGGGAATGGACAAGATGAGGCTTCAAACAAAAATCTCCTAAAGATCTTGCACAGAACAGTTAATAAAATAGGAAGAGACTGGCATCTGATGATCAATCCAGCTCTCTGGGCCTATAGAACTAGTATCAGAATGCCTACTGGGGCTACACCATTCACTTTAGTTTATGGGTCTAAAGTAGTACTACCTATTGAGGTTGAAATCCCATCACTCAGAATCAGAATGCATGGACTTGTCACCGATGATGACTACAGAGTATCTAGGTTGCAAGAACTTGAACTACTAGATGAGCGTAGACAAGCAGCATATGATCATCTCAGAGTGTATTAGAAAAGAATGTCTAGAGGCTACAATAAGAAAGTCAGACACAGAGAATTTTAGGTTGGCGATCTAGTCTTGAGAGAAAATCCTAAAAATCAATCACATCGAGAACGCAAGGGGAAGTTCAAACCCAACTGGCTGGGTCCCTTTGTCATCACTGCTACTTTTGGCTATGGTGCCTATCAACTCTCAATGACTGAAGGAGAACAGCTCCAAGAACCAATCAACGCTCTCCATCTGAAGAAATTCTATGCCTAAGGCATTCAGTGCTTGGTAAAATGTCCTGAAAAAATCCTAAAAATTAGAAAAAGTCCTGAAAAAAATGAACATCTTGGTGAAAACCTAGCAATAGGCACCTTGATGATTCACAAAAAAATTAGAAAATATCAAAAAATAAAAAAAAGTTGAAAAATGAAAAATACAAAAAATAAAATGAAAAAGAAAAAGAAAAAAAAGTGCCTTGGTGAAAACTTGGAAACAGGCGCCTTGGTAGCAAAAATAGAATCTCTACCAAGATGGTGAAAACCTAGCAAATGGGTGCCACTTGTTCAAAATGCTCCATCTATCAGCACAATCTTGGTCTTTCCCAGCTTTCAGTCTTGCTTTAGTTTGTACATATCTCCCGGTTTGTTTTTGCATTTCCAATTTTTAATAAGTCGGTATGTACACCAATCAGCTCAAGCGTCTATATCCTATCAATGCTTAACACTTGGGGGAAATCAATGTCATATCCTATGGTCTCCCATGTATCTTAGATGGATCATATCTAGTCAAAGTCCTTTGAAGCTTCATGTGAGTCAGTCAGTCAGTCTTGTCTCCAGAAAGGATTTTGCATCTACAACAACACAATCAAACATCAAAACTCAACTAAAAACAATCTATGCTTTTTACATGCTTTTATCTCCTTGTATGCTTACTGATTCACATTGATATTTTTGCATATTGTGTCCCTTCAAGCTCTTTGATGATGTCCTTTATAGGATTTAGAGAGTGATGACTGGGGGCATAATCTTTTCTTTGTCTTCTGCTTGGATGTGAAAATCTAACAACTTTGGAAATTCCAGATTGAAATGGTGTCCAACTATAAGAGCCTCTATCTGGAATTGGATGGCCATGCATACCTTGACCATTGATACCCAAAAAATTCAAGGAAGTTTGATCTAACTATTATTTTTTTGAGTGAGTTCTTTCTCCTACTGTGAAACGCGATCTTGCCTAAGGATGTGAATGATAAAGGGTCACTACGGGTAATTCACAGTGGATCTAGAATGATCTCTTGCCTGTTTGATGTGTTTACAATGCAAGGAGTATTCTAGTCATTACGACATTTATGTTTTGATGCTTATACAAATTGCTATATCAAAATGGACATGATATTCAGGTCATCCTGGCATTTGTGCCTTGGTGCTTATATCTAATCTAACATTCTGAAAATAAAATCAATATTCATATGTCCATGGTTGTTTGACCAGTGGGGGTTGTATTGATTCTTGCGCATACAAATCGATATTCATATGTCTATGGTTTCATAGCTAGTGGGCATTGTATTGATTTATCTGGTTACCTAAAAGTTCAATGATGATAACAAATCGACATATGATCAGTGACTAGGTCCTAGGTCTTAGGTTGCATTTCATTTTGCATGATCTCACAATGACTAAATGAACTTCAATGCTTAAACAATTCTTCAATCACCTCTTCCAATCTAACAAGAGCTAAATCCCACACGAAGGTTCCTCCAATGAAATAGCAAGTAGAATCCTTTTTCGGGATCAAAATTCAAATCTGAGATCATTCATATTATTAACTGCTTGCATATTCGACCTTCTATCATCACAGAAATCCAGTATTCAACTTAACTGATTATCTAACATCAAACTCTCAAAATTTCAAACTTTTAACTATGGTCAACTCATGGTTTAACCTAGTCAAACTTGGTCTTTTGGGACCTTCTAATGATGCAGAATGCATTCCTGGACGTGTTTAACCACTTCTCAAATCAATTAACATGCTTCTAAACTATCAACGCTAACTTTTCTTGTCAGATTTCAATTTTAATCCCAAAGGGGGCATGGTATTGCATATCATTCAAAGTCTGTAATCAAATTTGAAATCATATCTTTTTTTCTATCAATATCTTTCATCAGTGATCAAGACAAACAATCACGTCTAGTTACTGATTCATCAAAAAAGACCTCATCGCTCAAGGCAAATCTATCATCACTTGGGGCATATCAGATTCATCAAGATCCATATCAATCTGGTATTCTCCTAATCTTGTAAACTATATCAGTTTTTGCAACCATCGGATCATAGTGTTCTTTCCTTGGTTCTTCGGCAACTGAAGGATTCGGATGTGATACCTACTAGTTCTGCTAAGACAATCGAGTCTAGAACCAGTCACTCACTTCTTAGCAATCCTAAGGTTTGGGATCAGGCATTTTGACACTCTTTCGCAATCATCAGTTCATCGCTGCTATAGTGAATATTATCTTTGGTCATTCAGGACCTATTATCTCCATATCAAATCAATATCAATCAGCTTCTATCTCATATCAATTATCAATTTTGAATCAGTTTCATATCCCTATCAAACACAGACTGTCTTTGAACCACTGCGCTTCGCATAGTAATTCAAAGAGGGGCAAAATGTAATACCCCAAAAATGGGCTATAAGTTCATTAACCTCCTACATCAACAATTCGAATGAAATTGACATCAAAGTCCTAACCTAAGGCACATCTAAACATCATCGAATCATAATTAATTATCTTAAATTCTGCATCCGGGAATATTCCTAGCAATATTCTTAATTATCTTAATTATCTTTAATTTAATGATTATTTGGCAATAAATCACATTTATCCTAAAATTTGATTAATTAAATATTTTGCATATTTAATTAATTAGATTTAATATTTGCCACTTGATTGTTTAATTAAATTTAATTCTATCTATTATTAATTGTATTATTTAATTTTGACAATAAATCAAAATTCCTGTGAATAATTGATTAAATTCTTATTTAATTAATTAAAGCAAGTTGTCATTATTTAATAATATAATTTTTAATAAAAGTTTGATAAAATAGTTAATTAACCCATAAATTAATTATTTTATTTCAAAAAGCAGTTAAGCTGAGAATAAATCACTTTATTTATTTATTAAATCATAATTATCCATGTGCACATTCAAGGACCAGTTAAACTCAAAATTGGAAAATCAATGCAAGTTGTTAGCTTTTTGAAACTCAACATCTTTTTGAGTTTTAAAGTTGATCTAAACTTCTAATTCGAGTTGAACTGTGCTTTTGCATGATTTTTGTGACTTAATTATCTTTATTTAAAAATAACTCAAAAATCAACCTGAGTTATTTGAGTGATTTATGGCTTTTTCTCATGCACCTCCAAAGCCTTGGATTTCTATAAAAACAAGGCTCATCTTTTCATAACTGATCTCTCAATCATCTCTCAAATTTGCATCCAAGCATCTCATAATTTTGCAAGCTTACTTTGCCAAAGTCATCTACGAATTGCACAACTATTTTGAAGAATTAGAATTTGGAGGTTCAAAGCTTATTGCGAATCAAGGCTATTGTGAGATCAATTTGTTTTTTTTTTACATTCATTTAGATTCCTTTTTATATCATTGTTAGATCAATTCATAACATATCAATTTTCCATATTAGCATAGATTCCATATCAAGTTTTCATATCATTGCATAGAAAATCCAAAAAATATAGATTAATTGCATTCATATTTCATATCTAGATCAATTGCATTCAAATCCTTCATTTAGGTGTCGTCTAGGTCACTGATCTTGATTACAATCTGAGAACATCAATCTTGCACCTATTAAAAGGTAGTAAATCACTTGGTTAGATTAGATTTCAATTTTTCACGATTTTGATTATAGCTAACCTCTAATGTTTTATTGAAGTGTTGTGTCTATAGATCAGGTACAATTTTGACACACACAGTGAGAAATACTTCATGGAACAATGTTGGGTTATGCCAAATTTTCTACAAAGCTCAATAACATCCTTACTATTGAAAGGGGTTTCATTATGAGTATGAACAACATGTGGGATGTTGTAGAAATAGATGATATAATTGAAGGTAAACTTGTAAATTTTCTTACATGTAGTAAAAGTGAGATGTATAGCTTTAACCCATTTAGTAAAGTATTCAGTAGCAGAAAGGATATATTTGTGACCATTGGAAGAATTAGGGAATATCTATCCTACAAAGTCAAAAATTCATCATGAGAAAGGCTAGGGTGTGATGGTGGGATGGAGTTCTTGAGTGGGGGTATGTATCAAAACGACATGTTGTCAACAAGGAACACATTTCTTCACAAAGTGGTATGCATCTTGTTCCATAGTTTGTCAATATCATCTAGGACGCACCAACTTTTAAGCCAAAGTGAGTTTACTAGAATTAGCCCCACATATTCCTTTATGTACTTCTTGTAAGGCCATTTGTGCTTCATTTGAATTAAGACATCTAAGAAGAGTTTCATCAAAGTGGTCTTGAAAAATAGTTTCGCTAAGGATAGTGTAATGGGAGGCTTGAAAGATGAAGGTTTTACATTGATTAGTGGTAAGGGTAAGTGGGATGATCTCATCATGAAGGTATGAATAAATGTCTTGGTAACAAGGGGAATCGGGACAATTGATTTCACACACCATCTCAGACTTTGGCCAATCATAGGTAGGGACCATAATATTCTCAATAAGAAACTCACACCTTTGACTATTTTCTGGCATAGCTATCAAAGAGGCAATTGTAGTCGTTGTGTCAGCTTCTTTGTTGTTAGTTATTAGAATCTATTGAAATATGACATCTGTGAACCATACTTTTAGATCTTCAACCATTTGATCGTAAGGGAGCATCTTATCAATCTTTTTTTAAATTCATTATTAACTTGTTTGATAACCAAATGAGATTCACCAAATACAATTAAGTTAAAGATCTTCCAGCGAATAGCTTGACTAAGTCTGGCCACTAGAGCCTCATATTTTGCAATGTTTTTTGTGCAAGGAAATGTAAGCTTATAAGGCTTAGGAATGAGATATCCTTGTGTTGTCAAAAAAAAAATCCTACCCCTAAGGTTTTGTGTGTATAAGATTCATAAAAATAGAGTTTTCATTACATGCTTGATGTGGAATTCATGATTGATTCATCTAGAAAATCTATAATAATAGGATGATAATCTATAATAATAGGATGATCATCTTGAATAGGGGCTTCTTCCAACTGGTCTGCAATTACTTGGCCTTTGATAGATTTTTGACATACATAAACACTAACAAACTCACTCATGATCATGACCCATTTTTTTGTGCATCTAGTGAGAGAATCTTTTGACAACAGGTACTTAAGAGGATCAACCTTAGAAATGAGTTGTGTCTTATTATTAAGCATGTAATGATGTAGCTTCTACAAGAAAAAGACCACAACCAAAAATGCTCTCTTGATAGCAATGTAATTCAATTTATATCCAAAAAGTGTTCTACTAAGGTAATAAATAGCACTCTCTTTTCCATGATTATCTAACTATGCAAGAAGGGCACCCAATGCAAATAGTATAGCCAATATATAAAGAATTAGAGGTCAACCTACAATAGGTGGGACCAACACTGGTGGGTTGGATAGATATTGTTTCAACTTCTCAAAAAAATTTTGACAAAGCCAATCCCATAGGAACTTATTATCTTTACGAAGGATATGTGAAAAAGGATGAACCTTGTCTACCAACTAGGTATGAATCTATGAATAGACTAAAGTCAGCCTTGCAACCTACAAATTTTCTTCAATTTTTGTGGAGGTAGCATATCCAAGATGGATTTTACCTTCTTAGGATCTACCTTGATCCCTCTTCGAGACATGATGTAACCTAATAGTTTTCCTAATTTAACACCAAAGACACATTTCTTAAGATTTAACCATACCTTATACTTATCCAATATTTCAAAGATTGTGGTAAGGATGGCTATATGTGATTCTCATGTCCTTGACTTGCCAATAAAATCATCCACATAATCTTCCACAATGAAATGAAGGAGATAATGAAAGATTTTTTCCGTAGCTCTCTAATAGGTAGCTCCCATGTTCTTAAGACCAAAAGGCATTACTTGATAGAAAAATGTACCCTAGTGAGTAGTAAAATTTATCTTGTGTTTTGATTATGTAAAAATAGGTTTTGAAAGGACCCAAAACCTGTTACATAGAGAAAATAGATAAAACATTTAAGCTCCAATAGTTCAAGTGCAACAGCACCAAAAAAAAGCATCACAAACAAGTCCTTAAACATAAAGATCAGCCAAAAGACAAAAGATAGCAAAAAAGGAAAGCAAGACAACAAGCTACTATCTAAACCAAATTCATCATTTATGCAGCCTGATCTACAAGAATCTGCATGTTTGTAGTAGACAGCTTCAGTTCTTCCATGTCATTCTTGTTACCATCTTCCACCATCCTGGACCTGGATCTCGTACGCTTTCTAGGACCCTGCTCCTTTTTAGTCTCTATGATCTCTTGGTTCCCTTTCCCATTATCAAACTTGTCAACCAGGATCTCCACATGCTCATTTGAAGCCTTGAGGATAGAAAAGCTCTATTCTACGATATTCCCCATGGTCTTCTCCAGCTTGTCAATCCTCTTTTCCATAGTCTCAACTTTCTTGGTTAAAACATTACTGCATTGGATTTTCTCCTCCATGGCATTAAGTCTATCATTGAAGGTAGCAACACCCTCAGCTTTGGCAACAATGTCAGTAAGCTCATCAATAGTCTGGCCCAAGGTTTTCTCCCCCAGGTTCATCCTTTTAAGAATCCCCATTTCTGTTTTGCAGTTGGTGGATGTTGGACTTCATCACAGTGATGACATTCTTCATTATGCTAAGGGTAGACAAGAAGGCCAGGCACCCCAAGTTCTCAAAATCCTTGTTCCTCTCCTCATTAATCTTAGGACCCCTATTCTCTACTCCATGTTCTCCTTAGGATTCTCCACCTTCTCCTTCTCCAGGTTGGCCTTTTCATTCTCAAACCCATCTTTTTCAATATTAGTCACGTCCTGTGCAACTTCTTGCAGGATTTTTTCCTCAACCCAAACATCTTTACCAGTACCCCCACTCTCCTCCATAGTAGGGTTGTTTTCCACATAGTTTTCTTGATCATTCTTTCCCTAGGAAGAGGAACCCTCATTAGAAGATATGAAGACCCTCTTCACAACTTTCTTCTTCCCAGTTTTAGTTCTGGTATGATTTCCAATAGGTTTCGATCTCTTCTTCCCTTGCTTCTTGGACCTCTCCTCCCTGCTCTCTTCTTCCTCTAATTCCATGTCAGTAGTAGAATCCTCCATCTTCCTCTTCTTTTTTATTTCCTTAGGGCTACCCTCCTAGTAATCCTTAGAATCCCCATCTTCATCTTCCGTTTCCTCCATAAAAGGCTCCTCAGACTCCTTCCCATCAGTATCATAGTCTTTCGGGGCTTTTTTATTGAGCCAAGATCTTTCCACCTTCTTCTACTTCAACACCTCATATATGAGGACCATGAGCCCTTCATGGCAGGCATGATCACCCTCCGGATCCCTTTGCTAGTGAAGGAGGGAAGCATTCAAAGAACTTAGTAAATAGAAAGGAAAATTAATCTTAACCCCGTGCCTAAAATGGTTCAGAAGAGTAAGATGGTGGTTATAGATTTTAGTATACCGACCATCAAGGGTAATGTAACCTATGATACCAAATAAAACAAGGTGCTAGGGCCTGGAAATGAACTTAGGGTTAAAGAATGAATTGTCCACCTTAACCATACGGTCTCTCTCCTACTTCATGGGAACAAAAGCCTCCAAGGCTTTGTCCAAAATATTCCTATCCCTATAGAAATTGATGCCCTTAGTCATCAAGCCAGTCACTTCAGCAACCACTTCCTCCATTACCTCCATGTTTTGCATGCCCACCAGAATGCTTCCCTTGTTCCAAGTTTTGATGAAATTTTTGGTCACCGACACTTTCCCTCCATGTAATCTCTCCAAAAATTTTGCCAAACCCCCATCTTTGATAATTTTCCAAATTTCCTTATTCTGTTTCCAGTCACTACAATCCCTTGGCTCACATCTCTTTTTGCCTCCCATGGCTTTGTGAAATAACAGAAAGCCAAAGTTCAAATGAATTTCCTCTCTCTACAACTTTGCCTTTGAGCTATAATAAACATTATTAATGTTATTCACAACCCACAAATCTTGCCAAAGGACTCCAATTATTGTCTCGAAATCAGGCCATTGTCCTTCATGATAGTCACACAAATTTTTGCACTCAATACTCATTAATGATCTCTTCATTCAAAACATGTTGCTTACTCCTTGTCCTCTCCTTACTAATTAATGATGATCCATCACAGGGGATATCTGAACCATCATACCATTCAATTTCCACCTGGCTTTTACAAGCCACATTCGTAGCCCAGTCAGCCACTAAATTTGCCGCCCTGTAAACATGGGATATCATGCAATTTTCAAAGGTATCAATAATTTTTTTCACCTTACTTAAAAAATTTGCTATGGACCATGAAGGGGTCAAAGTGTTCTTTAAACAATTTACAATACTTAGGGAATCCCCTTCAATCCATATTTTGTTATAATTCTTCCTTTTGGCAAGTAACAACCCATAGAGAGTAGCATTAGCCTCTACCACCTGATTGGTGTTGAAGCCTATAGGAATAGCCATAGCCCCTTTGCAATTCCCAAATTCATCTCTGATAACCACTCCACAACTAGCAATTTCAGGGTTGCCTTTAGAGGCACCATCAAAATTGATTTTGACCCATCCATTAGAAGGACAATCCCACCTAGCCTCTTCCCTTAGATTTCTTTGGATTAGAACTTTCCTTCCTTCAAGCTTCCACTTCTTATAAACTTTGGTCTCCCACTCATTCTTTAGATCATGATAGTTCTTTATCAACCCCAAGTTCTCCAACAGACCACTCTTAATCTTGTGAAAAATACTCTCCCAGTTGGACTCCTTATCCCTAAAAATTCTTTCATTCCTTTCTTTCCACACCCCCCAGCACAAAAAGGGTAGGAAGAAATTCCAAAAGGAGATTAAAAACTTTTTGTTAGTCAGTGGTTTCCAACACATAAACAACTCCTGAATGTTCTGAGGGAACACCCACTCCATCTTCATTAGATCAAAGAACTTTCCTGATATTTGACTAGTGAAAGGATAATGAATTGTCATATGGTTGATATTCTCCTCATCATTTTTGCAAAGATAGCATCTATTAGTTATGACTAGGCCTCTTTTTCTGAGATTATCAATTGCGAGAACTTTATCCTGCAATAAGATCCAAAAGAAAACATTAATTTTAGGAGTTAGTCCCTTGAGCTAGGCTTTGGCCTAGCAAGGTTCAAGGTTGTCTTCAAAGTTCTGTATATATAGGGAAGAAACCAAAAAAAAGCCATTAGTACTAAATCTCCAAATGAGGGTATCCTCCTCATCAATAAGAACCATAGCATACAGAAGGTTATTCAAGCCCCTGAGGGAAGGATCAAACCTAGACAAGTTAGTCCATTTACCCTCCTCCCAATAGTTTTCCACTTGATTGCCCAGGAACTGTTTACAAAGAGTAGACAAGTCAATCCAGCTAGGAACCTCTTTTAGGGGTTTATCAAGTAGCCATATGTCATCCCAAAAGAGAATTTTATTTCCATTACCAACCTTCCATTTCACCCCCTGCTTAATCATCTCCTTTCTTCTAAGAGCATTTCCCCAAATACATGATCCACCTTGGGAAGAATCAGAGTTCAAGAACTTAAAGAAGTGTGTAGACCAAGACCCCCTTTCCTAGTTGGTTTACAAACCTTCTCCCATGCAATAAGGGCCACCCTTTTATTTTTCTCAACTCCGGACCAAAGGAAGTTCTTTTGGATTTTCTCTATACTTTCAGAAAACTTCTTAGGTATTTTGAAAAGGCTCAAAGCATAGAGAGGGATACTTTGAAGGGTAGCTTTGAGAACAACAATCTTACCAGCCTGGCTAAGAAGAGCACCCTTCCAACCAGCAAGACTATTGTGAAATTTTTCAATCATATCCCTCCAAAAGGAATTTGGAGGGTTAAGGCAGAGAGGTAAACCAAGACAGGACCCTGGGAGATAGTCCACCTCACAACCAAGAATTATTTTTAGCCTCTCTTGTCTTTTTTCAAGCACATTGATGAAGAATATAGAGCTCTTATTCCAATTGATACTCTGACCTGTAGCACCAACATAGTTGTCAAGGGATTTTTTAATGGTTTTGCCATTTTTGATAGAAGCTTCACCCATAATTATGGAATCATCCACAAACTATTGATGCGAACACATCAAATCCTTAGAGGAAGGTTCTAGACCCCTGAATTTATCTTGTGTTGATCCTTAGTTTCTATCCTAATTTTATTGTATCCAGAGAAACCATCCATAAGAGATAGAATATCATGTCCGACAGTCAAATCTACTATAATATCAATGTTGGGAAGTGGAAAATCATCATTAGGACATGCCAAGTTGAGATCTCTAAAGTCAGTACAAATTCGTATGCCCCCAGAAGGGTTACCCATTAGTATAATATTAGAGATGTGTTCTAGATAATCTATAGGTCATATAAATTCAACATCAAGCATTTTCTATAATTCTTCTTTAACAAGAAAGGAAACTTGAGGATGCATCTTGATTAACTTTTTCTTGATAGGTTTGATTTTAGGATCCACTACGAGATGATGTACTACTAGATTAAGATCCAAACTCGGCATATATTTATAGGACCATGCAAAATTTATTTGTGCCTTATGAAGAAACTCAAACATATATTTATTTTCTTTCTCATTGAGTAATGTTTCCATATAAGTGATTTTAGGATTATCTATAATGCCAAGATTGACCTTTATTGCATCTTTAATTAGAATAGAGGATTTTTCTGGTGGTAGCGACATAAAATTCAAGTCAACTTCTCCCTCCTCTAGCACCTCAAAGAGGTTTTCACTACAAGATGAAACCTTTATTTTATTTTTTTCTTCACACAAAGATGCCTTAGAGAGGTTTTCACCAGAGGGTATTTTATTTTATTTTTTATTTTTATTTTCATTTTCACTTTTGCGACTAAGAGAGTTGACTTGTCTATCGAAGTAGGATTTCTCATTGCAGACTATGTTGTTCTTGTGATCTTGGAGATTCTTAAGTCTGAAAAGTGTGAGTACTACCTTGTCCAAATTACATATGTCTAAATTTGGTGGTGAATCTTGTTGGTCCCAATTGATAAGTTGAGTATTTTTTAGGGGAAGGGTAGGGGATGAAAGGTCTATGGTAGTGATCACTAGGACATGGTTAGAGTCAATGAGATCATATTTGATATATTGGAAAGGGACTTCATAGAAATCTTCCTCATTGTTTGAATTGGTCTCAGCTAAACAAAAGTCCTCAGCAAATGATACCTTGGTTTCTAGGGATCCCAATCGTTAGCATTCTTCAATAACTATCTTTGTCACATTTTTGTTTTCTCCCAGGCTGGTTCCATGATATCCCATGCTTTCAACAATGGGAGTGGCCTTTAGGTATTTTTCCTTAGGAATGTCCACTGGTTTGTCTTCATGATCATTTAAAATCTAATATAGGATATCATTCTTCATGTGTTCATCTGTAAGAGATCCCTAGTGTTCAAAAGTACTCTTCCTACACTTCAAAGTTTCCTTATTACCTTTGGGGAAAAAAAATTTAGGTTTACCAAAGGACCTTGGGGACAATGGAAGTTGTCCAATACATAATGCACTCTTAAATTTATATCCTCCTATTCCTTGATCCTTAAATTTTACTTTCTTTTCTGATTTAGTAGTCTTTTCATTGATAACCTTACCTTTTCCTTTATCAAATACCTTATATGCTTCTTCAATGGGTGATTTTTTAGGAGGAGACTTAGTGGAAATATATTTTGGAATAGATCCAAAGAATTCATTCAAAGGACAATAGTGAGATTTATTTGCTTCTAAATTATTTTAGTTCTAAAATGGTTTTTGATCTCCAGGGATAGTGATTTCATGTTCATGATACAAAAATTTCAAACATTCATGATATGTAGATGGTACACCTGCGATAGCATGTATCTAAGGTCTTTCCAAAAGTATGCTATAAGGGAGATCTAAATCAAGAACATGACAAGAAGTCTTAGTTAGAGTAGGGCCCACCTATAAAGCAAGTGTGATCAGCCATTTAGATTATCTTTCCCTATCATCATAAGCTTTTATAGTAATGTGCTTTGTCACATTAATGAATCTTATGGACTTCCTATTTTTCTTATCATCCTCATAGTACAAAGATTCAACCTAAATCCATTGTCTATCAAGACTCATTTTATTTTGGTCTGATGGATGATGAATTTAATGTGAAGAGGCTTATTATGATAAGGATTAGAACCATAGGGGTCTTTACCTATGAAAATAAGGTGTGATTGTGCAACTAAATTCTTGATCATATCTTGGAACTGAAAGTCATTGATGTTTTAAGGGACTCAAGATTCAATAAGGGCTTTTTCAAGGACTTCTTCATGTATAGGATATGTATGAAGCAGCTCAAGTATGGATATATATGCAGGATTCTTCCCTAGTTGTGCCAAGAGGTCATAGTATGAAGCAAGCTTAGTAGATGTGGATGGTGTAGCAGGTGGATAAGTATCCTGAATAGTAATTCTTCCTCTTCTAGTGGTAGCATTGCATTCAGTATCTTTAACCTTGTGAGTGAACACATAGTTGTCAAACTCTTCTATGCGACCAAAAAGAGAGTCAAATCCACAAAAATCATTATTCTAAATATTATTTAGCCTTGGATGTTATTGGTGGTGTAGTCATAAGACAAATTTTTAGATGAAGAGGCATTTTTATAACCATGCTTAGGGAATGACTGATTGTAGATCTTAAGTTCTGCATTTGACAATGAAGGTGTGTGACCTTCAACTTTAATTTTATGATCATCCCTAAGGTCTTGGACATAGTGTTTGAACTTCATACAGTTATTAGTATCATGACCTTTGATGTGATGATATTCATAATATTCATTATCCTTATACCAAGAAGGTTTGGGTTGATTGTCATTATATGGGTGGGTATTAGGATATATCATCATAGTTTGATTGATAATTTTTTGAAAGATAACGTCTAGAGGCTTCGTAAGAGAAGTGAACTATCATTGAGGACGTGAAGCATAATTATTATTGTTTTTGTTGTTGCTATTATTATTTCCTAGAAATATATGGCCTTAATTGTGAGGTTGTTGTTCAGTGTTGTTTTGATTATTTTGATTGCAATTTTGGTTGTTTTTATTACTTTAATTGTGATTATTGTTGAAATTGCCTTGGTTAGATGCTTGAACATTTTGAACATGTTTAGCATCAGTCACTCCATCATTGACTACCCCTTTATTCTTAGTCCAAAATTTTGGTTTTTCATTGTTAGGAGGAGTATAGTATTTAATGGATCCCTTTTTGAAGAGACCATCTTCAATTATTTTTCCCATCCTAACAAGGTTTTCAAAAGTGTCAGGAGAAGCCATTTTCATCTAGAATGACATTTTGGGAACCATATTTCTAGTAAATATGTCAATAATATTGTTATCTAGTATTTTCCAAGGCATTTTATTACCCAGGTGTCTCCACATTTGTAATAAAATAGAAAAAATTTCTCATTCCTTTTCTTAGTGCAGCACAACTCACTAAAGGATGCTTGATGTTTGATATTGTATGAGTATTGTCAAAAAAAATTCTCTGCAAGATCAGCGAAAGAAGATATAGATCTAGGAGGTATATTCATGAACCATTTGAGTGTCGAGCCTCTAAGACTCCTTGTAAAGAGTCCCTTAAGATAATATTCATAATAGGAGACCTCTTGAAAGGCAACATATAATTATTTGAGATGTTGGATAGGGAATGTTTTTCCCTTATATTCATCAAATTTAGGGATCTCAAAGTTTTCAAGGAAAGGCGTCATGTTAATTGACTTATAAAATGGATAAGGATATATCTCCTCAAAGGATAAATCCTTTTTACCTCCATTTTACATGTTGTGAACAAGGCTTTCAATTTTGTTGATTTCATTCACCAAGTTGGGAGCATTGTGGTTTGTAAGATATGAACCAAAAGGTTGTCCTCCTCCAAATTGTGATGTTGAAAACCTAGCTGATGTAATGTCATGCCCCTGACAGTCTCAGGCTTTACTTTTCTATGTTATGTTATAGTTGGATTTCTGGTTTGATTAGCATCATTTTATCTAGAACTATATTTTTGCTAGATTTCTATGAGTTTGAACTCTGACTTCATTCATTTGAACCTTGTTATTTGGATTAAATATGTTTATCTCTGTAATTCTACCAGACACTCAGAGAATTATGTTTATTTCTGTAGCTTAATGAGTTTTTCTGATGTTAGAATTGGTTTAGACTGACTTTTGAAATTAATGGAACTGGAAAGTTCAGTAGAGATTTGAATATTGGTTTGATTGTGAAAATAGTACAACTTAAATGGTTAGTCAATTGTCAGATTATTGGTTCATTATTTTGGGATTCTAAATAATATGTTAGACATAATTAGAATTGGTTATATTATTATGGTTAATTGTATATTGATGTTATAGATAGTATATAGAGAATTATTGTTATTTAATGTTAATCAAATTTTGAATTCAAAATGAATAAATTTGTATATATGTATTTTTATACAGATAATTATGAGTGATTGTTTTAGTAATTATGTGGTATTTCTTTTACTAAAACTATAGAATTATCTAAGTTAGTATATCCTATTTTGTATGTTAGTAGGAGGTTAGTTTGATGAAGTGTTAGTAATTTGGCATTGTTATGCGATGTTATCTTTGGTGCTTAAGTTAGTTTTTCTTGACCTAAGATCGATTAATGTTATCTAACATAGATGTAAATTAATCTATCTCTAAGTCTTCCTATTTATGATCTAGCTCAAAGACATGACTTATCGGTAGGGTTTAATTGCACTTGCATCGCATAGTGGTGTTAGTGGGGTTTAAGCTATTTTCGGGTTATGGGATTGTACTTTGATGGACATTTGGCAGGGAATGTATTGAGTTTACTGCAAGAGATAAGCTTGCATTGAATGAACTTATCGAAGAAATTCATTTTTGTGTTTGATGATCACCATTAGCTATGGTGAAGAGTTGCAGTTGAATTATGACTTCATTTTTCACCATGTTATTCTGCGACAGTTTGGGTAAATAGTTAGTTATGGACTCGTGTTACTATTGTATCTTACATGATAAGTGGCTTGCAATGGAAAGGGGTTTTCACGACAAGTTATACCCTTCTATTCATGATCATTTGGGAAGTTTTGTGTTTCATTCTGTTATCTTTGCATTTGCGTTGTGGGCTCTTTTGCATGGCACTTTGGCAGTCTGTAAAAAGGGACCTTCGTGGTTGAAATTAGGGTTCGTCTGTGAAGCTCACCAGGTAGGGGCTAGCTTTGGCATTTCAATTTTGGATATCTCCCCACACAAATACTAGGCAGGGGCAATCTCTCACCTTATCCTCTGTTTCCATTTTATGTTCTGCAAATGAATTAATAGAATGTTGATTACCACTATTTGTTAGTCGATGAATGTGAGGTTTTGTGTTTGTATACTTTGTGAGTTTGGTCATGAATCGGTCTTTTTCTTGGAAGGATTAAGAAGTTTATTTAGTTAATGGATTTTATGTTTAGTGGAGGAATTTGAAATTCATATTATTAATATGTTGTTTCGAGCATATTGTGTTGATGGGTTTTTCTTTGTTCTGGGTATGAAGTTGATAGTGTTTTCTTTTAGTTTGTGCCGAACTATGGGAATATAGTTTTTGCAGATGATATATGGTTATTTCTTAGTGTGTCTTGTGTCGATGTATACTTTATCTTTGGTCAGTAATAAGGGGGTTAATCGGGAATGAGTATCGGCTTATAAGTGCAGTTTGAAACCCAGGATGAGTTTTGTTTAAAAGCTTCTTTAATGGTGTTCTCGTACTGTTTTCTGTTGTTAGGAACACTGTGGCATGAAATGTTTACATTAAGTAAGATTTTTGGTCATAAGGTGAAATCGGGTATTCTTATCTCTATTATGAAACTGAAACTGGTATCTATGTTTTCTTTTTGAGATGTATTGTGGAAATAGAGATTAGTGGTAGTTCATAGTATTACCTGATACCTGTCATATTGTGTATTTACACTCTTGAAACATAGGTGTGGATTAAGGTTTTCTTGGGTATACTCCTTTAGTTATCTGGTATCGATGGTTGTTGTGTCAAATGGGTGTTTGTCACTGTCTGTTTTAGTCAACAGTGATAACGTGGATATCTTTGGTTATACCAAAACTTGATTGCGAGCTATATGAATCTTCAAAAATTATCACCAGTGTTAAAATAGTTGTAGCGACATTAGGAAATGTTAGGAATTTTTTTAGAAAAATCAATTTTATCTTTCTCAGTTAGTAAGGAAGACCACTTTGGTATTTTGTTTAGATGTAGAAGATGATTCTTATTATTCTGTCATTATTTTATGTATTCGGTAGATTCAGTAGTATATTAAGGTAGATGTATTCTTTGACAGAACTGAGATGACTATTATGGTTTTGTTCAATGTGTAGTTATGGGCTTGAACTTTTGTGAAAGATAAGTTACGTTATATAATTATATATGTTTATATATACCTACTGGGATATGCATATGTATACACAAGCCATGGTGTATACATGTACATACGCCAACATGTATATAATAGATGCTATGTTTATCATTTTGAATTATTAATTACAAGTTTATATAATTATATATACATATATATACCTACTGGGATATGTATATGTATACACAAGCCGTGGTATATACATGTACATACGCCAACATGTATATAAAGGTATAAACTTGTAATTAACAGAGTAGGATGTATGGCAAGTTAGTTTATAATAAATTGGTTATGGAAAGCTTGTATGTTTGTTAAAAGTGATGGGTGTTGTGTTGATTCAGTTGATATATGATTATATTAGTTCTTTTCTGTTCAATGGAATCATGAATTCAATATGGACATTTTATTGTACAGTTTCAGATTTAATGATAAGTTAATGTGGAGATTATTATTTGATTGGATTTGTGATGCAGAAAGAATTGTGATCTTTTCTTCTTTTTGAGAAACATCATGTTTAAGAATGTATGTTAAGGAATATGGAAACATGGATTTAAATGGATTTCTAATTGTTGTTTCAATTTTATAAATTGATACAATAGAAATGAAGTGTTAGTGAAATTGTGAATGTAGTTCATTTCATTTCAATCACTAATTGTTAGATCAAGTATTTTTGAGATAATGCAAGTATGATCCTTAGATTGGGGGCTGACACTAGTCTAGTGCCTTGTGTTGGAAATATTCAGGGATTAACCGAGTTACTGAGAGGGGAGGGGTGAATCAGTAACTCCAAATTTTCTTACAATTACAGATGTATTAGCATATAGTTCACTTTTTCATTATGCATATAGAAAGCATGAAACTTAAAAACATTCACAATAGTGACACATAGATTTGGTTACCCAGAAACCTTCCAAAAAAAAAGTAAAACTGGGGTGGGGATGAAACCCACAAAGCTTTAGTACTGCAAAATAAAGTTGGCCGGTTAAGGCTTACAATTTGATCACTTCTGATGATTTGCCCTGTTAGGAGCAATAAGGATTGCTAAATCCACCTTGTTAAAGGATTTACAAACATACAATGAAGTATGCACTCGGTAAAGAGATTTTACAACAGACTGTTAAGTCTACCTGGTTAAAGGATTTTAGTACTGATTCACCAGTTAGGATGAAACAGTAGATCTCTTGCTTTGCAACTGGATTGCTAATTGAGATTCGCTGAATGTACTGATCACCTTCTGTGATGAATTTGTCTTTGCTGTTCCCTATACTGCTGTAGCCCTTTGTAATTCGCTTATCTCTGCCTTTTCTTTTTATTCACATTCATACCCATATAATGACATCTTGACATCTTTACAACATTTTTTATATACAAGTCTAAACAATTAATTACAATTACAAAGTCGGCTTGACAAATAAACATAAGTTCCACTAAGTCGGCCCCAGTATGGTTACACGGTTTCTGCAAACTAACTCGGTGACTTTCTGATACTCGGCGTCCACTGCATTACTCGGCATCGTCATGCACTCGGTAGAAGTGAAGGCACGGTTCATACTAACCACTCGGTAGGTTTTGAACTCGGTAAATACTGGTGACTCGGTAGACACAATATTACTCGGTTTATACTGTCCTGCTCGGTTTGCACTGTTCTGCTCGGTTTGCACTGTTCTGCTCGGTTTGCTCGATTTGCACTGTTCTGCTCGGTTTGCACTGTTCTGCTCGGTTTGCACTGTTCTGCTCGGTTTGCACTGTTCTGCTCGGTTTGCACTGTTCTGCTCGGTTTGCACTATTCTGCTCAGTTTGCACTGTTCTGCTCGGTTTGCACTGTTCTGCTCGGTTTGCACTGTTCTGCTCGGTTTGCACTGTTCTACTCGGTTTGCACTGAGAATGCAAATAAGTGTTGTCACTAGTGGCAATTCTGCTTAATGCCAACAATCTCCCCCTTTCACATTAGTGACAAAAACACTTATTGCTCAAAACTTATATACACTTATTGATTTATTTTTTTTAAATTTGTCTTTGTCATAGAGCATTATACATTATCTCCTCCTTTCAATGTGCTAACTTTTTCTATATACAAATCTCCTTCTATACATATCTCCCCCTTTTTTATGATAATGCCAAAGGTTTATATACAAGTGATTTACAGAGAGAATCCAAAATTTGATAGACAGTCAGAATGTACCTTCATGATGAGTGCCAGGGTTCTATCCTAATTTTCTTACAGAATCTTGCATGTTTGGATTGCAATTTGGACTTCTGCAGAGAGTTCAATCATGTGATCTGCTATAGAGAACTGATTGTCATGGATCAATGTTTTGGAATGTTCAATGTGCTTATACATTGTATTCATGATGGGAAGGATCATGTTCTGGATGTCTAGCATTGTGGACCGGATCCTTGTGTCTTCTTTTAGTAGATCTGACTGCATATTTGATAGGTATGAGACTTTCATGTGATGAGCAGAGCTTGAACTTGGTTCAAGTTGCAACTTCTGTTGTTGCTATAGGTGATTGGACAAAAGTTGAAGTTGTCACAACCATGCTTGAAGGTGTCTCCGGGCTAGATGTAGAAACTTTTACTGGAGAGGTAGGAAGGGATGCAATGACTTCTGCTGCTATCCTCACAGTATCATCTACCTCAGTGGCTTCTTCTTGTTCATCACTGTCATCTTCAATATCTTTTATTATTACTGTTTCAATACTCGGTTGGTGAAGGTGGTATATGTTCTTCCATGTGGCATTTGTAGCCTTCACAACCGATTCGATATTGTTGATCAGAATCAAACAAGTATTGAACCTTAGTGTCATCTTATTTTCATTTTCTTTTAATGCCTTCTTTACTTCATCATTTTTCAAGCTCGGCATTAACTGTCTCAGGGTTTGATCAAATATGTCTATCACAGTTTGCTTTGCATTGCTCCACCTCATTTTTATTGGATTTAATAAGACAGCTGGAACCTGTGGGGTTATTTCATCAGGAGAGTATTTCCACTGTCCCATCTTTTCAATAACAACATCTTCTATTTCCTTCTGTTCTATTTTCGATCTGGTTTCATATTTAAAAGATTTTATGTTACTTACTCCAGATCCTGATCCGTCTCTAAAAAGTTTGATCCTCTCTTGAAAGTTTAGAGGAGGCCTTTTGAATACTATATCTTTGTCTGCCTTATCTTTATCTGCCTTACCTCTTGCACTTCTCCTTGTAAATACAGCAGTGGGAGGCTTAGGTGCCTTAGTGATAAAAACCTTTCCTTTCTTCTTTGCAGGTTCTGGTTCCTCTATTTTCTCATCCTTTTCCTTTTCTTCTTCATCGATATCTTCTTTGTCCTTGGTTAGCATTTGCATTTTGGCTATCCTCTTCTTTTCTTTGTTTACCACCTATGGAAGTTTTATGCTTAATTCAATTCTTACCTTTGCTTCATCATATGTTCCAAAATATGGAGCTTTGGGATTAACAGGCTGATTAAGAAGGGCTTTAATGATATTCTTGGTTTCATCAATATTTACCTCATAAGGAAGATGTTTTACATATACAATCCTCGGTTTAGCTGCTTGAATATATACATTGTCACAGTCTACCATGAAACAAATGTCATCCTTGTAATCCTCCACCAACTTCTGTGGAATCCAGAATCTGTCATTCATCTTCTCTTTGAAGGACTCAAAATAACTGTCCATTATACTTTCAAAATTTTCACCCATTTCTGAGATGTATTCATTTATTTCATAAAGTGCTGGCACATCTTTTCTCCATACAACTTTTCCTTTGGAAGGGAAGAACTTTTGAACATAGAAGAATAAACAGACTAGTAGGGATCCAAACTTACATGGATTGTTTTTGGAAGTTTGAATGCTTTCCATGTTCTTGTTAAACTGTTTTAACAATAAATCTACAAGATCAAATGATAAGTTGTTCTTGACCACTTTGTATGCTAGGTCAATAGCTTCACAAGAGACACTATTCTGTCGACTAGAACTGTATATCTTATGGGCAATAATGTGTGTACCAAACTTTAGTTCAGCATTGGTAATGCTGCTAACTTTCATGCCTCTACCGTCCCATTCGGCTAGGGTTTTCTTTTCCAGTTTCGACCAACCTAGGGTTTTGGTAGTTTTTGCTTTGTTCAACATGGGAAGACCGGTGATTTGATGAATCATCTTCTTGGTGATCTCTATGGGTTGCTCCAGCCAAATCTTGCCATCATGTATACGGCTGAGAATGTGTCTAACCCATTTATCCTGAAAGTTTCGAGGCAAATGTGTAATGTGAACTAATCCCTTATCTTCCAGATGTTTGTGCTCGGGTTTCAGAATACCATCCACACACAGTTCTTCATGCACAGTATCTAGTTCTAGGTTTCCCATTTCATGAATTGTACAGTTGAAATGATTGCGAATATCATTAATAAGTAGTACCTTAGGAGGAATCTGAGATTGAGCTCCGTTCGGGTCTAGGGCTGCTGCAATTGTGGGCACGATCTTGAAATCTGGTGCTTTCCATTCCCCTTGGACTAACATATCAAATCCTTTCTTTGCTGAAGTGTTGGATGATGCCATGGTAGCTCACAGAAAATTCTTTTCGTAAAAGGTATTTGAGTCGCTGGATTGCTCTTGAAGTTTTCTTCTCTCAAAGTGCTAAAATTCACGGTGAGAAATGAGTTTGATTTCTTGCCTTTTGTTTACAACTCTGTCATTAATGCTCAGTACAAATTAGGGTATGAATTCTGATAGACTGTCACCCACTAAGAATTAATTTCTCGGTGAAGACTTTGCAACTCGGTAAACTCAAGAATTCATATTGCTCTGACCTCGCTCGGTAAAGACTAATACCAACCTTGTTCGGTTAAGACTAATACCAACCTTGTTCGGTTAAGACTAATACCGACCTTCCTGTGATCTTACTGCATCTTGTATGCTGATTTAGATCTTTCTTTTAATTCGGTTCTGGAACTGCTTGGAGTTTGTCTAGGAGAATACAGTTCCAGTGCTTTCTTGGAAATTTAGTTTGAGTCGGTAGAGCCACCCATTCCATTACTTGGACTGGTTTGCTCGGTAGATTTAGGAATCCACTTTTGTCTCACCTATTTCCTAACCTTATTTGCTTCATTCTTCTTTCCATCTTCAACTTCACTAGCATTCATGCAGTTTCTGGCTATGTGACTGAGTTTAGTGCATTTCAAGCATCTTACGGTAGTATCTCTTTTCCTTAGATGATGTTTTATGCAGTTCATGCCAATGTGTCCATATTCTCCACAGTAATGACATCTACACCAGGTGTTGTAGTCCCATCCAAACATTGCTTTCATAATTTGTTCTGTTGGATTGAATGTCTTGGATCTGCACTCGGATGCTTTGTGACCTTGTTTGTTGCACTTGTGACAATTACCTCTGAATCTAGGTTTTTCCCTGCATTCATTTGCTTTGTGACCATGTTGATTGCAGTTGTAACATTTTCCATTGAATTCTGCTTTTTCATTGTTCCAACATTTATTTGAAGTATGTCCTATTTTACCACAATGATTACAAGTAGGTTTTTTATTTCTTTGAGTACCTTGCTTAGAGGATTCACCTTCTCCTTTGTATCCAAGTCCTGCTTTTCCTTTCTGCCTATGCAGATTTTGCTCATACAGCTAATTCAAGTCTTCTTGGCTTTTCAACATTCCTTCATTGATTTGTTTTTCGGTGTTTAAGTCATCCACCAATCTTAGATTGATTTCCTTTTCAGATCTTAGTTCTTCTCTTGTGTTTTCTATCTCTAATCTTAGATTCAGAATTTCCTCATTTGTGTGGGAGATCTAATCAATTAGGTTTTCTAGCTGAAGGGTTTTATTTTGAACTTCATTGTTCCTTCCATCTAATTCATCTTTCAACTTGTTTCTTTGTTCTAAGATCTCACAAAATCTTGTTGAGTGTAGCTCTTGTTCTCTTTTTAATTTTCTCACTTCTTCCTGCAAAGACCCATTCTTTTCTAGGAGTTCTTTGACAGCATTGTTTGCTTCATCTAAGCTATTAGAGGGAAAAAGATCTTCAACCTTTTCTTCAATGTAATTCTGATCATTCATCTAATTTGCAAGTTCCTTCCTTCTTCTTAGGGATTGGGAAAGATGTTCTTTTGCTTCCTTGAGTTTAGCTATGGCCATTTCCAGATCTAGCTTTTCATTTTCAATCACCTTGTTCAGTTTGAATACCTCCATTGTCCTGGATCTTTGCTCAAGCTAGTTAAGCTTTATCTTGAGAACCAACAATGCTCTGATACCAATTGTTGGAAATATTTAGGGATTAACCGAGTTACTGAGAGGGGAGGGGTGAATCAGTAACTCCAAATTTTCTTACAATTATAGATGTATTAGCATATAGTTGACTTTTTCATTATGCATATAGAAAGCATGAAACTTAAAAACATTCACAACAGTGACACATAGATTTGGTTACCCAGAAACCTTCCAAAAAGAAAGTAAAACTGGGGTGGGGATGAAACCCACAAAGCTTTAGTACTGCAAAATAAAGTTGGCCAGTTAAGGCTTACAATTTGATCACTTCTGATGATCTGCCCTGTTAGGAGCAATAAGGATTGCTAAATCCACCTTGTTAAAGGATTTACAAACATACAATGAAGTATGCACTCGGTAAAGAGATTTTACAATAGACTGTTAAGTCTACCTGGTTAAAGGATTTTAGTACTGATTCACCAGTTAGGATGAAACAGTAGATCTCTTGCTTTGCAACTGGATTGCTGATTGAGATTCGCTGAATGTACTGATCACCTTCTGTGATGAATTTGTCTTTGTTGTTCCCTATACTGCTGTAGCCCTTTGTAATTCGCTTATCTCTGCCTTTTCTTTTTTATTCACATTCATACTCATATAATTACATCTTGACATCTTTACAACATTGTTTATATACAAGTCTAAACAATTAATTACAATTACAAAGTCGGCTTGACAAATAAACATAAGTGCCACTAAGTCGGCCCAAGTATGGTTACATGGTTTCTACAAACTAACTCGGTGACTTTCTGATACTCGGCGTCCACTGCATTACTCAGCATCGTCATGCACTCGGTAGAAGTGAAGGCATGGTTCATACTAACCACTCGGTAGGTTTTGAACTCGGTAAATACTGGTGACTCGGTAGACACAATGTTACTCGATTTATACTGTCCTGCTCGGTTTGCACTGTTCTGCTCGGTTTGCACTGTTCTGCTCGGTTTGCTCAGTTTGCACTATTCTGCTCGGTTTGCACTGTTCTGCTCGGTTTGCACTGTTCTACTCAGTTTGCACTATTCTGCTCAGTTTGCACTGTTCTACTCGGTTTGCACTGTTCTGCTCGGTTTGCACTGTTTTGCTCGGTTTGCACTGTTCTGCTCGGTTTGCACTGTTCTACTCAATTTGCACTGAGAATGCAAATAAGTGTTGTCACTAGTGGCAATTCTGCTTAATGCCAACACCTTGTGGTGATAGAATTTTTGTCAGTTGTGACTGACACTAGTCTATATCCTTATGGGAAAGAATTTTTGTCAGTTGTTTAATTAAGTGATAATTATAAATTCAAGGGTTATGGGTTTCAATTAACAAGATAAAACATTATGGTTTCATCAGACATAATGGATTACTACGAGGTTTCCTTACGGATACATAGCGTAGGTCCTTATGTGGACACCCATGAACTATTGGATCATTACATTTTTATTTTCTTTGCGAGTTTATTTCTGTTAGAAAGAGATTCAGTGCTTGATGATTTTGGTGTAAAAGAATGGAATTATGTTATTTATATTTCAATTACATCTGTATTTAAATCTGCATAAGTGTTATATTATACTGACTTTTATGGTTGCAGAATTTTGGAGATGTTTCGTTAATTTTATCATGTGACTGAGCCCTATTTGCTATTTGCGTTTGTGTTCATTTTGATTTTCAGGTTTTAGATGGATAAATCAATGAGTATGGGACAGTGGATAGCATTTGTTAAGATTTATGGGAAGCAGATCATTTCTTGGTTTTTAGTTATCAGAACTATTCGTAGAATGTAAAGGATTGGGAAAGAAGGAAATTTTGTTTTTGAAACTTAGTCTTTGAATAAAGAGTATTCTTATTACTCTGATGTAATTCAATTGAAAACTATAAAGATCTTAGAAATAGTTACTATGATTGTATGTCTAGTTTGTAATAGAAAAAAAAAATTTACTATGGTTCTATGTGGTTTTGTTTATGGTTGAATCTTCTTTGTTTTCATCTTTTAGTTTTATGGATTTATAGGGATGTTACATTTGGTATCAAAGCCCAAGTTTAAACACTCAGGGCTTGAGGGTTTAAAAGAAAGGGGTTTTATCATTATGCTTCTGTTAGTGATTTTTATTGATCTTTTCTATAGGAATTCAAGCATGCCTCCTGTTACACGAGGAGCACAAAGATGTGGTGACCCAGTTGATGCCGATTTAGGCAGAGGTAGGGGTGGATGATGCGGTCGTGGTCATGGCCGAGGTAGAGGATGAGGTCACCAAGGAATACTTGGTGATGAACAAGTTGATCCTTTAATAGGAATGGATCAGGAAGATTGAGAGGTACCTCAGGTTGAAGTTCTCCAACGGATCCTTGATAGGTTGGATAACATTGAAGCAAGGAACAATGTTCCAAATGGTGTAGCAAATGCTCATGTTATACGAGTCCCTGTAGCAGAAGACCCTGTTATCAGGACTCAGTTAAAAGACCTTTCTAAGCTCAAAGGGCCATATTTCAATGGAACAAAGGGTGGTGCTGAAGATGAAGCATGGCTCTTGAACATCGAAAGGTGTTTTATTCTCCATGATTATCATGGTAATGTGAAGGTTCGTTGGACCATAATGCAGCTAAGATCCTTTGCTTCCATATGGTGGAATATGGAACTAGAGCAACTTGGAATTCTTATCTCTTAGGTTACATGGGAGCTTTTCATAGAAAGATTCTGCAAGAGATTCATGTCAGATTATTGGCAGCAAACTAGATCTGAAGAATTCTTCAGTATTTCTCAAGGCAACTCAACAGTGGAAATGTATGAGAGGAGGTTTTTCCAACTGAAGAAATATTCTGGTTGGCTAGAGAATGATAAGCCTTTGGTACAACATTTTATTAGGGGTTTGAACCCTAAAATTGGAGAACAAGTGAGAACTTTTAAACCTAAGATAGTGAAAGAAGCTGCTGATCAAGCCAAGCTCACAGAATTGAAGTCAAGATTTTTAGCCAAAGGATCTATGAATCCACCAGCTCAAAGCAGTGGGAAGAATCAGAAACCTTATCAAGATAATTTCAAGGCATTCTCTAGTGGATCGAGTGGTAAATTTTAGAAGAGGAAGTTTTAAAAGTTTTCCAAATCAAACAAGAGTTTCAATGTTCCTGAGCAACCTAAGTCCTTTAAACCAACTCAGAGTGTACAATAGAGTTATGCATCACCTCCAGTGAACTCATCACAGGATAAAAGTACCAAGAGAGGAGCAGAATGTTGGCAATGTGGGCAATTGGGGAATTTGTAATGGAATTGTCCCCTTCGAGGCAATAGTCAGGTCAGGTCTAAAGCCACAGGTTCTGAAGCTACTGTTGGTGATTCTGGAAGGAACCATCGCATCTTTGCTACTATGGATCAGAAACAAGCAGATCATTAGAACACTGTGATTGAAGCTAGAGGTAATTACCAAGGTAAGAAGATCTCTATTTTATTTGACTCTGGTGCCACTGGCTCTTTTATTTCTTCCAATTTGGTTAAGCAATGTGGAATTCCTGTGAGTAAAGCTGAATTGGCATGGCAAGTTGAGTTAGCATCAAGGACAAAGGTTGAATCAGGGTTTATAGCTGAGAATTGTAAGGTCTAATTTAAGGCTTTTACTACTATAGTTAACCTTAGGGTTATTCCTTTAGGTTCTTATGACATTATTTTGGGTATGGATTGGTTAGATCAACACCAAGCTGTCATCGATTGTAGAGAGAAGACCATTAGGTGTATCAATGATAATAGAACCATCAAGATTATTACAGGTGTTAAGAGGCCTATGTCAGTCAGAACTATTTCTGCTAAGCAACTTCAGAGATGTTTACAAAAGGGATGCAAATTGTTTTCTATTTCTATCAATGATTTTGATGAACCAGTTTCTTGGAACACCAGCTTAGATCATCCAATTTTGAAGGAATTCTTAGATGTATTCATTACAGAGATTTCAAGAATCCCACCTAAAAGAGAAATTGATTTTAGGATTGATCTTTTTCCGGGAACCGAACCAATTTCCAAGACTCCTTACCGTATGACTGCTCAAGAATTAGTGGAACTCAAGGTTCAACTTGAGGAACTCCTTGAGAAGGGGCTTATTAGACCTAGTGTTTCACCTTGGGGAGCACTTGTTATCTTCGTCAAGAAGAAGGATGGATCTTTGAGGCTTTATATCGACTATAGACAACTAAACAAAGCTACCATAAAAAATAGATATCCTTTGCCTCGCATCGATGATTTGTTTGATCAATTGAAGGGTGCCAAGGTGTTTTCCAAGATTGATCTCAAATCTGGATACCATCAGTTAAGGATTCAAGAAGCTGACATTCATAAAATAGCTTTTCGCACAAGGTATGGGCATTATGAATTCATGGTAGTGCCATTTGGGTTGACTAATGCACCATCAGTATTCATGAGTTTGATGCAGGGAGTATTCAGGACTTTCTTAGATAAGTTTGTAGTAGTGTTCCTTGATGACATTTTGGTATATTCTAACTCCTTGGAGGAGCATGAGCAGCATTTGAGGCAAGTCTTTGAATGTCTCTACAGGAACAAGCTATATGCCAATCCTGAAAAATGTGAATTTTTCAAAATTGAAATAAGTTATTTGGGTCACATCATTATAGGATATGGAATAGCTATTGATTCTACTAAGATCAGGGCAATTGTAGAGTGGCCAACTCCTACCAATGTGTCTGAAGTATGAAGTTTTATGGGTCTGGCTAGCTACTACAGAAGATTTGTGGCTAATTTTTCAAAGATAGCCTATTCCATTACTTATGTCCAGAGAAAGGGTAAGAAATTCATCTAGTCAGATAAATGTGAAGAAGCATTCCAACATCTTAAGGAACGTTTGACTAGTGCACCAATTTTAGCAGTACCTGATCCTTCTAAGGAATTTGTTGTGTGCACCGATGCCTCATTGGATGGTTTAGGGGCTGTCTTGATGCAAGATGGTAGGGTCATTGCTTATGAATCCAGGAAACTAAAGGATCATGAAATTAATTATCCTACTCATGATTTGGAACTTGCAGCAGTGATTCATGCTTTGACCAAATGGTGGCATTTTCTTCTTGGTCAACATTTTGAGCTTCATACCGATCACAGAAGTCTACAATATTTGTTCATGAAACCCAATCTTAATGCACGTCAGTGCAGATGGATGGATTTTTTGTGTGACTATGACTTTGAAATGAAGTATATTCATGGTAAAGAGAAAAAAGTAGCAGATGCTCTTAGCAGAAGGTGTCATGAAATCTCTTCTTTGACCCTCACAGTTGACTTGAAAGAGAGAATACTTCTGAATTTGGCTACTGATCCTTGGTACTTAGATGTCAAAGCAGCGATTGATAGTGGCAGTGTATTAGAAGGCAGATTTGAGGGTTACTCTATTAGCACTGAAGGACTGATGACTTACCGAGGCAACATATATGTGCCAGAAGTCAGGGATCTTTGGAACCTAGTTATGACTAAAGCACATAAGGCACCTTATTCAGCACATCCTGGAGTGAAGAAGATGCATGCTTATCTTAAGCAGCATCACTACTAGCTGAGTATGAAGAGGGATATTACTGATTTTGTGGCTAGATGCTTGGAGTGTCAGAGAGTAAAAGCTGAACATCAACATCCAGCTAGTTTACTTCAGTCTCACAGCATGCCTGAATGGAAATGGGATACCATATCCATAGATTTCATAGTGGGGTTACCATTTTCAGCTAGGCGACATGATTCCATTATGGTTGTTGTTGATCGGTTAACCAAAGTTGCCCATTTTATTCCCATAAGATCCACTTATAATGCTGCATCTGTGGCACAGATTTATATGGAATAGGTTGTTAAGCTACATTGGATTCCTAAGAAGATCATATCTGATAGGGATTCAGTTTTTACTTCATCTCTATGGAGGTCTTTGCAGCATGAATTAGGTACTCAACTAAACTTTAGTTCAGCATATCATCCTGAAACTGACGGATAGACTGAGCGTGTCAATCAAATTTTGGAAGATATTCTTAGAATGTATGTGATGGACAGGCAAAATAGATGGGAAGAGTACTTACATCTGGTTGAATTTGCTTACAACAATGGTTACCATAGTTCTATAGGTATGGCTCCTTTCTAGGCTTTGTATGGAAGACTGTGTAGAACACCTTTAAGCTAGGATAATCTTGAGGACAAAATTCTTTTAGGTCCCGAGATGCTTCAAGATTTAGAACAGCAGGTTAAGTGCATCAGAGAACACCTATCTACAGCTCAGGATAGGTAGAAAAAGTATGCAGACCTACATAGGATTGAACGTCAATTTGAAGTTGGAAATAAGGTATTTCTTCACGTTAGGCCCCGGAAAAGTCCTATTAAGTATGGTAAAGGGTCAAAATTGTCTCCAAGGTTTGTGGGACCATTTGAGATCCTAGAACGAGTGGGTCTAGTTTCCTATAGACTTGCTTTGCCTCCCAGTCTTTCACGAATTCATGATGTATTTCATATTTTTGTCTTAAGGAAATATATACTTGACATTGCACACGTGTTAAATTGGAAAAATTTACAAGTGGTAGATGGTCAACTGATGCTGGAACCAGTATAGATCATCCAGCAAAGAGAGCTGAATCTCAGAGGACACAAGGTGGAACAGGTAAAGGTGTTATGGGATCTTGATGATGTAGCTTCTACAACTTGGGAAGATATAGGGACTATGAGAGATGCACATCCTCATTTTTTTTCAAGTTTCCAGGAGTAAGCCTAGTCTGGTGGGGAAGGGTGTCATGCCCCTGACAATCTCAGGCTTTACTTTTCTATGTTATGTTATAGTTGGATTTCTGGTTTGATTAGCATCATTTTATCTGGAACTATATTTCTACTAGATTTCTATGAGTTTGAACTCTGACTTCGTTCATTTGAACCTTGTTATTTGGATTAAATATGTTTATCTCTGTAATTCTGCCAGACACTCAAAGAATTATGTTTATTTCTGTAGCTTAATGAGTTTTTCTGATGTTAGAATTGGTTTAGACTGACTTTTGAAATTAATGGAACTGGAAAGTTCAGTAGAGATTTGAATATTGGTTTGATTGTGAAAATAGTACAACTTAAATGGTTAGTCAATTGTCAGATTATTGGTTCATTATTTTGGGATTCTAAATAATATGTTAGACATAATTAGAATTGGTTATATTATTATGGTTAATTGTATATTGATGTTATAGATAGTATATAGAGAATTATTGTTATTTAATGTTAATCAAATTTTGAATTCAAAATGAATAAATTTGTATATATGTATTTTTATATAGATAATTATGAGTGATTGTTTTAGTAATTATGTGGTATTTCTTTTACTAAAACTATAGAATTATCTAAGTTAGTATATCCTATTTTGTATGTTAGTAGGAGGCTAGTTTGATGAAGTGTTAGTAATTTGGCATTGTTATGCGATGTTATCTTTGGTGCTTAAGTTAGTTTTTCTTGACCTAAGATCGATTAATGTTATCTAACATAGATGTAAATTAATCTATCTCTAAGTCTTCCTATTTATGATCTGGCTCGAAGACATGACTTATCGGTAGGGTTTAATTGCACTTGCATCGCATAGTGGTGTTAGTGGGGTTTAAGCTATTTTTAGGTTATGGGATTGTACTTTGATGGACATTTGGCAGGGAATGTATTGAGTTTACTGCAAGAGATAAGCTTGCATTGAATGAACTTATCGATGAAATTCATTTTTGTGTTTGATGACCGCCATTAGCTCTGGTGAAGAGTTGCAGTTGAATTATGACTTCATTTTTCACCATGTTATTCTGCGACAGTTTGGGTAAACAGTTAGTTATGGACCCATGTTACTGTTGTATCTTACATGATAAGTGGCTTGGAATGGAAAGGGGTTTTCACGGCAAGTTATACCCCTCTGTTCATGATCATTTGTGAAGTTTTGTGTTTCATTCTGTTATCTTTGCATTTGCGTTGTGGGCTCTTTTGCACGACACTTTGGCAGTCTGTAAAAAGGGACCTTCATAGTTGAAATTAGGGTTCATCTGTGAAGCTCACCAAGTAGGGGCTAGCTTTGGCATTTCGGTTTTGGATATCTCCCCACACAAATACCAAGTAGGGGAAATCTCTCACCTTATCCTCTATTTCCATTTTATGTTCTACAAATGAATTAATAGAATGTTGATTACCACTGTTTGTTAGTCGATGAATGTGAGGTTTTGTGTTTGTATACTTTGTGAGTTCGGTCATGAATCGGTCTTTTTCTTGGAAGGATTAAGAAGTTTATTTAGTTAATGGATTTTATGTTTAGTGGAGGAATTTGAAATTCATATTATTAATATGATGTTTCGAGCATATTGTGTTGATGGGTTTTTCTTTGTTCTGGGTATGAAGTTGACAGTGTTTTCTTTTAGTTTGTGCCAAACTATGGGAATATAGTTTTTGCAGATGATATATGGTTATTTCTTAGTGTGTCTTGTGTCGATGTATACTTTATCTTTGGTCAGTAATAAGGGGGTTAATCAGGAATGACTATCAGCTTATAAGTGCAGTTTGAAACCCAGGATGAGTTTTGTTTAAAAGCTTCTTTAGTGGTGTTCTCGTACTATTTTTTGTTGTTAGGAACACTGTGGCATGAAATGTTTACATTAAGTAAGAGTTTTGGTCATAAGGTGAAATCGGGTATTCTTATCTCTGTTATGAAACCGAAACTGGTATTGATGTTTTCTTTTTGAGATGTATTGTGGAAATAGAGATTAGTGGTAGTTCATAGTGTTACCTGATACCTATCGTATTGTGTATTTACACTCTCGCAACATAGGTGTGGATTAAGGTTTTCTTGGGTATACTCCTTTAGTTATCTGGTATCGATGGTTGTTGTGTCAAATGGGTGTTTGTCACTGTCTGTTTTAGTCAACAGTGATAACGTGGATATCTTTGGTTATACCAAAACTTGATTGCGAGCTATATGAATCTTCAAAAATTATCACCAATGTTAAAATAGTTGTAGCGACATTAGGAAATGTTAGGAATTTTTTTAGAAAAGTCAATTTTATCTTTCTCAGTTAGTAAGGAAGACCACTTCAGTATTTTGTTTAGATGTAGAAGACAGTTCTTATTATTCTATCATTATTTTATGTATTCGGCAGATTGAGTAGTATATTAAGGTAGAGGTATTCTTTGACAGAACTGAGATGACTAGTATGGTTTTGTTCAATGTGTAGTTATGGGCTTGAACTTTTGTGAAAGATAAGTTATGTTATATAATTATATACATTTATATATACCTGCTGGGATATGCATATGTATACACAAGCCGTGGTGTATACATGTACATACACCAACATGTATATAATAGATGCTATGTTTATCATTCTAAACTATTAATTACAAGTTTATATAATTATATATACATATATATACCTGCTGGGATATGTATATGTATACACAAGCCATGGTGTATACATGTACATACGCCAGCATGTATATAAAGGTATAAACTTGTAATTAACAGAGCAGGATGTATGGCAAGTTAGTTTATAATAAATTGGTTATGGAAAGCTTGTATGTTTGTTAAAAGGGATGGGTGTTGTGTTGATTCAGTTGATATATGATTATATTAGTTCTTTTCTGTTCAATGGAATCATGAATTCAATATGGACATTTTATTGTACAGTTTCAGATTTAATGATAAGTTAATGTGGAGATTATTATTTGATTGGATTTGTGATGGAGAAATAATTGTGATCTTTTCTTCTTTTTGAGAAACATCATGTTTAAGAATGTATGTTAAGGAATATGGAAACATGGATTTAAATGGATTTCTGATTGTTGTTTCAATTTTATAAATTGATGCAATAGAAATGAAGTGCTAGTGAAATTGTGAATGTAGTTCATTTCATTTCAATCACTAATTGTTAGATCAAGTGTTTTTGAGATAATGCAAGTATGATCCTTAGATTGGGGGCTGACACTAGTCTAGTACCTTGTGGTGATAGAATTTCTGTCAGTTGTGACTGACACTAGTCTATATCCTTATGGGAAAGAATTTTTGTCAGTTGTTTAATTAAGTGATAATTATAAATTCAAGGGTTATGGGTTTCAATTAACAAGATAAAACATTATGGTTTCATCAGACATAATGGATTACTACGAGGTTTCCTTACGGATACATAGCGTAGGTCCTTATGTGGACACCCATGAACTATTGGATCATTACTTTGTCATTTTCTTTGCGAGTTTATTTCTGTTAGAAAGAGATTCAGTGCTTGATGATTTTGGTGTAAAAGAATGGAATTATGTTATTTAGATTTCAATTACATCTGTATTTAAATCTGCATAAGTGTTATATTATACTGACTTTTATGGTTGCAAAATTTTGGAGATGTTTCGTTAATTTTATCATGTGACTGAGCCCTGTTTGCTATTTGCATTTGTGTTCATTTTGATTTTTAGGTTTTAGATGGATAAATCAATGAGTATGGGACAGTGGATAGCAGTTGTTAAGATTTATGGGAAGCAGATCATTTCTTGGTTTTTAGTTATCAGAACTATTCGTAGAATGTAAAGGATTGGGAAAGAAGGAAATTTTGTTTTTGAAACTTAGTCTTTGAATAAAGAGTATTCTTATTACTCTGATGTAATTCAATTGAAAACTATAAAGATCTTAGAAACAGTTACTATGATTGTATGTCCAGTTTGTAATAGAAAAAAAAAAATTACTATGGTTCTATGTGGTTTTGTTTATGGTTGAATCTTCTTTGTTTTCATCTTTTAGTTTTATGGATTTATAGGGATGTTACATGTAAGTCCAATTGTGGTAGGAGGTACATGATGAAAAGCTTGCGATGTTGGTGGGGTAGATGTTTTTAGGAACCTAGAAGGAATTTTGAAGAGTGATGAAACATAGTTAATTGAAGATTGGGGAATTGATACTTTCGTCAATGATATTTGACCCATGTTCATGACACTAGCATAAAAAGGACTATATGTATTCACTTCTTCATGAGTGTTATCATGTGAAGTGGTACTAGGTATAGCACTGATAATTTGTTGGATTTTTTAGGTGTCAATTGAAATGTTGGTTGTGTTGTTAATATAGGTATCAATGTATAAGGCCCACTAGAAATGACCTTTCCTTTGTCTTGAGATGATGTATTGTGAATCACTAAAGCAATTGATGTAGAAGTCCTTCCTTTACTAAGATTATTGTACAATAGTGATTCATTAATATTCTCAGGGACCATAACCCCATCATGGACAATGTTCATAAAGATTTATGTTTTATTGGCCTGAATCACTTTCTCCACCATCTCCACATTACGTGTGTCTTTGAGGAAGTCATCAACTTGTGGATTTAGCAATATTTTAGGTTTCTCAGGTTGATTAACATATTCAGTCTTAGGATCTACCCGATTAGTTATATCTAGAATCCCTAAACCTCCAAGAGGTATGGAGGCAAAGGGATTCTTGTTTTTTGGAAAATATTGACTCATAATCTTAGCTTGTGAGTAGGTTAAGACCACACAATTGAAAGGAAATGATGAAGGGATATGAACTTAGGAGCATAGGTTTGGACCTTATTTTCATCAAGAAGGTAGGGCCTCAATGGTTTGACTATCTGATTTGATGAAGGTGATGATTGATTGGCGAGGAAAGGGCCTCAAAGTATTATTTAGCTCAAAGATTTAGGACAACCTTAGTGAAAAAGAGATCCTTTAAAAAAGAAATGATAAAACCTTTGTTCTACTTGTAGATAGACTAATGATTGCAAGCAAAGAATGGGATAGGATTAATTAGATCAAGCCACTTAAGATAGATTAATGTTCTTAAGTGATAGAATTTTATTTTAATTAAAGATTCTGATATCTATGAAACTTTGATAAATCTTTCCACCTAGGATTAATGATGAAGGTATGAAAAATAAGATTGGACGAATCTTGATGAAGTCAGATTGAAGGATAATTAAGACAAAGGATTGATTTAGGTCTAGGGAAATGATGTCATGCTCCAAAGAATGGGAATCACTATAACTAATTAAGAGGATGAAGGATGGATGAAAGAGGAAGGTTTAATTGTAGGTCTCAATGTTGAAAAACTTTCAATTTAGACCAAGTTTGTGCAGGTAATTGGAGAGCTTGTTATTAAAGAGAATCGTTTCAACTTTCTCTTGATCTTGGAGCTCTTATTGAATTGATTTGATGACATGCTAATAATTCCTATCTCTTTGATTGGTTTCTTTCATTTCTCTATAGGCCAAAGGTAATGGGAAATTAGCTTTCTTGTGCTTGGAAATATGGTACATGGCCTATAGAAGTGATGGTTTAATTAACCAATGTGTTCAAAGGAAAGAAAAAATTTTCCACACTTCAAGAAGTTAACAAACACATGTCTTAAAATAATATAATAAGGGACAAAGTGACCTTGAGGGATACAACCAATTGTGACAAGTCTAACTAACAATAATAAATAGCATAATGTGTATGTTCAAGTGACCCTTTTTAAGCCACAAATGTAATTTGAAGACACTCAAGCCATATCTACCTAAGGAATTTTGGCTTAGTGATCAAAATATTTTCTCACAACTTGGATATACCATCAACTCACACAACTGTGTCACCCCATAGAGGGTGCCCATGTTTTTTCCTTTTCTGAGAGATAAACAGAATATGGTTCAAAGGAGACTACATAATGAGACCTCCAATGCCATATTAGCTACCTCTAAACACTTGAGGGGATACTTATGGTGATTAATCTTGAGGAGACATTCTTCCCCCTCCTTGCACAAAAATTATGTCCACTTTCAAAGATAAACCAGGTAGCTTCTATCTTAAGGTGTCTAGCAAGGGCATTCATTCACAACTATCCCTTGTAGTCCCAAAAGTAGGATTGAGACCTATAGCCCGACAAGTACTTGAATAATGTATTTATGTATGCAAGATTAAGGCCTATAGCCCTACAATGATCAAGCATAAGAATAAATTCTTAGAATATATGTTTCCTATGAGATATTAATCTCAAAGAGGCTTTTAATTATAGTGGGTTGGAAGGGTCGGGTTCACCTATTCCCACTTGAGTCATATCCATGAGATGTTTCCCTCAATGATAGGCTCTCTAAAGGTAAAAGAACAAATAAAAGTGGATAACAAGTGGAGGTCTAGATTTTTTATTTTCCTTAAAGGAAAAGAGAATTATCTCCTACTCCATTACTTCTCCTGAACAAACCAAACACATGTTCATTTACCCAATATTCAGTTCTAAGTGATGAATTAAGTAGGTCTAGATTTATAATTATCTCTAAAGAGATAAGAGCATACTCTCCTACTACTCAACTAACTACAAGAAATGAACCTTCCTAATTAAACTAAATGCCTAGAAAATAAACTTAAATAAGACACAATGTTTACTTTAATCTCCAAAGAAATCTACAAAATAAATGAATTAGTAGTTTTAGATTATTCAAAGGCTTTAAATAACGTCCTATAAAACAAGTGAATTAGTAGTCTCAAAATGTTTAAATCTTGGTCATCTGTCATGCAAAACTATTATTAAACACAAACAATAATCCAAAACCTACAAAAAGGATTATTAGTTACCTTAAGAGATAAAAATAAACATGTAAAAACTAAGTTCTAGCGGAGACTTGGATTACAGAGCGTAGATGCGGATCTGCAGAGACTCAGGTGTGGAGGCTCAGGTTCAGAGACTCGAATTCAAAAGCATAGACATATATGCAACAAATGACTTCCACCCAAGTAAAAATAATTCCTAATAGAATGAAATGCCTCACAATGTGATTCTCTGTTAAAAACCTGAGAGAATAAATCTCTAAATTCTGACAGAAATATAAATTAACCCTAAAAAATTATTGTGCAAAGAACTAGAGCAGAGACTCAAGTTGACAAGCGCAGACATGGGAAGCGCAGATGTAGATCTAGAAGTGTAGATGTGAATGTATGACTAGAGACAAAAATGCAACTAGGGAAAGCTAAAAATGCAATGAAACTAACCTGCGAGTATGAAAATGACTTCTACTATGAAAATGCAATAATTAATAACCCTAGAAATAGAGAAATATTTAAACTAAATGAGCTAAGATGATGTGCAAGATACAAATTGCTTCTCAGTAAGAGACTCAAAGTGAAAACTCAAATCTGCAGAGACTCAGATTTGTGGAGATGCAGATCCAAAAGTGGAGATGCCTCTGTATGTGCGGAGATGCAGATTTGGTAGTCCGGCTGAAAATTCTAAAAATGTAAATGAAAATGTGATCAAACCAAGATGTGGATCCCACAAAATATGCCAAAAAGTATGCAATAAAAATATTGACCTATTTGCAGCAAGTAGAAACACCAAAATATTAAGCAAAATCAAATTACATGTTAGTGATTCTAAAATGCAACAAAACAAGCAATTCCTACTACAACCTCTAATGAGCTAAAACAAGGGCACCCAATGAACCTTGTTTGATTTTCTCTTTTGATTTTTTTGTGTGTATGTTCTCCCAACACAATGATTTAAAAATAAAATGTAATATAACATGCAAAACTAAAAAGATGCAAAGTGAGGGTTTTGAGAACAAGTATGAAGAACTTTCCCCAAATCTCGCAAGATGATTCCAAGTGCAAGATCTATGAGGAATAAATGCACAAGGAAGTGATTAAGGATCCAAGATTGAGATGCAAAATCTCTTCTAGAAATTTAGATGCAATATTAACAAAGCTATGGAAATGAAACTATGCTACTATGCAAGAAACAAAATCTAAGCTAACAATGACAATGCAAAAACTATGATAATAAATTGAAGTGCTAAAAATGCTAAAATGTTAGAATGTTATGTGCTCAAGTGAGTGATCAAGTGCTCTAGAATGGTTGATTATTATCCTTACAAGATTAGCCCACAAAATGAAAGAGAGGCCTTATTTAATAGAATTTGAATAGGATTGGATAGAGGAGATTAAGAGGCAAAATAATGGATGAAAAAGATTAAAAGGAAAATGGGGAGTGGATAAGATGAAGAGGTAAAAGAAATGGGTGGCTAGGATTAAGGGGCAGTGCAAAAGTCAAACTCTAATTTATAGGGAAAAGAGGAGAATTCAAAATGAATGCAGGAGAAAAGAGATGGAGACGTGGTCATCTTGGAAAAAGTGGTTGTGTACATGATTAGAGGTAATCTTCCTTTTAATTAGGATTAGAGAAATCATAGAAAAAGGCAAGAATAGGAAAGAAAAAGGGAGTTAAATTAAAATAAATTTAATTTAATCATGGTTTTAGAAGAATTTTAGGCTAGTGGGAGGATAAAATAAATAAAATTTATTTTATATAGGAAAATGAAGGGATAATATATTTAAATAAATAAAATATATTAAAGATAGTATTGAAATAAAATTTAAACACAAAGGGAAAATAAATTTATTTAATTAAATAAATAGAAGAATATAAAAATATAGTTAATGGGAACAATATAGTTTAATGAAAAAGGTGTGGGTTAGAAAGGCAGGAACTAGAATGAACTCTAATGGGATTAGTGATAATGGGAAGCAAGAAGGAAAGATGGAGGGGAAGGACACATCTACTGAAGGTAGTGACATGTCTCCCTCAGACACAGTGAAGAAAATGAGGGGTAGCACAGAAATAATAAATGAATCTAAGCCAAAAGGATCTGATGATTCTCTCGCAGAAGAAATCTAGAGCAGGCCTTTAGGAGCCATGGAAGGTAAGGATAATTTTTATGTGTACTTGATAGAAAGAGAAATGTCAGGAGGTAATGGTTTAACCTTATCTACACAAAATAAGGAAATTTGGCAAGATGCTCAAACATGTCTGATTCTGGGGTGTTTGGAGGATTTGTCACAAAAGACTTTTGCTACACCTAAGGGATCTGACAAGCAGTCACCCATTCTATCCAACTCTAAAAAATGGGGTGATGAGGCAGATATTGATGCTGCCATGTTGGGGTCTGAAGAATCAACTAAAGAGGGATGGTCAAAATTGGAGAAAAAAAAGATGGCTAAAAATGTTATATATAAAAATAAAAATAAAGGTGTGTAGAAGATGATGATGAATGCATCCTCGATTCTTAGAAGTACTAGAAGTAGAAAAAATGGAGACATGGGAGCCCCTCATGTCTCCCCAGGTAAGCCCTCAAATTAGAAAAAGAGAGCTCTTGAGACCAGTAGGAGTATAGCGGATGGTAGTTGTGTATGTGAATTTTGTACCTAGCTATAGACACAACACTTCAGTAAAACATTAGAGGTTAGTTAAAATCAAAATCATGCAATGAAATGGAAACTAATCTAACCAAGAGATTTACTACCTTCTAGTAGATGCGAGTATGTATTCTCAGATTGGACCGAGATTAGTGACCTTGATGACACCTAAATGAAGGATTTGAATGCAAAATCTAGATATGAGATGAATGTAAATTAATCTATATTTTTGGTTTTTCTATGCAACAAGATGAAATAAACTGATATGAATCTATTCTAGATGAAAAAATGATATGCAATGTAATTAATCTAACAATGATATACTAAATGATATGAAACTAAAACAAGACTGATCTCACAAAAATTGTTGATTTGCAAAGAAGCTTCAATTCTTTAGATACCAATTCGCTAGCATGAGTTTGCAAATTATGAGAGATTGATTTTTGAAGAGCTGAGCCTTGATTTTTTAGAAATCCAGGGCTTTGGAGGTGCATGGAAAAAGCCATAAATCACTCAAATAAACTCAAGTTGATTTTTGAGTTATCAAAGAATAAAAGATAAGTAATTCACAAAATCATGCAAAAATAGCTTTTTAACTCAAATCAGAGTTGAGTTTAATTTTAAAACAACTTGAATTGATTTTCTGATTTCAAGTTTAACTGCTTTTTGAATGTGCATAATATTTATGAATTAAATAAATAAATAAAGTGATTTATTCTCAACTTAACTGATTTTAATTTAAAAATAGCTCATTTATGGGTTAATCAATTATTTAAATCAAACTTTTATTCAAAAACTATATCATTAAATTTGATAATTGACTTTAATTAATTAAATAAGAATTTAATCAATTAGTCATAGGATATTTGATTTATTGTCAAAATGAAATAATACAATTAATGAATAAATATAATTAAATCTAATTAAATAATTAAGTGGCAGTATTAAATCTAATTAATTAAATATTTAGAATATTTAATTAATCAAACTTTAGGATAAATAAGATTTATCACCAAATAATCATTAAATTAAAGATAATTAGGATAAATAGGAATAAGGAATATTCCCCGATGAAAAATTTAGGATAATCAATTAGGATTCGATGATGTTCAGATGTGCCTTAGGTTAGGACTTCGATGTCAATTTAATTCAATTTGAAGATGTAGGAGGTTAATGAACCTATAGCCCATTTTTTGGGTATTACATTTTGCCCCTCTTTGAATTGTTGTGCAAAGCGCAGTGGTTCAAATACAGTCTGTGTATGATATTGAAACTGATGTTTGACATTGAAATTGATATGAACCAGAAACTGATCAAAGTTGATATGAAGATAATAGGTCCTGAATGACCAAAGATAATGTTAACTATAACAGCAATGAACCGATGATTGTGAAGAAGTGTCAAAATGCCTGATTTTGAACCTTATGATTGCAAAGAAGTGAGTGACCAATTCTAGACCCGATTGTCAATAAGAATCACATTGGTATCACATCTGAACCCTTCACTTATGAAGAACCAAGGAAATAACACTAATGAACCGATGGTTACGAAAAGCTGATACAATTTACAAGATTATGAAAATACCAGATTGATATGGATCTTGATGAATCTGATATGTCCCAAGCGATGATAGATTTTCCCCAAGTGATGAGGACTTTTGATGAATCAGCAACTAGATGTGGTTGTTGTCTTGATTACTGAGCAAAAGATTGATAGACCAATTTAGATTTACAGACTTGAATGATATGCAATACCATGCCCCCTTCGGGATGAAAATTGAAATGTGACAAGAAAAGTTAGTGTTATAGTTTAGAAGCATGTTAATTGATTTGATAATTGGTTATGCACGTCCAAGAATGCATTCTGCATCGTTTGGAGGTCCTGGAGACCAAGTTTGACTAGGTTAAACCATGAGTTGACCATAGTTGACCAAGTTGAAATTTTGATAGTTTGATGTAAGATAATCAGTTAAGTTGAATTTTGGATTTTTGTGATGATTAAAGGTCGATTATGCAAGTAGTTAATAATATGAACAATCTCATATTTTGATTTTGATCCCGAAAAAGGATTCTACTTGCTATTTCATTGGATGGACCTTCGTGTAAGATTCAGCTCTTGTAGTCATGTTTAGCATTTTTGGTTTTGAAGAATCATTTAAGTGTTCAAGAAATTTGTGAGATCATGCAAAGTGCAAAATGAAATATAGAATGAAATGCAAACCTAGGACCTAGGACCTAGTCACTGATCATGTGTGGGTCATTTTCATCATTTTATTTTTAGGTAACCAGATAAATCAATACAATGCCCACTAGTTATGAAACCATAGACATATGAATATTGATTTGTATGCGCAAGAACCAATATAACGCCCACTATTCAAAATAACCATGGACATATGAATATTGATTTTGTTTTTGGAATGTCGGATTAGATATAAGCACCAAGGCACAAATGCCAGGATGAGTTGAATATCATGTCCATTTTGATATATCAATTTGTATAAGCATCATAACTTCAATGTCATGATGACCAGAATATGCCTTGCAGTTACAAACACATCAAGCAGTCAAGAGATCATTCTAAATCCAGTGTGAATTACCCGTAGTGACCCTTTATCATTCACATCCTTAGGCAAGATTGTGTTTCAAAGTAGGAGAAAGAACTCACTCAAAAAGACAATAGTTAGATCAAAATTCCTTGAATTTTCTGGGTATCCATGGTCAAGGTACGCATGGCCATCCAATTCGAGATAGAGGCTCTTACAGTCGGACACCATTTCAATCTAGAATTTCCAAAGTTGTTATATTTTCACATACAAGTAGAAAACCAAGAAAAGATTATGCCCCCAATCATCACTCTCTAAATCCTATAAAGGACATCATCGAAGAGCTTGAAGGGACACAATATGTAAAAATCTCAATGCAAATCGATAAGCATACAAGGAGATAAAAGCATGTGAGACATAGATTGTTTTTAGTTTGTGTTTGATTGTGTTGTTGCAGATGCAAAATCCTTTCTGGAGAGGAGACTGACTGACTGACTCAAATAAAGCTTCAAAGGACTCTAACTAGATATGAATCATCTAAGGTATACTAGAGACCATAAGATATGACATTGATTTCCCCCAAGTTTGAACATTCATAGGATACAAACGCTTGAGCCGATTGGTGTATGGACTGACTTATTGAAAATAGGAAAGCAGGAACAAACCAGGAGATATGTACAAACTAAAGCAAGACTGATAGCTGGGAAAGACCAAGATTGCATTGATAGATGGAGTGTTTTGAACAAGTGGCACCCGTTTGCCAGGTTTTCACCATCTTGGTAGAGATTCTATTTTTGCTACCAAGGTGCCTGTTTCTAGGTTTTCACCAAGCCACTTTTCCTTTTTCTCATTTTTTTTTTATTTTTCATTTTTTCAATTTTTTTTGTACTTTTGATATTTTACAATTTTATTTTTTGTGAATCATCAAGGCATCCATTGCTAGGTTTTCACCAAGATGTTCATTTTTTCAGGACTTTTTCCAATTTTTATAATTTTTTGATATTTTACCATAGACTGAATGCCTTAGGCATAGAATTTCTTCAGATGGAGAACGTTGATTGGTTCTTAGAGCTATTCTCCTTCAGTCATTGAGAGTTGATAGGCTCTAGAGCCAAAAGTAGCAGTGATAACAAAGGGACCTGGCCATTTGGGTTCAAACTTCCCCTTGCATTCTCTATGTGATTGATTTTTAGTATTCTCTCTCAAGACTAGATCACCAACCTGAAATTCTCTATGTCTAACTTTCTTTTTGTAGCCTCTAGACATTCTCTTCTGATATAATCTGAGATGATCATACGATGCTTGTCTGTGCTCATCTAGTAGTTCAATTTCTTGCAACCTAGACACTTTGTAGTCATCATCAGTTACGAGACCATGCATTTTGATTCTTAGTGATGGGATTTCAACCTCAATAGGCAGTACTGCTTCAGACCCATAAACTAAAGTGAAAGGTGTAGCCCTAGTGGGCTTTCTAATACTTGTTTTGTAGGCCCAGAGAGCTAGATTGATCATGAGATTCCAGTCTCTTCCTATTTTATTAACTGTATAGTGAGAGATTTTCAATAGATTCTTGTTAGAAGGCTCTGCTTGTCCATTCCCTTGAGGATAGTAGATAGATGACCAATGTTGTGTAATCTTGAATTTAGCACATAAATCATCTAGATCTTTGTTCTTGAATTGTCTATCATTATCTATGATGATGGAATGAGGTATCCCATATCTACATATGATATAGTTCAATATGAACATAGATATTTTTTTTCCAGTTGCTTGTGTCAAAGGTACTGCTTCTACCCATTTTGTATAATAATTTGTAGCTATGATTATATGGGTATGTCCATTAGAAGAATGAGGTTGTATAGCTCCTATAAGATCAAAGGCCCATTGATGAAAAGGCCATTGTGTAGTAAAGAGAATTAGATCTCTCCCCGGAGCATGAATTAGGTTTCCATGCACTTGGCACTTTTGACAATTCTTAGAAAACTTGATAGCCTCTTTCTCCATTTTAGGCCAATAGTACCCAACCCTAATAAGTTTTTGAGCTAGTGTTAAACCATTCGAGTGTGACCCACAAATACCTTTGTGGACTTCCTCTAATGCACGTTGAGACTCTTCCCATTCTAAACATCTAAGTAGCGTACCATCTAGACCTCATTTGTATAGATCATGACCAATGATGACATATCAGGAGGCATTGTAGATAAGGTATCTCTTTTCATGATGATTAAAGGTATCGGGAATGATTTGGTCTTTGAGATAGGAGAAAAAAAATTTGTATCTAGATGAATCATGACCCACAATAGTGAAAATCATGCAAGTTTCAGGGGAATCATATGTAGGATAAGATAGTGCTTCCACCAGGAACTCATAGCGTAGCTCATGTTTAGGCTGCTGTAATAGAGTAGATAGCATTGTCATTGCATCGGCAGCCTTATTCTCTATTCTAGGTATTTTCTCAAATGTGATAGATAAAAAATACTTCTTTAGATCATCTACCATTCTCTTGTAAGGAATGATCTTTACATATTTAGTTTGGTACACATCATTGACTTGATGGATAACAAGTTGTGAGTCTCCATGAATGTGTAATTTTGTTACTCTCCATTCAATTGCTATTTTCATGCCATTAAGAAGGGCTTCATATTTAGCAATATTGTTTGTGCAAGGAAACTTTAATCTGAATGCTTTTGGTATTGAGTATCCTTGAGGAGTTATGAACAATATTCCTACTCCTGATCCATTCTATGTATAGGAGCCATCAAAGAATAACTACCATTCTCTAGAAGAAAGAGTCATCATAGAGGAATCTAGAAATTCCATTTTCATTGGTGTATCATCAACCATGGGTTCATCATCCAATTAATCAGTAATTACCTATCCTTTTATAGCTTTTCATTCAACATATTCAATGTCAAATTCACTTAAGAGCATGACCCATTTGGCTAATCTACCCGTGAGGGCAGCTTTTCTTAGTAGATACTTTAGTGGATCAATCTTAGCTACCAAATGAGTGGTATGTGCCAACATAGAATGTCTCAGTTTCTGTGATGCAAAGATCACATCTAGACAATCTTTCTCAATCATTGAATAGTTCTTCTCATAGGCAACCAATGTTCTACTAATATAGTATATAGCTCTTTCCTTTTTATTCTCATCATGTTATGCTAGCAATGCCCCTAGTGAGGTATCTATAGCGGAGACATATAAGATCAAAGGCTTTCCTGGAATGGGAGGCATCAAGATAGGAGGATTTGATAGATACTTCTTGATATGATTAAAGTTGTTCTCACATTCTTCATTCCATTCAAAGGTCACACCTTTATGTAATGTTTTTGTAAAAGGTTGTGATATGTCTGCAAGTTGTGATATGAATCTCCTGATAGATTGAACTCTTCCTTGCAATGTCCTCATTTGACTAATGTTCTTGGGAGGTTGCATCTCCATTATAGCCTTCACTTTAGCTAGATCAACTTCAATGCCCTTCTTTGAGACTATGTATCCTAAGAGTTTTCCAGAAGTGACACCAAAAGCACACTTCTTAGGATTTAGTCTGAGGCTAAATTTTTCCATTCTATCTAGTATCTTGCTCAAGTCATTTAGATGTTTAGTTCTTATCATAGATTTTTCTAAAGTATAATCAACATAATCTTCCATAGTCCTATGCATCATGTCATGGAAGATAGATGTCATAGCTCTCTGATATGTAGCACCAACATTCTTAAGCCCAAATGGCATGACATTCCAACAGAAGGTACCCCATGCACATGTAAAAGAAGTTTTCTCTTGATCATCTGGAGCAATTTTTATTTGATTATATCCAGAAAAACCATCCATTAAGAATAAATCTTGAAACCCGCAGTCATGTCCACTATCATATCAATGTTAGGTAGTGGAAAATCATCCTTAGGGCATGCTCTATTCACATCTCTAAAGTCTGTGCACACTCTGATTGATTTATCTAGTTTTGAAATAGGTACAATATTAGAGATCCATTCTACATAATCAATAACTCAGATGAATCTGGCTTTTAGGAGCTTCTCTAATTCAACTTTTACCAAGAGTGCAACATGTGGATGCATCTTTCTCAATTTTTGCTTAACAAGTTTGACATTTGGAGCTATAGATAAATGATGCATTATAAGATTAGGATCCAACCCTGGCATATCTGAATATTTCTATGCAAAGTTGATCTTCTTTTCTATTAAGAATGTTGTAAACTTTTTCTTCTCTTCTTCTGATAAAGATTGTGCTACATGAATCAACTGTGGTTCTTCTGTTGTTCCCAAGTTGATGGATTGAGTGGGCTCAATTAGAACTAGAGATCTGTAATGTAAATGACTCAAAAGGACATCAAATATCTCATCCTTAGGCACCTCAAAGAGGTTTTCACCTTTGGATACATCTTTTATTTTTACTTTTGTAGGTTTTGAGACTACCACAAAGTGGTTTTCACCCTCAGAACTCCTTTTCTTTTTATTCTTATTCTTATTTTTTTGACTAAGATACTTGATGTCTAACTCCATCATGCTAATGCTCAGTTCACTAATGGAAGTCCTCATAGGCTCAACTGCATTGACATAGAAAGCAAGGGCATAGTCATTCGGGAAGGTATAAATATCATGGCTCAAATTCATGGAAGTTTGGTCTAGAAGTTCAGGATGTTGGATAGTCAAAGTGGTGAAAGATTGGGAGATAGTGTTTACGAATATGGATCTGTCATCATTGGTCCTAACCTGACGCTTGAGTTCAAAGGTGATATTACAAATTAAGACATTCAATTCATGAATAGGCTCAATTTCATTGTGGGAGTCCACTTCAGCCATCAGTGGATTAGACTCGATAAGTTCATCATTTCACTCTAGACTTACGTTGGGTTTAGGTGCATATTGGTGAATAAATAAACATGTTTCTTTGTAATAAGCTCATCTTCCTCTAGAATGGCTCCCCATTCATAGTCATTAGATTCTTCATATATGCCTCTAGGAAATCTAAGAACATGAGTAAAGTCAGGATGAATACCCCAAGAAGGGTTACTCTCAGATTCTGATTTGAATTCATACTCATGGGAATCTATCTTAGAATAACTACCACCTTCCTCTTTGTCTGTTTAATTGTCTTCGAGATTAGCTAGTTCTTGTGTTGCAATTATCTCTTACTTTATAGTAGGTTCTTGTGTTTCTACTACATTGATTCTTTTGATTGGATCATCTTCAGCTTCAAGGAGGTCTTTGATTTATTTAGGCAAATGCTCATAAGGAATAAGTTTTGAGCTATCTGAATCACTATCTGATGGTTCAGTTTCTTCCTTCTTAAGAAGGGGTTCTCCTAGTGCGATCTAATCTATGACATGAGAACAATTACCTTTGAGGTGTAAGGGTTTCTTTTTAAAGCCTAAGCCAACAGTATCTTTGTTTGCTCTACCAGTATGTGAAATAGGTGTCACAAGACCTTTCCCTCTGACTCCTAGATGTCCTTTACCTAGACATCCCATCTTAGCTATCAATTTATCTCCTAGACCATATGACTTAGAAGGGATTTTGGATATTGTAGAGTTACTAGTTTGAACAACTTGAGATTCAGGTTCATCTTTGTATAGCCATGCAAGCACAGCTTCATCTTCTTCCAATTCTTGCTTGGAGACTTGTTCTGCTACAAAATTCTTTTTATATGCCTCAAGAGGTTCTTTAGATTTTGGTTTGGACTATTTCAAAGACCACCCATAAGACTTAGGTGAGATAGGGAGAGATGTCAAAGATAAGACTGGCTCTATAGTATATTCTCCCATACTATTTTCTTTGATATTGACCTCTTTTGTAATGTCTTACATTTTAGAAGTGGATGCTTCCTTTGTTGGCTTAATGGAAGATTCTCTGTTATTAGGCACAAGTTTATTTGCACCTTCTTTCAATGTATTGCAAGTGGTGGATATGTCTATTGGAATAGTGACCTCTACTCCTTCATAAGGAAATTTCAAACATTGGTGGAATGTAGAAGGAATAGCTTGCATTTCATGTATCCATGGTCTTCCTAGAAGAATGTTGTAAGCCAAAGGTAGATCAAGCACCTAACATATAGTATCTCTGATGACTAGACCTACTCTGATAGGTAAGACAATGGTGCCTTTAGAAGATCTTTCTTGTTCATCGTAGGCTTTGATAGTTATTTCCTTTCTAGGATCAATAGCCATTTTTGAAAATCCCAATTGTGTGACCAAGTTGTAAGAACAAATATTTAGGCCAACGCCTCCATCTATCAACACACGTTTGACTCTACGATTCTAGATCAAGACCTCTATATGCAAGGGCTGGTTATGCAGGTGACTCAAGGATTTATCATCTTCTTTTGAAAAGGAGATATATTGTGGAGATGTAAGATGTCCAACCATAGTCTGGAACCTATCTAAATCAAGGTCGTCAGGAACATTGGATCTAAGCAAAGCTTTGTCTAGAATAGCTCTATGAGCTGGAGATATTCGAAGCAACTCAAACATGGATATTTTTGCATTAGTGTGTTGGAGTTGTTGAAAAATGCTATAACATGTTGGCCTCATATCTTTAGGATTGGAAGATTTAGAAGTAGCCTTCTGTTTGGAAGCGGAAGAAAGATTGAAGGGCATCTTAGGGACATTTGATGAATCTAGGATTTATCTGTTCAGATGTGCCTGAGCTTGTGATCGAGTAACTACATTAGCTAAAGGATGATCTATATCTCTTTGCACAATAGTGATGACATTGAAATGCTCAGAGAGACAAGGTTCAACCATATTGATAATAGCATTATTTCCAGGGTAAGCATAATTGACCTTTGCCCCCATATTAGGCTGAGAAGATGAAACTTCTTGACCATGTTTCAAAAATGGTTATGTGAATGCTGTATGATTGTTATTGCTCTTATGATTGTCAATTGTGATGTCTCCCTTATCAATCAGATCTTGAATAGTATGTTTCAAGCATAATTAGTTATTAGTTTTGTGACCTTTACCCTGATGGAAATCACAGAATTCATTCTCTCTCCACCATTTTGGTTTAGGGTCAGGATCAGATTGTCAGATCTCAGGAAAAGAGATGATGTTATTAGCTATCAGAGTTCTCATAGCTAATTCCAAAGATTCTCCAAGAGGAGTGAACTTTCCTTTATTATCAGCGGACCAAGATTTGTATTCTGGCTTCTTTTGAGATGGTTCGAACACCTTTTGTTCTGAAGCTTTGATGGCTTGGGTGCCAATAGTTAGATTGAAAGCTAGTGCCTACAATGGGGCATGGATAGTATCAACAATGCCATCTATGATGATGCCTTTATTCTTGTTCCAATTTTTGTTCTTGTCTTTAGAACTAGATCTTGATTCATACTTGTCCTTTTGAAGTGTGATGTCTCCTTTTTTCACAAGTACTTTTTTTATTTTGATCGCATTGTCTACCATCTTATCAAAAGATGTATGATCTTGCATTTATAAAGGGTAGTTGATTTCTGGGACAAGATTATTAATGAAGATTTCTAGTTTTTCAATTTTTGGAATAGGTCTAGCATATAGAGAGAATTTCTCCCTCCATCTCTTGAGAAATGTCAGGAATGGTTCTCCTGGATATTGTTTGAGATTGCAAATATCAATCATGGTGACTAGATGTTGAATGTTTTAGGAGTATTTCTGATAGAACAATTTGATCAACTCCTCAAAAATTTTGATAGTAGAAGGCAATCTAGAGAACCAATGAATGGCTACTCCCCCCAGAGCTTGAGGAAAGAGACACAACAGATAGGTTGGTTCATGCATGAATTCCATAGATTGTGCACAAAATTCCCTGACATGATCTTGAGGGTCAAAGTGTCCATCATACTTATCATATTTAGGCATCTCCACTCTTTTTGGGAATGGTGGCATGTATAAGTCTTTTTCAAATGGAAAATGACATAGGGCCTCCATGGAGAACTCCTTGGGTTCCTTTTCTTTCTCAAGTTTATTAAGTTTGACTTGCATGGCATGCATCTGTTTCATCATAGCTGTGAGTGGAGTTTCTTCCTCCTGTGTAATGATATCTTCAACATTAAAGTTTGGAGGAAGTTTAGCTCCTTGATGAGATAATTGTAAAAATTATGCTTCTCTATCTTCTTTCAAGAAATGCTTCATCATTCTTTTGAAGTCACCATCGTTTTAATACCAATCAATTTCTTCAGGTGTGGGTTCCTAATTTGCACCCTGCTAAGATTGAGCTCTTTGGGAGCCAAAGTTTGACCCTACTTGAGACATGGTAGGAGTTTTAAGACTACCTAGGATAGATTGAGGAGTTTGTTGATTACCTTCATGAGTTGATGCAGGAGGAATGTAACCAGTTTTCAATCAAAAATTACCAATACCGTCATCTTCGTAAAGACCAGAATTGTAGAGTTGTTCAAGAGTTGGACCCTTGACAGTGGTTATAGGTAAGGTATGGGATGCTTCTCTAGATTTCTTGTGAGAGGAATCTCTAGTTTCCACCATTAACCTTGGGTGAAGCAAAGGAATAAGATGAAGACAACTGAAGAAAGATTTGATTCAAGAAGATGAAATGATGCAACCTTGTCAAGGTTTGATTGATTGAAGCTTAGATTGGGATTAGATGATGGAGACTGTGCCCTGGATGTATGGGTAAATGCCCAAAAGATAGCAGACATGAGTTCACAACACTTAGCCATTTTGATGATTAATTAAAGATTGATAGTTATGACAAGGTTTTGGCACAAGATGAAAAAGACTCAAATTGATTAAATAGAAGGTTGAATTAGATTCAAAAGGCCACTTTAGGAAAATGATTGGATTCTTAGTAGTTTCTTCTCTATTCTTGACACAGTGATTTTCTTGATAGACTCTAGAAATAGGCTGAAAAAGCTAGGTATCTGGCAGTTCTGACAACTTTCTGGCAATTTTTCAAAATTTCTCAAATGACTTTCTGCAAGCTCGTACAATAGTGGGTATAGCATCAAATGACAATTGACAAACTCATACGACTATTGCAAAACTCACACGATAGTTGATAGAAGGATTTTTTACTTTTTGAATTCACTGACAACAAAACTCATACGACAGTATACTAGCTACCATACGATAATATAGGGGTTGTGAAATGACACTTTGCAAAACTCGTACGACTTTCTGACTTTATGGGACAAATTTTGACTCCAGAAAGGTGTTTGACATCAAATTTTGCAATTTTTAAGATTTTCAGTTTCAAATTGATTACAATGTTTACTGTCTAGATTTGAAGGTGATAGCAGATTCATTCATTTTCAATAACTAGATAGATAAGCAAGCACACAAAATAGCAAGCAAGTGATTTCAAGCATGTCTAAAAACAATGAACAGGAGACAAAGCAACCCTACGCATGAACAATCAAGTGACTGAATTGTGTTAATCCCTAGGAGTGCTAACAGTGGATGTTCCAAAAAGTTTTGCAATAATGCACATATTTCTAGAAAATGAAAAGTTGGCCTCACTAGGGTTTGTAGTAATGGTCTAACTCTGCAACTTTTGTGATCTCAAGAGGGTGAACTCCAATCTAGGCACATCGAGGTTTTGACATAGTCTGAGAACTTAATCTTCAGGATCTACTAGGGAGATCTGACAGCCCAACAAGAGACCACACCTATGAAGATTTCCTCCACAAGGACATTTATATAGCGGTTGTCACTACCATGGTGAAAATGGCTATTACCGCTTGAGGTTCCATCAACGTGGTTGACCCAATTAAGGGAATTTCCACTATGGTTAACCCTCTCTAAAGGTGACTCACAAAATATACCACATGGAGACTAGTTCCAGATTCAAGGATCTGAGTTTCTGATACTACCCAAAAAGGGAGTAGAGCATAGTCCTCTAGCCTTTTCACTTTTAACCCAAACAAAGTAGACGGATAAATCTGACACACTAAGACCAAGATTATCTCACAAAGATCTATGATGTCAACTGCTTATGATCTATCAACCTCTCTGGAGAGAGAATGTATCAATAAAAAGTTGAAGACACACAAATCTAGTAGAATGTGAGATGCCCTCAGTATCCTCCCTACCTACAAGGGTTCCTTCATTGAGAAGAGTTTCACTAGAAACCCACTCTCTCAAGAACCAAAAATAGTGTTCATAGGGCCTATTTACTATGTGTAACAAAGATGCTGAAAAGCAAATCTATGTTCATTTTTATAGCCCAAAATGAAATATGTGATATGAAAGTAATAAAGGTCACACAAGCTTGACACGTGAGATGTTCATTTTAGTCCAAATCAAAATGTTATCAGCTGAGAAGATTACCTAAATTTCTCACAACATGCTTAGTGGATTTTTACCTATTTTTAGAAACTCTCACACTTTTCCCCATCAAAATCAGCAAAAATCAATCAGAAATAGAAAATTTCAATAGTTAATGTTAGTTGTCAGTCCAAATCAGGAAAACAAATCTAGAAAACTATTTGAAAAAGTGAAACGACAATTGAAACCTAGCACTAAAACTTGTACGACAGTGGGTTACCTCTCAGACAATAGTCCAAAAACTCATGCGACACTAGGTACTTGATCATATGATAATCAAGATTTCAAATGACACGGTGATCTTGATGACATGATTCTTGATCAAATAAATTATCATACGATAGTGGGTATCTCCTGGTATGATTTTATAACAAAACTCATATGAAAATTGTACAAACATAAATTAAAAATCATAGCTTGGAAAAAAAAACAATAAGAAGATGATAGAAATTGATAAAAATTGAATGGAAACCCATTTCACTGCCCCACGGTGGGCACCAAAAATGTGTGTGTGAATTTTGTACCTAGCTGTAGACACAACACTTTAGTAAAACATTAGAGGTTAGTTAAAATCAAAATCGTGCAATGAAATGGAAACTAATCTAACTAGGCAATTTACTACCTTCTAGTAGATGTGAGTATGTATTCTCAGATTGGACTGAGATCAGTGACCTTGACGACACCTAAACGAAGGATTTGAATGCAAAATCTAGATATGAGATGAATGCAAATTAATCTATATTTTTGGTTTTTCTATGCAACAAGATGAAATAAACTAATATGAATCTATTCTAGATGAAAAAATGATATGAAATGTAATTAATCTAGCAATGATATACTAAATGATATGAAACTAAAACAAGATTGATCTCACAAAAATTGTTGATTTGCAAAGAAGCTTCAATTCTTCAGATACCAATTCGCCAGCATGAGTTTGCAAATTCTGAGAGATTGATTTTTGAAGAGCTAAGCCTTGATTTTATAGAAATCCAGGGCTTTGGAGGTGCATGGAAAAAGCCATAAATCACTCAAATAAACTCAGGTTGATTTCTGAGTTATCAAAGAATAAAAGATAATTAATTCACAAAATCATGCAAAATCATGAAAAAATAGCTTTTTAACTCAAATCAGAGTTGAGTTTATTTTTAAAACAACTTGAATTGATTTTCTAATTTCAAGTTTAACTACTTTTTTAATGTGCATAATATTTATGAATTAAATTAATAAATAAAGTGATTTATTCTCAACTTAATTGATTTTAATTTAAAAATAACTGATTTATGGGTTAATCAATTATTTAAATCAAACTTTTATTCAAAAACTATATCATTAAATTTGACAATTGACTTTAATTAATTAAATAAGAATTTAATCAATTAGTCATAGGATATTTGATTTATTGTCAAAATGAAATAATACAATTAACAAATAAATCTAATTAAATAATTAAGTGGCAGTATTAAATCTAATTAATTAAATATTTAGAATATTTAATTAATCAAACTTTAGGATAAATAAGATTTATCGCCAAATAATCATTAAATTAAAGATAAATAGGATAAATAGGAAAAATAGGAATAAGGAATATTCCTCGATGCAGAATTTAGGATAATCAATTAGGATTCGATGATGTTCAGATGTGCCTTAGGTTAGGACTTCGATGTCGATTTCATTTGATTTGAAGATGTAGGAGGTTAATGAACCTATAGCCCATTTTTGGGGTATTACAGTAGTCAAAAGACCATCCTAGAGTCTGGTTCATTTCATAAATAATAAAGATTATTTCCTGGAATGTAAGAGGATTAAATAATCCTCACAAGTAAGACATGGTTAAGAATATTATTAGAGATAACAAGCTAGATATTATTCTTCTTCAAGAGACTAAGATGTCTAAGGATAAAGTTGAGAAACTTCAGTTCTTTAGCAATGGTATGTCCCTTGGTGGTGATGCGGATGGGGCTTTAGGAGGTATTGTGACAAGTTGGAATTGCCATTTCATTAAGGGGGAAGTGATATCCCAAGGAAATAATGTTACTAATATCAGATTTTGGCATACTAAGGATGGCACTTCTTGGGTGCTAACTAATATCTATACACCCAACACTAGATGGGGGAGGAAATATTTTTGGAGGGATGTTTCTAGATATAGAAATGATTTCGCTGATGAAGGATGGATTATTATGGGGGACTTCAACACTCCTTTAAAGGAGAATGAGAAACTTGGTGGAAGCCAACCCAATCTAGACAGTAGAACTGATCTTATGGACTTTATTGATGGCCAAGAGCTTCATGACATTGATTTGTAGGGGATAAATTATACATGGACCAACAGGAGGTCAAGAAATGAGTTAATTTAGGTTAAACTTGATAGGGCACTTGCAAGTAGCAAGTGGTTCAATAGTTATTCTTGTACTTTATCTACCTATATAAGAGTTGGTTCTGATCACTACCCGATTACCATTATTTTTTAGTACAATGGGTTCAAAAGGATCTTCCCTTTTCATTTTGAGAAAATGTGAACTATTCACCCTAATTTGGAAAAGGTGATTGAGGAATGGTGGAGTATTAGGATTGATGGAACGGCTATTTTCAAAATTGCTAAGAAACTGAAAAATGTGAAGGAAAATATAAAAAAATGGAACAAAGAGACTTTTGGAAATATCTTTACCAACAAAAGGAAAATTGTAGAGGAGCTGAAGGAGATACATGATAGTATTCAAAAAGATGGATATAGTCTTTTTTCTAAAGGTGAGGAAGATTATAAACTTATTAAATACCATGATATCATTTAAAAAGAAGAATGCTTTTAGAGGCAAAGGTCTAGAAAGATCTTTTTAAAGGGGATAGGAATTCAAAATACTTCTTCATGACCATGGTGAAACATAGAATGGGAAAAAAAATCTCCAGACTTAAGGTTAATGGCAACATTAGTGAAAAAGAGGAGGATTTTAGGGAAGAAGCTAATAATTTTTTTGGGAAACTGTTAAATAAAGTTGATAACCTGGATAAGGAATGCCAAAAGGAACTATTGAGTGGTATTCCCTGCATCTTGAAAGAAGATCATAATAGAGCTATCACTACTATCCCTTATATGGATGAGATTCATAAGGCTATTTTTTCTTTGAAGGAGATAAAGCCCCTGGACCGAATGGTTACCCTCTTTTTTTTCTTTCAAAAGTATTGGAGGATTGTGAAAGATGATGTAATGAATGTAGTTAAAGAATTTTTTGGGGCAAGAAGGATCCTCAAGGAACTTAATGGCACCTTTATTGCCTTGATTCTAAAGAAAATTGGGGTTGATAGTATGGACTAGTTCATACCAATAAGTTTATGCAATTCAATGTACAAGATTATATCAAAAGTCCTAACCTCTGGGATTCTTCTCTTTCTTCCCTCCCTAATCTCTGGATAGCAGAATGGCTTTGTCCCTGGTAGGCAGATTCTGGACTCAATCATTTCTATCCATGAAAATATTCATTCCTTAACTATCTCTAAGAAGGAAATCTTTTTGTTGAAGTTAGACTTGTCAAAAGCCTATGATAGGGTTGATTGGGATTTTTTGAAGGCTACTTTAGAGGCTTTTGGTTTCAACAAGAGAAGTAGAGATCTTATCCACTACTTGGTTTCCTCTACTACTTTCTCTGTGCTTGTGAATGGATCTCCTACCCCTTTTTTCAAGTCCTCGAGAGGTCTTAGACAGGGGGATCCTTTATCTCCAATTTTGTTTGTTATCATGGCTGGGTGCTTAGGTAGATATATTGGCAGACTGGTTAACATAGGTGAGTTTATAGGGCTCAAACCTTCTTCAAAGGACCTGATTTTCTCACATCAATAGTTTGTGGATGACCCCATAATTATGGGTGAAGCCTCAATAAAGAATGGAAAAACTATCAAAAAATCCCTAGACAACTATGTTGTTGCTACCGGTTAGAGTATTAACTGGAACAAGAGCTCTATTTTTTTATTAATGTACCTGAAAGAAGACAAGAAAGGTTAAAAAGAGTTTTGGGTTGTGAGGTGGATTGTCTCCTAGGATCATTTTTAGGCTTACCTTTGTGCCTTGTTCCTCCGGACTCTTTTTGGAGAGATATGATTGATAAATTTCATAGGAGTTTAGCTGGTTGGAAGGGTGCTCTCCTTAGCCAGGCTGGTAAGATAGTGGTACTCAAAGCTACCCTCCAAAGTATTCCTCTCTATGCTTTCAGTCTCTTTAAAATCCCTAGGAAGCTTATTGAAAGTATAGAGAAAATCCAAAAGAATTTCCTATGGTCTGGAGTGGAACATAAAAAAATAATGGCTCAGATATCTTGGGTGAAGGTTTGTAAACCTGTTAGGAAAGGGGGTCTTGATCTCCATACTATAAGAAGTATGAATAATTTTCTTATGGACAAACTTCTATGGAGATTGTTCAAGAACTCAGGAGAATGGAGTACCATATGGCACAATAAATATAACAAGGATAGGAATGATTTCAATAATTTTTTGAATCTTGAAACTATTCAAGGAGGGTCTAGTATCTAGAACAATGCTTTGAGTAGAAAGGAGATGATCTAGAAGGGTATCAAATGGAAGGTTGGAAATGGTAAGAATATTCTTTTTTGGGAAGATGTCTGGATTCTTGATCAGTCTCTCAATGAGGTTTCAAATTGGAAAGATAAGATGATACAATGCAAACATATTGTGGGAGATCATGTGGTTGATTATTGGGAGGGGGATAAGTGGATTGATTTGGCTACGATGGACCCTTCTCTTAGTAGTCTGAACAAAATTCTAAATGTTGTCTTCCTTGTTGATGAAGAGGATACTCTTATTTGTAAATATAATGCAAATGGTTCTTTCTCAGTTTCCTCTTTGTACATGCAAAATTTTGAAGATTTCCCTAAACCTTGTTGGGCTAAGGCCTGGTATAAGGGTTTAACACCTAAAATTAATGTTTTCTTCTGGATTTTGTTGTAGGATAAAATTCTTACTATTGATAATCTTAGGAAAAGGGGTCTATTTTTAATCAATAGGTGTTGTCTTTGCAAATGTGATGAAGAGAACATCAACCATATGGCTATCCATTGTTCCTTTGCTAGGAAAATATGGGAGAAATTTCTTGATATGATGAATATGGATTGGGTGTTTCCCCAGGGTATTCAGGATTTGTTCACTTGTTGGAGGTTTCCTACGAATAACAAACTCTTACAATCTATTTGGAACTTATTTCTTCCCTACATGTGTTGGGGGGTTTTGAAAGAGAGGAACGATAGAATTTTTACAAACAAGGAGTCTACCTGGATGGTTATCTTCCACAAGATTAAGAGATCTCTTTTCGAGAACATTGGATTGAAAAAAAATTATCAGGATCCGAAAGATGAGTGGGATGTTAAAGTTTACAATTGAATAGAGGTAAAATGGAATCACTTCTATTTAAATGTGTAATGTATGATGTATGGGGGAAATATCAGATCCACTCCTAAATCCAAATTCCCAAAAGGAGAGATCTAATTTGATCAACTAAAAGGTTAATACATAATCAAATCAATCTATGGAGAATATGAAAGAGAGAGAAAAACCCTATATTTCCCTATGGAGAGTTATGCTTGAAATCTGAAATAATTGAAATACAAGTACTAACCTCAAATTAGGACAAATCTGGAAAATGCCAATTTCTAATGTCTGTGTGTACTTTCGGGCAATGTTACAACTTGTCTCAAACTGGAAATGCTGAGATGAAGAAAACCCAAAAATCTTTTATCTTTTTGACGGCAGGTAGTCTTTGACCCTCATAAAAGGTCAAAGGCTACATTCTTTATTTGAAGGTTGATTCTGACTTTGTTCGTAGATCTCAAAAGTTCATCAAAAAGGGTATCCAAATCTGCTCTCAGATCTGAAATTTTACACCTGTACCTACATGAAAAAGAGAGTTTTTGTTGTTTGTTTGAGGGGTTTGGCTTGGTCAAACCCTGGCTTGGAATCAACCTTAATATTGAAATAGAAATAAGAATTCTAGCAAGTAGTAGACATGGATCTAATAATGAATCTATGTAATTCGATAGATATGTAATTGTATTTCCAATGTAAACAAGTATATTGATATGAAAGCTTGAACACAACAATGGTAAATGTAAATCAAAACCATGAAAGTAAATACAAAACCTCCATGCTTTTATGCTTTGAATCCACCTTGATTTAAGAATGAATGGATCTTGAAGATGAACAAAAGGATCTTGAAGGAAGATCACACCATCATGATGGCTAGATCTAGGGTTTGAATGATGAATCTTGAATGCTTGAACCAAATCCCTTCGATGGCTTGAATGCTTGAATCCTTGATCTTCAATGGAGAACTTGGATGGAGAAGAAGACTTGAATGAAATTCTTTCTTTAATGGATGCTTGCTTGATCACCTTGCTTGAGAGTGCTTGAGCATGATGGAATGAGATGTCAAAATAAGAGAGGAAGGCCACCTTTTATAGTGAACTAGGGCACAATCCTCTAAGGGGCCACCTTGGAGAATTAAATCCCAATTAGGTCCTAAACTTTAGAAAATATACCTATATTAAATGCAATTTAATCATTTACCATTCTAAAACCCGAAATGGCCGACCCGGAGGTGAGAAAGCAAATATCCCCGAAACCTGACACCCAAAAATCAAGGAAATTTGAAATCTAGACAGGGGGTCAAGGATGAGCTTGGAACTAACCAAGTCAGGGTCAAGGTCGATCCTGACCAGGTTAGGATAGAGGTTGAATTTGACCCCATATGGTCAACTTTGACCTTATGGTCAAAAACCTCAGGATCCAGACCCAAAATGCTAGGAAATGCAGATTGGAATGAAAATCAGGGGTAGGTAGAAGCAGAATGAGGAGAACAAGTATGATCCAAGAAAAGAGTTGATTCCAAGTGCTTGACTTGACCTAGAATACTCACTCAGAGGGCTAAATGTTCTTAACATGGAAGTGCTTCCATTTTAAGATGATACATTAAGCCCCCACTTTAGCAAGAGTATGGACTCAATGCAAACTCTTGGTAAAGGAGAAGGAAGAAGAGATCCCAGTGGATTCGAAATGAGATAGACTGACACTTAGTTAGGGACACAAGCCCCTAGGCTAAGGACTCTAACTCAACATACGTGCATGAGGGTGCAAAAAACAAAAGGACACAAAAGAGGGGTTACTACTAAAACAAACCCAAATCAACTAGCATAGGAAACCTTGCTAAGAAATATTTCTTATACTAACATCATATTTGGAAAAATATCATAAAAGCATAAATGTTTACATAAGAGAGATAAGAACAACACTATAAATGACATAGCTTCCTGATCCAGTCCTACTAGAATGAAAGTAAAAAAAGAGAGAGGGAAAAGAGTGATTACCTTGCCTGGTAAGATGCCCACCTTACCATGAATCACCCTGGAGGGAGAGCCTAAAAGGTTCACCCATAAACTATGCTTGCAATTGTAATGCATCTTCTGACGGCTTCTGGAATACTCATAAATCCACCTTCTTGTTTCACTATGAATATGAAATGCATGTCTCCTCAGGATTTAGCAACTTATGTGTGTTACCTTCAAAAGATTTAGCATATAGGTGCGTGTCTTTTCAGGATTTAGCAACTTATGTGCATTACCTTCCAAGATTTAGCATATTTCAAATTGGAAATGCATGTCCCTTTAGGATTTAGTAAACTATGTGTGTTACCTTCCAAAATTTAGCATATTGAAAAATATGCAAAAATGTGTGTCTCCTTAGGATTTAGCAACTTATGTGCATTACCATCAGAAGATTTAGCATATAGATGTGTGTCTTTCCAGGATTTAGAAACTTATGTGCATTACCTTCCAAGATTTAGCATTTAAAAATAAAAAACTATAGTACAAGGGAGACCTTATATATGCCCCCCTCCTTAATATGGAAAAAACATACTATTTTGACATGTTAAGGAAAGAAAAGAACAAGGATAAAGCCTTCTTCAACATCAAGACAATATCCACAAACAACACCCAGTCCAAGCCAAGAAGGTCATAGCTCCTATGAGGCCATGGAAGGGATGAATGCAAAGAGATATCATGCAAGAAGTGAAAAGAATGTAACCCTTATGAGGGATAGCACACTATTCAGTTTCCAAGGTGAGAGATATATCAACCATGGAAACCCAATGTCAAACAACAAAAGAGGTTGTTATCAAGGACATAGATCCTCAATGTAAACCAAAATTTTCATGTATGATTGGATACTGCTTAACCAAGGAAAGAGGTGAATCCTAGAAAGATAGAAAAGAAGGAGATGGCATCCTTGCCCCCCAAGTGTAGGATCAAAGATGGAAGAGGATACCTACATCACAATGCAAGGAGATATCATGTTTACAACAATGTACACCATATCCTTAGCGAGGGATATTGACCCTTAGATCCAAGAATATAGATAATTTTGAAAAGGATATGTCACTCATGGAAAAGGATCCTCAAAGAAAGAGATCTTATCAACAAGATCCCCACCAAAGAGGAGTGCTTTAAATAAAATATCATCTTTCAAAAGTGGGAACAAATATTCAATCATCAAGCCCCTTGCAATCAAGAGGAAGAGGAATCTTTGAAATGAGGGAAATAACTCTAACACCAAAGCAAGGGTGAGAGTTTATAAAGAACATAATTTGCAACATAGAGAAGAAGTGATGACTTAGGACAAAAACTTCTCATATAAAAAGGTTATCCATAGATAGAACATCTATCAATATAATGAAATAATATTGCAATATAAACAAATACCACTAAGCTAAGGGAAGCGACTCCCTAGACAAAGAGAAAGAAAGAGGTACCTTGGAGATAAGGACAAGGGATACCTTTGCAAAACAAATGTCTTAGAAAAGATATCTTGAAAAGAAAGGATAGATTCTATGGATAATTAAAAACATAATGCAAAGCCATAGAAAAATAGGAGAGAAATAATACCAATTAAGCCCCAAATAAAAGACCTAATGGATTCTAGGAAACTAGATGAAGATACACCTCTTTCCCCCCAATCATAAGACAAGAGGGGAAGAACATCTACATTATATCTAAAGGAGGGGAATCCCCTATATCAAAATTAAGAAGGAATTGTAAAACTACACGAGAGTGAGATATAATTCCTAAAGCAGCTCGTTCTCTAACATATAACTTGAAATGTTTACAATCAGCAAGTAAATGTTTTTTGCTATAATAAAAAGGACATTTGTATTTGTATAAAGCATCGATTGGCATAGGTCTAAAGATTTCTTTCTTGGAATTCATCAGCTCAAAATATACCTTCTTAGCCACTTCTTGATGAGTATTAGGGTTATCTAAGACAGGTGTGGGGAGAAGAATGTGAAGAGGAGGAGGATGTTTAGCATCACCTACCTTAACTTGAGATCTTGAACAACCAACACAATACATATCCTATTTAGGGGGTATATGAATGGGAAATCTAATACCATGCTCATTAACCCCAAGCACTAAACCTTTATAACCTTGTTTAGTCACCAAATTATATCCGGTAGCGTACATAGTATGTAAAGCTTCTAAAAGAGGTGATTGTTTATCATATTCATGATTAATGGCTGTATAAGGTGGGATAATAGGTTTTGAAGAAGTTTCTTTACCCTTTCTTTTAATATCATCATGAATCGGAGGAGAAGGTAAATCAAAGAAATCTTGTACATCTACATCCTAAAATATGACTTGAATCCCATCATAAGTATGCGAAGAGAGAGGATGAACAGATGGAGAATTAGGTATTTGATTAGGATTAGGAAGATTAGGATTAGGATTGATAGGATTAAGATTAGGATTGATAGGATTAGGATTAGGAATATTAGGAGATGGTGTATCATCTACCAAATTCTTCACATAATCCAAAAGTTTAATAATGCTACCACATAAATCTTTAATGAAGGTTTTAAATGTAGGTAGACTAGTGTCAGTCAACTTCACAAAAGCATAGGCAAAAGCAAAGTGAAGGGTCATCAACATAATGAAGTGAATGATACTCTCATAAACATCATAGGTATTATAAAGAGATGTTAAAAGAAGAGTAATAAAGAACATGACCACACACCAAAGCATCTTAACAATATCCATAGACAATGAAATGCAAGAAATATTTTTGGATTTTATTGAATATATAGATTTTTTTATATTTTTGAATGCAACAACATAAACTAGATCTAATCTAAATGCAAGAAAGGATCTAAAATCTAACACAATAGGGCATCTAACTCCACAAAAGAAAAGGGGTAAGTATATCGGGTTCACCAAAATTTATAGAGGTAAAATGTAATCACCTTTATTTAAATGTGTAATGTATGATGTATGGGGAAATATTAGATCCACTCCTAAATCTAAACTCCCAAAGGCAGAGATCTAATTTGACCAACCAAAAGGTTAATACATAATCGAATCAATCTATGCAAAATATGAAAGAGAGAGAAAAACCCTATATTTCCCTATGGAGAGTTATGCTTGAAATATGAAATAATTGAACTACAAGTACTAACCTCAAATTAGGGAAAATCTAGAAAATACCAATTTCTGATGTCTGTGCTTTTGGGCAATTCTGCAACTTGTTTCAAACTGGAAATGCTGAGATGAAGAAAACCCAGAAATCTTTTGTCTTTCCAACAGCAGGTAGTCTTTGACCCTCATAAAAGGTCAAAGGCTACATTCTTTATTTGAAGGTCGATTCTAAATTTTTTTGCAGATCTCGAAAGTTCACCGAAAAGGGTATCCAAATCCGCTCTCAGATCTAAAATTCTACACTTGTACCTACAAGAAAAAAAGGGTTTTTATTGTTTTTTTGAGGAGTTTGTCTTGGTCAAACCCCAGTTTGGAATCAACCTTAATATTGAAATTGAAATAGGAATGCTAGTAAGTAGTAGAAATAGATCTAACAATGAAGCTATGCAATTCGATAGATATGTAATTATATTTTGAATGTAAACAAGTATATTGATATGAAAGCTTGAACACAACAATGGTAAATGTAAATCAAAACCATGAAAGTAAATACAAAACCTCCATGCTTGTATGCTTTGAATCCACCTTGATAGAAGAATGAATGAATCTTGAAGATGAAAAAAAGGATCTTGAAGGAAGATCACACCATCATGATGGCTAGATCTAGGGTTTGAATGATGAATCTTGAATGCTTGAACCAAATCCCTTCAATGGCTTGAATGCTTGAATCCTTGATCTTCAATGGAGAACTTGGATGGAGAAGAAGACTTGAATGAAATGCTTTCTTGAATGGATGCTTGCTTGATCACCTTTCTTGAGAGTGCTTGAGCATGATGGAATGAGATGTCAAAATGAGAGAGGAATGTCTCCTTTTATAGTGAACTAGGGCACAATCCTCTAGAGGGGCCACCTTGGAGAATTAAATCCCAATTAGGTCATAACCTTTAGAAAATATACCTAGATTAAATGCAATTGAAGGATTTACCATTTTGAAACCTGAAATGGCTGACTCGGGGGCGGGAAAACAAATATCCCCAAAACCCGACACCCAAAAATCAAGGAAATTTGAAATCTGGACAGGGGGTCAAGGATGAGCTTGGAACTGACCAGGTCAAGGTCAAGGTCAATCCTGACTAGGTTAGGATAGAGTTCAACTTTGACCCCATAAGGTTAACTTTGACCTTATGGTCAAAAACCTCAAGATCCAAACCCAGAATGCTAGGAAATGCAGATTGGAGTGAAAATTAGGGGTAGATAGAATGAGAATGAGGAGAAAAAGTATGATCTAAGAAAAGAGATAATTTTAAGTGCTTGACATGACCTAGACTACTCACTTAGAGGGAGAAATGCTCTTAACATGGAAGTGCTTCTATTTTAGGATGATACATTAAGCCCCCACTTTAGCAAGAGTATGGATTCGATGTAAACTCTTTGTAAAGGAGAAGGAAGAAGATATCCAAGTGGATTCAAAACAAGAAATAATGACACTTAGTTAGGGATACAAGCCCTCAGGCTAAGGATTCTAACTCAACTTATGCACACGAGGATGCGAAAAACAAAGGGACACAAAAGAGGGGTTATTACTAAAACAAACCCAAATCAACTAGCATAAGAAACCTTGCTAAGAAACATTTCTTATACTAACATCATATTTGGAAAAATATAATAAAAGCATAAATGTTTACATAAGAAAGACAAGAACAACACTATAAATGGCATAGCTTCATGATCCAGTCCTACTAGCATGAAAGCAAAAAGAGAGAGAGGGAAAAGAGTGATTACCTCACCTGGTAAGATGCCCACCTTACCATGAATCACCCTAGTGGGAGAGCCCAACAGGTTCACCCATAAATTGTGCTTGCAATTATAATGCATCTTTTGACGACTTTTGGAATACTCATAGATCCACCTTCTTGTTTCACTATGAATATGAAATGCGTGTCTCCTCAGGATTTAACAACTTATGTGCCTTACCTTCAGAAGATTTAGCATATAGGTGCGTGTCTTTTCAGGATTTAGCAACTTATGTGCATTACCTTCCAAGATTTAGCATATTGAAAAATTTGGAGAAATGTGTGTCTCCTCAGGATTTAGCAACTTATGTGTGTTACCATCAGAAGATTTAGCATATAGATGCGTGTCTTTTCAGGATTTAGAAACTTATGTGTGTTACCTTCCAAGATTTAGAATGTAAAAATAAAAAACTATAGTACAAGGGAGACCCTATATATGCCCCCCTCCTTAATATGGAAAAAACATACTATTTTGACATGTTAAGGAAAGAAAAGAACAAGGATAAAGCCTTCTTTAGCATCAAGACAATATCCACAAACAACACCAAGTCCAAGCCAAGAAGGTCACAGCTCCTATGAGGCTATGGAAGGGATGAACGCAAAGAGATATCATGCAAGAAGTGAAAAGAATGTAACCCTTATGAGGGATAGCACAATATTTAGTTTCCAACGTGAGAGATATATCAACCATGGAAACCCAATGTCAAACAAAAAAATAGGTTGTTATCAAGGACATAGATCCTCAATGCAAACCAAAATTTTCATGTATGATTAGATATCACATAATAGATAGATACTGCTTAACCAAGGAAAGAGGTGAATCTCGAAAAGACAAAAAACAAGGAGATGGCATCCTTGCCCCCCAAGTGTAGGAACAAAGATGGAAGAGGATACCTACTTCACAATGCAAGGAGATATCCTATTTACAACAATGTACACCATATCCTTAGCGAGGGATATTGACCCCTACATCCAAGAATATAAATAATTTTGAAAAGGATATGTCACTCATGGAAAAGGATCCTCAAAGAAAGATATCTTATCAACAAGACCCCCACCAAAGAGGAGTGCTTTAAATAAAATATCATCTTTCAAAAGTAGGAACAAAGATTCAATCATCAAGCCCCTTGCAATCAAGAGGAAGAGGAATCTTTGAAATGAGGGAAATAACTCTAACACCAAAGCAAGGGTTAGAATTTATAAAGAACATAATTTGCAACATAGAGAAGAAGTGATGACTTAGGACAACAACTTCTCATATAAAAAGGTTATCCATAATCAGAACATCTATCAATATGATGAAATAATATTGCAATATAAACAAATACCACTAAGCTAAGGAAAGCGACTCCCTAGACAAAGAGAAAGAAAGAGGTACCTTGCCCCCTAGAGGTAAGTACAAGGGATACCTTTGCAAAACAAATGTCTTAGAAAAGATATCTTGAAAAGAAAGGATAGATTATGTGGATGATTAAAAACATAATGCAAATCCATAGAAAAATAGGAGAGAAAGAATACCAATTAAGCCCCAAATAAAAGACCTAATGGATTGTAGGAGACTGGATGAAGATACACCTCTTGCCCCCCAATCATAAGACAAGAGGGGAAGAACATCTACATTATATTTAAAGGAGGGGAATCCCCTATATCAGAATTTTGAAGGAATTGTAAAATTGCACGAGAGAGATATAATTCCTAAAGCAACTCGTTCTCTAGCATATAACTTGAAATGTTTAAAATCAACAAGTAAATATGTGTTGCTATAATAAAAAGGACATTTGTATTTGTATAAAGCATCGATTGGCATATGTCTAAATATTTCTTTCTTGGAATTCATTAGCTCAACATATACCTTCTTAGCCACTTCTTGATGAGTATTAGAGTTATCTAAGATAGGTGTGGGGAGAAGAATGTGAAGAGCAGGAGGATGTTTAGCATCACCTACCTTAACTTGAGATCTTGAACAACCAACACCATACATATCATGTTTAGGGGGTATATGAACAAGAAATCTAATACCATGTTCATTAACCCCAAGCCCTAAACCTTTATAACCTTGTTTAGTCACCAAATTATATCTGGTAGTGTACATATTATGTAAAGCTTCTATAGGAGGTGATTGTTTATCATGTTCATGAGTAAAGGTTGTATAAGGTGGGATAATAGGTTTTGAAGAAGTTTCTTTACCCTTTCCTTTAATATCATCATGAATCAGAGGAGAAGGTAAATCAAAGAAATCTTGTACATCCACATCCTGAACTATGACTTGAATCCCATCATAAGTATAGGAAGAGAGAGGATGAACAAATGGAGAATTAGGTATCTGATTAGGATTAGGAAGATTAGGAGATGGTGTATCATCTACCAAATTCTTCACATAATCCAAAAGATTAATAAGGCTACCACATAAATCTTTAATGAAGGTTTTAAATGTAGGTAGACTAGTGTTGGTCAACTTCACAAAAGCATAGGCAAGAGAAAAGTGAAGGGTCATCAACATAATCAAGTGAATGATACTCTCATAAACATCATAGGTATTATAAAGAGATGCTAAAAGAAGAGTAATAAAGAACATGACCACACACCAAAGCATCTCAACAATCTCCATAGAAAATGAAATGCAAGAAATATTTTTGGATTTTATTGAATATATAGATTATTTTGTATTTTTTAATGAAACAACACAAACTAAATCTAATCTAAATGAAAGAAAGGATCTAAAGTCTAACACAACAGGGCATCTAATTCCACAAAAGAAAAGGGGTAAGTATGTCGGGTTCACCAAAATGAATAGAGGTAAAATGGAATCACCTCTATTTAAATGTGTAATGTATGATGTATGGGGGAAATATCAAATCCACTCCTAAATCCAAACTCCCAAAAGGAGAGATCCAATTTGATCAACCAAAAGGTTAATACATAATTGAATCAATCTATGGAGAATATGAAAGAGAAAGAAAAACCCTATATTTCCCTATGGAGAGTTATGCTTGAAATCTAAATTAATTGAAATACAAGTACTAACCTCAAATTAGGGAAAATCTAGAAAATGCCAATTTCTGATGTCTATGTGTACTTTCAGGCAATTCTACAACCCATTTTGGACTGGAAATGTCGAGATGAAGAAAACCAAGAAATCTCTTGTCTTTCTGACGGCAGGTAGTCTGTGACCCTCATAAAAGGTCAAATCCTACATTCTTTATTTGAAGGTCAATTTTGACTTTGTTCGCAGATCTTGAATGTTCACCGAAAAGGGTATCCAAATCCGCTCTCAAATCTAAAATTTTGCACCTGTACCTGCAAGAAAAAGAGGGTTTTTTTGTTTGTTTGAGTGATTTGCCTTGGTCAAACCCCAGTTTGGAATCAACCTTATTATTTAAATTGAAATAATAATGCTAGAAAGTAATATAAATGGATCTAACAATGAAGCTATGCAATTCGATAGATATGTAATTGTATTTTGAATTTAAACAAGTATATTGATATGAAAGCTTGAACACAACAATGGTAAATGTAAATCAAAACCATGAAAGTAAATACAAAACCTCCATGCTTGTATGTTTTGAATCCACCTTGATAGAAGAATGAATGGATCTTGAAGATGAACAAAAGGATCTTGAAGGAAGATCACACCATCATGATGGCTAGATCTAGGGTTTGAATGATGAATCTTGAATGCTTGAACCAAATCCCTTCAATGGATTGAATGCTTAAATCCTTGATCTTCAATGGAGAAATTGGATGGAGAAGAAGACTTGAATGAAATACTTTCTTGAATGGATGCTTGCTTGATCACCTTGCTTGCGAGTTCTTGAGCATGATGGAATGACATGTCAAAATGAGAGAGGAAGGCCTCCTTTTATAGTGAACTAGGGCACAATCCTCTAGAGGGGCCACCTTGGAGAATTAAATCCCAATTAGGTCCTAACCTTTATAAGATATACCTAGATTAAATGCAATTTAAGGATTTACCATTCTGAAATCTGAAATGGCCGACCCGAAGGTGGGAAAACAAATATTCCCGAAACCCGACACCTAGAAATCAAGGAAATTTGAAATCTAGGCAGGGGTCAAGGATGAGCTTGGAACTGACCAAGTCAGGGTCGAGGTTGATCTTGACCAGGTTAGGATAGAGGTTGACTTTGACCCTATAAGGTCAACTTTGACCTTATGGTCAAAAACCTCAGGATCCAAACCCAGAATGCTAGGAAATGTAGATTGGAGTGAAAATCAAGGGCAGATAGAAGCAGAATGAGGAGAACAAGTATGATCTAAGAAAAGAGTTGATTCTAGGTGCTTAACATGACCTAGACTACTCACTCGGAGGGCTAAACACTCTTAACAAGGAAGTTCTTCCATTTTAAGATGATAAAACAATAATTGGAAGCTTTAAGGGAGGAAGGTTTAGGATATCAAGGGAAGTCTGAGAAATGAGGCTAGGTTGGACTGTCCTCCTCATGGTTGGATAAAAGTCAATTTTGATGGTGCCGCTAAGGGAAACCCTAGTATTTTTGGTTGTGGTATAGTTATCCGTGATGATTATGGCAATATCAAAGGGGCCAAGGCCATTCCTATAGGTAGTAATACTAACCATGTTGCTAAGGCTAACGCTGCTCTTTATGGTTTGATGTTAGCTAAAAGGAAAAACTATAGAAAGGTTTGGGTTGAAGGGGACTCCCTAAATATTATCAAATGTCTTAATAATACTATGAACCCCTCATGGACAATACCCAATGTTATTATCAAGGCTAAAAACATTATAGACTCCTTTGATGAGTGTATGATCACACATAACTTTAGGGAGGCCAATTCGGCAGCTGACTAGGCTGCAAATGTGGCTTGTAAAAGATAGGTGGATATTGAGTGGAATGATGATTTTTCCCTCCCTTTTGAAGGGCTATCATTAATCGATAAGGATCTAGTGTATAACAAGAAACATGTTTTAAATGAAGAGCCTATTAATGAGTATTGATTGTAGAATTTTGTGTGAAGATTATGAAGGACAATGGGGTGATTCTAAGATGATTATTGAGGTCATTTGGCATGATTTATGGGTCATTCATAGTAACAAAGGGTTTTATTACAACTTTAAACAAAATTTGAGGAGTATTGTGATAAACTTTGAGAAAGTTTTTCCGGACTGTTACAAAGCTATGGGAGGCAAGAAGAAAAGATGTGAGCTGGGGAACTATAGCGAATCGAGCTAGAACCAGGAGATGTGGAAGATAGTTAAAGATGGGGGTCTGGTGGTTTACATGGAGAAGCTGCATGTTGGGAAAGTGGTCATGACCAAGAATTTCATTAAAACCTATAAAAAGGGGAAAGCCATGGTAGGTACATAGAGCATGGAGGTAACTAAGGAGATAATTGTAGAAGTGACAGGTCTGAGGATTGATGGTATCAACTTCTACAGGGATAGGAAAATCTCGGGTAAAGTGTTGGAGGCTTTTTCACCAATGGAGTAGGAGAGGAAGTGTATGGTAAAGGTGGACAACTCTAACTTTAATCCTAAAATAATTTTTAGGCCATGGCATCTGGTTCTTTTTGTGATTATAAGCTACATTATGCTTGATGGTCGTTATACCAAAATTTACAACCGTCATTTGATTTTACTAAATCATTTTAGGCATGGGGTGAAAATCAACTTCCCCTTTTACCTTTTAAGCTCTTTAAATGCTTATATCCTTAGTTGGCAGAGGGATCTCAAAGGTGATCATGCCTGTCATGAAGGGCTTATGGTCCTCATTTATGAGGTTTTCAAATCAAAGAAGGTAGAGAAGCCCCAGCTAAACAAGAAAGCCCTTGAGGACTATGACACTGAAGGGAAAGAGTCAAAGGAGCCCTTCATGGAGGATACTAAGGATGATGAGGGTGATTCTAAGGAGTATCAGGAGTCTAGTCCCAAAAGAAAGAAGAATAAGATTAAGACGGAGGAATCGGTAAATGGAGATGGATATGGAGGAAGAGGAGAGCGGGGAGGAAAGTATCAAGAAGGGTAGGAAAAAAATGGAGCCCATTGGAAAGTGTGCCAAAGAAAAATAGGGGAAGAAGAAAATTGCTAAGAGGGTCTTCATTTCCTCTGATGAGGGTTCTTCTTCTCAGTAGAAGAATCTTGACAATCAAGAAGACCGAGTTGAGAATGACCCAGCTATGGAAGAGAGTATGGGGCTGGAACAAAATGTTTTGGTCAAGGACAATATTTTGCATGATGTTGCCCAGGATGTGATAAACATTGAGAAGGATGGGCAGGAGAAGGACATGTGTGTGTGAATTTTGTACCTAGCTGTAGACACAACACTTTTGTAAAACATTAGAGGTTAGCAAAAACCAAAATCTTGCATGTAATTCAAACTATGCTAACCAGGTGATGTATTGCCTTCTAGTAGGTGCGAGTATGATGTTCTAATATTGGAATTGAGTTCAGTGACAATGCAACACCTAAACAAAGGATTTAAAATGATGAAAGCAATGAAATATGAATGCAAATTAATCTATTTTTTTGGATTTTTGATGCAATAGGATGAAAAACTATATGAAATTAATCTAGAATGAAATGAAATTGAGATTGAATGTCGATTTAATCTAAGAATGCTATGAATGAGTATAAAAACTATGATATGAAACTATGAATGCTCAAAACAATAAATGAAAATCTCACAATAGCCTTGATTCGCAAAAGATTGATTCTTCAGTCACAAATTCACCAAAGTGAGGATGCAATTTTGAGGTCCTTCATTATGAAGAGTTGAGCCTTGATTTTATAGAAATCCAGGGCTTTGACAATGTAGGAGAAAAGCCATAAATCACTCTTGACAAACTCAGGTTGATTTTTGAGTTAACAAGAAATCAAGAATAAATGAACTCATAAAATCATGCAAAAGTAGTTTTTATCTCAAAATAGAGCTTTAGTTCACTTTTTCAACTCATCATTAGATGTTGAGTTTAGAAAGTTAACAAATTGAAATTGAAAATTGATTTAATAGTTGTTTTAAAGTTGACTGTTTTTCTGATTGTGCATGATTTAATTATAAATTAAATTAATAATAAAGTGATTTATTCTCCACTTAACTGATTTTTGAAATTAAAACAATTGATTTATGGATTAATCAATTATTAAATCAAACTTTTATTGAAAAACTATATTATTAAATATTGACAACTGACTTTAATTAATTAAATAGGAATTTAATCAATTAGTCATAAAAAAATTTATTTATTGTCAAAATTAAATAAAACAATTTAGGAATAAATATAATTAAATGTAATTAAATAATTAAGTGGGAGTATTAAATCTGATTAATTAAATATTTAGAATATTCAATTAATCAAACTTCAAGATAAATAAGATTTATCGCCAAATAATTATTAAATTAAGAATAATTATGATAAATTAGGAATATTCCCCGATGCAGAATTTAGATAAAATCAATTAGAATTTTGATGATGTGCAGATGTACCTTAGGTTAGGACTTTTGTATTGATTTCATTCGATTTGAGGATGTAGGAGGTTAATGAACCTATAGTCCATTTTTGGGGTATTACATTTTGCCCCTCTTTGAATCACTGTGCAAAGCGCAGTGGTTCAAAGAATAATCTGTGTATGATAAAGATGTATGAAACTGATTTAAAAGATGAACTGATTCTAAGATAGAAACCGATTGAAAGATTTGAATATGTTAGGTCCTGAATGACCAAAGATAATGTTAACTATAATAGCAATGAACCGGTGATTATGAAAAAGTGCCAAAATGCCTGATTCTAAATCTTATGATTGCAAAGAAGTGAGTGACTGATTCCAGACCTGATTGTCCAAAGAAAATCATATTGGTATCACATCCTAAACCCATTAGTTACGAAGAACCAAGGAAATAACACTAATGAAATGATGGTTACGAAAAGCTGATACAGTTTACAAGATAGATTTAGGATACCAGATTGATATGGATCTCGATGAATCTAATATGGCCCAAGAGATGATAGATTTTTCCAAAGAAACAAGGACTTTTGATGAGTCAACAACTAGATGTGGTTGTTGTCTTGATTACTGAGGAAAGATTGATTACAGATTTAGATTTACAAACTTGAATGATGTGCAATACCATGCCCCCTTCGGGATTAAAATTGAAATCTGACAAGAAAAGTCAGTGTTATAGTTTAGAAGCATGTTAATTGATTTGAGAAGTGGTTATACACATTTGAGAATGTGTTCTGCATCGTTTAGAGGTCCTAGAGACCAAGTTTGACTAGGTTAAACCATGAGTTGACCATAGTTGACCATGTTGAAATTTTGATAGTTTGATGTAAGATAATCAGTTAAGTTGAATTCTACATTTCTATGATGATTGAAGGTTGATTAGGCAAGTAGTTAATAATATGACTGATCTTAGATTTTGATTTTGATCCTGAAAAAGGATTCTACTTGTTGTTTCATTGGGGGAACCTTCATACAATGCTCAGTCCTTGTGTCATGTTTAGCATTTTTTGAAGAATCATTTAAGTGTTCAAGCAATTTGTGAGATCATGCAAAGTGCAAAATGAAATGCAGAATGAAATGCAAACCTAGGACCTATGACCTAGTCATTGATCATGTGTTGATTTGTTGTCATCATTGAACTTTTAGGTAACTAGATAAATCAATACAATGCCCACTAGTTAGGAAACCATAGACATATGAATATCGATTTGTATGTGCAGGAATCAATACAACACCCACTGGTTAGGCAACCATGGCCATATGAATATTGATTTTATTTTTGGAATGTCAGATTAGATATAAGCACCAAGGCACAAACGCCAGGATGACCTAAATATCATGTCCATTTTAATATAGCAATTTGTAAAAGCATCAGAACATAAACGTCATGATGACCTGAATACACCTTACATTCAAACACATCAAACAATCAAGGGATCATTCTAAATCTAGTGTGAATTACCCATAGTGACCCTTTATCATTCACATTCTTAGGCAAGATCACGTTTCATAGTAGGAGAAAGAACTCACTCAAAAATACAATAGTTAGATCAAAATTCTTTGAATTTTTTGGGTATCAATGGTTGAGGTACGCATGGCCATCCAATTCAAGATAGAGGCTCTTACAGAAGGACACCATTTCAATCCAAAATTTTCAAAGTTGTTAGATTTTCACATACAAGCAGAAGACAAAGAAAAGATTATGCCCCCAGTCATCACTCTCTAAATCCTGTAAAGGACATCATCAAAGAGCTCAAAGGACATAATATGCAAAAATCTCAATGCAAATTAGTAAGCATACAAGGAGATAAAAGCATGTAAAATCATAGATTGTTTTCAGTTTGTGTTGATGTTTGATTGCATTGTTGTAGATGCAAAAGCCTTCCTGGAGAGGAGACTGACTGACTGACTCGGATGAAGCTTCAAAGGACTCTAACTAGATATGACTCATCTAAGATGTATTGAGGACTATAGGATATGACTTTGATTTCCCCCAAGTGTTAAGCATTGATAGGATACAGATGCTTTTTCCGATCGGTGCACAGACCGACTTTATTGAAAATAGGAATGCAGAAACAAACTGGGAGGTATGTACAAACTAAAGCAAGACTAAAAGCTGGGAAAGACCAAGATTGCACTGATAGGTGGATCATTTTGAACAAGTGGTGTCATTTTGCCAGGTTTTCAACATCTTAGTAGAGATTCTATTTTTTCTACCAAGGCGCCTATTTCCAGGTTTTCACCAAGGCACTTTTTCTTTTTCTCATTTTTTTGTATTTTTTTTTTTTTCTAATTTTTTTGATATTTTTGGTATTTTTGGCTTTTTTGTGAATCATCAAGCCATCTATTGCTAGGTTTTCACCAAGATGTTCATTTTTTCAAGACTTTTTCAAATTTTTAAGATTTTTTTCAGGACATTTTTGAATACTGAATGCCTTAGGCATAGAATTTCTTCAGATGGAGAACGTTGATTGGTTCTCAGAGCTGTTCTCCTTCAGTCATTGAGAGTTGATAGGCTCTAGAGCCAAAAGTAGCAGTGATTACAAAGGGACCCAGGTAGTTGGGTTCAAACTTCCCCTTGTGTTCTCGATGTGATTAATTTTTAGGATTCTCTCTCAAGACTAGATCGCCAACCTGAAATTCTCTGTGTCTAACTTTCTTGTTGTAGCCTCTAGACATTCTTTTCTGATACACTCGGAGATGATCATATGCTGCTTGTATGTGCTCATCTAGTAGTTCAAGTTCTTGCAACCTAGATACTCTGTAGTCATCATCAGTTACTAGACCATGCATTCTGATTCTTAGTGATGGGATTTCAACCTCAATAGGTAGTACCACTTCAGACCCATAAACTAAAGTGAATGGTGTAGCCCCAGTGGGTGTTCTGATACTTGTTCTGTAGGCCCAGAGAGCTAGATTGATCATGAGATGCCAGTCTCTTCCTATTTTATTAATTGTGTGATGCAAGATTTTCAATAGATTCTTGTTTGAAGCCTCTCCTTGTCCATTCCCTTGTGGATAGTAGATAGATGACCAATGTTGTGTAATCTTGAATTTGGTACATAGATCATCTAAGTCTCTATTCTTGAATTGTCCACCATTATCTATAACTATAGAATGTGGAATACCATACTGGCATATAATGTAGTTCAGAATGAACATAGAAATTTTCTTGCCAGTTGCTTGAGTTAAAGGAACTGCTTCTAACCATTTTGTGAAATAATTTGTAGCTATGATTATATGGGTATGTCCATTAGAAGAATGAGGATGTATGACTCCTATAAGATCAAATGCCCATTGGTGAAAAGGCCATTGTGTAGTAAAGGTAATTAGATCTTTCCCTAGAGCATGAATTAAGTTACCATGTACTTGGCACTTTTGACAGTTCTTAGAAAACTTAATAGCCTCTTTTTCCATTTCAGGCTAGTAGTACCCAGCCCTAATAAGTTTTTGAGCTAGTGTTAAACCATTCGAGTGTGACCCACATATACCTTTGTGGACTTCCTCGAGTGCATGTTGAGACTCTTCCCGTTCTAAAAATCTAAGTAGTGTACCATCTAGACCTCATTTGTATAGATCATTACCAATGATGACATACCGGGATGCATTATGGATAAGGTATCATTTCTCATGGTGATTGAAGGTATCAAGAATGATTTGGTCTAGGAGATAGGAGAAAAATTTTTCGTATCAAGATGAATCATGACCAACAATAGTGTAGATCATATGGGTTTCGGGGGAATCATATGCAAGATAAGATAGTGCTTCCACCAGGAACTCGTAGCATAGTTCATGTTCAGGCTGCTATAATAGAGTAGATAGTGTTGCCATTGCATCGGTAGCCTTATTCTTTGTTCTAGGTATTTTCTCAAAGGTTTTCTTGAGATCATCTACCATTCTCTTATATGGAATGAGCTTTTCATCTTTCATTTGATACACATCATTGATTTGGTGTATTACAAGTTGTGAGTCTCCATGAATGTGTAATTCTGTCACTCTCCACTCAATTGCTATTTTCATACCATTAAGAAGGGATTCATATTCAGAAATATTATTTGTGCAAGGGAACTTTAATCAGAATGCTTTGGGTATTGAGTACCCTTGAGGAGTGATAAATAATATGCCTGCTCTAGATCCATTTTGTGTATAGGAGCCATCAAAGAACAATTAACATTCTCTAGAAGAAAGATTCATGATAGAGGAATCTGGGAACTCTATTTGCATTGGTGTATCATCAAACATAGGTGCGTCTACCTATTGATCAGAAATTACTTCAACCTTGATGGCTTTTATTTCAACATATTCGATGTCAAATTCACTTAAGAGAATGACCCATTTGGCTAATCTACCTGTGAGGGAAGCTTTGCTTAGTAGGTACTTTAGTGGATCAATCTTAGCTACCAAATGTGTGGTATAAGCTAACATGTAATGTCTTAGTTTTTGTGATGCAAAGATCATAGCTAGACAAGCTTTCTCAATCATTGAATAGTTCTTCTCATATGCAACCAAAGTTCTACTGATATAATATATAGCCCTTTCCTTTTTATTCTCATCATGTTGTGCTAGCAATGCCCCCAGTGATCTATCTGTGGCAGAGACATATAAGATCAATGGATTTCCTTGTATAGGAGGCATCAAAATAGGAGGATTTGAAAGATATTTCTTGATATGGTTAAAGTTCTTCTCACATTCTTTACTCCATGCAAAAGTCACACCTTTATGTAAAGTTTTTGTAAAAGGCTGTGAGATATCTGCAAGCTATGATATGAAATGCCTAATAGATTGTACTCTCCCTTGTAATGTTCTCACTTGACTAATATTCTTGGGAGGTTGCACCTCCATTATAGCCTTTATTTTAGCTAGATCAACTTCAATGCCTTTCTTTGAAACAATGTATCCTAAGAGCTTGCCAGAAGTTACACCAAAAGAACACTTCTTAGGGTTCAGTCTAAGACTAAATTTTTCCATTCTATCTATTATCTTGCTCAAGTCATTTAGATGTTCAGCTCTAATCATAGATTTTGTTAAAGTATCATCAACATAATCCTCCATAGTTTGATGCACCATGTCATGAAAAATAGATGTCATAGCTCTCTGATATGTAGCACCAACATTTTTAAGCCCAAATGGCATGACATTCCAGCAAAAGGTACCCCATGCACATGTGAAAGCAGTTTTCTCTTGATCCTGCAGAGCAATTTTTATTTGATTATATCTGAAGAAACCATCCATTAAGGAATACATCTTGAAACCCGCAGTCATGTCCACTATCATATCAATGTTAGGTAGTGGAAAATCATCCTTAGGGCATGCTTTATTCACATCTCTAAAGTCTGTGCACACTCTGATTGATTTATCTGGTTTAGATAAAGGTACAATATTTGAGATCCATTTAGCATAATCAATAACATGGATGAATACAGCTTTTAGTAGTTTCTCTAATTCAGCTTTGACCAAGAGTGAAACATGTGGATGCATCTTTCTCAAATTTTGTTTAATAGGTTTGACCCCTGGAGCTATAGATAAATGGTGCATTATAAGATTAGGATCCAACCCTAGCATATCTGAATATTTCCATGCAAAGTTGATCTTTTTCTCTGTTAGGAATGTAGTAAAAATTTTCCTTTCTTCTTCTGATAAGGATTGTGCTACATGGATCAACTATGGTTCCTCTGTTGTTCCCAAGTTGATGGATTGAGTGGGCTCAATTAGAACTAGAGATCTATCTTGTAAATGACTTGGAAGGACATCAAATATCTCATCCTTAGGCACCTCAGATAGGTTTTCACCTTTGGATACATCTTTTATTTTTACTTTTGTAGGTTCTGAGACTGTCACAAAGTGGTTTTCACCCTCAGAACTCCTTTTATTTCTATTCTTATTCTTATTCTTTTGACTAAGATACTTGATGTCTAACTCCATCATGTTGATGCTCAATTCACTAATGGAAGTCTTCATAGGCTCAACTACATTTAGGTAGCAAGAAAGGGCATAGTCATTTGGGAAAGTAAAGATACCTTGGCTTGGATTCATGGAAGTTTGGTCAAGAAGGTCAGGATGTTGGATAGTCAAAGGGGGAAAAGATTGGGAGATAGTGTTTATGGATATGCATCTATCATCATTGGTCCTAACCCAATGCTCGAGTTCAAAGGTGATATTACAACTTAAGACGTTCAATTTGTGAATAGGCTCAATGTCATTGTGGGAGTCCAATTCAGCCATAGGTGGATTAGACTCATTAAGTTCATTATTTCACTCTAGACTTACATTGGGTTTAGGTGCATATTGGTGAATAACATCAATATGTTTCTCTGTAATAATCTCATCTTCTTCTAGAATGGATCCCCATTCATAGTCATTAGATTCTTCATCTACGCCTCTAGGAAATTTAAGAACATGAGTAAAGTCAAGATGAATACCCCAAGAAGGGTTACCCTCAGATTCTGATTTGAATTCATACTCATGGGAATCTATCTCAAAATAACTACCACCTTCCTCTTTGTCTTTTTGATTTCCTTCGAGATTAGCTGGTTCTTGTGGTGCAACTATCTCTTGCTCTATATTAGGTTCTTGTGTTTCTACTACATTGATTCTTTTTATTGGATCATCTTTTGCTTCAAGGAGGTCTTTTATTTCTTTAGGCAAACACTCATAAGGAATGAGCTCATTAGTGGTGTTTGAATCATCACTATCAGATTGTTTAGTTGTTTCTTCCTTTAGTTGATTTTCTATGGATGGTTCAATCTATTCTAAGACATGTGGGGAATTCTTGCTAAGATAGAAAGACTTCTTCTTATATCCTAGACCTATTGTATTCTTGTTTTCTTGGCCACGATGGTCAAGAGGTGACAAATGACCTTTACCCTATAGTCCTAGAGGTCCTTTTCTAGTATATCCCATCTTTGTGATCAATTTGTCTCCTAGGCCATATGACTTAGAAGGGATCTTTGGTGTTTTAGAGTCACATTTTTTAACATCTTGCTATTTAGGTTCATCTTTGTATAGCCACACAAGCATAGTTTCATCTTCTTCAAACTCTTGTTTGGACATTTGTTCTGGAACAAAATTTCCTTTATATGCCTCAAGAGGTTCTTTAGACTCCTTTTTAGATTGTTTTAGAGTTTTCCCATAAGACTTAGGAGAGATAGGGAGAGATGTCAAAGATAAGACTGGCTTTATAGTATATTCTCCCATACCATGTTCTTTGATCTTAAACTCTTTTGCAATGTCTTCCATCTTGGATGGTGAAGCAACATCTAGGTGCTTAGTGGAAGATTCTCTATTATTAGGAACAAGTTTATCAGCACTTTCTTTCAATGCATTGCAAGTTGTATATAGATCAGTTGGGATCGTCACCTCTACTCCTTCATAAGGAAATTTTAGACACTAATGGTATGTAGAAGGAATAGCTTTCATTTCATGTATCCAAGGTCTCCCTAGAAGGATGTTGTAAGCCAAAGGTAAATCAAGAACTTGACATGTAGTATCTCTAATAACTGGACCTACTCTGATAGGTAAGACAATGGTGCCTTTGGAAGATCTTTCTTACTCATTATATGCTTTGATAGTTATAATCTTTCTAGGATCAATGGCCATTTCTAAAAATCCCAGCTGTGTGATCAAGCTAAAAGAACAAATGTTTAAGCCAGTGCCCCCATCTATCAACACACATTTGATGCAATGGTTTTGGATCAAGACTTCAATATGCAAGGGCTTATTATGCGAATGACTCAAGGAGTATCAACTTCCTCTGAAAAGGAGATATACTATGGAGATGTAAGATGACCAACCATAGTCTAGAATCTATCTAAATCAAAGTTGTCAGGAACATTAGATCCAAGCAGAGCTTTGTCTAGAATGGCTCTATGAGCTAGAGATATCTGAAGAAACTCAAACATGGATATTTTTGCATTTGTATGTTGGAGTTGTTGGACAATACTGTATGATGTAGGCCTCATGTCTTTAGGATTTGAAGATTTAGATGTAGCCTTTTGTTTAGAAGCAGATGAAAGATTAAAAGGCATCTTAGGGACATTGGATGAATCTGGTATTTATCCTTGCAGATGCACCTGAGCTTGTGATCAAGTAACTACATTAGTTGATTGATTTTCTCTATCTTTCCTTAAAATTGTGATGACATTGCAATGCTCAGATAGACTTGGTTCAACCATATTGATAACAGCATTGTTTCTAGAGTAGGCATAGTTGACTTTAGCACCCATATTAGGCTGAGAAGAAGAATCTTCTTTACCATGTTTAGGAAATGGTTCTATGAATACTGTATGATCATTATTGCTCTTATGATTGTCAATCATGATTTCACCATTATCAATTTTATCTTGTATGATGTGATTCAAGCATACACAATTATTGGTTTTATGACCCTTATTGTGATGGAATTCATAGAAATCATTCTCTCTCCACCATTTCAGTTTAGGTTCAAGATCAAAGACTTTCATCTCAGGAAAGTAGATAATTTTATTAGCCAATAGAGTTTTCATGGCAGATTCTAAGGATTCTCCAAGAGGAGTGAATTTGCGGTTAGGATTTGTAGCCCAAGGTCTATAATCAGATGGCTTTTTGTTAGATTCAGATGTTCTAGCTTTAGAGGCTTTGATGGCTTGGGTGCCAATAGTGAGATTGAAAGTAGGTACCTTAGATGGGGCGGGGATATTATCAATAATGCCATTAGTGACAACACCTTTAATCTTGTTCCATTTTTTTCCTTTGTCTTTAGAGCTAGACCTAGATTCATACTTGTCCTTTTGAAGTGATGTCTCCTTTTTGCACAAGTACTTTCTCAATTTTGATTGCATTTTCTACCATCTTATCAAAGGATGTATGATTTTGCATTTGCAAGTGGTAGTTGAGTTCTGGAACAAGATTGTTGATGAAGATTTCCAGCTTCTGAGTTTCTAGAATGGGCCTAGCATATAGAGAAAACTTCTTCCTCCATCTTTTGAGAAATGTCAAGAACGGTTCTCCTAGGTATTGTTTGAGATTGCAAATGTCGATCATGGTGACTAGATGTTGGATGTTATAGGAGTATTATTGATAGAATAGTTTGATTAACTCCTCAAAATTTTTGATAGTTGGAGGCATTTTTTAAAACCAATGAATGGTTGACCCTCCCAGAGATCAAGGAAAAAGATGCATTAGGTAAGTTAGTTCATGCATGAACTCCATAGATTGAGTACAGAATTCTCTGACATGATTTTGAAGATCATAGTTTCCATCATACTTATCATACTTAGGTATCTCCACTCTTTTAGGGAATGGAAGCATGTACAAGTCTTTATCAAATGGAAAAGGGCATAGAGCCTCCATGGAGAACTCTTTAGGTTCCTTTTCTTTTTCAAGTTTGTTAAGTTTGACTTGCATGGCATGCATCTGTTTCATCATAGCTGTGATAGGGGTTTCTTCCTCATGCGTGATGATATCTTCAACATTAAAGTTTGGAGGAATTTTAGCTCCTTGATGAGCTAACTCTAGAAAGTATGCCTCTCTATCTTCTTTCAAGAAATGCCTCATCATTCTCTTGAAGTCATCATCATTTTGATATCTAGCAATTTTAGAAGGTGTAGGTTCTTGATCCACACCATGTTGAGAGTGATGTCCTTGAGACCCATGATGTGTACCTCCGTGAGACATGTTAGGATTTTTAGGAATCCCTAGGATAGATTGAGGAGGTTTTGTTGATTACCTCCATGAGTTGATGGAGGGGGTATGTAACTAGTTTTCAATAAAAAATTGCCAAGACCTTCATCTTCGTAAAGACTAGAATTGTAGAGTTTCTCAAGAGTTGGACCTTTGTGAGTAGTCAAAGGGATAGTATTGAGTGCTTCTCCATATTTCTTGTGTGAGGAAGCTCTAGTTTCCACCATTAACCTTGGGTGAAGCAAAAAAGAAAGATGAAGACAACCGAAGAAAGATCTGATTCAAGAAGATCGAATGACGCAACCTTGTCAAGGTTGAAGTGATTAAAGATTAGATCGGATGTAAGTGAAGGATACTACACCATAGTAGTGTGGGTAGACACCCAATAGATGTTGGGCATGAGCTCACAACACTTAGCCTTTTAGTAAAAAGATTGAATTTGAAGATAATTTTGACAAGGTTTTGACACAAGATGAAAAAGACTTAAATCGACAAATCAGAAGGCTAAATCAAACTCAAGAGACCACTTTAGGAAAATGAATGGATTTTTTATAGGCTCTACTCTATTTTTGACACAATGATTTGTTTGACAGATTCTAGGATTTGTTTCTCAACACTAGACATGCAGTTTCAGACAATGTGCAACAGGAAAATAGGCATACAAACGCCAGACAAAAATTAGATTTGATGGAAAGTTGACCAACTGATAGTAATAAGCTCTCTTTTTGAAAATTTCAAGACAGGTTCATGTGAGAGAATGTTGTTTCACGCGAGGAAGTACCAGGCTACGCGTGACAATGTGCTATCTCATGCGAAAGAATGCTCAGAAAGATGAAATCTCGCATGATAAAAGGACACAATTTGATAGTTTTTGAGGCATAGATTTTGAGACATAGATTTTGAGGCACAGCCCTGGCTATTCTCTGACAGAATATTCAATTCTCACACCAAAAAAGGATTTTTGCTCATATTTTGCAACTTTTGAGTGTTTCAATATCAGATTGTTTGCAAATTTCTCTATCCAATTTTGAAGATCCGTGTAATAGTTCATTTCAAGTAACCAAGAAGATATCAAGCATGCAAAATAGAAAGAAAGGGAAGCAAGTAATCATCTAAAAACAATGAAAAAGGCAAAAAGCAACCTTTCACATGAACAAGCAATAGTGACTTATTGTGCTAATCCCTAGAAATACTACTTGTGTATGTTCCAAAAACTTTTTCAATAATGCACATATTCCTAGAAAATGAAAAATTGGCCTCACTAGGGTTTGTAGTAGTGGTTTGACTCTACAAATTTTGTGATCTCAAGAGAGTGAACTCCAATCCAAGTGCACTAGGGTTTTGACATAGTCTGATAAATTAATCAATCAGGAGCTTCTAGGGAGATCTGACAGCCCAACAAGAGACCACACCTGTGAAGATTTCCTCCATAAGGACATTTATATAGCGGCTACTGCTACCATGAGGAAAATGGCTATTATCACTTGAGGTTCCATCCATGTGGTTGACCCAATTAAGGGAATGTCCACTATGGTTAACCCTCTCTAAAGGTGACTCACAAAATATACCATAGGGGGACTAGATCAGATTCAAGGATCTGGCTTTCTGGTACTATCTAAAAAGCAAGTAGAGCATAATCCCCTAGCCTCTCCACTTCACCAAAACAAAGAAGATAGATTAATCTGACACACTAAAACCAAGATTATCTCACAAAGATCTATGATGTTGATCGCTTATGATCTATCAACCTCTCCGGAGAGAGAATGTATCAATCAAAAGTTAAAGACGCACAAATCTAGTAGAACGTGAGATGCTCTCAGTAACCTCCCTACCTACAAGGGGATCCTTCATCAAGAAGAGCTTTGTATGAATAAACAAGCGAAAGAAGCTTAGTCTCTCAAGATCATCCACAAATAGTGTTCATAGGGCCTATTTACTATGTGTAACAGATATGCAGAAAGCAAATATATGTTCATTTTTATAGCCCAAAATGAAGTCTGTGATATGAAAGAAAGAAAAGTCACACAAGCTTGACATGTGAGAGGTTTGTTTTAATCCAAATCAAAATATTATCAGCTTGAGAAGAATACCTTAGTTCCAATGCTTTGCAATCCAAAATTTAGCACACATCTGAAAGTACAAAATTAAGACAAATCAACAACAAAAAGTAAGCATTAGAAATCAATAATCTAAAAGTACGGATCTATAAATTTTGTGTCTCTGGGTTCAAAATCTCCCATGATTCAGGATATGGTCCCGCACGAGGAAGTATGGTCTTACGCGATGAAAGATGAAGTCTCACGTGAAGAAGTGCTGAAACCAGAAAAACTTCACGTGGTGTGATGAAAAATCTCACATGAGAATCTATACAGAGATGTACGAAAGTACAGATAGAAAATTAAAAATCACAATTTTGATAGTAAAAGACAAAAAATTGATAAAAATGAAGGGAAACCCATTTCAGGGCCCCACAATGGGCACCAAAAATGTGTGTGTGAATTTTTTACCTAGCTATAGACACAACACTTCAGTAAAACATTAGAGGTTAGCAAAAATTGAAATCTTGCAAGTAATTGAAACTATGCTAACTAGGCAATTTACTGCCTTCTAGTAGGTGTGAGTATGATGATCTCAGATTGGAATCGAGATCAGTGACAATGCAACTCCTAAATGAAAGATTTAAAATGATGAAAGCAATGAAATATGAATGCAAATTAATCTATTTTTTTGGATTTTTGATGCAATAGGATGAAAAATTGTATGAAATTAATCTAGAATGAAATGAAATTGAGATTGAATGCAAATTTAATCTAAGAATGCTATGAATGAATATAAAACCTATGATATGAAACTATGAATGCTCAAAACAATAAATGATAATCTCACAATAGCCTTGATTCGCAAAAGATTGATTCTTCAGTCACAAATTCACCAGAGTGAGGATGCAATTTCGAGGTCCTTCATTATGAAGAGTTGAGCCTTGATTTATAGAAATCCAAGGCTTTGAGGATGCAGGAGAAAAGCCATAAATCACTCTTGATAAACTCAAGTTGATTTTTGAGTTAACAAGAAATTAAGAATAAATAAACTCATAAAATCATGCAAAAGCAGTTTTTATCTCAAAATAGAGCTTTAGTTCACTTTTTCAACTCATCATCAGATGTTGAGTTTAGAAAGTTAACAAATTAAAATTGAAAATTGATTTAATAGTTGTTTTAAAGTTGACTACTTTTCTGATTGTGCATGATTTAATTATAAATTAATTTAATAATAAAGTGATTTATTCTCCACTTAACTGATTTTTAAAATTAAAACAATTGATTTATGGGTTAATCAATTATTAAATCAAACTTTTATTCAAAAACTATATTATTAAATATTGACAACTGACTTTAATTAATTAAATAGGAATTTAATCAATTAGTCATAAGATTTTTGATTTATTGTCAAAATTAAATAATACAATTTAGGAATAAATATAATTAAATAATTAAGTGGGAGTATTAAATCTGATTAATTAAATATTCAGAATATTCACTTAATCAAAATTTAGGATAAATAAGATTTATCGCCAAATAATTATTAAATTAAGAATAATTATGATAAATTAGGAATATTTCTAGGAATATTTCCCGATGCAGAATTTAGATAAAATCAATTAGAATTTTGATGATGTGTAGATGTGCCTTAGGTTAGGACTTTTGTATCGATTTCATTCGATTTGAGGATGTAGGAGGTTAATGAACCTATAGCCCATTTTTGGGGTATTACAGGACATGGTCAAAATGGGGAAGGATAAGGTGGAGAGTTCCAAGGAGAAGACTGAGGGAGGGAACAAGGATTTTGAAAATCTGGGTTGTCTAGCTTTTTTGACTACCCTTAGCATAATGAAAAATGACATCACAGCTATGAAGTCTCATATCCATCAACTCCAAAAAGAGACTAGGGTCCTTATTAAAATGAAATTGGGGGAGAAAACCATGGGCCAAACTATTGATGAGCTCATTAAGACTGTTGGAAGGGCTAAGGGGCTCACTATCTTCAATGACAGAATCACTGCTATGGAAGAAAAAATTGAAAGCGGTGAAGGGATGAAAAAAAGGATTGAGATTATGGAAAATAGAGTCGACAAGATGGAGAAAACGGTTGGGAATATTGTAGAGAAGAGATTTTCTATCCTAAAGGTGTCGACTGAGCATGTGAAAATACTGGTGGACAAGTTGGACTAGGGAAAAGGGGAGCAGGCGATAACTAAGGTCAAAGATGATCAAGTTCCAGCAGGAGAACTAGATCCAGGTTTAGGAAGTTGGAGGATGATAAAAATAATGATATTGAAGAACTAAAAGTGTCCGCAACTAACATGTAGATGCTGGCTAATCAGGCAGCTAAAATTTTGAATTGTATTTAGCCAATAGGTTGTTGTCCTCCTATTTTTTTGTTGTCCTTTGTTTTTATGCTTATTATTTTTGTGTTTGGACTCGTGCGTGTGGTTTTTTTATTTTTGGTGCTGATGCACAAGTTTTATTGGTGCTTTAATGCATATCTTGAAATCTTCATGTAAAAGGTTTCAGGTCCTTTAAAAACCTTCTTTTACGTAATCAAAACAATATAGTTAATTAATAAAAATCAACTATAATTTTAAGGGAAAAATATTAATAAAAAATAATATTAGAATCTCAATGGACAATTTTTGGTGTCTACAAAGATTCAATTATTATGTCTGAGAGGCATTCTCATATAGTTTCAACATGGATGGAAATTTTGTGTAAAAAAACAACAATTACAAAATGATTCCAATGCTCATAGTTACAAAGCGGTTCGAATGTTGGAGTTACAAAATGATTCTTAATGTTCTTATATTTAGAATTTTAGGCACTCACCCCCTCATCCAATGTTTATATTTCTATTGATATTTTAGTCTCATAAACTCATACAACTCAGTGATAGAATTTTTTTAGAGAATAACATAGTAGTAGCTGTAATCAACAGAAAGTGGATAGGATCACTCATGAGATTAATCAAGGCAAATCAAGGAAAAATCAAAGCAATTGAATCAAGACAAGCATTTAGCCAATAAAAATTAAAATCAAGTCTTAATTCAATATAATTAAAAATCTAAAGCCAAAAGATCAATTAAGAGCATTTAAATCAAGTGAAATTAAATCAATGTGCAATTATATCAATTAATGGCATAGTTCAAATTAAATCTGTAAGAATTTTCGTAAAGAAAAGAATAAATGTCAATATCTAGAAGCTCAAGAGATAGCACAAGAGAGATAGGCAAAATGATCAAATAATTGATTATAGCCAATTGAATTATTACAAAGTAGGAGTGCCTAAATATATAGGCAATGCAATAAGACTACATGATAAGGAGATAATAAGATATCACCCACACAAGGTGGAATAACATGTCCACCAAAGGTGGATCATCCTCTATTGTACATGAAAGTATGTGAAACATGTGCAACAATGAGAGGATGATAATGTGATAAGAGCACTAAAGGTGGATCTCACACACAAAGAGGTATGTGATGACAACTATCACACCTAAAGTGGAAGTTCTCCTAACCATGTGCTAAAATGAATGCAAACTCCTAAGTGTCACAATGACAACTAATATGCAAATGCATGATTATCCTAAGTAAACTTAAGTAAAGTGTAATTAGTAAATATTTAATTACACCAACAAAATCAAATTCAACCCATTCAAGGGGTACACTTGGCTAAATAAATGAATTAAAATCAATTGATTAAATCCTAATTTCTCTCAACACCACATGGGAGGAAAAAGCCTCAACCAATAGGATTCAAGAAAGGAACTCACATGGATCGAGCCAAATTAAATCTCAATCACTCAAATTGAAAGAGCATCTTGTCCACTCATCTTGTCTTCTTGTCCCAAGCTTTGAGGACACAATATTTAAATTGTCTTCAAAGGGTGGAACCAAAGACTCAACTCAAGCTTAATCATGATCAACTTTACTACACCTCGTACCCTTGCAAAATCCTATAAAAGCAAGGCTAATTTCACTCATAATTCATCCACAAATCTGAGAATTGCATCTAACCTCTTGAGAATTATAGCTAGAAAGGAAATTTAGAAGTTAATTGAAAATTTCTATTTGGAATTGATATAATTATCTTAGCTTATCACTCATTTCTCATTCTAGGATTGTCATTAATGGAGGCTTGCTGAGAGCTTCACCATTAACACTCTTATGTTAGAGAGCCATAGAATGCTTAATTGTGCTTTATTTTCTAAATAGAGTTGCTAATTGCGGTTATTTAGTTTCTATTTGATTTATTATTCAATACTAATTCTATGAAGGTACAATTTCTAGTACAAAAAATGGCACCCACCATGGGGCAGTAGGCTTCACTTTCTAAAAATCTCATAATCTTCATTTTTGTTCAATTTTTTTGCATGTTTAACTCTTAGTTTTATAGTGAAACAGTGCTTCTGAGACTTCAAATGACACTTTTGAGAAGTTAAATAGTGCTTATGAGCATTGTTTCAGCGCTTCCACGGCAAATTTGTGTGCCTTTGCACAATCAAACAATGCTTTTAAATCCTTCTGGCTTCTGTCTTCAAATTCTAATAGCGCTTATTCCCTGACTATCGAGTGCTTCTACATACTTATCCAGCGCTTTTACTTACTTTTAGTTTCCTTTTCTTAATTGTTTAGTGTTTTTAATCTCTGTTTCTATGCTTTTAAAAGTTTAAATAGCGCATTTGAGCTGATCTACAGCTCTTTTAAATAGTTAAATAGTGCTTTTAATCATTTCTGTAGCGCTTTTACATAAACTACAATTTTTTATATTCTAACTGTCAGAAAATGAATTTTATGACTCTGCAGGATGACTGATCACAGAAAAGTGAAAAATCCAGAGAGCAGATTCAGTCAAGAAGGAAAAGCTTTAACAAGGAAAATCAAGGAGGAAAACATTGCTCATATTAAACTTGTCTGGTAAAATTCACAGCAAGAGGCTCAGGTATATGATCATTACATCAAAGTTGTAGAAGCATATAAGGAAAAATTTGTTTCATTAAATTGGATATTTTCACCTTAATCAATTTTTTCTTAAATTTGACAAGGCTTAAAGTTCAATTTTGTCTTTGTTTCTTCAATTTTATTTGGTTTTCTTCATTGTTGCTAGTTTTGTTGACTAACTTGTTGGAGGAAAAGCACATTGGAAAGGAACAATCACCAAGGTAAGCATAAAAATTGCAAAATCAATCAAAAATTCCCCTATCCTTTTGCTAGCTACAAGGAAAAGGTAAGCCTAAACTTAGTCAAATTTTGTACTTAAATTGTGGCTTTGGTGCTTTCAAAAATCTAGTCATTAAAATGCAGCCTAGTAGTGTTTGAGAAATTATGACACTAGGCCTATGCTCTTCACTTCTTGTAGTGAATCAAAATTCCAAACATGTCAAAATTTTTTGATTAAAAGAAAGGTTAAGGAAATCAAGCACATAAAATCTTAAACCCCTTGTTTGTGGAGGAGAGTAGCAATACTCAAATCCCATTAGTTTAGTGGGTTTGGTAATTGAACATTGTTAATTATGTTTGGGAAATTGAGAAATAGTTAGGGATATGTTCTTCACCTTTTGGTGAATCAAATTCCCAAAAACTATCTCTTAACTCCATTTTCTTTCTTTCACATGAACATGCTAGATCTTTAGTTGGGCTCGCCTCCTAAGATTTGCCTTAAAAGGGCCAGTGAGAAAGATAGCCCAAAGTGGGATACACTCACCTTTTATGTGATCATCCAACCCAGTATAAAATGATATACATACATCCTTAATGGGGTGTGTGACAAAAGGGTGTTAAATTTTTGAACTTCCTCGAGTAGTCCTCACGGATTGCGCAAAACTCTAACATACCGATGGTGGGAAGCCTCTTAATATACTTGGAAGATGAAATTTTAATATCCATTTTGAATGGAATATTGATTAAAACCTTGTTAACTTAGCAAATACTACCTTATAGAGCCATGTTTATGAACCAATCTTGAGCTAGGTAGATTGCTTGAAGTGTCTTTTTGTGCAAAACCAGTGATAATGTACTTTCAAAATCAAACACTTATTGTGTAGTGGGTAAAAAGAAACAAGTATGTGCGCGATTGTTGTGTTTGCAAATACATAAAACAAGTGAAAGAGGTATCCATTGAAAGCTCATCTTACATTTTTAATCTCTTCAATATAAATCAACAATTATTAAATCAAAGGAACAATTTGAATCAAACCTTGTTGGATGTCGGTTTCCACATGGTCCCACAAACTCAGGGTATCTTTACAAGGAGATAGTACTTGCATTGCTAATGAAGTCTGTGATTTTGAATACCAAAGTCTTTTCAAAGGTCACGATCAAGGGGATATTCTCCCAAATTTATTTGAAGAAATGGATATAAAATCTAAGTTTCATGATTACCACAATGGAGGAAACAACAATAACACCAATAATGCTAATCAAGGTCCTAAGGAAATACTTAAAGAAAGGGCTAATAGAGCAGCCCAATATAATGATTTTCTTGAAGTCATGGAGAAATTGATAGATAGCGATAGGGATAAATTTTTCCTAAACCTAGCCCAAGCAGGGGTAAAGCTCCCACATGACTATGATATAGAGAAACTTAAGAAGAATCAAGAATCAGATAACCCCATGAATGCTATGACCAAACAATTACAAACTTTTCAAGAACAAATAGATTTAATGAAAAAGGTCACCAAACCTAAGCCCTTTTCTATTGAAGCTTTGTGTCCTTTCCCATTTGACAAAAGATTAGTCATGGCACCTTTTCCCTTCAATACCATTTTTCCTAAATATGATAAGTATATGGGTAAAACAGACCCACTAGATCATCTAAGGGAGTTTTGTGCCTTAAGCATTGAGTTCATGCATAACACTACGTACCTAATGAGACTTTTTCCTAGGATTTTAGGAGGCCCCACCATGGAATGGTTCTCTAAGCTCCCATAAGGAATAAAGACTTTGAGGAATTAGCCTCTAATTTTGTAACCCACTACTCCTATAATATCAAGCATGAAATCATGATGCTCAAATTGTGTGATACCAAACAGAAAGATGGTGAATCCTTCTTAGGATTCCTACAAAGGTGGAGGACCGTTTTTGCAAGGTATCCATGAAGTATCCCCGAGAAAGAGAAGATGGAAATATTTACAAACAACTTGACCATGGAAATGAATTATTGACTACAACTTCAATGTCCCCCAACATTTGAAAAACTTATCGAAAATGGGATAAAGATTGAAGACGTATTGGTGAACAAAGGAGAGATCAAATTGTTTAAAGATAATAAATCCAATACCAACAACAAAAATAACCATTATGTATCTAATTATGTTAATAATCGAGGGGCCAACCATCACAATGATAAACCTAAGCTATGGTTAAAGAATAATAACAAAAATCTTGTGAACGATGGAGTTGTGGAAGCCCACAACTTGAAGGCAACCCTTTTTAACTTATCAAGTGGAGCTAATTATTCATACAATGTGAATCAAAAGAATAAAGCTCCCTTTAATTCCAATAATTCCAACAAAAATTCCAACAATTCTAATAATAACCCTTTCAATAATGCTAATGGGAATAAGCCCAAACCCTTTTTCTACACATATCAAAAGAGAAAATTCACCTTTTTAGGTGAACCCTTGGAGAATGCATTAAGAACCTTGGTTGCTAATAAGATTATCACATTACTTGATTTGAGGCCTTATGAACCTCAAATTAAACCTAATTGGTGGAATGATTCTCACCATTGTGAGTATCATCGAAATAAGGGTCACAAAACCAATGAATGCATGAAGTTAAAACACTTAGTGCAAGACCTAATAGATGATGGAACTATCAAAATTAAAGGGCCTCAAAACAATGAGGATCATATAGCCTTCAAGAACCCCTTTCTAAACCACGCAAAGGGTGAGCCATCTAATGCCAATCAAAATCAGAAAAGAGGTAATGAGAAAGTGAAATTTTCTCATACATACGATAACATAATCAATACTCTAAGTGAAGAGGAAAATGCCATAAATGTTATTGTGGTAAAGGAGCAACCAAGAGAAGCATCATCCAATGTTGTCACTAGTGGGCAAGCTTCTCAAATCACTTTACCTACTAATGCTCCAAGAATTGTTTTACCCAACCAAAGCACATCATCATTTTCAAAGCAATATAACTTGGTTAATCAATTACAAAGAACGCCCACTCAAATTTTAATCTTAGAATTGTTGAAATTATCACCTACTCATAAGGAAATTTTAGAGAAGGCTTTAGTAGAAACCAATGTGCCTCTAAACCTAGATGCGGACAAGTTTCAAAATATGGTGGGACAGCTCATTTCTCCTCATTGCTTATCATTTTCTGAGCAAGATGAGATGTTGCTCAACCACCCATAGAATTTACCTTTGCATATAGAGGTCCTTATTCACAAACATAGAGTGAAAAGAGTGCTTATTCATGGAGGAGCCGGTCTAAATATTTGTACCCTAAACTTGGTAAAAGCCATAGGATTTTATAAGGAGGCTATTGATTCAAAGAAAAAAATAATGATCAAGGCTTACGATGATGAAGAACGAGCGTCAAAAGGAGTCATAATACTTCCAATTAGATTTGGTCCTATGCAAAAGGAAATAATTTTCCAAGTGTTAGATTTGAAGTTGACCTATAATATTTTGTTAGGAAGGCCGTGGATCCATGAAATGCAGGTTGTGCCTTATACTTATCACCAATGTTTAAAGTTTCCTTATCTAGGGTAGGAAATAATGGTAAGTGGGGACTCAAACCCATTCCAATATTGTAACAACATCAAGCCTATCAATGACTCTCTAGTTCCGCACAATGCAGAAGGGTCTATACCTAAACAAATGGAGCAAAGTCAAAGTTCTAAGGACATCCCATTATTAAAGGAAAAAGAAAAGATAGAAAAGGAATTTGTTATTGAAGACATTCCAAAACCCACTAACCTAGCTATATCAACTAAGGGAAAGGAGAAGGTTAGTGAGGATAATATTATTGAAAAACCAAAAGAAGATCAAACTAAATCTATCCAAGTATATAACAAGGAGGCCCACTATCATAAAATGGACCAAATGATGAAGAACTTTGATGAGCAGTGAAAAATCAAGCAAAAAGGAGTAGGCAAATACTCCCTACCTTTGATGGACTTGCCATTATCACCTAAGTCCTATGGAAGGCCATCCATTCTATCCCATAGATATAATGATCATTTTGTGAGAGAAAATACTTCTTCATCCATGGATGAAGATGATAACAAAATTCTTAATGGGCTTTATTAAGATGAGGAGTCAAGTGCCCAAGAAAAATGTATCCAAAATATCAGCATTCCCACACATCAATATGGGAAAGGATTCCAAATCATGCAAAAGATGGGGTAAAAAGGAAAAGGACCTTTGGGTATGAGGAATGAAGGACTCATCAAACCTATACAAATGACATGGTGAGATAGTAAGGAGAAGATAGGATTAGGGTATCTTGAACAAGGGTACACTCAAAAACACTAACCTAAACTCTATGATCAGATATTTCAATTAGAATCCCATAGTGATGAAGATTCTAATCAATGGGAATGGGACTCATTGTCAAGTGAGTCATGCCATGATAAGGAGATAGATGTTATTCATACCTATACTTCTAGCAAAGGAAAGGATCAAATAGAAGAACCAAACCAGAATCAAGATTCTAGTTCAACTTGGAGAGATTTCCTCTCAATCACCCACTCTCTAAATCTAGAGACTACTAAGGAATTTAGGAGAAAATGAAGGAAGAACAATAAGGAAGGGCTCTACTTCAGTTTTCATTTCCATAAATTCTAATGCAAGGTTGGTAGTTCTCAAGCTTTACACTTCTCCTTCATGGTACCTTGCCTATGGCTTCCATGAAAGATTAAAGAAAGATAGTTCTTGTTTATGCTGCATTGTGTATTTTCTTATTGGTATGCTGATTTTGTAGTATGAAGTGTTGATATGTGAAGTAAAAATCTGCATGTAATTTTCTTATCTTTTTGTGTGTTGTTTAAGGGATTCTTGTTCAAGGCCTCACTCACCCTTGGGAGGGAAGAGTGGCCTTGTGGGTGAAGGGAGTTTGACATCCCTCTTGGTGTAGAGTCTCTCTCCTTGGGAGAGAGGGATGCACCATGGATTATGGGATCCATGGTAGGCTAGCAGCAATGATATGCTTGGGGGTCATAAGGGTTTTGTTTTTTTTCTTGGGGGTCATAAGGGTTTTAGCCATGTTTGGTTGTTTTGATTTGGGGTGTGAAGAGGAGTTATGTTGCTTTTGTATGTAATAATTGTTTCCTTGTTGAAGGCTTGCATTTTCATCTCTAGCCTTGTCTCCCAATGGGTACTTGGTCCACCTTCACCCTTAGGAAGCTATATTTCAAGCTCCTTGTGTTAGCCATGGGAGGGTGTTCTATGTGTACATTATGTTGTGTTTGTGTGTCAATTGACTTCATGCATACCTAGGGTAGCAATGGTTCTCCTAGCTTGGGGGTGGTCTTGTAAAGGCCTAGGTAGGCAGGTGAGCTTCCCATGGCCATCCAACAAAGCTTTCTTTTGCAGGTTTTTCTTCAATATGAAAGGATGAAGTTGCTGATTGGAATTGAAAGATAAAAAAATTAAAGGACTAATTTAGGTATGTGAGGCCTCACCCTAGACCCAACATAGCTTTTCCATTATCATTATAGAAGACCTAATAATTGGCTTAAATTATGATTAATTAAGAAGATTTTACTCTTTTGACAAGGTTCGATTACAGTAGATGTGAATACATTACATTTTATGATACTTTCTATACTCACAATGTTAACCCTATGATACATTAGGACTAACATTTTGATGATTGATTTAGCTAAATACTAAGTTGTCACAATTCAGATATAAATATATGTTGATATGAGTTGTTTGGGAAAATGATTAATCACAAATTGAATTATTGTTGTGATGTGAAATTTTGTGAAGGTTAAAGGTTAGGTGATGAAATATATTGATGAATTTTCAGGACATTATTATGAGAATTGCTTGATGATTTGCTCACTTGATTTTATGTCATATAAATGATTTCGAATTGACAAAATTAATGCTTATGTAAATTGGTTAAAACTACATCATGATTTATATAGATCTGGAATTATTAGTGTGACATATGAGTTAATGAGATTATATTCTCCTAATTCAATTTACATTTGTTCATTTGAAAGTAATGATTAAAGTGATGATTAAAATTATGATGAAGGATTATAGAGACTAAAATAATGTACCTCGTGTGATAGATAATTTAATGTTAATGTTGATTCTGCATTTTGAATTTCGATGACTATACTTCTTGAGGTTATTGATGTTTAAATTGAGTGTGCAGGAATCATGGCCATGAAATTTTTCGGAGAATCATGACTAACCCCTATATGAATCCTATAAAGCCAAGGTTGCATCTATTGAAGAGACAAAACCTCGTTGTAATGTATTTTCCTTCGTAAAGTGTATGGTGTGTATTTTATTTGCATTTACATTCATTTAAATTGTGAGATTTACAAGTGGACTTGCCAAGTGTGTTGTGATGTGTTATGTAGTGCCAATTGGCACACTTGTAAAAATGATGTGTCATGGCATGTCCACTTGGAAAGCTTGAGGACCCACCTTTCCCACTAGGTACCTAGCTCTATTCCCCATAAGGACCACTTGGTTTATGAGCTGAAGGTGGAGTCACATCCATTGAAATTCGTATGTAATCTTAACTGGGGTTTTTTAGGGGTTCATCCAGGGTTGAGTTTAACCTATTTTTGACTAGCCCACTTCATATACCTATGGGTTAGGGGATTTTTTGACCATAGGATACCTTATTTAGGCCTTGGGAAAGCCTCCAAAAAGTTACTTATCTAAGATGGCTGAAAATCATAATGGGAAGGATGACCTTGGGAAGATCACATGATTTGGGAAGTCAAACCTTGTCTACTTTTCATGCCACTATCCTTTAAAAAACCTTTATTTTAGAAATGTGTGATGATTTGGGAAGAGTGACCAATAGGAGCTCACACTTCTTCCAAGGATTGGAAGAATGGGAGGATTTTGAATGTAGAGGGGAAATTGGAGAGATTTCCTCTCAATCACCCACTCTCTAGCTCTAGAGACTGCTAAAGAATTTAGGAGAAAAGGAAGGAAGAACAATAGGGAAGGGCTCTACTTCAATTTTCATTTCCATAACTTCTAATGCAAGGTTGGTAGTTCTCAAGCTTTACACTTCTCCTTCATGGTATCTTGCTCATGGCTTCCATGAAAGGTTGAAGAAAGATAGTTCTTGTTTATGTTGCATTGTGTATGTTCTTACTGGTATGCTGATTTTGTAGTATGAAGTGTTGATATGTGAAGTAAAAATCTGTATGTAATTTTCTTATCTTTTTGTGTCTTGTTTAAGGGATTCTTGTTCAAGGCCTCACTTACCCTTGGGAGGGAAGAGTGGCCTTTTGGGTGAAGGGAGTTTGATAGTCCTCTTGGTGTAGAGTCTCTCTCCTTGGGAGAGAGGTATGCACCATGGATTATGGGGTCCATGGTAGGCTAGCAGCAATGATATGCTTGGGGGTCATAAGGGTTTTTTTTTTTTTTCTTGGGGGTCATAAGGGTTTTAGCCATGTTTGGCTATTTTTGGGGGGTGTGAAGAGGAGTTATGTTTCTTTTGTATGTAAGAATTGTTGCCTTGTTGAAGGCTTGCATTTTCATCTCTAGCCTTGTCTCCCAATGGGTACTTGGTCCACCTTCACCCTTAGGAAGCTATATTTCAAGCTCCTTGTGTTAGCCATGGGAGGGTGTTCTATGTGTACATTATGTTGTGTTTGTATTTCAATTGACTTCATGCATACCCAAGGTAGAAATGGTTCTCCTAGCTCAAGTGTGGTCTTATAAAGGCCTAGGCTGGGAGGTGAGCTTCCCATGGCCATCCTACAAAGCTTTCTTTTGCAGGTTTTGCTTGAGTATGAAAGGATGAAGTTACTGATTGGAATTGAAAGATTAAAAAATTAAAGGACTAATTTAGGTGTGACAAGCCTAAAGAAATTTGTTCTATTCAAAGTATACTTTCATAATCTTGTGAATGTATGAAGAACAAAGTTTTGAAGTTATTATGTTCATGAAAAAAAAAGACATATTTCATTTGAGAGAAGAAATTACTTATGTATGTTGATATATTACTTGTAAAGAGACTTGTAAAGTGGAATAGCTATTGTATAGATTTTGTACTGAGAAACTTGAAAGGAAACAAAAAAAAAAGAAGCATTGTATTACTTTAAGTTTGTCATTAGTGATGAGTTAATCTGGAATATAAATGAAAAAGAGAGAATAAAATTGGTTTAAATCAAGGTTTCACATTATAGTTAAGAAATATGTTTTCTATTCCTCACTTATGGAAAGAGTTAGCTTGCTAGTCATTAACCAGGTTAAAACTGTAAAAGATTATTTTGTTGAAAATTTTAATTTTTTTTTTAGGAGTAAGTTGTTGTGTTTTGCCCAAAAATGTTGGGCATCACATTCTCGTATCAAAGCCAAGTTCAGCTCTAGGACCTTGTTTGTACTGACATTAAAGGAAAAATTGTTAAATGGCTTTATTCCTTGCAATGTCCATCTTGTTTGATAAAAAAAAATTTGTATGTTAGGCAAACAAAGTATGAATATATTAATTGATTTATTTCCTACTAGATCTCACATTAAACAAATAGATTAATTCTGTTTGAAAATTTAGATTCTGTTGCAAAAAAATATATATAAAGATTCATGTTTCTAAGAATTAAATAAATTCTTTATTGTATTACTATATGATACTTGTACAAATAAAGGCTTTTGAAACAAAAAGAGATGATAAAATTTAAAGTCCATCAAAGAAAGTAGATAATTGCATGCTCAGGTTGATCTTTCTTTCTGTTCATGAACCCCAAAATGATAAAACTTATTCAAATTAAGAGGAAATATTATTATTAGTTAGTCATAGTTTATTAACCTAAGTACCTACAATACAAATTAAATTAGTCTTAAGTCTCTGCAGAGATGTAGTTTATATAACTATCAATGCCTAATATATATAAATGTTGTTGGTTGTTTCATAATTCAGAAATAAACAAAGATATATCAAACTATACTTTATAAAATATATAATAATATATATATGTTAACATATATATTATTATATATAATATTATTATTAAATATTCTGCACTGCGAGAAGTTATTGACAGTATTTTTCTTATTAAAAAATAAATAAATATATTAAAAATTAGGGGTCCGGCAGGGAGCTGAAACCCCCTGTCTTCCCTCCTACTCTGCCCTTTCAGACCAAAACCTTAATCTGGTGCCATAGACCAACTCAACCAACTCAACAGTTGCAAACAAAACATGACGCAAAGAACTAAAGGTTCAGTCAGTCAATAAGTTAATGACTAATAGTGATGAGAGATTACATGAACATAGTAGGAGATAATCTACAAAAAAAAAAGTAGTTGCTAATAGCCACTCACCACTGTCAACTAAGAACAGATTGCCATTTTTTTTATTTTTTTATTTTTTTTTTAAAAAGCCTTCAAGCATGTGCCTTTTAATCAAGCTTCAAACCATCCAAAAAAAAACCATAGACATTGAGTTCATAAATTCATAGTTCAAATCTGCATTGACATTTGTGCAGTTAGGAGCAAAATAAAAATAAAGCTTTATATAAAAAAAATCATATATAAAATTAAAATTAATATGTTAAAATATATATATATATATATATATTAATATTTGATGGGGGTTCGGTAGAGCCGAGACCCCCTCCTCTCTTTCCAACTCCCACCTTACCCCTGTGGCGATCGGCGATCACAATAGACTTAGCCACTATGAACTACCGAAGCCACCATAGCAGGGCACAACCCTATGAGCGGCTGAAACCGTCGCAGCAGAGCACGGCCTCTATGAGCCACCGAAGCCGCTACCATAGTTGGCTCTACCTTTGTGTACAGATCACTGCTAGGAATGGCCGAAGGGCAGGTCGGTGTGTGGCCATGGCCGCCAACTTGCCCCAAAAAAAACAATTCACAAAAATTTTATTCTTGAAACATATAGTATTTTAATATATATATATATATATATATATATATATATATATATATATATATATATATATATATATATATATATATATATATATATATATATATATATATATATATATATATATATATATATATATATATATATATATATAAAGTAAAAGGAATTGCTTATGAAATAATGAAACCTTAGTTTCATTTATCTTTAAAAAAATAACCAGACTTCTTCCAACTAATGGATCTCATCGGATTTCAAAGAAATAGATGAAACCCATATGTTTATTTTAAGAAAATTTGTTGGACAATATATGTATTTTCATACAAAAATCAATCGCTATATGCACACCATATGTGTGCATATACACACTGGATTCCATATGAGAACACACAGACAACCTTCATCTCCTCCCCTGAACCTGCAATGAAGCAAATGAGACGAGATTAGGGTTTCAAAGATGTTATATTATGGCCCAAACCCTAATTTTGAATTAGGGTTTGGTGAGCCAATTTAAGTTTGCAAACTTTTATTTTTGCATCTATTTCTTTTCTTTTGTGGTAAGACTTTAGCCTAACATTAATTTAGCATAGGGAGAAATATTAGTTTGGATAAATATTGGTTTTTCTTTTAGATAGTGCCCTCCTTTAAAGGTTTCTTTTCAATTTGAATAGTCAAAGTTCATTTTCAATGTGTAGTTAAAAGAGAATTTCATTATTGAAAATTATATTATTTTATTTACTTATTTGAAATGATTACGTTATAGTAGACATTGATATTATGGAAATGACTTTTATTGTCTTTAGTAAAATTTAAATTTAAAAGCTAATAAGTTGTAAAGCATTATTTTACTCTATTTTTGTGAATGGATTTAGGAATATTTAATTCTTCAAATTTAAATATATTTTATGGATATATTTTAATTAATAATGTTTTAAAATCCTGGATTCATTTTCTCTTATTATACCCATTCTCCTTTCAACGCAAATCTTAAAACAAAAAAAAGCTTAATTTATTCACTTACATTTATTTCTTCCTATTAAGATATTTAGGATAGGTCATTAATGGAACTTAAATTTTTAAATGATAGAAGGAAAAGAAATGAGAAGATGGATTTCATAGTTATATGAAAATGTATCGATGATAGAAATATCATCATTTATAACGTTTTCTTCTAAACTTTCATCTAAGTTTATTTTTGCCTTTGTATTATGTTCAAAATATAATGTCATTAAATAATAAAGTAAATGATTTAATACTTTTAGAAAGATATATTTAAGGGATTATTAAGATGAAGAGTTTATCTTACTTCATATTGGGAATATAATCAATAGACTTATTCTAATCTCTTGCACTATTTCAGAAGCTTTTCATAGAGTATATAACGAATTAATAATCAAAATTTTACTCTTTATTTAAATCTATACTCGTTAATGCATCGAAACCATTATGGGTTCTCATTACGGATTATTTTTATTTCTACCTATGGCCATTTCTACCTCTTTGGATAATTGGATTTAAGTCATTAATTGAACTTGGAAATTTGATAAATAACAATGATCGTGAAGTTAGACTTTTTAAAAGTTGAGTAAATGTAAATTTTGAAAGGATTATTGTATTAAATATTTTAATTTAACAGAGTGTTTTTTTTAGAGTTAATCTAAGAAGTGAATTATGATTTATTTATTTATTATTTTAAATATTGTCCTTCCTATTTCCTTTTAGCATTTAGGAGTAAACAATTTACTGATAAGGTTTTAAGGAGGGATAATTACTTAGATGGTTTGGTTAATTAATTACTTTCTTTCTAGGGGATATGTATTCCCTATATCTTGATATATCGTTTTGACGACATTATAAATCCCCTTCCTAGAATATTATTAATCCGATAAATTAATTGTATCCAAACATGGGATGTTAATTTGTATTAGTGATATTTGATATATCCGTTTAAATAAATTGGTTAAAGGAATTTTAAATAAGTTCGTTAAAATAAGAGTTAGTACTTATTGTACATTTTTAAATTTGATAAATAGATGTTATTGAAAATAAATAGGAAAATTGTATAAATGGAAAACTTGAGATCATCACCGTTACATTTCATTCAAATTTATAAGTTGTAATTTATCTAAAAGGGGGTAAGATTTAGATAAATTTAAATTGTTAAGCTCTTATTTATTTCCTTCACACTTCTTTAGGGTGGCAAGACTAAATTATTTCGTTATAATTTAATTATAGGGCATCATCAAAACTTTTTGAGCTTATAATTGTCATTAAATTTCTCCAAAAAAGAAAAATTTAAAACTTTATCGTTTGTCTTAATTATGTTAGTGTGATTAAGTTTGTATGTATATAATTTTTATAAATTAGAGCTATAGTAATTTGATAATAGTTATACACTAGGGCTTTATTTAACAAAAACTTTAGAGTGAAGGATGGTCTATAAAATTGGACTTATCTTTTTAATGAATTCTTCCTTAGCCCTTATATATTTTCACTATGTATAAGGCTTATAAGAAAACCCTCATCATGGTTTATTGAGGTGTGCTTGGGATTGATGCGTGAAGTACGTATTAAGTGGTAATAATGAAACATATGCATAATAATATAAATTAATTAAACTAATGCCATTTGTGATGAGTGAAGTTAAATGTGAAGTACCCTAAGCCAGTGACTAGTTTAATAATCTAGGATAGGTAGTGGTGGACATCGAGTGTCAACTCACTGAATAGAGCCACTTGAGAAGTTTCATGGAGGTGGTGATGCTCAAAATATACTTATGAATTAATTGTGCTAGTTGATGTTCTCATGGGGTTATTGGGTTTGGTAACCGTGTCTCTGGTCATTCCTATATTCATTAAAGACATACTCTTGTAGATTTTGTAATAAGTGTTGTTTTATGCCTTATTGGCCTAAGTGTGTTGGCCATAAAATATTTTGCAAGAATGATGATGCATTTCATGTTGTGGAGAGTGAGACTTTAGTGAACCACGTTGCAGTGGGAACTTCTCTCGAGGAGATGAGAATGTTCAGGTGTAAATACCCTGATAATATGCCTAGAGGAAGTGAAAGAACTTTATAGAGTAAGTAAAGCTATTATTAGTATATATGCACTTGTCTTCGACTGAGTTTTTGTGTGTCTACCTCTCTCCCCAAATAAATGTTTTCTTGGAAGATCCTTAATGCTTTATCCTTGTCAGGACACAATTAGTATATTTTAAATATTGTTATAATAAATGTATTTTGTGGTTTCGTTGTCTCTCTCTAAGTGACCTCAAAAGGTCACATAGTTCATGTAATCATTTTGGTAGAATATGGATTTCTAAATTTATTTATTTATTTATTTTTTCTTTTATTTTACTTTGTTTCACAAGTTGATTTTAGCGATTGCCAACAATGTAAGAGTAATTAAATTTTGTGTTGGGCTACTTAGCCAAACTTCATTTTAATGTCCTTATTTGCCTCAAGGACTTATCTTTGTAATCATCTAAAAATGGTCATCTAGACTATTAGCCCCTTTCTACCATTATTTGCTAAAATCATCAACTGCTTATTCTTGATCAAATCCTAGTTCTATCATTTATTCGATTATTTTCTATGGGTTAACCATCTTATCCTAAGTCTTTATTTAATTAAAAAGAATATTTCCTCCCCTTTAATTAAATAAAAAGCCCCCACTTTTCATCTTATCCTAAGTTGCACAAATAAAGCATTATTCTTATTTTATAAAAAGGAGAAAAGCACTTTTTATCTCATATGGACACAAAAGTCAACTCTTATTTTCTCATTGGAGGATACTTGTGCACATGGATTGCTCCTCTTTGATGCTCCACCCTTGATTAAATCTTTTACCTCTTAATCTCCATGGTCGATTCTTTCTCATTTCTTATAAAAGGAGAGCTCTCTTCTTCATTCTAGATCCACAACTTTTTATGCTAATGTTATAATGCAGGTTTTCTAGGTCACTTTGGAGCTTTTGAAGATTTGGAGCATTCTTGGCTTTTGCATCTACATGTTATTCTAGTTTCATTTATCATGGCATTCATAGCTTCATATTTAGCTTAGTTTCCTTTGTGCTTTAGATTAATTCATCTAGCTTAATTAGGAGGCTTTGTAATACTTGCATATTTCCTTTCATAGAATAGCTTGCATTTTCATTTCTAGCATAGTTGCATTGCATTTTCATTTCCATTTGATTCTTGGAGATATTGGCATTCTTTCCCTTGTCTTCATTTGAATCTCCCATTGCATGGTTTACTAGCAAGGTTATTGGCTTAATAGCTCTAGCTGAGAGCATTCTTAACACCCTTACACTCCATGCCTAGGGAGCTCTAAATCAATTTCTCAAGGTTTCCAATTCATGGATTCTCTTGGAAGCAATGATTTAGAGAAGTGCACTATTTAGTATGTACATTTTTGGTGCCCACTGTGGGGTAGAACATTAGCATTTTGTCCTTTATTTGCTACATTTCTGTTCATTTTTCATCAATTTTTTAGCCTAATTTTGGTCTCTAGTTTTTTAGTCTCAAAGTGTCGTGCAACATTTTACCAGTGTCATGTGACAGTTTCTTGTATAGCAGCGTGATACTTTACTAGTTAAAGGTGTTGCACTGTTTGGCAGATAATATCGCACTGTTTTATGTATTTATTGCCTATAGGTAAGGCGAACTGTCGCACCAGGATAAATTGTCGCACCAGGATAAATTGTCACACCAGTATGCAGCGAAGTGTCGCATGATACTTCTGTTGACTGTATTATTGCATGTGCCTGAAAGTGGTTGTTTTTAGCTCTTTTTGATTTTTTGAAAATTTCAACATTTTCAGAATTCGTGCCACTCTAGAAAATTGGCACCCATTTTTTAGAAATTTTCACATATGGTATTGAAAATTTAAGTGTGATATATCATTGGAAAGCTCTTTCTGAGCCTAATCCAACCAAGTTGGTTTCATTTTCAAATTTTGTCATTTCATCAGCTATTTTACTTGTAGATTATCTAATTTTTTGATGTGCTAACCCTTGTAGGGCTAACAAGTTGTGCTTGTAGGTGCTCTCATTTCTTAAAAGAATGCATGTCAAAGAGGGATACTAATGGTTTTTGCAGGGCTGCCCTAAGCATAAAAAACCCAAATCAAGTACTTGTTTAATTGCTTTCTTTTTAAGTGCAGCATATACTAAGTTGTTTCATTTTATAGGCACTTAATATCTTGTTGTAGGAATTCTTTGGTGGTAGGAGAGTATGCTCTTCACCTTTATGGTGAAACAAAAATCTTGACCCATCTTTGCATTTTGAAAGCAAGAGGGTAATTGAACTCTTTGTTTGGTGTGTTTGGGAGAGATTTTTAAGCTAGGAGATTATGCTCTTCACCCTTGAGGTGAACTAGAAATCCTGACACTCAAAGGTTAATCCATTCTTTGTTTAGCATTAGGATCCTTTAGCGGGCCTGCTCTTGAGCAATCAAGAGGAATGACCCAAGTGGGGACAAGCTAATATCGAGCTATTCCAACCCACTATAATCTCAAGGCTATCAAGGACACAAAACCTTTGTAGACATAGTGCTTGTCTTCGCTTGATGTGAGTACTTGTGGGATTGTGATCATGAGGAAAGTGTTGAGCAAGAATGCTTAAGGTACTCTTGTGACTGTGAGGTCCCAGTCCTTTTTGAGGAGCAAGAGGGGTACTACAAATAGAAGCCCTTACTAAGAACCATAGGTAGAGGCCACCCTATTTTTCCACTTAGCTTCTTGGTGCAAGGATTGATCCAAGTGGAGTAACCCAGATCACCCCAAGATTACTCACCATCTGTGCTCCTTTGGTTGTGTCATTGACACCTCCATGACAAAGCCAACATCTATTGTGGGCAACTACTTTGTGTGAGGCAATGGAACATCAATTGTGGGCCAAGTTGCTAAGTATTGAGCCTTTGTCCTTCTAGGCTAGCAAGTGCTTGAACTATTCTCATTTTTATGTACCCGTGCAAATGTTCTTGAACATACAAACATCATGGTAGTGCTCATAGAATTTTTCATTTTGATATCCCAAGTGCTTGTCTTGGCAAGGTTTCTTTTGCTCTTGCACAAGTGTTTGATGACATGTTTGATCACCTACTATTTGCAAACTTGTCTACTTCCTGATATTATTGTGCTTGAAACTAAGAAATTGTACTTGCAATCTACAACATTGACCAAATTGCTTTCAAAACTAAGTTTTTCACATTCACTGGTCAAGAGTCGTACGATATTGAAACATCATCGCATACCTTCAACCAAGAATCTTTATTTATTCTGTTGTCCTACTACTATTGCAATTCGGAGCTGTTACACTTGCATTTTAACCTATTGTAGAGTGTCTTTTTCTATTCTTATCTGAAGCTGGTTTGTTACCTACATGCTTAGGATTGTTCTAGACTGAAACAAATGAGCTAAAACTATTGGATTTGAGCCTATCGAATGTCACTTTTGATCACTTGTCAAAACACAGTTACCTATATAGCTACTTGCTAATTGAGCTTCTTGCTCACATCTAGGCTTGTGTCAATTGACTGTTGTAAGTTCTTGAGCACTTTGACCAGCCATCTCTATTGTTCTATCTCAACAAGTGATCATCATTGGCTTTTTCTTATCTCAACATCTAAGAAACTTTGTCTCATTCTATTGGTTGAAAAACTTTCTTTTTCATGCTGGTTACAACTCGGTCTCAATTTGAACAAGGGAGTCACCCTTCATTCAATTATATGTAGTTACCTTCTCCCACTAGACGCTCACGAGCACCTATTAGCAACACTAGTTCTAGTTCTGAGGATTCTAAGGCTACCCCGTGGTACAAAGGAGGCTTCCTCTTTTCTACATTTAAGTCCTCCAAAAACATAGATAGTGTCTCACTCACTCTCACTGAACAAGAAAAAAATTTTCATTCACAAGATCACTTTGAGCACAAGGACAACCAAATGCACTTAGACAAAGAGCACAGTAAGAACAAAATGGATGCTGCTAGGTGCATGGCTATGAGAGGAATGTCTCACGAGGAACTCAAGACTAGTAGTTATGAGCATAGACCACTTTTTGGTACCAATGGCAATTATGGCAACAACATGCCACCTAGATCTCCTCCAAGTCAAACTTTTGTTTTACCTTCTTCACCTCCTAGACCACCTCCCTCTCACCATGAGGAAGAGGCCATTGATGATATTTCTAGTGAGGATCTAATTACATTTGAACAAGATGAGGACTCCCAACGAAAGATGCTTAAGCTTCTAGAGTGCAATGGAGACCAATATTTCCAATATATGACTTCTAGAGGATACAAGCTTCCTCCCAGCTATGATGTTAGACAAATTGTCCAACAAAGAGTACCAACTGAATTGGAAGTCCTTAAGGAAGAACTACGTCAGACAAATCAAAGCCTTACCCAAATGGCAATAGAAAGAGAGCCTCCAAAGGTCTCCTTTGTAGAATCTATTTGTGCTCTTCCATTTGATAGGAGTCTATACATGGTCCCATTTCCTAGGGATATTGAGGTTCCCATATATGAAAAGTATGATGGAAATAGTGACCCCCATGACCATGTGCATCACTTTTACGCTCTTAGCATGGACTTCCTTCACAAAGACACATTTTTGCTATGATTATTCATCAGAGATTAAGAGGACAAGCTTTAGAATGGTTTGCAAAGTTGACACCTCCTTTGAAGACTTTTGATGAGTTAGCTATGTGCTTCACACAACACTATTCATACAATATCCAATAGCCTATCACCATGATAGACCTTGGCACTTTAAGGAAAAATCAAGGAGAGCCATTTACTACTTATCTACAACGTTGGAGATCATTGTATTCTAGATATTCTCATCCGCTACGTGAGAGAAAAAAGATTGACATTTTTGTCAACACTCTATGCCTGAGCTATATTATGATCTAAGGAAACAACTTTTCTCCTCTTTCAATGACATGGTTGAAAGCGCATATAGGATTGAGGATGTGGCCATAAGAAAGGGTGATATTGTTATCAATAAGGATACTAGAAACTATGGCAAAGACAAGAGCAAACCTTGGAATAGAAATAAGCATGTTGTCAATGATGGGGTTGTAGATGTCCCTAAAGCTAAAGAGCCTACTTTAAACCTTTCTAATGCCATCTACGTAGCAAAACAAGAAAAGTAGCTACCAATGCTCAAAATGCTCCTAAGCCTCAGTATGTAGATAAGCCAAAGAAGCAATTTTGACAATGGGTCTATACCCCATTGGCCGAACCATATGATGTGATTCTTAAGACTTTGGTTGCCAATAATTATCTTACGCTTCCTGAGGAAACTCATCCCTATGATCCGCCAGTTAAGCCTGATTGGTGGACAGAGGATTATTACTACCACTATCATAGAAACAAGGGACACAAGACTGACAATTGTTTCACGCTTAAAGATATTATACAAGATCTTATTGATGGAGGCACAATTCTCATAGATGGCTTAGTTAAGAACTCTGATCACCAGGCTTTCAAAGATCCTCTACCTAAGTATGACAAAGGTGAAACCTCCCAAGCACATAAGAAGAATCATGATGCTAAGATCAACTATACATATACTTCTGATTCACCTGTGATCAACATGGTAGAGCCTATTGAGAGTGTTCTTATGATGCAACCTCAAGATGATAATAAAGCCAATCATGGTATGCCAAAGTTGGTCTTGCAAACATGAGGTAGTTCATCTTCCCAAAGTGAGGCACTGAATGCTGTTACTAGGGGGCAAGCTAAACTAGTCCTTAAAATTGTGCCTCATCTTCCAAACCAGTAGTTCCTTCAACTTTGTCTAGCTATGATCTTGTCCATCAGTTGCAATAGACACCCACATAGATATCTATTTTTGAGTTACTTGAGCTATCCCCTTTGCACAAGGGGATCCTTGAAAAGGCTCTACATATAGCTAATGTCCCTAATGACATTGACCCAGATAGGTTCCAGGCTATGGTTAACCACATCTCATCACCTCATTATCTCTCCTTCTCTGAAGCAGATGACACATGTCTTAACCACCCTCATAACCTTGCCTTACACGTTGAAGTTATGGTCTACCACACTCGAGTCCACTGAGTCCTGATAGATAATGGTGTTGGGTTAAATATTATTTCTTTCAATGTCATACAACAACTGGGTTTGTCAGAATTTGTTGTCGATCCTAAGCGTAAAATCACTATAAAAGCATATGATGAAGTTGAAAGATCTTCCAAAGGTCTTGTCACACTGCCTATTCAAGTGGTGCCTGTCACAAAAGATATCATGTTCCAAGTGTTGGACATCCCACTTGCTTATAACATTCTTTTGGGTCATCCTTGGATCCATGACATGCAAGTTGTTCCTTCTACATACCATCAGTGCATCAAATTCCCTCATAATAGAGCTGTATTCCAAGGGATCATTCTATTGCTATTGCTGAAACATTTTTTCCTCATAACAAACCTTCTAATGATCCTACTATGTCCCTATTTTCTACTGAGAAAACATTTAAGATGATGAGCCTTGGTATGGGTGAATACACGCTGGATTCCCTTACTGCTATGCCTACTTCTCCTAGATCATATGGGAGACCTTCTGATAAGATGAAGCCTTCTTCTTCTGCCATGACAATTTTTTGTAATTTTGTTCAAGCGTCTATACCCCTAAAGGCAGAAAGAGAAGAACAAGCTATTAGAGAATGGATCTATAGAGATGAAGAAGACAATACCACTATTGCTACTCCTATTTCTCCTAAGCACTATGGTAAATGCTATAAATTTTTGCAAAAAATGGGCTATCAAGGTCAAGGACCTATAAATGATAATGGACATGACCTAGTCGAGCCTTTGAGTCATACTAATGGCCGACCCTCTAAGATTACAATAGGTCTAGGATATGGTGCCAATTATGACCTCCCTACATGTTCTATAAATGCTCCCATGATTAGTGATTCAGACACAGATACAGAAGAGTCACCACTACACACTATGGCTCAAATAGGAGACAATCTTCCTTCTACTTCACTACTTTGGGGAGAAGAACACATACCTGTTGAGGACACAGCTAAAGCTGCTACACCTAGAAGTTGGCAACGTAGGAATATTTTGTGATTAATGAAAAGAAGAGATCTCATAAATAATGATGTTGAAGCCTCTACTTCTAAAGGTCCTAAACCTTCTTGGTGCAAGCATCTTAGTAGAAGCGTAACAATAGATTCAAATGAATATGAATGGGATGCTCTCTTCGACAAATCTTCCATAGTGGATATGGAAGTGGATGTGGTTCATACTTAAGGTGACCAACCTGATGTAGTTGATGAGTCTTGCATAGGGTCTGATGAGTTTAATCCACATATTGCTTTAGTGGACCACGCTAGTCCTTCTATGACAAATCTAGATCTTAACACTTTCAGAGCATACCCTATAGGCTCGATCTCTCTTGTCACCAGAGATGACATCCCTTGCATAAATGTTATTGAACCAGTCACTTCATTTCATCTCACCAAAATAGATCTCATAGCTTGGTCCACCCAGGATCAACATGCCATTGAACCTGTTACTTCTTCCACCAGTGAACCAGCAATAAAAAGGATTGAATCAGAAATCAAGTATCTCAATCATCAAATCAAAAGAAAAGAGCAATGGTTAGATGGAAAAAACCACATTGTGGCAGTATCCGAACCTAAAAAAAGTAAAAATGAAGACCTACTCAAAAATGATGATTATCAAATAAAAGATGACAAGCTGATTCTCTACGAAAAAATGGTGAACTTTTTCAAGAATTATTTCACATCTATCATATTTCAGCACATTCCTAGAGCTCAGATCAAAGCTGCTAATGCCTTGGTTACTTTGGAATCCATTTTACAATTGAAAAAGCATAAATCCCACTTCCAGTTCCTGGTGGAAGAATTACACTATCATGCTCACTGTTCCTACAATGCCACCATCTTTTCCTATTTCCGAGATCATGTTATCCTTGAAAATCTCATCCATAACACCTCGCACTTTACCCTCATCTCTGGTGACTTATATAGGAAGGGTCTAGATGGAACTCTCCTGCAGTGTCTAGAAATAGAAGATTCAGACAAAGTGCTAGCTGAAGTCCGCGATGGTATATGTATATCACACTTTTACGATCCTATGCTAGCTTGGAAATTGCTTAGAGTTGGTTCCTATTGGTCAGGGCCTTGTATTATCACATCAGCATTTGGGTTCGGGGCCTATCAGTTATCTACATCAGAGGAAGCAGAGCTTACCGAGCCTATCAATGTTCTACAATTGCAAAAGTTCTATGCCTAAGGTTCTTGAGCTCTTTTGTACATATTTTTATTGATCCTAAAAAAATTCCAAAACATTCATATATGATGCTGAAAAAATCCTAAAAAGAATATAATGTCCTGAAAAATGAGCATCCTAGTGAAAACCTAGCAATAGGTGCTTTGATGTCTCACCAAAAAAAATTTAAAAAATCAAAAAATTCAAAAATCAAAAAAAATTCAAAAAATTCAAAAATTCAAAAAAATAGAAAAAGTGCCTTGGTGAAAACTTGGAAATAGGCGCCTTGGTAGCAAAAATACAAAAAAATTATAAAAAGTTCTGAAAAAATCTACCAAGTGGTGAAAACCTGGAAACAGGCGCTGCTTGAGACCCTTGCACCTATCTATCAGTCTTGTGTGGCACTCTTTCACTCCACTTCTTGCTTTGCCTCTCCTAGCCTACAATCGACTCTTGTCTTAGTCTAGGGGGCATGTGTTGTTCTAGCTTATCTTGGGTCTCTTTGTGCGTCATAGTTTCTTGGGAAACTTGATTCAACCAATGTTTCTCAACACTACCCTAGCGTTGAGTGTTTCTTAACACTTATCAAATATCCTACCTGTAGTCTCGAATGATGCTATATCTCCCACTGGCAGATGCGATACTCAAAGTTTGACTCTATGACCTACACACACACTTAAACACTTGACTTGCTGAAATTTGCTTGACTTTATTTCTTTGTGTGCTATCTATGATGTTTTCTTTGCTGAGTGTTCTCTCCCTAATAGTTTTCGATGATGCAAAGCTAGAAGACTGGGGCATGAGGACATGTTTTATTTTCTTTCTTCTTGTGGGTATATTTTGTTGATCCTAACTATCATTAGCATTTATGCTTGTTCCACTTGACATTGGGGTCTACAAGGTATTATCCTTGACTATTTTTGCAAGTGCATGCTTATAGTCATCTTGACTTTCTTGTGTCTCAATGCAAGCATAATCTTGCTATATCAAACTTAGGGAACCACACTACACTAGTCATCTTGACCTATATGTCTTTGATGCCTAGGTGGGATTCCCACATTCCTATCTAATATAGATAATATTCAGATCCACATAGTTATACTAGTGTGTATTGTATGATCTTGTGACACTACCAATAATGCTCGATGATGAATATTAGAGTCTAAAAGCTTTGTGACCTTGCAAGTAAACTACTTTTCATAGTAGCTTGCATTCTTAAGTTCATATTAGTTTAGTTTTGCATCTTGCATATGGAGAGAGCTCTCCTTTCATCTTTCGAGGACTTGTTGGTCAACTGCGCTCACCTTTTCTTCTTCTCGATCATGTCTTTCATATCACATCATTTTATCCTCATTTTAGGATCAAAACCAAAATCCAAGTTCACCTTGATCATCAAAATTGCATTTCTCCTTCCACGTAGTTGGCTGACCTTTTGACGCCTGATCCTTCGATCTTCACTGGGGCATCTTCTTTTCTTCATCTCCATCTCTCTCATCCTTCTAGTCTTTCATTCATCTCTCTCTAAGGTTTTGACTGGGGCATATCTTCATTGCTTGATGGTTATTCTATTATCTTTCATCCTCGATTATGATTTCTAGTGATTTGATCATGTTGCTCTTGCTTCTACATTCCCTCTACTTGATTTCACTTTTGATCCTGAGGGGGCAGACACATCATATCCGAATGGCTAATTTTTAGAGCATATGCTTGACCATTCCATTTTCTCTGATCGATCTATCTTTGCGCTTGACATGTTAGTTCTCATCTCGAGTTCTGATACTGTCCATATCTTTCCTAAGTGTTCAGTACTGTTGCTACCTGAATAGATGTAAAATGGATTCACCTCTATTCAAATGTAAAGGGGGAAATATGAGATCTATTCTCAAAAACCCAAATTCCCCAAAGAAGAGATCTGATTTGATCAACCAAAAGGTTAATGTACAATCGAATCAATTTTATGGAAAAGAAGAGTAGGAAGAGAGAGTAAATCTAATATTTCCCTAAATGTGGAGGATTATGTTTAGAATATAGAATAATTGAAATGCAACTACTAACCTCAAAATTAGGGCAGATCTGGAAAATGTTGAATTTTGGTGTCTACATGTACTTTTCGGAAAATCTAAAACCTATCCTAGACTAGAAATGCTGATACAGAGAAAACCCAGAAATCTTTTCTCAAGATGGCTCAGCTCAGGTTTGACCCTCATAAAAGGTCAAATACAACATTCTTTATTTGAAGTCTAATTTGAATTCTATTCATAGATCCTGGAAGATGGCCGAAAAGGGTATCCAAATTCACTCTTAGATCTGAAACTCTACACCTGTACCTACAAGAAAATGGGGGTTTTTTTTGTATGGGGGGTTTGCCTTGGTCAAACCCCAATTTAGGAATTAACCTTGAAATTGAATTGAAATGTATTGTGCATAAATAAAGTAATTGAAACAAATCACCTCGCTTATGTTGAAGTCCTTGTAGAGGATTTGAATCCTCAAATCCAAAAGTAGGAATGAATGTAGGATGTAGGATGTCTCCAATCAATGGTATTTGATCTTCAACACCAATCTTGAATTGATCTTTGCATATGAGAAGGCTTGAATGAATGGAGAAAGATGGATCATCAAATGGGGCTCCAAAGAGACTGAATCCTTCAATATCTAATAATGGATCTCCTTGACGGATGAATGCTTGAACACTTGAATCCTTGAAGACTTTCTTGCACTTGAGAGCTCTATATGCTTGATTGCAAAACTTAATGTGAAAATGAGAGAGGAAGGCCTCCTTTTATAGTGATCTAGGGCACACTCCTCTAGATGGGCCACCTTGGAGAATTAAATCCTAATTAGGTCCTCACCTTTAGAAAATATACCTAGATTAAATGCAATTAAAGGATTTACCATCCCGAAACCCGAAATGGCCGACCTGGAAGCGAGAAAATAAATCTCCCAAAACCCTGAAGCCCGAAGATTTTGGAATTTGAAATTTTGGAGAAAGGGGTCAAAGTCAACATTGACCTTGACCTAGTCAAGGTTGACCTAAAAAATTGACCTTTTTCTTAGGTTGACTCAAAATTAAATTAGGAGGTCCCGGGGATGCCCAGAAACCTAGAAATGATGCCAGAATAGGACAAAATGTCAGGAATAGACATAAAATCCTATGATTACTGAAATGAAGGCCAGGAGGATCCATTTCTAAATCCTACCTAGAAAATAGATCCATAGAAGAGGTAAATTCAAGATAATCCTTAAGATCCTAACCCTAATTTCACTTAGAATGAAGAAATCAAGTGCGGGGAAGAAGTGGAAAATGGGGAGAAAAGCCAAATACATGCAAAGACCTGATCAAGGTGCTTAACATGACCCCAAACCACCTACTAGGAGGGCTAAATGCTCTTATCATGGAAGTGCTTCCATTTTAAGATGATACATTAAGCTCGCACTTTAGCAAGAGTATGGACTCGATGCAAACTCTTGGTAAAGGAGATCAGAATAAAAAGATAATCTTATCATAATCCAAAAGACAAAGAGAAACCTTAAGCCCCCAGGGACTCAAGTCTTAGTCGACTCCTAGATCACAATAAGAGAGACATCTCTAGAGAGAGAAAGAAGGTGTGATTACCTCGCCCAATGAGAACTTATGTCCCATTGTGAACCACACAGGAAAATGGTACAACTGGAAAGATGGAATTGAACCGCCTAGTGAATGTGGCTACTCACTAGTCAACCCATCAAGGATTTATCATTAGGAATATTATATTCCATAAGAATAAAACCAAAAATAAAACAAAAGAGATCCAATCTTAAGGACACTTCCAACCTTAAGGGATCACAATATATGTGTATTTGAAACTGGATGGATCAAGAGATCCTAAAATATAAATCTATGCTTTAAGGATTAGTTACTAATCCAAAAAAGGGAAAAGAAGTATCTTCAACAATATGTGTGTATTGAAAAGTGTGTGTGTGCAATAGGTGAGCAGAGCATATGCCCCCACGTTAAAGTCATTGCCGACACTTTAACATGAGCAATGGCTTTAACAGAAACATGAACAACTCCACTGATTACGTTTCCACGTCAAGATGCCCCCAGATGAAGACAAATCAAGGGAAATATCATAGAAACATACAGAGAACATGGAAGGGATCTACCTACCATGGGGTCAGTATGATCATAAGATAATATATATATATATATGATATTATTGCAAATGAATTGACATCATTCCCCAAAGAAAGTAGAACTAAAATCACAAAGGAGGAAAGATCACATAAGATATACGAAGGAGAATATTTTCAGACCATGACATGGAGACCAAAAAGAATTAGTGCTACCATATCTTGAATCCAAGTAGATTATACAAGGAAACATTTACGAACAATAGCATAGTTACAACATAACATCGAACAATGCATAGAAGAATAGAGATACATATAGAATCATTTGAACAACAGTTTCAATTCCTTTATCACCTTGCACCTACTAAGTAACAAGGATCATGTAAAAGAATCTAGCAACATTTAGCAAAAACATTATGGGAGAAGCATAGTATAGCAGGCAAACACACAACAAAGCTACCATGAAGGACAAGCCAATCAAGTGTGCCGCCTACTTTCCCCATCTCATTGTATATCATTTAGGGAAGGTGGGTAACTCACAAGAGGGACCATATCGAACATAGTAGGAATGATAGCCAGTTCCAAACAAGGATCCTCTTGAGAATCACTATGTTTGACACTAGGTGTAAGAGTTAATTGTGATGAAAGCATATTAGGTAAATCAATGTCAATGTCAATAGTCTCATATTCATCATTAACATCATCAGTATCTTCAAGATTATCTTCTTCATCCAAGTTAATTAAAATAGGATCTAAGATATAAATAGAATCATCATAATCATGCATGTGAACATCATTATTAGTAACAACATCTTCTAACACATTATGCATAGGTTTATCCAAAGAAGGTAGAGATCTTTTAGCTTTAGCATGAGCATGACGCTTTTTACAACATTCATTAGTAGATCAGCTACATTTTGATTTATTTGAAATAGGTTGAGAACTAGGAGGAACAATCATAGGATCCTTCACAGGTTCTTTATGAAGATCAATAGGATTATTAACTATTGGAGAAACAATCACAGGATCTTTGATAGGTTCGATAGGAGGAACTTGATTAATAGAACTAGAAGCCATAGTTAAAGGAGGTATCGAAGGTGTAGGTAAAAGACCATGATTAAGATCCATAGGAGGTATGCTTAATTGAAGAATCTTATGATGTTTATAAACTTGATATGATCGAAAAAGATTATCAGGGCAAGGAGGACATGAATTAGGTAGTGAAGGCCAAAAGAAATCTAGAGCAGCACAATCTCTAGGCCTAGAAGGTTGATATAGACTATGATTAATTGTCTTCACTTCTCCATCATGAATGAACTTAAGACACTTATGGATAGGTGAAGAAATAGCATGGATTGCAGTCAACCAAGGAAAACCTAGCTTAACTTGAAATTGATCAGAAGTAGGAACCACAATGAAGGTAGTGTTCACAATTTTTCTAAAAAGTTCAATCGGTAAAGTAATAGAACCAAATGAGGGATAAAGAAAACCATTGCAAGTTTGAATCCACACATCTAATGTATCATAGAAGTCATGTTGTAAGATTTTCATAAAAAGATTTTCTTCAGTGATAACATTGACTAAGGAGGTAGAATCAACAAGACAACCATGACTAGGTATCTAAGCAATCCTAGCAGCAATGTAAAGGGGACCATCAGGAGCCTTAATAATCTCAGAGTCATCAAAGGTAATCAAAAGTTCCCGAGGTCTTTTATTCTTGAATTTTTGTCAAGGTTTAGGTTGAGGTTTCACTTTAGGTTTAGGTTTTGGTTGAGGTTGAGATTGAACTTGAGGTTGAATCTGAGTTTGAAGTTGAGGTTGAGGTTGAGGTGGAGATACAAACTTATCAATATGCTCCACTTGATTAACAACATGATTGAGATTATCCATCTTTGAATCATACATAATTTCCATAGCAGATGGTTGAGCAATAGTATTAGTATCATGCGTAGGTAAAGGATTCATATAGATTTAAAGGTTCTGATTAGGAGGAGAGACAGATTAATTCCCACTACTATCTAGATTATCAACAAACAAAACATTAGAATCGATTAGATCTTGAACCTTGTGTTTTAAAGAATAACATCTCTCAGTATCATGACCATTCTGATGATGATATTGACAAAAAGAATTTTGATCAAAATATTTAGATGCAATCGTAATAGGTAAAAGAGGTCGAATAGGAGGTAAAGTAATCATATTAGCAACTAACAACCTATTCATAATAGCATGTAAAGTTTTAGAAAGAGGAGTAAACGTATGATTTAATCAAAAAGTAGTGGATGCAAAAGTGGCATTATGAGATGCAACAGCAACCTGATCAACAACTACATTCTCTTGTTTGTTTATCTTGACATAATTATTGAATTTTTGAAACTTGTTTGGATTAGGAGCAGCATCACTCTTATCAACTAGAACAGGAGCCATTGGATTGTTGCTCTCAAATTGACTCACTTGTAATTGATAATGATGAAGCACTGCACAAAGTTGTTAAAAAGAGGTAAATTCAATAAGCAAAATCTTATCTCTAATATCCTTTTACAAATTTGAAATAAACATACATTGAATATCAATATCAGGAACAAGATAGGAAATCTAAGCATGCAAATGCTTAAATCTACCAATAAATTCAGTCAATTTTTCTTTAGCACTTTGTTTACAATGCATTAAATCAGTTAAAGACACTTGTGGGCCAATATTATTTTGAAATTGTTGAATAAAAGCATTAGCAAGTTGTGGGAAGGAATAAATTGAATAAGGAGGCAAGGAACAATACCATTGTAAGGCCTTGTCACAAAAGGTTCTAGCAAATAGTTTGGCTAAAATCCGATGGTCATGAGCATAATCACTACAAAGAATTTGAAATGTTTTAACATGATGAATAGGATCTCCTTTTCCATTATAATTCTCAAGATGAGGCATCTCACCTTGCTAAGGAACAGGAGTACGAATAATATCCCAGGACAAGGGACTTCCCATGTCACATGTAGGAATTCTAAACTTGTTTTGAGTTAAGGAAGCAAGTTGTTGTTGTAAGGATCATACAATTTGAGCCAAACTGATGATGGTTGAATCATTAGAGGAAATAGGAGTAGCAACATTAGACACACTAGGTAAAGTGTAAGAAGCTACAGGAATAGAGGACACAACTAGAGGAACACTAGGAACTACAGTTGGAAGTGGATTAGAATAAGTAAAAGGAACATTATGATATGAAGATTGTGATACAGGAAGGGACACAGGAGGAACACTCAAAGGAATGGAGGGAACCATCATAGTCACCAAAGAAGGAGTATAGATAGGAATATTAGGTAAAGAATTAGAAGGAGGTTCAACACTAGTGATAGGAGGAGTTAACCCTAAATCTTGAGCTTCTTGAGCTAAAGGTTTAACATTGGAATGCACAAGATGAGTAATACCATGCAAGAGGTTAATACCTTGATCACTATCATAGATAATGTTCTTAAGAGCCTCTATAGCTTGAATGGAATCTTGATTATGGTTTTCTTGAAGAAGCCAATTACCCATTTTATCAAGTTCAGTGGAAATTTTTTGGACTTGTTCAGGAGGAACTCTTAAAGTGTCATCCTCATCATGAGATGAGTGAGAAGAGTTTTTCTCCATAGTAGGATTGGAATCATTAAGAATCAGGTTATCATCGGGGATCCTAAGGAAAGGAGAAGAAGATTCAGGATCAAAGGCACCCATGAGTCTACGACTTCTTCTAACCAAAATGTTATAGGTATGGCTAGTGGTAGTAAAGCTCATAAACTAAGGTAATGCAAATGAACTCAACTAAGAACACATAAAGCATGAATATGAAATCTAATTAGCATGAAAGATCAATCACAAAGGACAAATCTAATACTAACAAGATAAAAGGAAAGCACAATAAGGCATCCAATTCCACAAAAGAAAAGAGAGTAAGTATGTCAAGTTCACCAAAATGAATAGATGTAAAATGGATTCACCTCTATTCAAATGTAAAGGGGGAAATATGAGATCTATTCTCAAAAACCCAAATTCCCCAAAGAAGAGATCCGATTTGATCAACCAAAAGGTTAATGCACAATCGAATCAATTTTATGGAAAAGAAGAGTAGGAAGAGACAGTAAATCTAATATTTCCCTAAATGTGGAGGATTATGTTTAGAATATAGAATAATTGAAATGCAACTACTAACCTCAAAATTAGGGCAGATCTAGAAAATGTTGAATTCTGGTGTCTACGTGTACTTTCTAAAAAATTTGAAACCTGTCCTGGACTGGAAATGCCGAGACAGAGAAAACTCAGAATTCTTTTCTCAAGATGGCTCAGCTCAGGTTTGACCCTCATAAAAGGTCAAATACCACATTCTTTATTAAAAGTATGATTTGAATTCTACTCGCAAATCCTGGAAGATGGTCGAAAAGGGTATCCAAATTCGCTCTCAGATCTGAAACTCCACACCTGTACCTACAAGAAAATGGGGGTTTTTGTTGTATGGGGGGTTTGCCTTGGTCAAACCCCAATTTAGGAATTAACCTTGAAATTCAATTAAAATGTACTGTGCATAAACAAAGTAATTGAAACAAATCACCTCACTTATGTTGAAGTCCTTGTAGAGGATTTGAATCCTCAAATCCACAAGTAGGAATGAATGTAGGATGTAGGATGTCTCCAATCAATGGTATTTGATCTTCAACACCAATCTTGAATTGATCTTTTCATATGAGAAGGCTTGAATGAATGGAGAAAGATGGATCATCAAAGGGGGCTCCAAAGAGATTGAATCCTTCAATAGCTAAAAATAGATCTCCTTGATGGATGAATGCTTGAACACTTAAATGCTTGAAGACTTGCTTGCACTTGAGAGCTCTAGATGCTTGATTGCAAAACTTAATGTGAAAATGAGAGAGGAAGGCCTTCTTTTATAGTGATCTAGGGCACACTCCTCTAGATGGACCACCTTGGAGAATTAAATCCTAATTAGGTCCTCACCTTTAGAAAATATACCTAGATTAAATGCAATTAAAGGATTTACCATCTCAAAACCCGAAATGGCTGACTTGGAAGTGGGAAAATAAATCTCCCGAAAGCCCTAAGCCCGGAGATTTTGGAATTTGAAATTTTGGAGTAAGGGGTCAAAGTCAACATTGACCTTGACCTATTCAAGGTTGACCTAAGACATTGACCTTTTTCTTAGGTTGACTCAAAACTGAATTAGGAGGTCCCGGGGATGCCCAGAAACCTAGAAATGATGCCAGAATAGGACAGAATGTCAAGAATAGACATAAAATCCTATGATTACTAAAATGAAGGCTAGGAGGATCCATTTCTAAATCCTACCTAGAAAATAGATCCATGTAAGAGGGAAATTCAGGAAAATCCTTAAGATCCTAACCTTAATTTCACCTAGAATGAAGAAATCAAGTGCGGGGAAGAAGTGGAAAATGGGGAGAAAAGCCAAATACATGAAAAGACCCAATCAAGGTGCTTAACATGACCCCAAACCACCTACTCGGAGGGATAAATGCGCTTATCATGGAAGTGCTTCCATTTTAAGACGATACACTACCAGGCTGACCATGCAGGATTTGCTATCTCTCTGCACTTCATTCTTTGGAGTCAGATCTCTACTTGCCTTCTTGGCTGATCTATTCTTTGACATAATGTGTTCTCAGATTGATCACACATTAGTCAAAGAGGGGAAAATTTAATCATCTAAACATGGTCATCTAGACTATTAGCCCCTTTCTACCATTATTTGTTAAAATCATCAATTGCTTATTCTTGATCAAATCCTAGTTCTATCATTTATTCGATTATTTTCTATGGGCTAACCATCTTATCCTAAGTCTTTATTTAATTAAAAGGAATATTTCCTCCCCTTTGATTAAATAAAAATCCCCCACTTTTCATCTTATCCTAAGTTGCACAAATAAAGCATTATTCTTATTTTATAAAAAGGAGAAAAGCACTTTTTGTCTCATATGGACACAAAAGTCAACTCTTATTTTCTCATTGGAGGATACTTGTGCACATGGATTTCTCCTCTTTGATGCTCCACCCTTGATTAAATATTTTTCCTCTTAATCTCCATGGTCCATTCTTTCTCATTTCTTATAAAAGGAGAGCTCTCTTCTTCATTCTAGATCCCCAACTTTTTATGCTAATGTTATGTTGCAGGTTTTCTAGGTCACTTTGGAGCTTTTGAAGATTTGGAGCATTCTTGGCTTTTGCATCTACATGTTATTCTAGTTTCATTTATCATGGCATTCATAGCTTCATATTTATCTTAGATTCCTTTGTACTTTAGATTAATTCATCTAGCTTAATTAGGAGGCTTTGTAATACTTGCATATTTCCTTTCATAGCATAGCTTGCATTTCCATTTCTAGCATAGTTGCATTGCATTTGCATTTCCATTTGATTCTTGGAGATATTGGCATTCTTGCCCTTGTCTTCATTTGAATCTCCCATTGCATGGTTTACTAGCAAGGTTATTGGCTTAATAGCTCTAAATTTATTTATTTTTATTTATTTTTATTTTTATCATTGTGGTAGAATATGGATTTCTAAATTTATTTTTTTTTATTTTTTTTCTTTTATTTTACTTTGTTTCACAAGTTGATCTTAGTGATTGCCAACAATGTAAGAGTAATTAAATTTTGTGTAGGGCTACTTAGCCAAACTTCATTTTAATGTCCTTATTTTCCTCAAGGACTTATCTTTACTTATTTATGACAAAGTTTTACCTATGTGGCCACTTTTTGAATCTCACTTTGATGAAACATTCTTTTCAATTTTTAAATTATGGATTTGATGATTATTTGATGAGGCTCTTATGGTTACAATTGTTGGCAAGTCCTTTCATGGTAGGTTGTATGAGGGAGAAAATTAATTGGAGAAACCCATCATATTTTATTATTATAAATGGGGAGAGACTGTAAAGAAGCTTCCCATCACATTGAGTTCACCCTAGACATTAGTGTTATCTATGACCATGCTTGTAGCCTTGGTAAGAGTATTTTACTAATTGTGATATGTATAGTCCTTGTAAGATTACTTTATGATATTATTTCATAGATATTATGATATTATCGACAAATATAATATAAAATTGGTATAAACTAAGGATTAACATAGCACAACAAATGATGATTTGAGCATAATAATGAATCTGTACACTAGGTTGAATTTTATAGATACCAACATCAAGAGTGATGTTAGGGTACATTTGGGATTATGTTGTAGGAAAATGTATCATGTATTAGAACATTTTCTTGTGGTCATAAATACCATTTAGTGTCTTTGATAGTATTACCTTACGTGATATTGTTGCTAGAAGAAGATTTGATAACTATGTAGAATAATATTAGATTGTGATGTTTGGATAGATAGTTCAATTGTACAATGCTTATACTTTTAAATTTTAGAATTGATTAGAATAAGTTAAAACATAGCCTTAACATGTATCAACATTAGAATTCCTCATTGCATGAGATCAATGATTCAAAATTTAACCAATGAACTAAACTAGATGTCAACCTTGGAACCTTAACCCCAAGTTGGGTAACTTCAAGGAGTTAGTTCATCCCCAGGGAGGGAGGATATGAGGCCTCACCCTAGACCCAACATAGCTTTTTGATTATCATTACAGAAGACCTAATAATTGGCTTAAATTATGATTAATTAAGAATATTTCACTCTTTTGACAAGGTTCGATAATAGTAGATGTGAATACATTACATTTTATGATGCTTTCTATACTCACAATGTTAACCCTATGATACATTAGGACTGACATTTTGATGATTGATTTAGCTGAATACTAAGTTGTCACAATTCAGATATAAATATATGCTGATATGAGTTGTTTAGGAAAATGATTAATCACAAATTGAATTATTGTTGTGATGTGAAATTTTGTGAAGGTTAAAGGTTAGGTGATGAAATATATTGATGAATTTTCAGGACATTATTATGAGAATTGCTTGATGATTTGGTCACTTGATTTTATACCATATAAATGATTTCGAATTGACAAAATTAATGCTTATGTAAATTGGTTAAAACTACATCATGATTTATATAGATCGGGAATGATTAGTGTGACATGAGTTAATGAGATTATGTTCTCCTGATTCAATTTACATTTGTTCATTTGAAAGTAATGATTAAAGTGATGACTAAAATTTTGATGAAGGATTATAGAGACTAAAAGAATGTACCTCCTGTGATAGATAATTTAATGTTAATGTTGATTCTACATTTTGAATTTTGAGGACTATACTTCTTGAGGTTACTGATGTTTAAATTGAGCGTGCAGGAATCATGGCCATGGAATTTTTTGAAGAATCATGAATAAGCCCTATGTGAATCCTGTAAAGCCAAGGTTGCATCTATTGAAGAGACAAAACCTCATTGTAATTTATTTTCCTTCATAAAGTGTATGGTGTGTACTTTATTTGCATTTGCATTCATTTAAATTATGAGATTTACAAGGGGACTTGCCAAGTGTGTTGTGATGTGTTATGTAGTGCCAATTGGCACAATTGTTGTAAAAATGATGTGTCATGGCATGTCCACTTGGAAAGCTTGAGGACCCAACTTTCCCACTAGGTACCTAGCTCTATTCCCCATAAGGACCACTTGGTTTGTGAGCCCAAGGTGGATTCACATCCATTTAAATTCGCATGTAATCTTAACTGGGGTTTTTGAGGGGTTATATGGCCACCCAAGGTTGAGTTTAACCTATTTTTTACTAGCCCACTTCATATACCTATGGGTTAGGGGAGTTTTTGACCATAGGATACCTTATTTAGGCCTTGGGATATCCTTCAAAAAGTTACTTATCCAAGATGGCCGAACATCATAATGGGAAGGATGACCTTGGGAAGATCGCATGCTTTGAGAAATCAAACCTTGTCTACTTTTCATGCCACTATCCTTTAAAAAACCTTTATTTTAGAAATGTGTGAGAATTCAGGAAGAGTGACCAATAGGAGCTCACACTTCTTCCAAGGATTGGAAGAATCTGAGGATTTTGAATGTAGAGGGGAAATTGGAGAGATTTCCTCTCAATCACCCACTCTCTAAATCTAGAGACTACTAAGGAATTTAGGAGAAAAGGAAGGAATAACAATAGGGAAGAGCTCTACTTTAATTTTCATTTCCATAACTTCTAATGCAAGGTTGGTAGTTCTCAAGCTTACACTTCTCCTTCATGGTGTCTTACTTATGGCTTCCATGAAAGATTGATGAAAGATAGTTCTTATTTATGCTGCATTGTGTATATCTTACTGGTATGCTGATTTTGTAGTATGAAGTGTTGATATCTAAAGTAAAAATCTACATGTAATTTTCTTATCTTTTTGTGTGTTTTTTAAGGGATTCTTGTTCAAGGCCTCACTCACCCTTGGGAGGGAAGAGTGGCCTTGTGGGTGAAGGGAGTTTGAAAGCCCTCTTGGTGTAGAGTCTCTCTCCTTGGGAGAGAGCGATGCACCATGGATTATGGGGTCCATGGTAGGCTAGCAGCAATGATATGCTTGGGGGTCATAAGGGTTTTTTTTTTTCTTGGGGGTCATAAGGGTTTTAGCCATGTTTGGCTGTTTTGATTTGGGGTGTGAAGAGGAGTTATGTTTCTTTTGTATGTAATAATTTTTGTCTTGTTGAAGGCTTGTATTTTCATCTCTAGCCTTGTCTCCCAATGGGTACTTGGACCACCTTCACCCTTAGGATCAAGCTCCTTGTGGTAGCCATGGGAGGGTGTTCTATGTGTACATTATGTTGTGTTTGTGTGTCAAGTGGCTTCATGCATATCCAAGGTAGCAATGGTTCTCCTATCTCGGGGGTGGTCTTGTAAAGGCCTAGGCTGGGAGGTGAGCTTCCCATGGCCATCCTACAAAGCTTTCTTTTGCAAGTTTTGCTTGAGTATGAAAGGATGAAGTTGCTAATTGGAATCGAAAGATTAAAATATTAAAGGACTAATTTAGGTATGTGAGGCCTCACCCTAGACCCAATATAGCTTTTTCATTATCATTAAGGAAGACCTAGTAATTGGCTTAAATTATGATTAATTAAGAAGATTTTACTCTTTTGACAAGGTTCAATTACAGTATATGTGAATACGTTACATTTTATGATGCTTTCTATAATCACAATGTTAACCCTATGATACATTAGGACTGACATTTTGATGATTGATTTAGCTAAATACTAAGTTGTCACAATTCAGATATAAATATATGCTGATATGAGTTGTTTAGGAAAATGATTAATCACAAATTGAATTATTGTTGCGATGCAAAATTTTGTGAAGGTTAAAGGTTAGGTGATGAAATATATTGATCAATTTTCAAGACATTATTATGAGAATTGCTTGATGATTTGGTCACTTGATTTTATGCCATATAAATGATTTTGAATTGACAAAATGAATGCTTATGTAAACTGGTTAAAACTACATCATGATTTATATAGATCTAGAATGATTAGTGTGACATATCAGTTAATGAGATTATGTTCTCCTGATTCAATTTACATTTGTTCATTTGAAAGTAATGATTAAAGTGACGATTAAAATTATGATGAAGAATTATAGAGACTTAAAGAATGTACCTCGTGTGATAGATAATTTAATGTTAATGTTGATTCTGCATTTTGAATTTTGATGACTATACTTCTTGAGGCTACTGATGTTTAAATTGAGTGTGCAGGAATCATGGCCATGGAATTTTTCAGAGAATCATGACTAACCCCTTTGTGAATCCTGTATAGCCAAGGTTGTGTCTATTGAAGAGACAAAACCTCATTGTAATGTATTTTCCTTCGTAAAGTGTATGGTGTGTAGTTTATCTACATTTGCATTCATTTAAATTATGAGATTTACAAGTGGACTCACCAAGTGTATTGTGATGTGTTATGTAGTGCCAATTGGCATACTTGTAAAAATGATGTGTCATGGCATGTCTACTTGGAAAGTTTGAGGACCCACCTTTCCCACTAGGTACCTAGCTCTACTCCCCATAAGGACCACTTGGTTTGTGAGCCCAAGGTGGAGTTACATCTATTGAAATTCGTATGTAATCTTAACTGAAGTTTTTGAGGGGTTATATGGCCACCCAGGGTTGAGTTTAACCTATTTTTGACTAGCCCACTTCATATACCTATGGGTTAGGGGAGTTTTTGACCATAGGATACCTTATTTAGGCCTTGGGAAAGCCTCCAAAAAGTTACTTATCCAAGATGGCCGAAAATCATAATGGGAAGGATGACCTTGGGAAGATTGCATGCTTTGGGAAGTCAAACCTTGTCTACTTTTCATGCCACTATCCTTTAAAAAACCTTTATTTTAGAATTGTGTGAGGATTTGGGAAGAGTGACCAATAGGAGCTCACACTTATTCCAAGGATTGGAAGAATGGGAGGATTTTGAATTTAGAGGGGAAATTTGAGAGATTTCCTCTCAATCACCCACTCTCTAACTCTAGAGACTACTAAGTAATTTAGGAGAAAAGGAAGGAAGAACAATAGGGAAGGGCTCTACTTCAGTTTTTATTTCCATAACTTCTAATGCAAGGTTGGTAGTTCTCAAGCTTTACACTTCTCCTTCATGGTGTCTTGCTTATGGCTTCCATGAAAGATTGATGAAAGATAGTTCTTGTTTATGTTGCATTGTGTATGTTCTTACTGGTATGCTGATTTTGTAGTATAAAGTGTTGATATGTGAAGTATAAATCTACATGTAATTTTCTTATCTTTTTGTGTCTTGTTTAAGGGATTCTTGTTCAAGGCATCACTCACCCTTGGGAGGGAAGAGTGGCATTGTAGGTGAAGGGATTTTAACAACCCTTTTGGTGTAGAGTCTCTCTCCTTGGGAGAGAGGTATGCACCATGGATTATGGGGTCCATGGTAGGCTAGCAACAATGATATGCTTGGGGTCATAAGGGTTTTTTGTTTTTGTTTTTTTTTTCCCTTGGGGGTCATAAGGGTTTTAGCCATGTTTGGTTGTTTTGATTTTGGGTGTGAAGAGGAGTTATGTTGCTTTTGTATGTAAGAATTGTTTCCTTGTTGAAGGCTTGCATTTTCATCTCTAGCCTTGTCTCCCAATGGGTACTTGGTCCACCTTCACCCTTAGGAATCTATATTTCAAGCTCCTTGTGTTAGCCATGGGAGGGTGTTCTATGTGTACATTATGTTGTGTTTGTGTGTCAATTGACTTCATGCATACCTAGGGTAGCAATGGTTCTCCTAGCTTGGGGGTGGTCTTATAAATGCCTAGGCTGGGAGGTGAGTTTCCCATGGCCATCCTACAAAGCTTTCTTTTGCAGGTTTTTCTTGAGTATTAAAGGATGAAGTTGCTGATTGGAATTGAAAGATTAAAAAATTAAAGGACTAATTAAAGAACAAATTTTTTAAGTTATTATGTTCATGAAAAAAAAAAAAAGACATGTTTCATTTGGGAGAAGAAATTACTTATGTATGTTGATATATTACTTGTAAAGAGACTTGTAAAGTGGAATAGCTATTGTATAGATTTTGTACTGAGAAACTTGAAAGGAAAGAAAAAAAAAAAAAAGATTTGTATTACTTTAAGTTTGTTGTTAGTGATGAGTTAATCTGGAAGATAAATGCAAAAGAGACAATAAAATTGGTTCAAATCATGGTTTCATATTATAGTTAAGAAATATGTTTTCTATTCCTCACTTAAGGAAAGAGTTAGCTTGTTGGTCATTAACCAGGTTAAAACTGTAAAAGGTTATTTTGTTGAAAAGTTTAAATTTTTTTTAAGGGGTAAGTTGTTATGTTTTGCCCAGAAATTTTTGGGCATCACACGGTCAAATAGAAGCTAAGGAAAATGCATCCAGATATAGCCTTGCTAGTAAAAGTAGAGTTGGAGAAATTGCTAAAAGTGGGATTTATTAGGGCTATTGATTATTCCCTATGGATTTCAAATATAGTGCTAGTTTCAAAAGCATTTTAAGTCCATCAAGATTTGCACGGATTTTAGAAATTTAAATTTGGTGTGCCCTAAAGATGATTTTCCTCTTCCAAGTATAGACGCCATTGTGGACCTAACAGCGGGACATTCCATGTTTTCACTTATGGATGGATTTAGTTTCTATAACCAGATCACGATAGCACCTAAGGATCAAGATAAAATAGCATTTACATGTGCATGGGAAAATTCTACTAGAATGTTATGCCTTTTGGTTTGAAGCATGTCAGAGTGACATATCAAAGAGCAATGACAACTATATTCCATGATATGATGCATAAGTTCATGGAAGATTATGTAGATGACATATTTGAAAAATCTCATTCAAGAGAGGAGCATCTACCAATTCTAGAGAAAAATTTTGTCAGATTAGAGCAATTCAAGGTAAGGCTCAATCCAAAAAAGTGTGCATTTGGGGTCCAATCGGGAAAACTGCTAGGATACATTGTATCAACAAAAGGAATAGAGGTGGATCTCACTAAAGTTAAAGCCATCATGGAGATGGAAGTGCCTAGAAACATAAGCCAAATGAGGTCATTACAAGGAAGAATCCAATCCATCAGGAGATTTATATCCCAATTGCCAGAAAAATGTCATAACTCCACCCAACTTCTACATAAACATATGGTTTTCAAATGGGATGAGAAGTGTGAAGAAGCATTCAATATGTTAAACAAATACCTCATGAAACCTCCAATTTTGATGTCACCAATCAAAGGAAAACCCTTGATCTTATATATTTCAGTGACAAAGCATTCATTGGGGGCACTTTTGGCATAAGAAGATGAATCAGGCAAAGAAAAAGCTATATGTTACATAAGTAGAAATTTGGTCAAATACGAGTTGAACTATAAATTCATTGAAAGGGAATGTTTGGCTGTGATTTTTTCTTCCCAAAAATTATGCCACTATATGTTAGCTCATAAGATAAGACTCATTACCAAGATCGATCCTTTGAAGTATCTACTTAGCAAAACAACATTAAATGGAAGGCTAGCCAAATGAGTCATGGTGTTGAGCAAATTTGACATTGAGTATGTGGACTACAAATCTATCAAAGGGAAAGTCATTGCTGACCAATTAGTAGAATCACCACTACAAGATGATCATCCAATTCAAGTAGAATTCCCAGATTCTGAGATTGTGAATGTTAAGGCAAAAACTTGGCAACTATATTTTGATGGTTCATACACTCAACATGGATCAGGAGCAGGTATACTCTTGATTACTCCCCAAGGATCCACAATTCCAAAGTCATATAAATTGATATTTCCATGAACCAATAACATAGCAGAATATGAAGCCTTGGTCATTTGAATCAAGTTGGCATTAGAGTGGAAGGTGATAGAACTAAAGGTTTATGGAGATTCAAAATTAGTCATTAATCAAATTGATGATGAATATCAAATAAAGGATGACAAGATGGTACCTTATAAAAACATGGTGGAAAATCTTAAGAAATACTTCACACTTATTACATTTGAACAAGTGCCAAGAGAAAAGAACAAAGCAGCAGATGCAATGGCAACTTTGGCATCACTTCTACAAATACCAGATCAAAGCGCCAGATATAAATTCCTGGTAGAAGAAGTAGAACAACCTGAATTTGATCCTACCCATCCTCATACCATTTTTGTGCTAACTACACATGAATTACCTTGGTATGGACCCATTTAAACTTAACTCAAAGACCAAATCTTACCAAAGGACCAAACTATGAACCAAAAGAAAAGCTTCATCTGCCAAGCCGCTCAATATACCTTAATATCTGACACATTGTATCATAAGAGTCTAGATAGAATGTTTCTTAGATATTTAGAAAAAGTGGAATTATACATATCCTTGTGAGAAATCCATGAGGGAATCTGTGGGTCACATTTGAATGGATTAACCCTAGCTAAGAAACTTCTTAGGATGGGATATTTTTGGCCTATGATGGAGAAAGACGCTTGTCACTTTGCTAAAACTTGTAAAAAGTGTCCATTTCATGGAAACTTGATACATGTGCCTGCACAAGAGCTTCATCCAATGAAAACACCTTGGTCATTTTATCAATGGGGCCTAGATTTTAAAAGAATGATTTATCCACCATCCTTAAATTGTCATAAATTTATTATCATGGCAATGGAGTACTTTACCAAATGGGTGGAAGTTGTACCCTTATAAACTGCAATAGGAAAGAAAATATCTTTGTTTATCCTAAACCACATAATTTTTAGATATGGCATACCTCATGCTATCATAACAGATAATGAAAAGTACTTCAAAAACAAGGACTTAAAGGAATTATGCACAAAGTTTCATATGATCCATCACTCATCTTCAATCTATTATCTATAAGGTAATGGACAAGTCGAAGCAACAAATAAGAACATCTTGAAGATATTGAAGAGAACTGTGGATAATTCAGGTAGAGATTGGCACATAAAGATAAACCTAACCTTATTTGAGTATAGAACAAGCATTAGAACACCAATAGGAGCTATACCCTTTTCCTTAGTCTTTGGAATAGAAGCAGTTTTACCTTTGGAGGTAGAACTTCCATCCTTAGAGTATCTCTACATGGTTTGATAAGTGAAGAAGACTATAGAGTTGCTAGGTTACATGAACTAGAATTGCTAGATGAGAAACAACAACAAGCATTTGATCACTTAAGGGTATATCAAAATAGAATGTTAAGGACTTATAATAAGCACATCAAGTCAAGAACATTTCAAATAGGTGACCTAGTTTTGCGAGAGAATCCCAAGAACTTATTGGAAACTACAATTGAAGAAATTGTTGTATTTTCATTGATGTCAAACCTTAATTGGTAAGACTATTTCTATTTAAGAAAGTAATATATCTATTTGAGTGTTGCTAAGGGGATAGGCAAGGTTGGTAACAATAGCACTTAAGGAAAGGTTGAGTTATCTTGATACTTCAATGAGTACTTGATTATGTGGCACAATGATAAGACAATGTATTGTTTATCTTAGTAAGAATAAAGACTAAACTAGTAGGCTTAACCAAGCACAAGTGAAGAAATCTAGTTTAAGTTGAGTGTTGTTTGTGTCGACCAAGCTAGTGAATGCCAAGTAAAAATAGTGTTGACCGAACACCAGTTAATTGCTAAGGAAGACAGTGTTAGCCAAGGAAACAGTTTATGTGGTGACCGAGCTTTCAAGGGAAGATCGAGAAGTTGGACACAGTATTGACTGAGCATTAGTATTTTGCATTTTTTGAAGAATTCAGATTTCCAGCCGACATCATTGAATTCTTGAATTATGTAAAATGTGATGACTTTATTTATTGATTGTATGAAAGCATTTAATGCATTGTAAAATGTTTTATTGTAAATCTTTAAGAGATTCAAGATATTTCAAAGATAAGCCAAAGAACACAATGTAGGACAGATTCAATGAATCTAACCTAACCCTAAGATCTATGAAGGAGATTAAGTAGAAAAAGATGTATTGACCTAATAGAGGTAGTATTAAGGAAACCTAAGCGAGAGGTTGAATGTGTAGAGAAAAGAAGTGAATGCTAGAAGTATTTTTATTGACTATCTAAGAGGAAAAGGTTGAAGGAGAAGTGTTGTGATCACTTGAAGGGTTCCGAGTAGATCAGTGATGGAGATGGAAAAGGTTCACAGTCAGTAAGCCAACATATGTGTACAGAATTGGATCTGATATTTGCAAAGTGAGTTGTATGTTTCTTAGATCAATATTATTGCTACTTTCTAACCATTGTAACAGTCAAAATCCTTTTAACAAAGGTTGACCTAATAGTCATAGGTATAAATCCTTTGAACAAGGTTGCATTCTAATGGAGTGTATGTAAGTCCTATAACAAGGCACACTTTTAATAGAGTGGTTGAAATCCTTTAACCAGGTCACACCTGACAGTGTGTTTGTAACCTTTGACAAAGTTCGGCTTTTTACCGAGCTCACTTCAGAAGAGTGAACATAATAGTAACATGTTACAAAGTGGTTTTTCCCAAATTGGGTTTCCACTATAAATTTTGGTGTTGATACTTGTGTGAATGTTTTGGTTCGAATATTTTTGTGTTTTACAAGTTAGATGATATTGGATAAGTGGACTGCATTGTTATATGTTTCGGTTATGAAATCAGTAATGACCAAGTAGGTGTTGGTTATTAGATCTAATTTGTTGAAGAGTTTTAAAAAAAAATTTATACATCTAGACTTGAGAAAAATTGATTCACCCCCCCCCCCTATGTTGTTCTAAATCATATTAACAATTGGTATCAGAGCTGTTGGTGCTTACAGAGAACAAGTTTGAAGGTACTTGAAGAAAATGATCAAGATGTATAAGAAGGAGGTACCTAAGTTGAATAAGGAAAACTTTCTTGCATGGAAAATTTTGATGAAGTTGCATCTGGCTGGTATTGATGATTCTGCTAAGTATTACATTGAACATGACTATGTCACACCTGCTACACCCCTGACTACTGAAGAAATGAAAGCTAAACAAGAGCACAACCAAGCAATGTTGGAGATTGCATCTGCCCTAAGTTATCCTAAATTTGAAGACATCAAAGACTACAGTACTGCAAACAAAATGTGGGACACCCTTGCAAGCATTTATGGCGGTGATGTGAATGTGCTGAGAGAAAAAGTCGAGAGCCTAAGAGGTAGATTTGATGAAATGAGAATGCAAGAAGGTGAGAATATTGCACAATATTGTGGTAGAATAAAAGAAGTTGTAAATGCTATTAGAGGAGAAAATGGAACTATTGAGGATGAAACTATAATAGGAAAAGTATTGAGAACTCTATGTCCTATCTATGCAATCAAAATTTTTGCAATCCATGAATCTAGATGTAACTCTCCTAATGCCCTTACTTTAGAAAGTTTGGTCGGCAAGCTTACTGCTTTTGAACTTTCTAACTATGATAACTTCATTGTTGGTATTATTGAATCTTCTTTTAAGTCACAGATGGTTTTGAATAAGTCAAAGAAGGAAAAAGAAAGATGCATCAGTGAAAGTGAAAGTGAAAGTGGTAGTGACAGTGACACATTTGATGAATAAATTGAGGATCTAGAAGCTCTTATGGCTAGAAGACTGAAAAGGGGAAAAGGAAGGTACAAAGGTAAACTCCCTATTATATGTTTTTCATGTAATAAAGATGGTCATATAGTTGCTAGATGTCCTGGTAGGGATAATAAGGATGAATAAAGAGACAGCAAGCATAAAGACAAAAGAGAAGATAGAGGTTACCGAAGATACAAAGACTATAAAGGGAAAGGTAAGAAATCTTGCTACATTGCTGAAGAAGAGACTGACACTGATAGTGATGATTTTTAAATTGAAGTTGTCTGTGTTGCAATGAAAGATGAATCTGATGAGGATGAGAAAATTGCATTAATATCTTATGTGAACAAAAATGTTAAATGGATTATTGACAGTGGTTGTTCACATCATATGACTAGAGATAAGAGTAAGTTTGATACCTTAAACCATTATAAAGGTAGGAGTGTAAAGTTTGGAAATGATGCACCATGTCTTGTTAGAGGAAAAGGATTGATTAAGTTGACTGATAAGATCTCTTGTGAAAATTCTTATTGGGTTGAGGGTCTTAATTATAATTTTCTGATTGTTGCACAGCTTAATAGCACTGGCTATGGAGTAGAATTTTATCATAGGAAGGCCAAAATATTTGATGCCACAGGTAAACTGATTGGAAGTGGAGAACAGACAAGAGGTAATTTGTTCTATCTAGACCTATCTAAAGAAACATGTATGATTGCACAACTTGATGACATTTGGTTATGGCATAAGTGGCTATGTCATGTTAACTTTGATAATCTAGTAGAAATTAGCAAGAAAAAGAAAGTGAGAGGTCTACCTAGATTGAAGAAACCTGAGAATGCAATGTGCAAAGAATGTCAGTTGGGTAAGATGACTAAGTCTAGTTTGAAGAGAAAAACCTTTACTTCTGAGAATATCTTAGATTTGGTTCATACTGACCTTTGTGGACCGATGGGTGTACAAAGCTATTGTGGTGTTAGATATTTTATCCTATTTGTTGATAATTATACCATAATTATGCATATAATGTTTTTAAAAGAAAAATCTGATGCTTTTCAATTTTTTAAGTAGTATGTGGCTAAGGTTGAAAAAGAGATAGGTAAAAACCTGAAGTGTCTGAGATCTAAACGAGGTGGAGAATTCACATCAAACAAGTTCAATCTATTTTACAATGATAAAGGGATCAAAAGATAGATGTTTGCACCTAGAAATCCTCCATAGAATGGTATAGTAGAGAGAAGGAACATATCTATCTTGGACCATGCATAGACATTAATGATTGAAAAGAATGTTGCACAGAAGTATTGGAAAGAATTTGTAAGTACAACTGTTTATACTCTTAACCGGGTACAGATCAAAAAAGGTACAAATCTAACACCATATGAATTATGGCATGGGTATGCACCGAATGTAAAGTAATTTAGAATCTTTGGAAGTAAGTGCTACATATTGAAGGATAGTAGAAATGGAAAATTTTATGCTAAAAGTGATGAGGGTATATTCCTAGGCTATTCCACAAAAAGTAAAGCCTATAATTGTCTGAATTCTAACACTAATAAAATTGTGGAAAGTTTAAATGTCAAAGTTGATGAGTATGTAGAGAAAAATGAAGCTGATAGTAACAGAGTGCCAGAAGATTATAGATCTTTTGTATATATAGAGGAAGAAGAGGCAAGTGACAGACCTACACCTGATGCTGAGTCTCAGGTAAGCAATGTCGAGCATCAGGATAACAATGCTGAGAGAGAAGAAGAATGTGTCGAGCGATAGGAAGAAGCTGTCAAGTATCAAGAAGAGGTTTTCAAGCATTCAGAAGTTGAATCTGACAATCTTGTTGGAGAACCTGATGAGCGAAATGAAAGAAGAGTAGAACCTGTTCTAGCACAATATGTAAGGAGACATCACAAGCCTGAACAGATTATTGGAGATAAAGATACTAGAATTCAGACAAGAAGCAAGGTAAGAGATCCAACATGTTTACTATGTGAATATGAGCCTAAGATAACAAAGGAAGCATTAGAAAATGAAGACTAGATAGAAGCAATGAATGAAGAGATTGACCAGATAGAGAAGAATGATACCTGGACTCTGGTGCAGAGACCAGAAGATAAGAATGTCATTGGGACAAAATAGGTATTTCATAATAAGTTGAATGAACATGGTCAAATCACAAGGAATAAGGCTAGGTTGGTATGCAAAGGCTACGCACAAGAAGAAGGAATAGATTATGGGGAAACATTTTCCCTTATAGCAAGATTGGAAGGAGTCAGAACTCTACTTGCATATGCTGCCTATAAAAGTTTCAAGGTATACCAAATGGATGTCAACTCTACATTTTTAAATGGTATATTGGAAGAAGAAGTATATATTGAAAAGCCAAAATGATTTGTTGATCCAAATAGAAGACACATGGTTTGAAAACTAAATAAAGCACTGTATGGATTAAACCAAGCTCCCAGAGCATGGTATGAGAGGTTGCACAACTACCTAATATAGATTGGATTATCAAGGACAAATGACACAAGCAATCTGTACATGAAAGATGAAGAAGGTAAAGGAATCCTATTAGCTAAAATCTTTGTAGATGATATTATATTTGGTGGACAAGATGCCTTGTGTAAGAAATTCTCAAATGAAATGCAAACTTAATTTGAAATGATTATGTTTGGGGAGATCAAATTTTTTATTGGTTTACAAGTATATCAAATGGAGAAAGGAATTTTCATCACCCAGTCTAAATATGTTCATGAGATACTGTAAACCTTTGGTATGGAAGACTCAAGGCCAGTAAGTACTCCCATGGCTACTAGACAGAAGTTGTCTAAGAATGATGATGCTATAGAAGTTAACCAGACTTTGTATAGATATATGATTAGAAAGCTACAATATGTTGTACATAGTAGACCAGATATTGCATTAGTTGTTGGGATTGTGGCAAGATTTTCAGCCAATCCTAAGGAAACTCACATGATGGCTGTTAAAAGAATCATGAGATACTTGAAGGGAATTGCTGACTATGGATTGTACTACAAGAAGCATGAAAAATTTGAACTAAGAGTGTATACAGATGCTGATTGGGTAGGAAATGTAGATGACAGAAAGAGTACTATTGGTGGAGCTTTCTTTCTTGGATAGAGATTAGTTTCCTAGACAAGCAAGAAACAAAATTGCATTTCCCAATCAACTACTGAAGTTGAGTATGCAGTTGCAACTGTCAATTGTTCAAATTTGATATGGATAAAGCAATTGTTGGTGTGCATGAAAGAAGAAATCACTGAACTAGTTGTCATCTTCTATGATAACACAAGTGTTATCAACATCTCTAAAAACCTAGTGATGCACACAAAGACAAAACACATTGCCATCAAGTATCACTACTTGAGAGAACTGGTACAAGATAAAGAGGTCTGTGTGGAATATGTGAATACCAAGGAACAAATAGCAGATATATTCACTAAAGCTTTACCTAAAGAAGCTCATGAATACCTAAGAAGTCAATTAGGGGTCCTTCCCCTAACCGAGGCTGCCTAGACAAGCTAGGAGCACTGCATCAAGTGTGCTGCAAAGAACATCTAACATATTGATGTAGAGAAAGGTCACACTTTAGGAGTAGCCTAGAGTTGTGAAGAGCATAGTAAAGTCAGAATAAGTCATAAGCAAGATGACAGAGGGAGAAATATTCTACTGAACTGAAAGGATGATATCTACATCTACAGGATGTATGTTTTTGTTGCTGCTTTGGCATTTTTGTCAAAGAGGGAGATAATGATAAATGAATACACAGAATGAGAAGATCAAGACAATGAGAGAAATTCAATGGATGATCAAGCATGGCTAATTTATTCTGTATCAAAATGAAGCTAAGGATATTATACATTTCTCTGATAGACAATAAGTTTTGGATTGGTTGGTAATTCATGTGATACACATATGGTGTTACCATCAATGCCAAAGAGGGAGATTGTTGGAAACTGCAATTGAAGTAATTGTTGTATTGTCATTGATGTCAAACCTTAATTGGTAAGACTATTTCTATTTAAGAATGTACTATATCTATTTGAGTGTTGCTAAGGGGATAGGCAAGGTTGGTAACAATAGCACCTAAGGAAAGGTTGAGTTATCTTGATACTTCAATGAGTACTTGATTATGTGACACAATGATAAGACAATGTAGTGTTTATCTTAGTAAGAATGAAGACTAAACTAGTAGGCTTAACCGAGCATAAGTGAAGAAATCTAGTTTAAGCCAAGTGTTGTTTGTGTCAACTGAGCTAGTGAATGCCGAGTAAAAATAGTGTTGACCGAACACTAGTTAATTGTCGAGGAAGACAGTGTTAGCTGAGGAAATAGTTTATGTGGTGACCGAGCTTTCCAGAGAAGATCAATAAGTTGGACATAGTATTGACCGAGCATCAGTATTTTGCATTTTTTGAAGAATTCAAATTTCCAGCCGACATCGTTGAATTCTTGAATTATGTAAAATGTGTTGACTTTATTTATTGATTGTATGAAATCATTTAATGCATTGTAAAACATTTTATTGTAAATCTTTAAGAGATTCAAGATATTTCAAAGATAAGTCGAAGAACGCAATGTAGGATGGATTCAATGAATCTAACCTAACCCTAAGATCTATGAAGGAGATTAAGTGGAAAAAGATGTATTGACCTAATAGAGGTAGTATTAAGGAAACCTAAGTGAGAGGTTGAATGTGTAGAGAAAAGAAGTGAATGTTGGAAGTATTTTTATTGATTGTCTAAGTAGAAAAGGCTGAAGGAGAAGTTTTGTGATCGCTTGAAGGGTTCTGAGCATATCAATGATGGAGATGGAAAAGGTTCATAGTTAGTAAGCCAGCATATGTGTATAGAATTGGATCTGATATTTGCAAAGTGAGTTGTATGTTTCTTAGATCAATATTGCTGCTACTTTCTAACCATTGTAATAGTCAAAATCCTTTTAACAGAGGTTAACCTAACAATCATAGGTATAAATCATTTGAACAAGGTTGCATTCTAATGGAGTGTATGTAATTCCTATAACAAGGTGCACTTTTAATAGAGTGGTTGAAATACTTTAACTGAGTCACACCTGACAGTGTGTTTGTAACCTTTGATAGGGTTGGCTTTTGACCGAGAAGAAGAGTGAACATAATAGTAACATGTTAGAAAGTGGTTTTTCCCAAATTGGCTTTCCACTATAAATCCTAGTGTTGATACTTGTGTGAATGTTTTGGTTTGAACATTTATGTGTTTTACAAGTTAGATGCTATTGGATAAGTAGACTGCACTATTATATGTTTCTGTTATGCAAGCAGTAATGACCGAGTAGGTGTTGGTTATTAGATCTGATTTGTTGAAGAGTTTAAAAGTTTATTTTATACATCTAGACTTGAGAAAAATTGATTCACCCCCCCTCTCTATTGTTCTAAATCATATTAACAGAACCAAGCAGAAAGGGAAAAGAAGGGAAAATGGGAAGCAAACTGGTTAGGACCTTTTGTTATCACTTTGTCTTTTGGGACTGGCACCTACAAGTTAGCTGATTGTGATGGAGAAGAGCTACAAGAACCTATCAATAGAATTCATCTAAAGAGGTTCTATACATGAAGCAAATGAAAGAGTATAAAGAGTATCAGAAAATTAGATGGTGAGCATCCTATTTATTGTATATAGTCAAAAGAGATCTTGAAAATACCAAAAACATTGAAAAACATAAAAGAGAAAACAAATTGGAAAAGTAGAAAAGATCAAAAACTGTGGAAAATTGAGCATGAAGAAAGCCAAAAATATTCATATATGATCCTCAAAAAGATGTTGTCTTGGTGAAAACCTAGCAAATAAGCACCTTGATGATATGAAAAAAAAAGAAAAAGAGAAGAAAGAGAAAAAGTATCTTGGTGAAAACCTAGCAAATAGGCACCTTGGTAGCAAAAAAAAGGAAAAAAGCTTTAAAAATAGAAAAAGAAAGCAAGATCCATTCAATCGGTGAAAACCTAGTAAACAGGTGCCATTAAAAGTCCAAGTCAGTCGCATACTTAGAAGGTCACCTTGTAAATATTGCATTCGCCAGCATTTGTATATATTGCATAATAAAACTTCATAGTTGCATTTGCAAATACCTAAGATTTTGGTCACCTAATCTGCAAATTGTCCTAAGTCCAACTTTGAAATCATATAAAATTGGGGGCAATCTACTCGAAAGGAGGAAGGATTCATTAAAAGAAAATTGCAATCAATCATCGAATCAATTCATCAAAAACGCAAGTGAAGCACTTAATCAAATCTTCAATCCCAATCCAATTTGAACCAAAAGAAAAATTTGATCCAAGATCTTACATGACCTTATTTTTATCAGGATTAAAAGTATGAAATGGATGGAACTACACTTGAAATATGGATTTGAAAAACATTGCAAAAAAAAATAAAATATTCTAAGTGTTGACTTGATTGATGGAATCATGTCTTTCTAGAAAATCGATGAAAGTTTTTAAACTAGACAAGCTATGATGAAAGCATGATATTTTAGTTGATTTCTGAATGGCTGTCTTAAAATCAAAGTTCTAAATCATGTATTATTTTGTCTAACGATGTGATCATCAAAGAATCATCAAGGACTTGTACATAGCATAAAACTGAGATCTTTGTTTGTTTACGCAAAAGGATACCTTGGATATTTTGATCTTCAATATCATAATACCAAAATCCACTTTCAACATAGAATTTGACAAAATCGGTATTCACACTCTCAAGATTGGCTTCAATCAGTGATAGTCATACTAGAAAAGAGATGGGAAAGCAAAACACAAGAGGTGCAAAGAGTATTCATATCAACATGGTTGTACTAAAATGGGGATTCCAAAATTGCTCAATGATGATTATAACCTCCAAACTTTTGAATAATGACAGTTAGTTGCATACATCTTAGATTAAATGCATTTAATGTATTTTTCCTTTCTTAGTTTATAATTGCAAGAGGTAAAAATGACAAAACAAAAGGGGGTGTGGTCAAATCAAAAATCAAAGGATCATCAAAAAAACTATATGTGATCGAGTGTGTTGGAAATCAAAAACAAAAGTGCATTTCATTAGTTCACTTGCATTTGTTAGGTTCATTTATCACCATTGCATTCCATTGCATTAAATCATTGAAATTAGAATCACTTCATCTTACATTCATTTAAACATTTTCATCATGTAAACCATTAATTTCATTGCATTTCATCATTTTTAAATCATTGCATTAAATTGCATAAGTCATGTACCATCATTTGCATTAGGTTCATTGCATTAAGTTGCATTAATCTTTATCATTAGAATCATTTAATCATCAATTGCATTAGGTTGCATTCATCATATTAAGTCCATTAAATTGCATTACATGGCATGTATACATCACCATAAATTCATTAAATACATTAGATTACATCATTCAAAATTCATTGCGTTTAGTATGCATCATTCTTTGACAAAGCAAATCATTTATATTTCACATCCATTAAGTGTGATTACCATTGCATTCATTAGGATTAAATTCATTACATCATTATATCTATTGCATCATTGCATTACAATATCATTCATCTATATCACATATAAACATCTAGGATCATTAATCATCAAGTATCCATATCACATTGCATTCATATACAATATCCATTACAACCACCTAATCCATGTATATATCATTACATCCATAAAAGAAAAGCATTAATCATTAAAGCTCATTAAATTCATCAATCTATTTTATGTTATACATAAGACAACCATTAAAGCATCATTAGGACATGTGCATACATTTCAAAAATTGCATCTAAAAAGCATAAAACAAAGCATATAGGAGATAGAACCATCTAGATCTGCATATCATGCTAAACACCTAAAAAGAAGATCCAACACATCATGACATCATATATAGTGAAAGCTATCAAAAATGAGTATCAGAGTCTATGGTATCATCATCAAAACATCAACTAGGTATCAAAGTCTATGGAATGATCATATAATGCAATATCTAGATAATCAAAGTTTATCAAAGTAAATCAAAGTATCCAAGTATCAACATGAACAACATTAATGAATCAAAAATGATACAATAGAGTCCAATGTCTCGATATCAATAAAGAAAGGACATCATGTATGTCATCAAATACAAGTAATCTGAAATATCTCAAATCATATCTCAACTGGCTGAACCACCAGCACCATCTCCACCATTAGGACCAAGAGCACTATCTAGAGGATGACTCAAGCTCACCTATAATCCCTGCTAACTCATAGCAACCATGAAGGTCTACATCATTGAACTAAGCTAAGTAACCTGCTATTACATCGATGACATCTGAGACTGAAGAGATATAACATCTGATACTAAAGCTGGGGTAGGAGCCTGTGCTATAGAAGTCTATGGTGGAGGTATCAAAGAAGAAGGCATGGAAGAAGATGGAACTAACAAGGATGGAACAAAATAGGAAGAAGATGGATGTGAAGAAGATGAAGGCATCATAGTAGAAGCAGGTTCCTGAGAAGAGGAAGGTTGTGGAACAAATGGAGGTATAACCTATACAACCCCTACATCAACCTCTTGTTGTCATCTAGCCATATGTCAACCTAGTCTCATAACTAGATCCCCAGCAACCTGATGGAGTGTTCTATATGCACCACCTCTAACCTAATCAACCCTAGGAGGGATAGGAGCAGCAGAAATCACTAGAATAAGAACTCTACCTGCTCTAACTGCCTGATGACCCTATCGTCTATGCCGTGCTCTAATCCTACCCACACCTCTCCCTCCATCTCCATCATCACCATCATCTCCCCCATCTCCCACACCACCACCATCACCATCTGATAGCTCATCAATAGCTGGAACTCTCTTAGCACAATCACTCAATATTAGAAATGGATACCGATGCAACCACTCAGTATAATCCTCTATGATCCCAGCATCCATAATATGCTCTCTCATTGACCAAGGTAGATATCCAAGGTCTTGAATCTATCTGACTGTTGTCCCATAATCAACATAGGGACCCCACAAAGATCTCTCTTCCTACACTCAAGCATACATTGCTACTCCCTGAGGCATACCCTATATGTGCCCATACTAACACAATACTCTCCTGAAGCAGAATCTCTCAATGATATAAGTGGAATGCCCAATCATCCATCGAGGGAAAAACATATAAGGTAACTTAGAGTCATCCTTGGACCAAGCCTCACAACCAACATATGGCCTCTAGACCACAGCATCCATATCGTCGATGACACGATGCCAATAATCTAGCTTACCCATATGGGTCTGAATCACCATACCCTCATACATCCAGGCGAATGGCAAACCCAAATCTTGTTGTCACACTATGAGAGGTCGTGTCGCTAGGATATGCTCCCAAGTCCAAAGTTGTAACAATATCTCTCTTGTAGTGAACATAGAAGATCTTCTATGAAAAACTCTATGAATCTCATGATACAACTGAGCTAATACACAATATCCCCAATCAAATCTTCGAGGATGTACCATCAAGTCCTCAAGGATAGGACCCTATCCAACTGTGAACCCATGACCACATCAGTTTGGAAGAAGGAACCCACCAATTAGAGTACCTAAGACTGCTAGTAGCACTAGAAAAGAAAGAAATTGGGCCCACTTGATATGATCATCTCCAATGGTCAGATCCAAAAAGATCCACTGACATGCTAACCCATCATAAATGGAATCATAACAAACCAACTCTCCCCTAGTCGACAAGCAAAGGATACGATACATGTCCTCCGGGGTGATCGTCATCTCACCCATAGGTAAATGGAAGGTGTTATGGTCTGAGTTCCATCACTCAGCCATAGCAGTGATCAAACCCTAATTCACTTAGAATCAAGGTAGAACTAGAAGGAAGGATAAACCACACAGACTGATGTGTCTATGATCAGCCACACTCAGGTCCTGGATCATACTCATCAGTAAATGATAGGAGCCATGAACACCTAATGACTTAAGCTCAACCTACACAAAGAAAGTTCAATCACATCAATTTTGAAATTAGTTAACATTTGGATTATCCTAAGTCAATCAAAAATTTACAAATATCAAACCACAATCAATTTGCATGCTTCTACATAGACAGGATGGAAAATTCATCATCACCCATCATCTAAATCTAGATTGACGATCCAACATTGAAAATATGACTGACTCATACTGACATGTTACGACTCGCTATAACATCAAGTTCATTATCTTAACCAATTATTTGATCAAGGACATTGAACAGTTTGAAAGTTGACTACAACAATTTAAAATCTTTTCTAGCAAGGTGAAAGTGCTATTTCAGGCTTTAAAAGTGCTAAAATGCAAAAGCGCTATTTAAAAGTGTAAAAGCACTACTTAACAGCTCAAAAGCGCCACTCAAGGCAAACGTGCTAAAAGAATTTGAAAGTGCTATTTTAAAATTCAAAAGCACTATTCTAATTGGTAAACATGAAATCAACAACAAACACGCTATTTGACAAGGAAAATATGGTTTAGGGCCAAGAACAGGCATGTAAACATGTTGTTCTTAAATACGAAAGCATTGGTTAAAAATGTGGAAGCGCAACTTGAGAGGTAAAAGTGCTATTTAAAGTTGCAAAAGTGCTATTTGAAAAATAAAAAGGAAAAAAAGAAGGTTTTTCTATCAAAAATTCATTTTTTTAAATTTAAATGCACGAATCGACAAAACTAAGAAGTTCAGGCACTCACCAGAGGTTTGTAGTTCAGTGGCCGCTAATACCGTCGACCACGCTCAAATTTTTACTCACGAATAGGGATGGACATCATCAAAAATTCAAAGGAGGTCAGAGCTCAAAATTCAAGAGTAAAAGTAAAAATGAATAGTAAAAAAGACTTGTTACCCTATATATAAACCTTTTGACCTAAAAAGGGAATCTTTGATCAAAGGGGGCCCGGGGACCCAAATTTTTGACCAATTCTACCAAATCAGGGGCATTTATAATCAAACAGATGTGAAAACAATATCAGAAATGAAATCAAAATTCATTATAAAATGACCCAATTAACGTAAACTGACCTAAATCGTCAAAATTTTCAACCATCTATCAAATTTCATTTCATTTCCAAGGGGGCATACCATCAGATAATCAGTAATAGCAGCAACATCATCAAATCAGGAGAACGGCCATCAAATCAAAGTGCAATCTTTTACCAAGAAATTTTTCACTAATCAATCGAAAGGGGCATCAAACATCAAACCACATCAAATCAGGTATCACATCAACAATCTAACATCAAGTCAACCATCAGGACACCAAAATCAAATCAGAATTGCATCAATCCTATCATCAAAATCGGCATCTTGTATCTAACATCAAGATCGACCATCGACAGAATTAGAACCTTTTTATCAGTTGAATCAGAACATTCTTTGAATTGACACACTTCGCACGTCAACTCAAAGAGAGGCATTTGTAATCACAAAAAAGTGGACAAGATCATTCATGAAATTAATCATGGAAAATCAAGGCAAAATCAAAGCAATTGAATCAAGACAAGAATTTAGCCAATCAAAATTAAAATCAAGTCTTAATTCAATATAATTCAAAATCTAAAGCCAAAAGATCAATTAAGAGCATTTAAATCAAGTGAAATTAAATCAATGTGCAATTAATTCAATTAATGGCATAGTTCAAATTAAATCAAATTCAACCCATTCAAGGGGTACACTTGGCTAAATAAATGAATTAAAATTAATTGATTAAATCCTAATTTCTCTCAACACCACATGGGAGGAAAAAGCCTCAACCAATAGGATTCAAGAATGGAACTCATATGGATCAAGCCAAATTCAATCTCAATCACTCAAATTGAAAGAGCATCTTGTCCACTCATCTTGTCTTCTTGTCCCAAGCTTTGAGGACACAATATTTAAATTATCTTCAAAGGGTGGAACCAAATACTCGACTCAAGCTTAATCATGATCAACTTTACTACACCCCCTACCCTTGCAAAATCCTATAAAAGCAAGGCTAATTTCACTCATAATTCATCCACAAATTTGAGAATTGCATCTAACCTCTTGAGAATTACAGCTAGAAAGGCAATTTAGAAGTTAATTGAGCATTTCTATTTGGAATTGATTTAATTAGCTTAGATTATCACTCATTTCTCATTCTAGGACTGTCATTAATGGAGGCTTGTTGAGAGCTTCACCGTTAACACTCTTATGTTAGAGAGCCATAGAATGCTTAATTGTGCTTTATTTGCTAAATAGAGTTGCTAATTGTGGTTATTTAGTTTCTATTTGATTTATTGTTCAATACTAATTCTATGAAGGTACAATTTTTAGTACACAGTAGCTACCCTGTGAGAATGGAAATCCTTTACTTTGGGGATTAGTTTTTTGATGCAAGAACTTATTTTTGGACAAAAAATTGTAGTATTGCCTAGTTTTGAAGTGAATCTACATGTTGAAAGAAAGGTCAAATAGTCTTAGGTTAGCCAACAAGAAATATTTTCATCCAACAAAGGATCGTATGCAAGTCGGATACGATGACACTGGTAAGTGCACAGAGTTGATAACATGCATTATTTCTAGTTTCCAATTTGAACCTCGGGCTGTGAAATCCATCAATCATGCTTTGGTAATGATCTTTGTCTCACATGCACTCTTCATTTTGTTTCATTCACATTATAAAAGGTTGATTCAATGATATTTCACTGGCTCTTCACATGCATTTTTTGCTTCGCTTGGTCATTCACATTACAATAATTCTTTGGTTGTATGAAGAAGACTATTCTTGAAGGTTTTCTATGTTTGAAAAGTCAAGTAAATGGTTTATTGTAGTGATTTAGGCATAATACATTCAAATAAACAAGGAAATGGTTTATGTCATCATTCACTGTAGATGGTAATATAATCAAGTAGCTTGACCAATAATCTCTTTGAAGAATAAATGTAAAATAAACCATTTCAAGAATTCTATTTTGAATTTGCATTTTTACCATCTAATTGCATGCATCAATAAATAATTCTCATTTTTTTTCTTTTTGATTTTTATTTTCAGTCTTTTGATGAGGATAGAGTTCAATGAATTAAGAACACAGTTTATGTGTTTTATGAAATTCTTCTTCCCTCAACTTTGTATTGTTGCAATTCATTATTTTTTGTATGAGTAGTCATGTCCTTTGACAAAGGTTTTTGTTTTTATAATATCTTTTACTTTTAGGTATTGTTTCTTTATTTTTTCATGTACTTGAAATTTAGGTTTAAAAATGACATTTGTGTGTACTATTATGTAGTAAGAGTTACAATACATCTTTGGACTGTTATTGATACTTCTAAGAATACTTGTAAGCTTTCTTACTACTTCTAAACTAAAATATTTGTTACTACTTCTAAACTAAATCTAAAATATCTTAAATAGGCTTTTCATGTTGTAATTGATCATCAACAAGTCCATATTATAGCACTTATGGGAATATCTTAAATAGTTGTTATTAATTATCAGTGCATGCCTAAGAAATTCTTCTTTATTGCAGCAATTTAAAATTCCTAATTGAAATGATGCCTAAGAAATTCTTCTTTATTTCACCAATTTAAAATTCCTAATTGAAACGTGGGAGTGAAAGTTTAAACTTTTTTAATTCAATGAAGACTGTGATATTGCTATCAGGATTTAACTGTGTAGTTTTTGAGTCAAACACATTGACCCGTGATTAAATGAAGACTATTATTTTAATTTATTTCAGGTATTTTTTTTTGGGTGATTTGGATAAAAATTCTAAGCAATTATCAATTCCAATGCTCTATTGTTATTGAAAAGCGTGATATTATTTCTATTTTTTAATTCATGTAGAGATATTTTGGATCATGAAACAATATTTGTTTGATGATAAATATTTGTTTGATTTATTTTTCTCATTTTTATTTATTATCTATATTTTTTAAATATTTTACTCAAAAAAAAAAAAATATTGTATGAAGCTTTATTAGAGAATTATGAATAGCATGATGTAATATTTTATTTTAATTTTTTAATAACAATAATAATAAATAAATAAAATGAAAGGGCACAAGCAATAGCTAAGTCAAAAAATATTTTATCACAAATATTTTAAATTTTGGGATGTTAAATTAGATCAATATATCAAAAACATTATGATAAAAAGAAAAAAAATTCATAGTTTTTACTTAGAATATCAATTTGTCATTATTAAATTATTTTTTTGTATTACAAATTTATATTTAAAATATGTAAAAGGAATTCTCAATTGTTAATTAAAAAATTTGTCTGCTTTAATATTTCTTTCATTTTTTTTTATCAAAGATGCAAATGCAAATCTCGATGATTAGTTGTCAAAAAATTATTGCTTTAAATTTATATTTCTTTGCAATTTTTTTATCAAGAGAAGATGTAAATACTATTAGGAATGAACGCAAAGTATTTTGGCAGTCATTCTATAGCAGTTGTTGTTGCATTCCTGACTTGGATTGTCATTGATGTCAACACAGTGATATTCTGGATATTAGCAGGAAAGCAGGTATAGTTTTGTTTTGCGCACATGTTGTATTGCAGATTGTCTTTTGTGTAGTTGATGGTATGTTCTTTGGTGTGTTATTAACCTATGATTAACAACACAAAAATAAATTCATTCATTTGTGAGAGTTATGAGCATTTTGGTGAAAGCAGTGTTTAGATAGTGTTTCTGTGAAGCGATGTTCAGAAATCGGAGGATATCTCTTAGCTGGGATGGAATCTGATTTTGTGTAGTTAAAGGGATGTTAGAGACTCATTAATGATGATGTGGTTCATAGCACAAACTTTGAGGATATGTTTGGAGAAAGTTACAGTATCTGGAAGCCGACAGTTTTATGTGAATTCTGTGTGTGGCGTGTAGAAATTATTATTTTGTAATTAAGGACAGACTCATTTGTAATTATTTGAGTTTGGTATATAAGAATGAATTTCTTCCTTGTTTTAATGTGTACTATGAAGATTGAGATGCAAATATATGCATGAAGTGAAGAAAAGAGCTAATTCGGTGATGAAGGAAGACTTGTGAGTATAGAGATCTGGAATTGTGATCTTGTGTAGCAGAGAGTACAGTTTTGGCATAGTGTGAAGGAGGTAATATATTTCATATTATTCTATTGAATAATTCTAAGATCTTTTGGACAGTGGGTTCAGAGATCTTGCCTTGAAGCTATTTGGGTAGTGGGTCCTTCTGTCTTCCATAAACTCTTAACTGGGTTAGAATCTTTTAACAGGGATTCAAAATCTCCTAACAGGGATTTATATGTACTGAATGTATTTCATAAGACTCCTAACAGGGTCCATCATCTAACAAGGAACTTTCATATTAGTGCATCATTTTGTGGGCATCATTCCCACCGGGGTTTACTCTTTTCAAGAGGTTCCCTAGTCAACATATCTTGTGTTATTGTGCAATTGTGTATAATTATCTTTCTATGGTTGATCAGTACATTGATTACATTGTTTAAAGTAGTTGAATGGATAAATTATCTGATAACTGATTCACCCCCCCCCCCCCCCTCTCAATTATCTTGGGGATCTTTACTTTCTAACAATTGGTATCAGAGCAGCAGGTCCTTGAAAGAAAAGTTTAACAACTTAAGGAGATCCATGGCGAATTTCAGAAAAGAAAGCCCTAAGTTTGATGGAGTAAATTTTGATAGTTGGAAAGAAAAGATGAAGACACATCTATTGTGTTTAGGACCAATTTCTTGGTTGATTATAAAGAATGAGAAGACTATCATTGAGGAAGACAATCTAGAGGCAGGAACTAAAGATGAACTAGATCTATTCATGTGTAACATACTTGCAAGAGAAGCACTTTTTTCAGCACTACCGGAGAATGAATATAGTCAGGTAAGATGTTTGAAAACATCTCATGCAATTTGGAAAGCTTTACATTCTACTTTTGAAGGTGATGAACATGCAAAGAAGGCTAGATTACATAATTGGATTTGTGCATTTGAAGATATCAGAATGATGGAAGATGAATCTATTAGAAGCTATATTGGTAGGATGTCTGAGATTGTAATAGGAATAAAGTCTTCTGGAGGTGATAAGACAAAAAATGAAGTGATATGGAAAATTTTGAGAACTTTGACACCAGTATTCAAGCAGACAATGCAAATGATTGAACAAGTGATACCTTGTACATCAAACTTTTCAACAGAGACTCTTCTTGGAAGATTAGAAACAGCAGAGATGAACTTGAGATTATCAGGAGAGCTACCTAGAATGGAAACAGCATTCAGTGCTCTTAACATTAGACCTACAAGAAGTACTAGTGTGAATGGAGATTATGCCAGAAGTAGCAGATCTGAGGAAGATAAGAAGATTGAAGAAGGTATTCCATTACTTGTAAAAAGAGAACCAGATGGTAAGAAAATCTTTAAATGTTGGACTTGTCAAGAATATGGTCATTTTGCATCTAAATGTCCTAAAAGAGTTAAGAAGTATAGAAGCAACTTTAAACCTAGGAGATCTAATGAATGTTATTATGCAAATGATGAAGATCTTGAAGCAGGAATTGAAAAACATTTAAGTGACAGTGATAATGATAACTTTGAGGAAATAGGATTTGTAGCAATTAAAGAAGAAAGTTCTGAATTTGATAAAAGGGAAGAAAAAGCATTAGTTTCACAAGTTGAAAAGAAATCTGATTGGATTATAGACAGTGGTTGTTCACATCATATGACTGGAGATAAAAGAAAGTTTGTTAAGTTAGATAATTATGATGGAAGAATTGTTAGGGTTGGTAACAATGCACCTTGTTTGATTAAGGGTATAGGATCTATTACTCTTGATGGAAAGACTAACACTGATGATGTTTACTTTGTTGATGGACTGAGACATAATCTACTAAGCATTGGACAATAGGCTGATAAGGGTTATCAAGTTTGGTTTTCTGAGAAAACTTGTGTGATAAAAGATAAAGATGGAAATCTGATTGGAAAAGGATCCAGAACCAGATGTAATGTATTTCAGTTGAATCCTACTAAGATGACATGTTTGATAACTAGGATTGATGATAGTTGGTTATGGCATAAAAGGTTTTTTCATATAAACTTTGATAATATTGTCAAGGTGAGCACTACACTTGCGGTAAGAGATGTACCTAGAATTATGAAACCTACTAACATGATTTGCAAAGAATGTATGATGGCAAAGCAGAAAAGGAGTTCATTTCCCAAGAAGAAGTTCACATCAACAAAGAAGCTGGAGATTGTTCATATAGACTTGAGTGGTCATACTAGGACTAGAGGATTCTATGGAGAAAGGTATTTTATGATTCTTGTTGATGATTTTACAAGAATGATGTGGATTGCATTTTTGAAAGAAAAATCTAAAGCATTTGATAAATTTAAGATCATGAAAAGAAAAATTGAGAATTAATCTAGAATGAAGATTAAGTGTCTAAGATCTGATAGAGGTGGTGAATTTACATCTAGAGATTTTAACACCTTTCGTGAAATGAATGGTATTAAGAGACAACTTTCAACCCCTAGAACACCAGAACAAAATGGTATTGTAGAAAGAAGGAATAGGTCAATAACTGAAGTAGCAAGAGCTATGTTGTTTGAAAATGATTTGGCTAAGACTTTTTGGAGAGAAGCAGTGAACACAGCAGTATACACTATGAACAAAGTACAAATTAGAGCAGATACAAACAAGACACCTTATGAATTATGGTTTGGACATACACCCTCAATTAAGTATTTTAGAATTTTTGGAAGTAAATGTTATATAAAGAGAGATGATGATATAGGAAAGTTTGATCCTAGAAGTGATGAAGGAATATTTCTTGGATATTCTTTAAAAAGCAAAGCATATAGATGTTATAACAAAAGAACTAAGACTATTGTTGAAAGTGCAAATGTAAAAGTTGATGAGAAGTTTAAAATTCAGGAAAGAATGCTTGATTATGAATCTGATGGAGAAGCACAACCTCGGCCTAACATTGAAAATGCAGAATTATTTGAAACTAATAGTGATTTGCTGAATGAAAGTCATACTGAAGAAAACAAAGAAGAAAATAGAGAAGAAAGTAGAGAAGAATCTACAGTCAAAACAAGATCAGTAACTATGACACCTAACAGGTATATTTCAAGACATCACCCTGTTGAGCAAGTTATTGGAAGTTTAGATAGAGGAGTTTTGACTCAAAATAAGGTACATTTATGTTTGATTTCTCAAATTGAACCTAAGACTAATAATGAAGCTTGTGAAGATGAACATTGGATTAATGCTATGAAAGAAGAACTAGAGCAGATTGAAAAAAAACAAGACATGGGAATTGGTCCCTAGACCTAAAGACAAGAATGTGATTGGAACAAGGTGGGTATTCAGAAACAAGATGAATGAACAAGGAGAAGTGATAAGAAATAAAGCAACATTGGTATGTAAAGGATATTCACAATAAGAATGAATTGACTATGAAGAAACTTTTGCACCTATGGCTAGACTTGAAGTAGTGAGAATGTTTCTAGCATATGTAACTTACAAAAAATTTAGAGTGTATCAGATGGATGTGAAGTCAGCATTTTTGAATGGTGAATTGGAAAAAGAAGTCTACATTGAGCAGCCTGAAGGTTTTCCTTTGACACAAGAAGGAGATATGGTATGTAAGTTAAAGAAAGCTTTATATGGATTAAAACAAGCACCTAGAACCTGGTATGCAAGATTGGATAAGTATTTATTGAAATTGGGATTTATAAAAGGAACAGCAGATAGTAACTTATACACAAAAGAAATTGAGAATGGTTTGTTGGTTATAGTTATATTTGTTGATGATATTATCTTTGGAGGAGAAGATGAAGCTAGTGACAAATTTGCAGATGAAATGAAGACTGAATTTGAGATGAGCATGATTGGAGAAATGAAATATTTTTTGGGATTACAGATAACACAAAGCAAGGAAGGTATATTTGTAATTCAGACTAAGTATTTGAATGACTTATTGAAAAGATTTGGAATGGAAGATTCTAAACCTATTGGAACACCTATGGTAACTATACATAATTTATCTAGCAAAGATGAGACACCAGCAGTTGAGCAGAAAAAGTACATATCTATGATTGGAGGATTGCAGTACTTGACACATACAAGACCTGATATAGCACATTCAGTGGGGATTATAGTAAGATTTCAAGTAGAACCTAGAGAATCACATTATGTAGCAGGAAAGAGGATACTGAGATATCTGAAAGGAATAATGGATTATGGATTATGGTATGAGAATTCTGATGATTTTACTTTATGTGCCTATACTGATGCAAATTGGGGAGGCAGCGTTGATGACAAGAAAAGCACCAGTGGTGGAGCCTTTTTTATTGGAGGAAAATTGGTCTCTTGGCTAAGTATGAAGTAGAATTGTACTTCACAAAGCACAGCAAAACCAGAATATGTTGCAGCAGCAAATAATTGTAATCAGATTATTTGGATGAAGCAGATGTTGAAGGATATTGGAATAAAGTTTGATGAGCCTGTTGTTATACATTATGATAACACTAGTACAGTGAGTATGTCAAAAAATCTTGTTTTACATTCTAAGACTAAACATATTGAGATCAAGTATCATGTTGTAAGAGAGAAAGTTGCAAAAAAAGAAGTAAGATTGGAGTACATAAGTACAAAGGAGCAGATAGCAGATATATTTACAAAGCATTTACCTAAGGATACATTTGTGTATCTAAGAGGTATGCTTGTGGTTATGCCCCAACCTATTTTTGAGAATTGATGTAGATGATTGCATCCATCCAGTGGTATATGAGCCCTATCTTTCTTCTGGATTGGATGTTGGAACTTCCTCTATGGGGGAGTTTATGAGCTGAGTCATGAGGACTCTTGTTATTGTATTTTTCTGAAAAGTATCTTTTGAGATTAATTTGTTGTTGACTTAGTGATGGAAATTTCTGTCATTGATGTCAATGGGGGAGAGATATACATGAAAAACATTATGGATTGTATGAGAGAGATGAATAGGAAAATGAAGCAAGATTTGATTTGATATTTTGCAGTGATGTTGCAGTATTGGATTTTTGGAACATTGGATGTTTTTCATCTATTTTTCCATTAATGCCAATGGGGGAGATTTTTAGGAATGAATGCAAACTATTTTGGCAGTCATTCTGTAGCAGTTGTTGTTGCATTCCTGACTTAGATTGTCATTGATGTCAACACAGTGATATTCTAGATATTAGCAGGAAAGTAGGTATAGTTTTGTTTTGCACACATGTTGTATTGTAGATTGGCTTTTGCATAGTTGATGGTATGTTATTTTGTGTTTTATTAACCTATGGTTAATAGTGCAAAAATAAATTCATTCATTTGTGAGAGTTATGAGCATTTTGGTGAAAGCAGTGTTTAGACAGTGTTTCTGTGAAGCGATGTTCAGAAATCGGAGCATATCTCTTAGCTGGGATGGAATCTAATTTTGCATAGTTAAAGGGATATTGGAGACTCATTAATGATGACATGGTTCATAGTGAAAACTTTGAGGATATGTTTGGAGAAAGTTACAGTATCTGGAAGCTGACAGTTTTATGTGAATACTGTGTGTAGCGTGTAGAACTTATTATTTTGTAATTGAGGACCGAATCATTTGTAATTATTTGAGTTTGGTATATAAGAAGGAATTTTTTCCTTGTTGTAATGTTTACTATGAAGATTGAGATGCGAATATATGCATGAAGTGAAGAAAAGAGCTAATTCAGTGATGAAGGAAGACTTGTGAGTACAAAGATCTGGAATTGTGATCTTGTGTAGCAGAGAGTGTGGTTTTGGCACAGTCTGAAGGAGGTAATATATTTCATATTATTCTATTGAATAATTCTAAGATCTTTTGGACAGTGGGTTCAGAGATCTTGCCTTGAAGTTGTTTGGGCATTGGGTCCTTTTGTCTTCCATAAACTCTTAACCGGGTTAGAATCTTTTAACAGGGATTCAAAATCTCCTAACAGGGATTTATATGTACTGAATGTATTTCATAAGACTCCTAACAGGGTCCATCATCTAACAAGGAACTTTCATATTAGTGCATCATTTTGTGGGCATCATTCCCACCGTGGTTTACTCTTTTCAAGAGGTTCCCTAGTCAACATATCTTGTGTTATTGTGCAATTGTGTATGATTATCTTTCTATGGTTGATTAGTACATTGATTACATTGTTTAAAGCAGTTGAATGGATAAATTATCTGATAACTGATTCACCCCCCCCCCCCCCCCCTCTCAGTTATCTTGGGGATCTTTACTTTCTAACAAATACAAATCTCAATTCAATCGTTGATTGTAAGTTTTTTCTTTCTTTAAATATATATTGTCACTACAGAGTTAAATGCAAATCTCAATCATTAATTGTAATAGAGCTCAACTCCCTTATTCTAAAGCAATAACAAAGATGTATTTTTCTCTTTAGTTTTATGAGTAAAAAAATTAATAGTTTGATCCATTTTCATCCATTCTTATATTAATTGTAAATAAATTTCTTACCTTAAATTTAGCTTACCTCTACAATTTTCTATTAAAAGAAGATGTAAATGCAAATCTTAATGATTAATTAGAAAAAGTTTCATGCAAAAAATATTTATTGCTAGCACAACTTGTACAATTTTATATCAAAAGATGTTAATGCAAATCTCAATCATTAATTGTAATATTTTGTTTCCTTTAAATTTAATTGCCAATACATTTTACTTTGCAATTTTCTATCAAAAGAAGAATAGATGATAATGTCAATGTTAATTGTCAAAAAATGGTTGCTTTAAATTTATATTGCAAGCACATCTTGCTCTCTAAGTTTCTATGGATAGAATCTCCATGTGAAATGCCCACTAACACAAGGTCTATTTAAATAGAGGTCAACTCCTATTTTTTGAAAAGGTGGCAGTGCCACTTAATATATTATATTATTAAAAATTGGTTCAAAGGGCTCTCAGAGAAAAGAACCAGAAAGAAAAACTTTGTTCATTGCCCATAAATACAAAAGGGAGCCTTGCCCCATATAGAGGATTTTTAGAGAAGAAGAAACCTGAAAGAGAGAACTAAACTAAAAACTTGCCCGACTAGCCAATGGCTAGATATACAATTTGATGAAAACCTAAGGAGTAAAAACTACCTGAGAAGGAACTACAAGGCATTGTGCCAATATTAAAAAAATAGATGAAACATGTTGAATATGTTGATCCAAAGTGATGAACTATGTATCTCAAGATAACTGGATATGTCAAAAATCATTGTACACCAAAATTCAAAATTAATTTTCCATAGGAGCCCGAGAAGAAGTTGTCGACCCCAAATGCAAATCTAAATCAACAACAATCAGGAATAGGTCGTAGATAGGGCTCAACCATAAGATGTCCAACATCAAACTCAAGAAGATCTAGTAGAGAAAAAAACCATGGACTGAATACTGTTAACACAGTTTGAGTTCAAATATCTTCCATGAAGCTGCAACACTGACTTTACATGTCTGAAATTGTGTCACTCAAGACCCTTTTTTATACTCACATACAAAAAAAGGAAACATGATCATTGAGTAATGCATGGTGGTGAAAAAAATTACCAACCAGAGCCACCCCATTCTACAGGTCATAATTTCTAAGTGTTTTCCATAGTTTGTTAGCACCCAAGAAATCAAGTCTAGTAAATTTATTTGTAAGCACTTCCAAATGAAATGGAGACTACAAGAGGTCAAAATAATTCAAAAGGAAGATGGATAAAACCTATGAAGGAAATATCATACGTTTCCCTTGCAGAAATAAAACTTCCTCACCCACAATTCTCCTAATAGCCCTGTGAATTTGGGACCGATCATAAACAAAACCAATTGCCAGAAGATCATCATCAATATTCCCTAAAAAAGTTGTTCCCAATCTTCTACCTCAAGAAAAATTATCTAATTCAGAGGATAAAATTCCATGTGGAGAGAATTACAACCCACCATCATATCACTAAAATTTAACATTTGGGAAGAGCATAATGCCATAGAATATGAGGTAACCAGAGCTTGAGAAAAATAGAAAAACCTAAAAAAGCTTGAAGAAACCTAAACACAAATGAGAAAAGTAAGTAGAGATAGTAATTCAATATAAATGAGTGTAAGCCCATGATCAAATCAAGACAGATTACACATGCCAATGTACAAAACCTGATGCCACATAACTAACACTATCTCCACACAATCTACAAACATGCCCCTGAAATGATGACAAAAATTAAGCACATACTAGTCATAAGTGAAAACCATTAGCTTGAGATGAGAAGGACAACACACATAATCCATAATCCAACCTAACTCAATAAACAAGGGAAAATAAAAATGATGGAGAAGACTTGTGAAACATAGCACAAAAACACCATAACCCATAATCGTGAGATAAAAGGAGAGAAAGAAAAGAATACATATTAGAATGATTTTAGAATAACTAAGAGGGGGGGTGAATCAACTATCCTCATGTCCAGATGTTCCAATTCAACTTTTAAGTACTTCTAACAATTTAGATCTACTCAACAATCCACTCGGTCTCTATAGCATATAACCAGTAACATAAACTTGCAATCCACTGTCCAAAAGTAATCAACTTGCAAAATATAAAACACTTAACAATAAAAAACATCAAATAAAATTCACACAATTATAACACCATGATTTAATGTGGAAATCTAATTTGGGAAAAGCCACTAGTAACATGCTACCCATTTTTCACTCTTCTGAAGTGAGCTCTATGAGGAGCCAACCTTGTTAAAGGTTACAATATACAATGTTAGGTGTGACCCTATTAAAGGATTTAATCACCCTATTAGGAGTGGCCTTGTTAGAGGACTTAAGAACATTTCATTAGAATGTCACCTTGATTAAAGGATTTACAAATGATTGTTAGGTCAACCTTGATTAAAGGATTTCAACTAATACAATGGTTAAAAAGTAACAACAAGTTTGATCTGATACATACAACTCACTTTGCAAATACAAATCCAATGTAGATCATATGTTGATCCTCTGATTGGCCTTCATTATCATCTCCATCTCTGATCTTCTTGGAAACCCTTCAAGCAATCACCTCTTCACAACTCTTCACAACTCTTCACAGCTCTTCTTGGACTTCTGCTTAGGTTCACCAATCAACATAATCAACCTCTTGCATAAACCACAATTAGGTTATCCTCATACCTCCTTAACTAGTTAGCTTGATCTTGTTCCAATTAATCATTACCGTAGATCTTAGGATTTGGTCAGATTCATTGAATCCTTCCAACATTTTGTTCTTCCTCTATCCTTCTATATACTTCTCAAAACTTCTCCTTGAATCCATGTATAGGAATATGTAAATACTTTTTACCATGCATTAAATAATCTAGGTCATTCATCCTTATCTTGAACACATTTTACATATTCCAACAATTCAACTATGTCAGTTGGGAATCTCAATCCCTTTACAAACTATAAAATATTGACACTCGATCATCACTATGTTTTTCTACTTTGTTTTCACTAGATAACTCGGTCATCGCTAAAATGTTCTTCTCGACACTCATTGTCTTCACTCAGTTCAATTTCTAATACTCAGTTATTACTGATGCTCGGTTGACACTATATTTTCTCGGCTTATACTGGTGCTCGGTCACCACTAGCATCACTTGACTTATACTTAAGTTCCTTAATCTTCTGCTCTTTTTCTTGATCAAGCCTATGCTTTCATTCTTTCTTACCTCATCTTTTTTATGCTTCAAATCAAATTTCTTCTTCACTTAGTATTATAGATAAAAAAATACATTATATGGCCAATGTGCCAACTAATCAAGTACCCATTGTAGTTTCTCATAAATCAACCTTTTCACTAGGTCTTCTTGTTATCTCCTCTTTTCAAATCCTCTTCATCAATCAAATGATATGGCACTCTACTAGATAGAACCTGTCTCACCAATTAAGGTTTGACATCAATGACAATATAACACTTATTTTAATTATAGATTTCAACAATACCAATTCAATCCTTCCCCATACACCTGCACACACCCATGTCAAAAAAGCATGCACTACATATTGCATATCAATATAAATTGGTATATAAAATGTAGGAAGTACACCTATGTGTGCAACTATATGGGGAGAGAAGGAATTAATAAGAAACAGATTCTTTCTGAATAATATTGGTGAGATGAGGATACCTTTCAAAATCAACTAGATCCACCAAGGAATCAATCTCTAAATTGGAACAACCCATATTGGCCAAGAAATCTGCCAGAGAATTACCCTCTCTATACACACGAGAGATTGTTAGTTTGCCAAAAGAATCAAGCAAAGACCAAATACGCTCAAGAATATATTTAATTCTCCAATTGACTATAGATCTAGATTTGCAAGCATTAATGATAAGAGCAGAGTCACCTTCAACATGAATATTAAGAACTTTCAACTTTTTTGCCAAGACCAAACCTTCAAACAAAGCCTAAGATTTAGCCTTGTTATTGGAACCAGGTGGAATAGATAATGATTTAAGAGAAATGATTTGTCCAAGATGATTACACAAGAAAAATCCTATCCCTGAGTCACTTGGATTACCCCTAGAGGATCCATCAAAATTTAACTTACAAAAATCTAAATTAGGGGGATGCCATTTAATATTTTTCCTATCAATAGGAGTTCTTCTGATTCTAGGGAAAACTGGGGAAGAGGGGATCAAGATTATTTTCTAATAAGAGATAACAAGATTATCCCAAAAATTTACTTGAGCATTAGGATTAAAATGCAACTATACATAAGAATTCACTTGTTCCAAGATGGATTTTTCAATAACTATGAGTACATGAGACACATTTGAAGTAATTTTCTGAATATATGCTTATTACTTTCCCACCAAATCATCCATATAATAGAGGAGGGGATGATCAGCCAAATACAAACAAAAAGAGATGATGAGAACAAGGTTGGAAAAGACTAGAATAAGTCCTAGAGTGAAGAAGGAAAAGGAAATGCAATTGACAATTTGTTCATCACAAAACACCAACAATGCGATGCAAAAATACAATGAATAAAAAGATGGTCTACATTTTCAGCAAAATTACTACATAAGACACAAGAAAATAGGGGGGCAATCCATAAATGAGATAGTCTAAAACTAGTGAGAATTCTATACTGAAGAGAAAGCCAGGAAAAAACACCTTCCTTAGGAAGTGTTGGTGCCCAAAAATGATGGACCATTTTTGGCTAACTGACAGGCACACACTAGTACCTCTGCAATTCTGGCTTGATCGAGCCAAGGCTGGTAGGCCTAAATTCACAAGCTCCCTATGTTGCACAAATGCATCCACAAACAAACGAAATTCCTTCCAAAGGGATAAATGATCTTTAGAGGAAAATGATATAATCTCCTGATAACTGTATTCTATGAAAGCTAAACTAAAAATTGAATTATTATTAAAAACCTAATTGCAAATGCTTTAAAGAAACTAATCAGATTTATTTATAAACTCCAAAGAAGAACCATATAACAATTCTCAAACAGTAACAAGATCAGTGCCTAATAAAAATTTGGGTTATAGAGTCAAAAATTTCCAATCCTACGTATAATCAAAGATAGTTTTAAGAAAACTTACTTTTAATAAAGCAAGACTATCATTCCACAGGCTTCCCCTTAATTCACAATTTAAATCAATTTACACAACTAATCCTATCAAATTTAACTCAAATTAAGAGATCAATAAGAACAATGGCAGGTTCACAGACCATACAATTGATACTCGAGTTGTATATATTAACTTTGAATTATAATATTCAGGGAATAGAACACAGTGGAACACCCTAATACACAAAGTATCTGGAAAACTAAGTTAAAATAAATAACATATAACCTCAAATAAACATGAAACAATTTATCTCATATGACACTTGAGAAATTTGATATGATGGTTCAAAATTCGTAGTGGCTGGAGTTTTTCCCCTAATTGTGTTGTGTCATTTTTTATTTCAAATGATTCATTATAAATATTCTATTCAAAGGTTTCCCGTGAAAAGACACACCTTTTCACAAAAACTTAATCCCAAAACTAACCCTAAAATTACAATATTAACCATACAAATGGTTTTGTGGAAAAATATTTTCCGTATTACAAATAGACTTTGTCACATCTTCAGGTATTTTGCTTGATAATCCACATATTTAACTCCTGCACACAAAAATCCGATATTAGATAATCTTTCAATAAAATTTAAATTTAGGGTCATTATATTTAATAATGTTCCAAGCTTTTAAAATGATCCCTATTTAAGATTTATTTATTTTAATAATTAATATTGTATCAAAATAAAACATCAATAAAATTATGACATGATGCATATAAATGTATTTGATAATAAAAATGAAAATACCAATAAGTTTTAAACAATTAATCATAGGTACCCACTTTTAATTATCAAAACATATAAAATTCCTATTAATTAAGATAAAACCTAAGATCCATAAATGGGAATATAAATTTATATTTAAAATTTAAAATTTTACTTTCAAATTCTAAATATAATGTATTTCCATTTCAAAATATCTCTTCAAAAATATAAAACAATATTAATTTCATATAGAAATATTTCTAAAACATTAGGGTACACTAGTTGTAAAGATTATAACTCACACTAGAAAAAGGGGAACACTTACCCTAAAGTGATATTTTAAAATAATTTACATAGGGTAAGGGTATTAATGTTTTAGAAAGAGGATAAAAATAACAACCCTAATATCAAGAAATTTATTCAAATGTAAAAATAAAATATACTCTCACAACTCATTAAAAATTCACTTAGGTTTTAGGGCAAAATAATTTTACTCTCTAAAATAAAGCCCTAAATATGCATCTCTATGAAATGAAAATAATAATATAATAATAAGAGCATATATATTCAAATCACCTAATTAGTATTTGTAATAATGAGAGATGTGAAAAAATGTAAATCCAATAAGGTAAAATACAACCCATTCTACCTTAATAATTTGATTTTAAAATTACCAAAGAGTAAAGTAAGAGATTATTTTAAATATTTTGGAAACTCAATTCATGCCAAAGATATTAAAATAGATTCAAAACATATAAATATAATACAACTTACCAGAATGAAATACCTTATTACATTATGTTCTCTTTAGTAATCTAAGGTAAGTTAAAATATGCCCTAAAAAGAATTACATAGTAAAAATCTAAAATCTCATCAAAGCGTAAAATCTTTTTAAAATACATAATATAAAAGAGATTCAATAATTGATTTCTAAATTTTCTAAAAGGAAGAAAGTAATCTAAATCTATCTCATCTTTCTCTACCCATATTCCCAAGGAATACAATAGGACAATCGGTTTGGATGGGATGGGTAGTTAGGATAGGAAAAAAGGGTGGGTCGAGAGGTCGAGTGTTCAACTCCCTCTCCCCACTCTTTTTTCTTAAAATTAATAAGGTAAATAATATATAAGAAAAGAATATTCATATTTGAAATTTAAAATTATTTTGACAAGAAATACTCCCTGTGTGAGAATTTTATCTTGATTTTCTCACCTGCACACGAGAATGTCGCCACCGTTTTTACCCAACCACCTTATTATTTTTTATAATTATTTTATTTCAAAATATACATGCATTAAATTTATTGAAATAAAAATAACTAAGAGCTTATCCCACAAGCATAAGAATAAAATAATGATAATTATTTAGGCCTTTTCAATTGTTTCATTTTTTAACATAGGGAAATAACATGAAAATGAAAATAAATATTATACTTCCTTGATATTTTGCATATTTAGGACCTGAATTTTTAGGTGTCAACAGTGGCTCTTATTGGGGACGTGCATTCATGCCTGGATGCAGTGAGAGTCCAGTTATCTCTGAAAGGCAGACCACTTGAAACGTAATGTTAAGATAATACCAAAAAATCATTAAAATCAACACTACTAACCATGATGAAATATTTATTAGAGTGCTCAATTTGGGGCAAAATTTAGATAAGATGAGAAATTACTTTTAAGTATAAATAAATCTTTTAGCGACATTTCACACGAATATATTTTCCCTTTAAAAAATCTAAATAAATGAACTATAAGGAAAATTAATAATGTTTTAACCTCCAAATGTCAAAATAACAAAATTCTTACCTCAATATTTACCTTGAAATGAATTACCTCTTGGCACAAACAAAATAAAATGCAACCTGCAGCTCCAGGGAATATAGAGTACCACCAGATGTTGAAACTTTGGCACATCAATCAGAAGTAATGGCAAACTAGCAACAGGAGGATGCATAGAACCGGTATATATCATGAATGCCACTGATGCAGCCAATGCAACACTGTGTGCAATCCAGCCTAAGCCAAAAATAGTGAGTGCAATCACCTCCAAGAAGTGCACAGCCAATGTGAGATACAAAGATGTTGTACTTTAGGATATAAAATTCAAAATCAACTTTGTTAATTTCACATGCTCAATAAGAGGCATGCAGTGGACTAATCATAGGATTAAAAGGACTATCTCCTAGTCATTGTTGATAATAAATCTGGCTTGATGGACGGTTGATCATGTGCATAGATTGGGTAGTTATGTCTGATATTTCTGCCTATATTATTCCCTTATATCCCTACGATGTCTAGAAGATCCTTAACCTTGTTAATGGGCGGATCATTACCATCTTACTGAGATGCTCATTCTTCAGATTATATCGATGTTGAATCTATTTTGCTGACTAGATGCTGATGTTGTGAGTCTCCAAAAATGCTGATATACGATCCTCCTGTCCCTATTCCCGAACTGATTGTTCCACTCCCTTAGGCTTTGTTGATTCGATAATTGTTTTCTCCGATAATTGTCTTATTTGTTGATTGACCATTTGTTGTTGATTGGTCTTAGAATCGCTCACTCTATGCCTCTCTCAGACTCCTTACTCCCCTGCCAATATAGTTATTTACCGATGGTTCCTTGACTTCTATTGAGCCAGATTTGGATCGATACACATTCAAATACTACCTTTAGAACTATGTCTTTTGCCAGTTCACAGCCATTAAAATTTGGGTCATTTTTACAAATGTCTAGGCATTTTTGTTGCAGTTGGCTTCATAAAAATAAGTGAACTATCATAAATTTGTTTCTCATAAATGGGGAAAGGTCTGGGAACCTTTCTGGATGTATAGATAGTCGTTTGAAGCCCAAAAACAACTTCTAATTTCTGCCCAAATACAAAAAACGTGATTCATCTTCTTCACTAGTTCAGCCCGTAGTTAATAAATCTAGGCTGTTTCAAGCACGTTTTGACACCAAAAAGTGCTTAATTTCTTCTAAAAAACACCCCCAACTCATATACAACTTGGTTGGGAACATCTCGGGCACAAAAAAAAATGTTATTTTCCTTCAAAGTGATCCCAAAAATAGGCCTAAATCATTTGCACGAGAATCAAATTTTGTTGTTGTTATTCATTTCTGGATTATTGCTTTCACAAATGATTTATCATTTCAATTAGCATTTTCATTCTTCTTGCTCCTCATCATCCTCATGGATGAGGCGGCTTCCCTCTCATTCTGGATTCTAAAACTAGAGATTTGATCTTCATCCACCCTATTTTATCCTTACACTTCTCTTGTTCCGCATCAATTTCAAACAGCTTATCACGATCAATCCATGGTTCCATAATTTGTATGCTTGTTTATCGTGACATTTGAATAAAACTTTTAAAGTGGTATTAACTGTCTCCCCAACTCATGAGCATGCCGGCTTCAGATATATGTCAGCTACATATCCAAACTTAATATAAATTCTTCGAATTTATCTTGCATGATAATCATTCCTATGCCGATGAATCATTCGGTGTGACCTCTCCTATAATGTTTGAGCTTTAAATCATTGGCATAACATGAGCCAGATAAAAATAGGGTTTGGTATCTTAGATGAACTGAATGTTAGCACCTGATTCTGAAAGACGCTTGCTCTGTAAATATCTTTCCTATGCTCACAATTTGTGAAAAATATATTAATACTTTCATATAGTCATTAATAATATAAATTTAATTTTGTAAATAATAATAATTTGGTACAAATTATAGTAGATATTACAAGATATTCATCAATAAAAAGAATCACACATTTATTTACCAGGCTTGCATGTTTATAATATATAATTGTAAATAAACAAAATCAGGGTTTTATAATTAATATTTGATCACAAATGTAGGAAAATACAAGCCATTCTAAATAATAAAATAAGAAGATACTCCCCTTAAATGAGAATACATTGTCCCTTCAATTATTTTATTCCTGTTTCAGCATATCTCAAAGAAATAACAGTGAATCACATTCACCATTTTCTTCTCCACACGAGTGAAGATTGACATCACAACATAAATCTAAGGCATATACAATATATATATATATATATATATATATATATACTAACTATAAAATAAAATAAATAATTTAAAATAAAATAATAGAATATACATGGGAAGAAATAACTCCTTGGAATAGATCCCAATCCAGGATAGCTGAATGCTAGTGCTTTCTATTGGTAAGTTGGCTATATTGGTGTATATGACTTAGTATAGTGTTGTCATTATGGCAACAAAGTCATATAGTAGTTTGGAGTCAGCGCACTTGATGAGAAGATCAGAAATCAGTTAAGTGTTGAAGACTGGACAGTGTACAGAGTACCTGAAGCTCAGAGCATCAGCGCACATGCGTACGACTGAGTTATGATGTGTGCCCTAGAAGATAAGTTGGTTAGACTATATTCATGCTTAGTCTATGAGCGCGTGATCAGTTATGGAAGTATGCCAAAGTTATAGACAGTTGAAGTTACACAGCCAGTATGTGCTAAAGAAGAACAGAGTAAGTAGTTGACTATTAACATTTTGATTTGTGGTTATATTCTAATGTTGTAAAGGCTATGTGCCTATTATAATTAGGTTTCCAACATGTAAATATGCTTTTTTGTAAACACGCTTGAGCCAATTCAATTGAAAGCATTGTATGTAATGGGTTAAAGGGCCGACCTAGTTATTTGTTTTGTATGCACATATAAATATGAGATGCACCCATTGTAATTAGTATGGAAGTTGATATAGAGTTGAGATAAGCAGAGAAGAAGTGTGTGAAGTGTCTATAAGATGTATTAGAGCTTTGTAAGAGGTCAAAGCATCAGTGCATCAAAGGAACTGATCAGACAAGCAGTGTCAGAGTTACAGTTCATCCAGCAGATATAGTGTGTATCTAAGATCAGAAGGTTCTAGCCTTCACCACTTGAGCAGTGAGCTCTAGGACAGTGCGTCCGCACCCCTAATAGGGTTTATTGTAAAAAAATCCTAACAAGGTTAAGGATCTTCTAACAAGGATCATAAAACACTAGAACAGAATATTAGTGGGTGTTAATTCCCACCAAGGTTTTTACCTATTTGGGTTTCCCCGTAACCATATTTGTGTTATGTGTAGATTTCATGTTTCATGTTTATGTGGATGTTCATTTCAGTACTTAAGCATTTAAGTTTAGTTTAAAAATTAAGTGAAAAGATAAAATACAATGAACACTAATTCACCCCCCCCCTCTCTCAGTGTTCCCATTCCTAACACTTTCCTCTATCATAGATTTTATTCTCATCTCCACATTGTAGATAGTCGAATGTGGACCTCTAATCCAACTACACACGCAACATAGTCATTACTCACATGATTGAATTATGAGAAAGAGTATGAATTACTCAATTTGAAATCCATGGTGAAGCGACCTGTTGCCTCCTATGTAGACGGGGTGTTAAATTACTCTCAGAATGAAAGCCAACAACCATAAGACCAGTTCTACAATGGAGGATTTTCAAAAGTTATAATGACAAGCAAACTGAAATTAAACTAGAATGAATGCAATTTAGTCTAAAATGCTTTGAAGGAAATATGATATTAATCTAAATAGCTTTAAAAGAAATATGAAGTGCAAATTTACTCTAAGAACTTGAAATAAAGATTAGATTAAGCTATAAGAAAATAGATAAAATAGCTACAATGAAAATGCAATATTAGACTAAATGAAAATTAAGCTAATTGCAAATGAAAGCTTGAAAATATCAAATTGAGACTAAAAATCGCTATAGTTTAATTACTCTCAAAAATTGCCCTTTTGAATGAAGAAATGAGGTTCATTAAATAGACAAGCCCGGGAAGAGAATGAAGAGGCTCTTGATTTGAAACTCCTAACTCTTCATTCCCATTTGAGACAAAAAGACATGAATTACTTAATTAAAAGAATGGAAAATGCCACACAGGGTGACCTTTCGAATATTGTGAATTATTAATTCAAAAATGAGTGTCCATTCGAATAACAAGTAATAATTAGTTCCTTTTCATGTATATTAGCCAAATGGGGTGAGTTTAATCTAATTCCAAGCAATTAGGACTTTAGGATTAAATTAATTTATCATAGGGGTAATTTAGCTAATAAAAGTTGAAGACTTTAGGAATTAATTTTAATATTTGATTAATGCAATTTAGGGTTTTTGCAATTGACATCAAGTTGAATTAAGTCAGGTAGGAGGGAGAAAATTGCCTAGGAAACTAGGACTTTGGACATGTAAAATTGATGAAAATGCACCAAAATTGATTAAATTTATTAGGTGCCAATTTTGGGGTATTACATTTGCCCCTCTTTGAATTGATGTGCGAATAGCGCGTTGATTCAAAGAATAGTCTGAAGTGACAGATGACAAGCGAACAGATCAGAGCATCATTTTTTGAAGTTTAAGTTAGATTGCGAAAACAACAGTCTTGAGAGAAGATGAGAATCGGGGTTAGATTGCCCCAATGCCCAAAATGAGATTTAGATGCAAACTTAGGACTGTCTCCAGAATCAAGGTTAGATTGCCCCAATATAAAGCTCAGCCCTCCGAGACCCAGGTTAGATTCCCTAGATAATAGTCTAAGAGAGATTTCAAGAGCCATCTCCAGAATGAACCTTGACTCCCAGGAATTAGGGTTAGATTGCCCCAATACCTAAAAGATTTTGAAAACCATCTCCAGAACGGAGATTGATTCCCGAGTATCCAAGTTAGATTGCTCAGATACCTAAAAGATAGATGACCAGGTAGCAAGATGCGAGGCACGAGATGCCCCTAGCAATGAGAATTGATGATTTAGATCAAACTGATTCAAGAATGGATTCGACAAGATTCAAATGATGCAATCATCCTACCCCCTCAGGAGCGAAATTGAAAGATGATGTATCAGAAGGATGATTGACAATAAGAGGTTGTAGAGTAGAAGCAATTAGACTAGATTTGAGAAGCTGTAGAAGCAAATCAGAGCAAAGCAGAGGTCCTGTTGACCAAGTTTGACCACAATTGACCATGGTTGAATAGATTTGACTAGAGTTGACTTTGATGAAAAGGGAAATGATCTTGACAACATGATGCAAAGATGAGGGTCTGGCAAGAAGATGACACCAGAAGGCTGACTACACAAGCATCTAATCCCAAAGGATCCCAAAATTTAAAATGCAATTTTGAGCTATCTAGAGATGTCAAATTTCAATTTTGATCCTGAAAATGGATTCAGAGAAGTCGATTTAGCCAAGGGTGCAATTTTTCCACAAAATGGAGCACTTTTGAAAATTAGGTCAAAAGCTATATAAGGCCCGAATTGGTCATTTTCAATTCATTATTCACCTTCATCTTCTTGTGATTTTGAGCTCTAAGAGAGAAATGGAGGGTCTTCCGCTACATACGCATCGATTTGAGTGATCCTGACAATACACCCAGCCAGTGGAGTATGACGCACCTGTAAGTAGTCAATAAACCTCCTTGCATTTCAATTTGTACCACTTTTTAGGTCAATTTAGGATGATCTAGCATAGTTTTAGGTCGTGTTCTACCAATCTCACGAAAGGAAGTAGTTTCCTCGCACCAGCCTAGATCTCCCTTCATGAGAGGAAGTAGTTTCCTCACATAAGTTAGGTCTTCTTCACGCAGGCTCTGTCTGGAAGCTCACACAAGCTAAAAGCTAGTCCCACACGAGATTTCTCCTATTCACACAAGGTCAAGTCCTGTCTCACGCGAGGAAACTATTTCCTCAAGCGAAAAGCTACTGCAGATTTTGAATGCTTTTGTCAAAATTTGTCAAGTTTGCATAAAATCAGTCAAGTAGAGAGTCACAGATTCATGTCTAGGATAGATGTCTTGCTACATTTACTGTTGTGTTGAAAACCATCATGTTGAGATACTGATCCAATGTCATTTCTTGCTTTGCAGGTTGACTTCCCTGATGTTGCCTTCAGGACACACCATCCCGTTATCACTACATTAGTGTAGAGACTAACAGATGCAGAGAGTACTCACATTGAGGGACTCAGCCTGGGATACTTGCGTGATCTACCTGACATTTAGGTAAATCATGGTATTCTTGGTGAACTCATAGAGCATTTCCATTTGAAGACAATTCCACTTTTCGATGGGGGAGATGACTGTGACTCCCAAGGACATATACAGGATTCTGTGGATACCCATCTATGGTGCTCAAATAGACTACAACACACAACCGTGAAAGAGTATAGTAGCCTTGAGGACTATCTTCAGGGATGATCTAGTGATGGGTCAGGTCATCTCCTGGGAGGATCTAATGCACAGATACGGTGATGCTCACCCATTAGCCATTGTTCTTGCTATGTTTCTGAGCTTCTACCTTGTTCCAGATTGAGGTCAGCATGGTCTAGAGTGTGGCTGGGGTATGATGCTGCAGAGGATGTTGGAGAGGCCAGTCATCAAGTTTAGATGGGGTGACTACATGCTAGCCCACATGTATCATAAGATGCATGAGATAGTATATCACAGTGCGAGGATGATGGCGGCAAGTCTCTTCGTCTTGCAGATCTGGGCTTGGGAGCATCTCCCTGTTTGCAAGCCTATATATCATGACACATGATAGGCTCTTGAGCCTTATATTTATAGGTACATAGGCTCGATGACTCAGCCTCTTCTAGGTAAGATGGAGTAGTGGAGAGGATAGCTAGATGATATGGCAGCTGTAGTCTGGAGACCTTGGGTTGCCACTGAGCCCTGGGATGATGCTTGTCAAGAGCTTTCCTTCATGTTTGTATCACGTCCACTGATTGGATGGAGTGTCACCATTATTGAGAGATTTCTTGTTACACACATCCTATGCTAGTTTGGTAGGCAGTAGGACATATCACATGATTACTACCCATATGTCCGCTTCTTCGATGAGGAGAAGGGGTGGCATGCGAGACTGGATCCAGGGTAGTGTGCGATAAAGGCATGCATTCCAGCTACATAATGGGACTATATGGTGTATGTCACCACTGTAGGAGTGATGCCTGCATACAGGGACCAATTGATTGCATGTCCACAATCAAGATTCACAAATCCTATTGGTATGGGAGCATAGTAGCAATAGCAAGTACCAGATCAGCAGCCACCATCTCAGCAGCCACCAGTTCAGCAGCCTGCACAGTAGTAGGTTGCACAGTAGGGACATCAGCAAAGAGTGTTGAGACCTTGAGAAGGACATACTAGCATCCCTGTTAGGACCATGGGCTCAGATGCAGGAGTTGGGAGTAGTGGGACCTAGCAGAGGTCGACTAGGTAGCAAATAAGTGCTACGTCACAGCAGGCACCACCAGATGATGACACTAATATGCTTGATATTCTGGCAAGAGCAAGTACACCATAGCTATAGGAGGCTCTCAAGAAGAGCCATGAGAGTGTGTGATAGGTCTAGTGGGAGAGGGATGACTATCACACTTGAGTCATCAAAGAGGAGACCCGGGTAGCTGATAGGGATGCAAAGATTAGGCAGCTACGGGAGGAGCTGGCACAATCAAGGATTGAGATGAGATATGAGGCTACTCAGGTAGCATACTACTATGCAGCTTACTGCAAGGTCATTCCAAATCTATCAAAGTAGGTACCGCCATTTGTTGATTATGTTGGAGCTCCGCAAGCACCTCCACCAGCACCTCCACAGGCACCACCATAGGCACCCCCACAGCAGGCACCACAGGCACCCCCACAATAGGCACCTCCATAGTGGTCGATGCCCCTTCCACAGAGACCACTACCACCACCTCCTCTAGGTGGCACTGGGTAGAGCTAGCACATTTTAATATACTTGTACATTGTAGTCCATTTTTGATACTGTGCTCGAGTAGCACCTTCTCTTTTGTACATGACATTGCTCGAGATATATATATGAGATCGACAGTTTGATAGCATCGTACTTGTTGACATATTGCTTTGATATTTATGTTTATGAGATGTTTCTATATGCTTAGATGTATGGATAGAAATGTATGAAATGCACATGTTTCCTTTTATGAATATGAATATGCACATGGTTTATTTTATGATGATGCAATGTGAAATGCAGTGATAGATGGATAGAATGTATGCATATGTGTAATGTATCATTTGAGTTATGCTTATAATGGATGCACTTGTATATGTAGAGGCAAATGAATTTATGAATGAAAATGGAAATGAAATGAAAATGCAATGGATATGTAATGTATATGGTACTAATCATCTCATGTAGGATTGTCACAATATATGACAGGTACTAACCAAAAGGAATACGTTTCGAAGATCAAGAGTGAGAACTGGACACTTGTGCAGCCAAGATGAAACTGAGACAAAAGATGAGAACCTTTGATGAATAGAAAGCAATCAAGAGAGTACCAATATATCATCTCAAATGCAAGCTTAGCATGAAATGCAAGCCTAAACTAAAATGCAAGCCTAAGCTAAATGCAAATGTAGAATGAAAATGCAAACCCTAGGACTTGGTTGTTGGACTCACCGTATTATCATCATCGAGTTCATTTAAGCACGGGATGATCACAAGATGCCATAAAATCCTCACTAACATTACAATTATGAGAATATGAATATGACATAAGTCTTAAATTTTTCAGAATGAGGTGTAAGCATTAAGGCACAAGAAGCCAGAATGACCTGAACACCTATTCCTTTCGATTTAGCAAGTTAACATAAGCATCAAAGCATAATTGCTAGAATGACCTGAATGTTGCTTACGAACAAACACACCAAACACGTGAGAGTTCCTTTTGTTGCCAAAGATTTCTCGCAATGACCCTTACGTTCACTTAGTAGGACGAGCATTAGCAATTTTACTTATAGCAGAAAGAAGTCACTCAAAATAGACAAGGAGAAGAACCAACCTCACCAAAGCATCCATATAAAAGGAGTTGAGGTACGCATGGCCATCCAATATGAGATGAAGGCTCTTACAGAAAGACACCCCTCTTAGATAGATTCCTTGGATCATTGGAACTAAACCAGCAAATAGAAAACAAAGGAAAGATCATGCCCCTAGTCTTCACATTTCTCAGTAAAGAAAGACGTCTTAGATTCGCTTGAGGGGAAATGATAAAGTAAAAAACAAAAAAGAAAAGGAAAAGTTCATCATGCTTTAGAAGAACACAAAATCAGTTTTCAATTTTAGTTTATGTTTGTGTTCAAGCGGATTGAAGTCAAATCGAAAGTGCACAATGTTTGAAGTCTCGACGGGATAGCAACAGTAGGCAGACGCAGTGATTTTTTACCACTGGTGGCTATTGTGAGAGATGAAGTCTCAAGAAGATATCAGAGCATGGACCAAGTATCAGTAGGCAAACATAGTGAGAACCACTGGTGACCGATACAAGGAAGATTCTCAAAAGAGAGTATAAAGCACGAGAGAAACATCAGTGGGCAGACATAGTGAGAACCACTAGTGACTGATGTAAGGAAGACATCCTGAAAGAGAGGGGTTTGAACAAGAGCTAAGTATCAGTAGGCATGCATAGTGGGAGCCATTGGTGACCAATACATGAGAGATCCTCAAGGAGAGAGATCTCAAAAGTAGCTAGGCATCAACAGGCAGACGCAATAGGAATCGCTGGTGACTGATGCACGAACAAAACTTCTGAAAGTGATAGGACAATGCCCCCCAGACCAAGAAGGTGCCCCCAAGTGTGAACCAGTTCCAATCCATGAAGAGTCAAGGAAAATCTCAAAGACAACTGAAGGCAAGTGCATGAGCTGGCAAACTAAAGCAGTAAGCGAACTAAAAGCAGGAAACAAACTAAAGCAGGAAAGTGGGAAAGCAAACTAAAGTAGGAAAATAAGTGCCAAGGGATGCTGAGATGAGATGTAGCTTCAGGAAATAAGAGATGCCTATTTACCAGGTTTTCACCATCTTGGTAGAGATTCTATTTTTTCTACCATGACGCTTGTTTACCAGGTTTTCATCAATGGCACATTTTCTTCTTTTTCAATTTTTTTGTACTTTTCTTCTTCTTTTTTTTCTTCTTTTTTTTCTTTTCTTTTTTTGAATATTTCTTTTTTTTGTATTTTTTATCTTTTCACTTTTTTTTGTATTTTTTCTCTTTTCTATTTATTTTTTTTATTATCAAGGCACCTATTTACCAGGCTTTCACCAAGATAATAGATACATCAAAGCACCTGTTTACCAAGTTTTCACTAGGATGATCATTTTTCCAGGATATTTTACAATTTTTAGGATTTTTTGCAATTTATCAATTTTTGGAATTTTTTCAGGACCAATAAGTATGTACATGAGCACACAGAGAATGTCTCCGCTGTAGAATTTCTTCAAGTGAAGAGCATTGATAGGCTCTTTGAGCTATTCTCCTTCAATGGTGGAGACTCGATAAGCACCAGACCCAAATGCTACAGTAATGACATACAGACCAAGTCAGTTTGGTTCAAATTTGCCTTTCTAGACTCGCTGCTACTGATTTTTGGGGTTCTCTCTTGGGACGAGATCACCCACTTGGAATTCTCTTTGTCTGACTTTCTTATTTTAGGCTTTAGACATCCTCTTTTTGTATGCTCTTAGATGATCGAATGCCACCTTCCGATGTTCATCAAGCAACTCAAGCTCTTGAAGCCAGGATATTCTATTTTCTTCATCAGTGATGAGGCCCCTTAGAGAGATTCGCAATGTTAGAATCTTGACCTCAATAGGTAATACTACCTCTACTACATAAACCAAGTTGAAGGGAGTGGCCCCTGTTGGTGTTTGGATATTTTTTTTGTAGGTCCACAAAGCTGAATTAATCTAGAGATGCCAATCTCTACCAGATTTATGAACTGTTCGGTGCAAAATTTTTAGAATTGTCTTATTAGAAGCCTCTACTTGTCCATTACCCTGGGGATAATAGATAGATGACCAATGCTAAATAATTCTAAATTTGGTGCATAAGTTTGTTAGGTCCTTATTATTGAATTGTCCCCCATTTTCAGTGATAATAGATGAGGGTATACCATATCTACAAATGATATAGTTCAATATGAACATAGCAATAGTCTTGTCATCAGCTACAGCTAGAGGCACTACCTTAATCCACTTGGTAAATTAATCAGTAGCTATAATGATAAACTTATGTCCTCTTGAAGAAGAAGGATGTATCTGATCGACCAAGTCAAAGGCCCATTACTGAACTAGCTAGAAACTGATGAGAGGACTAAGCTCTTTAGCAAGAGCATGAATTAGATTCTTGTGAAATTGACATTGTTTGCAAGTCTCGGCATATTGAACAGCTTCTTTTTCCATGTCCGACTAGTAATAACCAACTCTAATAAGTTTCCAGGCTAATGTCAAAACACTAGAATGAGACCCACAGATACCTTTGTGTACCTCAGCTAGCGCACGTTTGGACTCATCAGGTTCTAAACACCTAAGGAGGGTACCATCTAGACCCTGTCTATACAATTCATTTTCTATGAGGACATACTGTGAAGTAGTATGAATAAGGTGATGCTTTTCATTCTAGGTATAGGTGTCTAAAATGATCTGGTCACAAAGGTAGGAATAGATATGGTGGTAGCAGGATGAATCATGTCCAATGACTAAACAAATCATCCTGGATTCAGGAATATCATAGGCAGGGCAGTGTAATGCCTCCACCATGAATTTGTGTCTGAAGTTATTTTTTGGCATTTGTAACATTGAAGAAAGAGTGGCCATAGCATCAGCTGCTTTATTTTCTACCCTCAAAATTTGCTAGAAAGAAATGTGTGTAAAGTACTATTTGAGATCATCCACCATTCTTTTGTAAGGTACTAGCTTGTCATCTTTTTTTTGGTAGACATCATTGACTTGGTTGATGATTAATTGAGAGTCTCCAAAGACCTTGAGCTCATCCACATGCCATTCAAGCGCTATCTTCATTCCATTGATGAGAGCTTCATATTTATCTATGTTTTTGGTGCAAGGGAACAACATTTTGAAAGCTTTTGGTAATGAGTATCTTTGAGGTGTAACAAATAGAATGCTTGCACCGGATCCTTGCTAAGTGAATGATCCATCAAAGAACATGCTCTAAGATTGATGTGTGAGAAGCATGATGGATTCATCTAGGAATTCAATACTCAAAGGATGGTGATCTTTCAAAGGAGCTTCCACTAGCTGATCAATAATTTCTTGTCCTTTAATAGCTTTTCTTTCCACATACTCAATGTCAAATTCACTAAGTATCATCACCCATTTCACTAATCTACCCATGAAGGCAGCCTTGCTTAGTAGGTACTTTAGTGGATCAATTTTTGCAATAAGCCTTGTGGTGTGAGCCACCATATAATGCCACAATTTTTGAGAAGCAAATACTACTGCTAAACAAGCCTTCTCAATGACAAAATAGTTCATTTCATAGGAAACCAATGTTCTACTGATATAGTATATGGCTCTTTCTTTGTTGTTCTGATCTTCTTGAGCTAGGAGAGCACCCAAAGATGTGTTTGTTGCTGAGATGTATAGTATAAGAGGCTTCCCATGAATAGGAGGCATCAAAATTGGTGGATTAGCAAGATACCATTTTATTTGGTTGAGTCCTTTGTCACATTCCTCATTCCATTCATAGGTCACATTCTTATGCAAAGTTTTAGTAAATGGTTGTGACTTGTCGGCCAACTGTGAAATGAAGCACCAAATAGATTGTAGCCTTCCTTGTAATCCTCTCAGTTGACTAATATTATTGGGTGGAGGCATGTCCATAATAGCTTGCACCTTTTCAGGATCAACTTCTATGTCTTTAGATGAAATGATATAGCCCAAGAGTTTCCCAGAAGTAACACCGAAAGCACATTTATTTGGATTAAGTCTGAGACTAAATTGTTCCATGCGGTCAAGGATGGGACCCAAATTTGTGAGATGAGTTCTTTGCTACATGTTTTTTGCTAAAGTATCATCCACATAATCCTCCATCATTTTATGCATCATATCATGGAAAATAGTAGTAACAGCTCTCTAATATTTTGCTCCAGCATTCTTAAGCCCAAAAGGCATGACATTCCAACAAAAGGTGCCCTAGGCACATGTAAAAATGGTCTTTTCTTGATCTTCTAGCACAATTTTTATTTGATTATAGCCATAAAATCCATCCATCAAGGAATACATATCATATCCTACTGTCATATCTACTATCTTATCAATATTAGGTAGTGGGAAGTCATCTTTTGGACATGCCTTATTTAGATCTCTAAAATTTGTACACACACAAATGGATTTATCATGTTTAGTGACTGGAACAATGTTTGAAATCCATTCTTCATAATCAATAGTTCTTATGAAACTAGCCTTAAGAAGCTTTTCTAGTTCTACTTTGACCAAAAGTGCTACATGTGGATGCATCTTTCGCAGCTTTTGTTTAACAAGTTTGATTCCTGGTGCAATGGACAAATGGTGCATGATTAGATTAGGGTCTAATCCAGGCATGTTAGAGTAGGTCCATGCAAAGTTTATTTTCTTTCTCTGAAAGAAACTAGTGAACTCTTCTTTTTCTTCAGCAGACAATGATTTTGCTAGATGAATAATCAATGGAGCAGCCTCTGTACCCAAATTTACCGACTGTGTCAGCTCAATCAATATTGATGACCTCTCTTGAAAGTGGCTCGAAAGTGTACCAAGTATCTCATCCTTGGGCACCTCAGAGAGGTTTTCACCCTTGGATATGTCTTTTATTTTTACTATTTTTGGCTTTGATACTGCCACAAAGTGGTTTTCACCATTAGAGCATCTATTTTTTCTTCTTTTAATTTTTTGACTAAGATACTTGATATCTGCCTCTATCATGTTGACACTACCTTTTTTGGTGGAGGACATCATAGGTTCAATAGCATGGAGGTAATAGGCTAGATCATAATCATTCTGGAATGTTAGGACTTCATCAGATTCAGAAGGGGAGCTCCAGTTTATCAGATCAGGATGGCGGAGTGAAAGGGAAGTAGTGACTGGTTCAAATACATTCAAAGCCTATAGCAATCTCATCCAAAGTAGCATTTGAATCCCTAAAAGACCTTGCATCGGAAGTAGAGGACATGTGTACAGTTTCACAATAGATGAAGATAATCACACCATTGTCTCTCCTTCAAAGATAGTATATATATTCTAAAGATTACCTATTCCATCATGAAATACACTTGAATTGTCAACCCAGGGATGTAGGACTTGAAATGGGCCAGCACAATTTTTAAACTAAGTTCCTTTAGGAGTCATAACACCTATGCTACAAGAACGTAAAAATGCATTGGAAGAATCTATGTTACTGCTACAAAATAGTAAACACACTTTGGCTATCAAAAAATAATTGCAGGAAGCTTCAAAAATGAACCTAAACTAATTAACAACTCAGAATATCCACTATGATCATTTTATGCAAGTGTTGTAGGAACTTCATAGTAACAATGCTACAGGACTAATACAGTAAATCTATCTAAAAATAGGAAACTGCAGAAAATGAATCTATTCTACCTAAATCTATTCCACCTCCCAAGTGGGCCCCCTTGGTCGGTTTTAATTAACTATGAACACAACAAGTGCTTCAAAATATTTCTTCCATTAAAATCCTTCTTTGATTACATAGGAACTGAATAATCTATGAAGAATAGAAAAAGTAACTTCTGAGTCTAAATCAACATTATCTATTTTCTCATTAGCTTTCTAGGACAATCCAAGATCCAATATATATAGGATTAGATTCTTTAAAAACATTCATAAAATTCTTAAGCAAACATCACTAGAAAAGAAGGCGGAAGATCAACCATGACATAACACATTTACTGCCAAGCAACAGAATAACAACTTGCAAGAAATATAGCAAGTTGTATCCCCTATATTCTCTGGAACTCCTTTGCAGGTGCGGCTTATTCAATGGAATTGAACTGCGCTTTCTTTACCATGACCGGTCTTCATTGTCTTCCTTCTTAAATGCAGTAATCACCACTCCTTGCGTCACTCCTCATTCTCCTGAAAAGTTAGCAACATCTGGAATATACATGCAAGATAACATTCCTACTTTTACTCATATGTTAGAGCATAGCTTAAAACAATTATATGAAATACTGCATTCTATGTATAGTATTAAGCAAAACATGTCATACACACTACCCATAGGTTTAGTAGGTTCTAGCTATTTCTGGCATAAGTTCACAAGATAATTACAACAAGTGTTCAGGAATGTTTTGTTAAAACAAAGAGTGTGTCCAAATTATAAAAACTTATATCAAAATTAAGACATTAATATGCCTCATCATCTGCCCCCCACTATCCAAATGCTTTTCCTCAAGCATTATAATTATTTTCCATAGCTCTGAAGTCTCTAACTAAGGTTCTCCCCTTTTTCCCACTTCTGAAGGTGTAGTAGAATCCTCTGCTATGCTCCCAGTTATCACCTATGTGCTCCTGAACCAATAGGTCTAGTTTAGTAGCATTATTATCATAAAGAGGCCAAAGAAAAGTAGGAGGTTGAAAGCATAAGGGCATCCATAGTTCCTTTCTGATCTATCATCCCAGTTGTATGTATTTGGTCACCCTCTTAACAGCTATCTCATAACTGATAGGGCTATGTGGTTCTAAATTTTTGAAGGCATCTGGCAATCGACTCCACCTGTTCCTAATTCCTGAAAAATATCTTTGTTGTGTAAAATTTGGGAGTGTCTGGTAATATCTATAAACCTTTTCTCTTTCTACAAACACTTTAGACCTGATCTCTAGTTTTGGTTTTCCATAAGTTAATCTGAACCAATCTCTTAAAAGATCATCAAGCTTATGTGATTCAGCCCGCAGTGGCAAAGGTTTACATTTTTCAAGATCTATGTAGGCATTTAACTTCTGGTTATAGTTTGTCTCATTGTGCATCCAAGACATTAAAGCCCTAAGGTGAACATCTCCTATGTAAAGCAGAGGATTCCACTCTATTTCATGTGGAATTATGAAATTATGCAGATAGAGTTCACACAATAAATTCTTCTGCCATGTGGGCAGAGTCTGATACACATTGTAGAAATCTTGACCAGTTTTAAATTCACAATCAATATCCCTGATTGTCATCATTAATTGAAATAATGGAGACTGTTCCTTCAAACAAATATAATACACCCTTGGTGGTGATCTATAGGTCATGACTTGGCCAGTTATCTTCAAAGCCTTATTCATCTTTTGTTTCTATTTCTCAAGCTATTCCTTGAGGGATTCAATTTCCTCATCTTTATCAAATATTATTTTCTGCATTTGGCCTCTTTCTTGTTTCCACAAGGTCTTTTGAAAGATGAAGTGATTGTACAAACCAAATAATATAGATTGAATTGTAGATGGAGGAAATTCTTGAGCCATAGCTTTCTTCTTTCACTCCTTAGCAACTTTCTGGAAATAATGGGTGTACCAAGAGGATTTATAAAGTATGATAGAAACATTAGTGTATACAGGGACTGCTAGAGAAGTAAGTTGAACACTTTCAGGGGCATTTTCTAGGACTAGAGCAAGATTTGGCTCACACATTTCTTGATCACCCTGTGGCATTTCACTATCAAGCTTATTCTCACATGTTTCCACATTTTGGGGTTCCAACTATATAGGAGAGTCATCTGGAATATTCTCAACCTGTTGTTCTGTATGAGGTTTTGATACTTGACCTCACATGCAAGGGCTTTGATGTATAGGAACCTCTTTAACCTCTATTGTTTTGCGGGTCCATTTTGGTCTAGATGGTACTAGGATAGATGCTACAGGATTAGTTGCTACAGGAATAGACCTTTTTCTCTTTGTCACTTGAATAGTAGGGTTTCAGGCTTCCCTTTTAAAACTAGGGCTTTCTTCATCAACCTTATGTTGGCCTTTTTCTATGGTAGAGCTAGGTATATCACCTTCTAAAATAGGCTCAACAATATTATCAGTAGGAGGTAATGCTGGTTCTTTCTCTGTTTTAGCTGGATTATGACTAGGCCCCTCAATTTCTTCCTCATTCCCTAAATTTTGCTGGACAGGGTTGGCTTGAGGCTGCAAGGTTTTAAATTCAACAAATTTTGCCCATGATACAGGGGAAGAATCCCGAAGATACCTTTCAACTAAAATTTTAACTAGGGCATGATGAGAAATAGAATTTTCATTTCCTTTTTGAGTTTTCTCAGCACTTATACACAACATATTGTAAATGAAATTGGGGACATTAACTTGAATATTATGCCTTACACAACTGAGCAGCTTAAAATGATGAGCATGTAAGTTCAAAAATCTGCCTTTGCGGGTCAAATACCTGATGATATGGTTTGCCAATTCTGGATACGATGGTGGGAGAGAGTCTCTTACACCCTTTCTTTGAGATTTCCAATGGAGGGTCACTCGACCGAGAAAACTGTGCCCATGATGACCTAGCATCATGTTGATTTGGGTAATGCTCTCCACTAATTGGTATTCCTATGACTTCTGCTATCCGCTCCTCAGTAGCAACCACTTTCAATCCCCATTTTGTGGGTTCTCCTTCATCAAATGTCCTCATAAACTCCATTGCTACTTCGTCATTGTACTCAGTTAACTACAGGAAGTAGCCAAGCCATCCACAAGCATTGAAAGTACAGACTGCTTCCACATCTACTAGTAGAATACCATGGACAACCGGCTCATGTCTCTGCAATTGACCTCCCATCCTCAAAATGCCTAATTTTAAATTTCTCTATTTTCACCACCCTGATAACACTTTGCAAATACCTTCTTCTTAGAATTTAAAATGATTTTTCTGAGAAATGTCGATGCCACATTCTCTTAACACAACTCTATTATGTTTGGCATGTAAAATGATGATGCCATTAATTATGAAGGACATCAATGTTTTAACTGGGAGTGTTCTTTGTATAAATGATAGTCCTTTTAAGTCATGTCAAATTGAGGATATCTTTCCCAAAATCAGAATAAAAAGGTACGACAGATACAATAAAGATTTGAAAATTAAAATAGACCACAGCCAAAGTACAGCATATAACATGGACATGACTAGGGTGACGTGGAGATGACACTTGGAAATAAATATACTTTCCCTGCCCCCCATGAAATTTTGACAAGTGTCCACACTTAAAAAAAATTGCACAGGAATGGGAAACTGGCTTTAGTCTTATACGATACATTTAATGCAGTATTATATATAATTATTGAAACCTATGTGCTAAAAATGAGGAGAAAGTAAAAATGTGTACCTAAAACTTTTGGATCACACTTCCATATGCAAGTTGATGAGTTGGCGAAGTCTGGTGATCACTAAAAAGGTGTTGACGGCATGTTTTATTGAAAGCATTAAAAATGGAATTTGTGGGTGATGTGGACGATGAGTGGATGGTAGACAAAGAAATGAGATGAATTGACAAGAAGAAAATGAAAAGTGAGTGAAAGAATGGACCTCATATAGAATAAGGTTTTATTATGTGTTTCTCATCGAAGGCTTGCTATGGTACAGCTGTAGGAAGAAGGCTTGCACCCTCTGCTACAAGATCTATGTCCATTAGAGTTGGTAAATTTCTTGGTTGGAACTACTGCAAGAACTCACCCTTGGTCTATGGTTTATGATAGAGTCACAATTGGTGGCCATTTACAAGTAGTTTGAACTGGACTGGATCAATGGTTGTTAGCTGAATGGCTCCCTTGTCAAATACATACTGAATTTCATAAGGCCCTAGCCACTGAATCTATAATTTTCCTGGTATCTCCTTATAGCGAGAATCATATAGAAGAGCCCAATCTCCTACTTGGAATTGTTTATTCCTGATATGGGCATCATGCCATTTCTTTCATTGTTTCTGGATGATCTATGTTCTTTCCAAAGTTGTCTTTCTCATCTCATCCAGTGAGTTTAAGTGGAGAAGTCTCTCTTCTTGTGTTGTAGGAAGATTGATGTTTAATTCAAGAGCAGTGCGTAATGTTTTATGTTCAAATTCAATGGGTAACATTGCTGTTTTGCCATACACAAGTTCAAATGGGGTAAATCTAGTTGTTGTCTTCCATGTTGTTCTATAAGCCCAAACAGCTTCAGTTAATCTACTGCTCCAATCCCTTCTATGTATTTGCACTGTCTTGGTTAGAATGGACTCAATTTCTCAGTTGGTGACTTCTACTTGCCCATTTGCCTGAGGGTGATAAGGGCTAGATTTTTGGTGCCTTATGTTGTATTCTTTCATAAGTTCAATGATCAAATTTGATGTGACCTGGGCTCCTTGATCTATGACAATTTCTCTGGGAACTCCGTAGCATGTGAATATTTCTTCATATAAGAATTTAGCTACTTTCTCATCCCTTTCATTTTTCATCACCCTGACTTCCACCCATTTTGTTAAATAATCCATACATACTAAGATGTAGGATTTACCATTTGATGGTGGGTCAATTGGCCCTATGAAGTACATACCCCACTTGTCAAAGGGTGTTACAACCTATGGATTGAGTGGCATCTCATCTAATCTTGTTGGTCGGCCCATTCTCTGGCATTTGTCACACTTGGTGGTATAAGTTGCTGCATCCTTGTGTAGTGTTGTCCAGTAATATCTAGTTGTAAGTATCTTTAATGCTATTATTTTTTCTACAAAATGGCCTCCACATGGTTCATCATGGCAGGCATGTAATATGTCATATGTTTCATCTTCCCTGACACAGCTCCTCATGATTTGATTTGGTCTAGTATAGAAGAGATTGTTATCAATCCATGAATAATGAAAACTTTTATCTACAAGCTTCTTCCTATCTTTTTGGGAGAAGTGTGGTGGCATTTTATTTGCAGCAAAATAATTTTCTATATCTGTATACCATGGTGTATGGGTTGCTATGTGGAAAAAATGCTCATCTGGAAATGTATCTTCAATTGGAGTTGGATCTTCATCAACAAGTTGAAGTCTGGACAAATAGTCAGCAACTACATTGGCCTTTCCTAGCTTATCAACTATGGTAATATCAAACTCCTACAATAATAGTAGCCATCTTGCCAATTAGCTAGTTACGGTAGGTTTGTTCATCAAGTACTTTATAGCTGAGTGGTCAGTATGAACAAAAATAGGATAGCCAATTACATAGTGTCTGAATTTATTCAATGCATAAACTACAGCTAAAAGTTCCTTCTCAATTATTGTGTAGTTTAGTTCAGGGCCATGGAGACTTTTACTAATATAGTAGATTGCATTTTCAAGGTTAGCAGGCTTTTGTCCTAATACAACACCTACAACATAGTCTGATGCATCAGTATGGATATGGAATGGAATAGACCAATCTAGTCCCTTAAGAACTGGTGCTATGCTGAGGAGTTTCTTAAGCTACAGGAATGATTCATTACATGCTGGTGTCCAAAGGAATTCAACTTCTTTAGTCAACAATGTATATAAAGGACTAGCTATTTGACTAAAATTTTGAATGAAACACCTATAATAGCCAACATGACCTAAAAAATATCTTACATCCTTTGGTTTAGTAGCTATGGGCAATGTAAGGATTACCTCTATCTTGGTTGGGTCCACTTGTATCCCTGTTGCTAATATAAAATGACCAAGCACTACTCCTTCCTACATGAGCATGAAACATTTCTCACTATTAAGTGATAGATTATGTTCTTTGCATCGAACAAGAACCTTTTCAAGATTCTTCAAAGCCTCCTCAAATTTTACTCCAAACGTTGTAAAATCATCCATGTATATTTCCATACAGTCGTGTGAGATGTCAGAAAAAATACTTATTACAGCTCTTTGAAATGTTGCTAGAGCATTACACAGGCCAAATGGCAACACAAAGTCTGCAAAAGTACCCCATGGGCATGTAAATGTAGTTTTATCCTGATCCTCTAGAGATATACTTATCTGATTATAACCACTATATCCATCAAGAAAAGAAAAATATTTCTTACCAACCAAAGTATCCAGAACTTGATCAATAAATGGTAAAGGAAAATGATCCTTCTTTTTTGCTTTATTCAATTCTCTATAATCTACACAATAGATGAAGATAATCATGTCATTTCCCTCCCTTTTTAGGTAGTATAATCAAAGGTGAGACCCACAGGCTATCAGATATAGGGTATATAAAACCAGCATCAAGTAGTTTTTGTAGTTCAATTTTAACTATTTCCCTGAGTGCTGGATTAATTTGCCTCTAGGGTTGATGGAGTGGTAGGAACCCTTCATTGATATATATTCTATGAGTGCATAATGTGGGGCTTAATCCTTTCATATCTTCATAGTCCCATGCAAATTTCTTTTCATGTTTTTGAAGAAGCTCTGTTAACTGGTGCAGTTGTTTGGGAGGTAGTTTGTTATTGACATGGAGATTATGACCTTTTGACAACTCAACAGTAGTTGTGAGATTAATCATAGTAGCTTCAAAGATGGGACTTGTATCTAGTTCACATGGTAAAAGCTGATGGATAATGTTTGGCATCTTAGGCAGAAAACAATTTTTGGTATATTCCTCATATGTAGTTAGTTCCAATACAGAACTGTCAGATACATCCTTTTCTACCACACAAGTATTATTAAGAATACTCTGAATTACTGAATCTTCCTCCTATAGCTTTAGAAAAGACTATCTATGTAACATCATAAGCTGTGCTACAAATTTTAACTCTTCCTCTCCATCTCCTAAATCTGGCCATATAGGTGTGCTTAAATCTAGTTGGGGTTGTGTTGGAGGATACAAGACAAATTTTTTTGTTGCCTGTCCATTTGATATGATCATATTTCCTGACCTACAACTTATATTTGCATCAGCTGTAGCTAACCATGGTCTTCCTAGAATGACAGGGTAACTAGCTAAGTTGACTTTTGGAGATAGAATCATAAAATCTGTAGGGTACTCTAGAGAATCTAGGACTACTACTATGTCTTCTATCATTCCATTAGGAGTGATAGTAGAACTATCGGCAAGTTGTAGAATCATTGGGGTAGCCCATATTCCTTCTATGTTCAGCTTTTTCATAGTATCCTTGGTCATTACATTTATAGCAGCACCAAGATCAATCAAGGCATTTTTTATTGACTAACCATTTATAATCACATTCACAACTGGACTTCCTGGATCAGAATATTTAGGAATAACCAATTTTCCTAACATAATGTCAACCAGTTGTCCTATAACATGGACTGTGGTTGGGTCCTTTTTCTTCCTCCCAGGATTTTTAAGACAAGCTTCTCTGATTGCTTTTCCATAAAGAGGAACATCTTTAATAGCTTGGAACAGAGGAATCTAGACATGTATGTTCTTCAATTGGTCAATAATGTTAAAGCATTGCTCCTCTATTTGTGCAGGTTTATTTTGTATAAGCTTTTGTGGAAAAGGAGTTTCAATTGCAGTTTGAGTTTGAACTGTAGTAGTTACATTTTCTGGGTCAACCACTTGTGGCAGAGAAGTTGTCGGTGCTGATGCTGCAGGAGGATCTGGTATTTCAATTATTAAAGGTGGTTCAGGTGCTGGTAAGGTTGTACCAGATCTCAAATGTATATCTACAACATTTAGAGCATAAGTAGGATACTGCTGAGCATCAGCAGCATACATTGGCTATTGTGGTTGTTGGTTATTTGGATTTGGCTGAGGCTATGTAGGCAACTGAGTCTATTTTTGAGGTCCAAAAATTGCAGGAGGTGGCATTAGTGCAGGTGTATTTGCTAGAGGTGGTAAAGGTGGGTATCCAGTATTGTTAGACCATTGCTGAGGTCCTCTCCATTGGTTTGTAGACTGCCAATTCCCTTGGGGTGGTTGCCATTGGTTTTGGAATTGTAGCCATTGTTTTTGGAACTGTGGAGGATACCATTGACTTTGTGGATTATTTTTCCAAGCATTGTTCCAACTAGGTTGATTATATTGTGGAGGACCTTGGACACTATAGTTTTGCCATTGATTGCTATATGGATTTGAATTTTGTAAAGGGTCTTGGGGCATACCTTAATGTGGGGCCCATGTCTGACATTGAGCAACAAAGAATATTTGCTCATCTTCTCCTTCTATCTTTAGGTACTCAGTTGGAAGATGTTGGTTTTCCACATTTGCAACCAATTTGCAATGACAATCTTTCTTCTATTTGTGGTAGTGTGGACAGTACTTAGCTAACTGCTCCTCAGCTTCTGCATGTTTCTTCTTAGTAGATATTGTATCCAAATGTGTGGCAACATCATTGATGATGTCCTACTTGAAATCAAAAAACAAATTTGAAATTTCCATCTTTGAAATACCAGAGCCACTTCCTTTGGCTATTGCTGAGCGAAATCCCCTTCCTTTCTTTACTGCTGACCTAGAGTAGTTCTAGAAAATCTTCTGAAGGTCATCCCATGAAGATTTGCATATATCTCCTCCTGCCATCAAATCTAATGCTTCAAGACAGTTCTCATTTACTCCTCTAAGAAAAAATAGCTTATGGGACTCCTCTTGTAGGGTGTGTTGTGGGTTCTTTTGTAAGTTGAACAAGAAGCGAGATATATAATCTTCTAATGTTTCATCTTCCTATTGTGACATTCTAAAAATGTCATCACCTTGTGAATCATTTCCCCTACAATATTCCTTATACTTGTTAAGAAACAGGCATCTCATATCATCCCAATTTTCTACTGCATTTGCCCCCAAGCCCATAAACCATTTTAAAGCTGACTCTTTTAGTGTGGCTGGGAATAATTTTAGCTTGTGAATGTCATTATTATAGTCAAAGCTCTAGCATGGGATATCAAATTCAAACAGGAAAGTATCAAGATCCTCTGTGACGAGACCATAAAACTTTGGTAATGTTGATGTAGGTATATTTTTGAAATTGGGATTATTGACAAGACTTGGTATTGGAAATGGAAATGTGGGAGCTGCCATAGCTGGAGTTATGGGATATTGAAACTGTGGCTAGAAATTGGTAATTGTTGGAGGATTATGAATAGCAGGTGGTCTTGAAGTGGAGTTAGCATGGAAGCTAGCCAATATTTCCTCAAATGGATGGAGGTCAAATGTTTTCTGGATGTCTTCTTCTACTAAAGATGATGACGCAGTAAACTCTGGGCTTGCGTCTATAAATGGCAATTTAGGTTCTTTGAATTCTTCTTTTGCTTTCACAGGCTCCTTAGGAATGAATCTACCATGGACATCTCTCCTTCTTTGATGCATGCAAGAAATTGGTGACTTGTTAATAACGCTCACAATTTTGCAGTTCCTAACTATCAAACTAATCTGAAAATAAATGACTCATGAAGGTTCCTAGCTTGACACCATCCCCGACAATGGTGCCAAAAATGTATGGTTTCACAATAGATGAAGATAATCACGCCATTGTCTCTCCTTCAAAGATAGTATATCTATTCTAAAGATTACCTTTCCATCATGAAATACACTTGAATTGTCAACCCAGGGACGTAGGACTTGAAATGGGCCAGCACAGTTTGTGCACTAAGTTCCTTTAGGAGTCATAACACCTATGATGTAGGAAAGTAAAAATGCATTGGAAGAATCTATGCTACTACTAAAAAATAGTAAACACACTTTGGCTATCAACAGATAATTGTAGGAAGCTTCAAAAATGAACCTAAACTAATTAACAACTCAGAACATCCACTATGATCATTTTCTACAAGTGCTGCAGGAACTTCATAGTAACAATGTTGCAGGACTAATATAGTAAATCTATCTGAAAATAGTAAACTATAGGAAATGAATCTATTCTACCTAAATCTATTCCACCTCCCAAGTGGGCCCCCTTGGTCAGTTTCAATTAACTATGAACACAACAAGTGCTTCAAAATATTTCTTCCATTAAAATCCTTCTTTGATTACATAAGAACTGAATAATCTATGAAGAACAGAAAAAGTAACTTCTGAGTCTAAATCAACATTATCTATTTTCTCATTAGCTTTCTATGACAATCCAAGATCCAATATATATAGGATTGGATTCTTTAAAAACATTCATAAAATTCTTAAGCAAACATCACTAGAAAAGAAGGCGGAAGATCAACCATGACATAACACATTTACTGCCAAGCAACAGAATAACAACTTGCAAGAAATATAGCAAGTTGTATCCCCTATATTCTCTGGAACTCCTTTGCAGGCGTAGCTTATTCAATGGAACTAAACTATGTTTTCTTTGCCATGACCGGTCTTCATTGTCTTCCTTCTTAAATGCAGTAATCACCACTCCTTGTGTCACCCCTCATTCTCCTGAAAAGTTAGCAACATCTAGAATATACATGCAAGATAACATTCCTACTTTTACTTAGATGTTAGAGCATAGCTTAAAATAGTTATATGAAATATTGCATTCTATGTATAGTATTAAGCAAAACATGTCATACACACTACCCATAGGTTTAGTAGGTTCTAGTTGTTTCTGGTATAAGTTCACAAGATAATTACAACAAGTGTTCAGGAATGTTTTTTCAAAGCACAAAGAGTGTGTCCAAATTATAAAAACTTATATCAAAATTAAGACATTAATATGCCTCATCAACATGTTAACACCGGTGGCATCTAATTCGTGCGGCCTAGCACTAAACCCTTCACCTACTTTGAGAAGTCTTTCATACACATGGATAGTATCTATGTTTACATCATAAGTAGCATTAGACAAGGAGTCTAACTCATATTCATGTGAGTCATTACTTGATGTAGGAATTTCATTAGCAGCATCATCAGACTCATTATTATCCCTTGTGGCATTAATGGCTTGCTAAAGTTGTTCTTATTCAAAATACTTTTGAAAATGTGGTGGCCTATATTGTTCACCTATAAAATTGGGATCATCATTTAGTGTTTCTTTCCATTCCTCATATGTGAATTGATGCACTGAAGAGGTCTTATCAGAATCAGTATTGATATCAATATATGTCTCTACCATATGTACCAGTATGATAAGCTCGTCAAGTTCTGCAAAGAGTGCCACGAGATCCAGAGGAATAGGATATGGAAATGTGTCTTCATCAGAGCTGGCCTCTAGATTCACTTCTGGAGTGGCATCTTCAATATCTTGTTCAGATTCAGGTTCAGGCTTAGGAGCTGACACAAATTTCTTGGTCCCCAAATGAAAAGGAGTCTTTTTAAAGCCTAAGCCACTAGTATCTTTTGTGCAGCAGCCTGTAGCTTCAATGGGTTTTAGTAAGCCATTATCATTCTTTCCTATAGGACCACTCCCCTTATAACCAAAGTGCTTCATGATCTTGAAGGCCTCACTATATGGTTCTTGCTCTAAATCTAGAGGTGGAGTAGTTATTTCAACTATTTTTTTTCCCTTATAGATCCAAGCTCTAATAGCACTCTCTTCATCCTCATCTTCTAAAGGAGTAGAGGCCTTACAAAGGTGCCATCATAAACTATTTGAGGAGGAGCACTAGAAAGTTTTTTATTCTCAGAAGGTCTCCCATAAGAGCGTGGAGACAGAGGTAGAGAAGCCAATGATAGCACAGGTTCAATTTGGTATTCTGCCATCCATGTATCCTTAAGTCTCAAAATTTTTCCATTTCTTTCAGCTTAGCATCATAAAACTCAATGGATTCTCTATTTTCCAAAACAAAGCTATCTGCAGATTGTGCAAGAGTGTTGCAAGAGTAATTGGTATTAGTAGGTATAGTGACTTCCACCCTATGGAATGGAAACTTAATGCATTGATGGTACGTGAATGGAACAACCTGCATCTCATGAATCCAAGGCCTACCCAACAAGATATTGTAGGCAAGAGGAATATCAAGCACTGGGAAAGTAACATCTCTTTCAACAAGACCTACGTGGATAGGTAGTACAACTAAGCCTTGGGACTTGCATTCTTCCTCATCACAAGCTTTGATGGTAATCTTTTTGTGAGGGTCTATAAAATTCTCATCATAACCTAGCTAAATGAGTGATTTAGTGGAACAGATATTAAGACTAGCACCATTGTCTATGAGCACTCGGTGGACACATTTAGGGCCTATCATGACCTCTATATGCAAGGGAGTGTTATGCGGGTGACTCAAAGAGTGATCATCTTCTTTAGAGAAGGATAGATAGTGAGGCAAAGTCAAATGACCCACCATAGATTGGAACCAGTTGAGATCGAGATCCTTGGGAACATTTCCTCGGTAAGGGCCTTATCCAAAATCTACCTGTGTGCAGGCGAGATTTTCAACAACTCAAAAATGGTAATCTAAGCATTGGTTTACTGGAGTTGATCTAAGATGCTATAAGTAGCTGAGCTAGCTATAGGAATAGATTTCATGTTCTTGTTGTCGGGGCCAACAGCAGTCTTATCCATAATTTTCTTTGGAGCGAATGTGGAAGTATCGGGTCTCTTATCTGTAGTTTGTTTTGGAGTGGACGTAGAAGTATCGAGACCTTTCAAAACAACTCTTCCTCGCAATCAAGTGACAACATTAGCATAGTCTTGAGATTGTTCAAATTTAGATGAACGAGATGCAAAACTATGCAAGATAAAAGGAGTCTTAGATTTGGGAGCATCGCCACTCCCTTTAGAAGTGATCACGTCACAATGCTCTATCTCGACAAGTTCGATCAAACCAATAACATTGTCATTATTAGTGTACATGTAATTGACTTTAGCATTGGTATTCTTGGCATTTGAAGACTCACCCTTCTCATGAGGAGGGAAGGGATCTTTAAAAGCTTGATGGTCTGAATTCTTATTATGGTTCTCTACAAGGATGTCACCATTGTCAATGAGATCTTGAACTTTATGTTTCAGTTGGAGACAAGTAGAAGTCTTATGACCAATGTTTTGGTGATAGTCACAGTAAGCATTATCATTCCACCAATGAGGTCATGGTTGTGGGTCATAAGTATGCTTTTCCAAAGGAGTAAGAATTTGATTCTATATAAGAGTTTTATAGACCACATTAAGAGGCTCTCCCAAAGAGGTGAATTCATGCTTGGGTTGAGAGGCCCAAGGTTTGTTCTTAGCAAATCTTGAAGTTTGTTGATTATCTGTTGTGGTATTTTTTATAGCCTTAGCCACTTGTATACTGGAAGTAAGATTAAAAATAGGCTTTGAAGGCTTCACAGTAACATTATCTACCACTCCATCATTTACTACATCTTTGTTCGTATTGACAGTCTTTCCTTTATCCTTGTTTGTGGAGAATCTTTGTTTATTGTCCTTATTCAGAGTCAATTCTCCCCTCTTGATCATAAAGGCCTCTATTCACATTGCTTGTTTGATCATACTATCAAAAGTTAGAGGACCTTGCAATTACAATTGGTATCCAAAGTCTGGGACAAGATTGTCCAAGAAAATGTCAAGTCTTTTAGACTCTGGTAGCTTGTGAGGACACCTTGTACACAATTGTCTCCACCTTTGGAGGAATGTTAGGAAAGATTCTCCTTGTCACTATTTTAAATTGAAAAGATCCTCTATGTTGATCGGATGCTAAATATTATGCGAGTAGTGCTGGAGAAATAGATTAGCCATTTCGTCAAAAGTCTTAATACTAGTAGGCAATCTAGAGAACTATTCCATAGCTGGTCCACCCAAACTATGAGGAAACAAGCGCATAAGATAGGTTTGATCATGCATAAATTCCATAGACAATGCGCCAAACTCCCTGAAGTGATCTTGGGGATCGGTTGCACCCAAGTATTTGTCATATTTAGGGAGTTCTACACCTTTGGGAAAAGGTGGCATATGAAGACTTCTGTCAAAAGGGAAAGGACAAATGCTTTTCATCATAAATTGTTGAGCGGAATTGTCTTTATTCTTCGCAAGTTGACTAATCTGATCTTGCATGTCTTGGACCATTTTTTGCAACTTTGCGGTCTCAATTTCTTCTTCCTTAGCTACAAGTGTTTCAACTTGATAGTCTTGGGGTAACTTGGCCCCTTGTTTAGCTAACTCAAGGAAGTACTTTTCTTTCTCCTCTAGGAGAAGGATCTCCATCATCTTAATAAGACCCTTATTAGCTTTGGCAGCATCTATATCATGTTAAGTTATCACTTCATTTTCATTCCCAAGGATCTCATAAATGCTTAGGATTGGATCTTGTTGTTGATCATCTTGGTTTTGATCAAACGGAGGAGGATGATAGAAATAGGTGGGTTGTCGATCACCTTGAGGTTTGCTTCGAGATTGATCATCATTATGGGACTGATTTTGGTCATATTGAGTTTGACCATGAGGCTGCTCATTCTGAGGTTGAGGTTGACGTGGGTCATTAGAGGATTGACCATGATATTGATTGTTTTGAGATTGATCAAAGGTTTGACTGTACTTTCTTAGTTGGAAGTCAAATGGACCTCCCATCTTGTTTGTAGGCTTGTGCAGTACATGAATTCTTAGTGAAATGATATGTCTAGTGCCAAAAGGGCGTAGCCATAGTAACCTTTGGTGAATGGACAAGATCAAAAGATTTAACAAATTTAGGTGAGAAGATATCGTTAATAGTATCACTAGGTTCAATGATAGAACTATTCTCAGTAGGATCAATAGGTATGATAATAGGATTAGTCTGAGGAAGGGGTCTTCCAAAGTTGTGAAATAATGAATTGTCTTGGAAGAATGAGTTGTCTTGCTCTTGAAATGAGAAACTAGGTTGTGCTTCAAACAATGGATTAAAACACTCTTGAAACACCAGAGGCAATGGTTGAGATGGACTATCTTTCAAAGTATTCAATGAGGAAATCGAGGATATCTCACAAAGTTTAGATTTTGCAACAGATTCAGGATCATCTATTTCTTGATTAGGAGGTTTGCTTCTACCTTGATCAGGATTCTAAATGGGATAAGTCTTACCACTTCTAGTCGTGATAGCCATAGATGAAGATGAAACATGAGAAGACTCAGGGTAATGCTAGACTCTGTCTCTAAGAACAACACAAAGGAGATAAATGGCTAGAATAGCTAAGATGTGAGATGGATCTGGTATGAATCATCAAAAGAGGGGGCTAGAACAGTTGAGATAAGACTATCGCAACATGAGATACAAAAAGCATAAAGAGATAAGGTAAACCAATGAGAGATGACATGAGTCAAAGCAAAGATCGATCGATTCCTAACTTAAAACAACCAGTTTCTGACAATGAACGACAGGAAAATAGAAAAATAGAAAAATAGACCTTAGACAAAAAGTAGATCAGATAAAAAGTCAAATAGTCAATGAAAAATAGGTCTCTATTTTTGAAAACTGGGCTACAGTCTCACATGAGAGATTACCAGGCCACGCGAGAGAACAAAGTCTCATGTGAGAAAGTGCTCTAAAGAGTGAAACTTCACGTAGGAAAAGTCCAAAATCTGACAGTCTGACATAGTTTTTGAGGTTAAAGTTGAATTTTGAGGTTCAACCTGAATTGATGTCTGACAGAAAATCCAGTTTCCTGACAGGTTTGAAGAATAGTTTAATCAACAATCTCATTTTGCGATTTCAAGCATTCATTTAAAGACACAAAGGTTTAGATCAAGCAATTTTGATACAAGAAGTAGTCATTAATAGACCTATCAAGGACAAAGCAACTTGATAGCATCAGGGGATTCTTTGTTTGATAATGATTGGACAATGTTTAAGACTTGATAACAAACACATAACTTAGTCCTACAAAAAAAATGGTGAGAAGACAAAACCTTTTCCCCGTTGCTTGAACACATACGTGCACCTCACACAATCATGTCACCCCCCTAGAGGGTGCCCGTGTTTTTGGTGTTTCCAAGGACTCAATAGTATATGTTTGAAGGTTACCCTTGAAGCAGGGGCCAGCATCATATACCACATTCAAGCATCCAGGTGTATGCCTATGATGGGAATCTATGGGAGAGATTCTTCCCCATCCCTATGCAAAGATTATGACTCCTTTCAGAGGTGAACCAAGTAGGCAACTAGCTAGGGAAAGTTCTTAGTAGGCTTTCATTCATGCTAACCTTTGGTGCCCCTGATACAGGGCTAGGGCCTCGCAACCACACCAACACCTAAAAGTCATACACCCCCGCAAGAAGGGCTAGGAGCGGCACTACTCAGTATAACAGATGGAGCCTCCTCAAGATGATAGTCAAAGTCTTGAGAAGGAATTTAACATGTTTTTTGATTCTTTAGACTCAATAAAATGTTCTTTATTAGAGTGAGGCAGAACCACCAGTGAAAGGTGCGTACTCACTTGGTTGATTCCCGAAGGTTCAACTTCTGGCATGCCCTCTAAAGGTGACACAACTTGGCTTAGATCCAAGGGTTTGATTTTTTATTTCTCTCAAAGAGAGAAGAGCATACTTCTCTACCTCATCACTTCACCCAAACACATCAAGAAGATTCATCACCGAGTTAGCTTCACTCCACCACATCTACAAGCTTTTGGGTTTCTGTTTCTCTCAAAGAGAGAAGAGCATAATCCCCTAGCGAGTAGAAGCGTAAAGATTCACTACCTTTCTCCGCTTCCTCAAGAATTTGTCATATTAGTAAGATCATTAGGATTTCGGGTTCATTCATGGTCATCACCTCCATGTAACGAAGAGCCAAATTCCCTACTCACTATCAAAATCCTCAAGAAATTTTAACAAAGCCCTATTTAGACTACGTGAATGAAAGCAAGAAACAAACACAACATTTTAGCAAGTCTTTGAATATTGGCCTGCAATCAAATCATTAGCATGTTTTATGTTCTTGGTCAAACGTCCTGCAAAAAATTGTTATGCTGTGAAAATAACAAAGAAATAGTGAACAACAGCAAATAGGAAAGACAGAGACTGAAAATTTTAAAACACTGTATCCAAATCTCGCACGAGGAAGTACTCCACAATGTGTGAGAAAGTATAGGGTGTCGCACGAGGGTGCAATAGTTCATGAGAGAGAGTGTTACAGGGAGTGAAACTTTGCGTGATATGCTCTGGATTCTCACGTGAGAATCCATACACAGACAGTACAAACACACAGCAGAGCTTAAATTTCCTATTAGAAAAAATTGAAAATGAGGCCAGAAATTGATCTTTCTGCCCCACGGTGGGCGCCAAAATGTATATAGTTGAATGTGGACCTCTAATCCAACTACACATGTAACATAGTCATTACTCAGATGATTGAATTACAAGAAAGAGTATGAATTACTCAATTTGAAATCCATGGTGAAGCGACCTATTGTCTCCTATGTAGATGGGGTGTTTAATTACTCTCAGAACAAGAGCCAACAACCATAAGACCAGTTCTACAATGGAGGATTTTCAAAAGTTATAATGACAAGCAAACTGAAATTAAACTAGAATGAATGCAATTTAGTCTAAAATGCTTTGAAGGAAATATGATATTAATCTAAATAGCTTTAAAAGAAATATGAAGTGCAAATTTACTCTAAGAACTTGAAATAAAGATTAGATTAAGCTATAAGCAAATAGATAAAATAACTATAATGAAAATGCAATATTAGACTAAATGAAAATTAAGCTAATTGCAAATGAAAGCTTGAAAATATCAAATTGAGACTAAAAATCGCTATAGTTTAATTACTCTCAAAAATTGCCCTTTTGAATGAAGAAATGAGGTTCATTAAATAGACAAGCCCAGGAAGAGAATGAAGAGGCTCTTGATTTGAAACTCCTAACTCTTCATTCCCATTTGAGACAAAAAGACATGAATTACTTAATTAAAAGAATGGAAAATGCCACACAGGGTGACCTTTCGAATATTGTGAATTATTAATTCAAAAATGAGAGTCCATTCGAATAACAAGTAATAATTAATTCCTTTTCATGTATATTAGCCAAATGGGGTGAGTTTAATTTAATTCCAAGCACTTAGGACTTTAGGATTAAATTAATTTATCATAGGGGTAATTTAGCTAATAAAAGTTGAAGATTTTAGGAATTAATTTTAATATTTGATTAATGCAATTTAGGGTTTTTGCAATTGACATCAAGTTGAATTAAGTCAGGTAGGAGAGAGAAAATTTCCTAGGAAACTAGGACTTTGGAGATGTACAATTGATGAAAATGCACCAAAATTGATTAAATTTATTAGGTGCCAATTTTGGGGTATTACACACACAGTGTCATTATTCTGAATATATATTTATTGTTTCACATTTCATCATGTTCAGAGGCTTTCACCAATCTCCTTTGTGACCCTTTAAATTCATATTCTGGTTTATTTTTTATTTGTGTACCAATATTGTAAGTTGAGTCCTCTTCACTGTGAATTTTGTAGCAATGTTTGAAATTCATATTCCCATGGCTCTCATAATTTCTTTCAACTTGTAAGTCACCCTTTGTGTGAAGTTCTTTCCTAAGAGAACAAGTTTGTGAGGAAATATTCATGTAGTGTTCTTCTTGTTTGCCTATTGTGTCTGGACATGTATCATCTTCTTGGACGTTTTCAAATAATTCACCAAATGAAGTGTGACTTGATACATTATGATGAATATTTTTCCTGTAAGAAATCTCCTAAAAATAATCATCTGTCTTATTAATAAAAATAATGTCTTTATTCTTTGCAAAAAATTCTTCCTACTTATATTCTGAACATATTTCAAATTTGCCTTCATAAAACAATGATCCACATTCTGAATACATTTCTTCATCAATATCTAATAAATTTGAAATATCTTCAAAATTATTAACAAGAATATTTTCTTCTTCATGACTAATTATTTTACTTTCCTAAGTTTTATCTTTTATTTCATCAAATATCACCTCAGCATGTTTATTTTGATGATTATAGAAAAATTTTGGACCATCCTTTTGAATATACTTTTGATATTCAATGTCTAATATTTCTGAAATTTTCTCTGTAGTGAGAAAATTTTCTTCTTGCTCATGACTCTTATTCATTTCCACACTAGTTTGATTCAGGATGGATTCCTCTTTGATATGATCCAAATTTTCTGCTTTATCTGAGTCTAGGGCTTCACTAGGATTTCTCTTTGCTTTTGTATATTCTCTTAAAAAGAGCTTCAAATTTGGGTCATCTAAAGAAACTCCCAAATCATAAAGTTTTCTTTGAAATTCCCTTCTTGAAGGCAAGATATCTAACGATATCTCCCAATAGAAACCCATCATCCTTATGAACAAATAGGCTGTAGACTCACCCTCTTCTGATCTAGCCTCAACCATTTCATGGAATACAGCTTCCCACTTATTAATTATTTTTTCTCTCTCAGTCATTTTCTGATTCGGATCATGTTGGGGCTCACGTATCCCTTTATTACCTTGAAAAAAGAGATTACAATTTTCATTACTGCTCTCTCATCTATGATGGCTTGAATTAGGGAATTGTTCACAAGAAAACTCCTGACCATCTTTGTCAGGTTTCATTTCGGGCGGCACATAGATCATCTTCCTTTATGAATTTTTATTGTTTCTAATTCAACAAATATATTGTTTTTTAGAGATCTTCTCCCTAACATTGGTTTTTCTTAATCTCTCTGAAACTAAAATTTAGAGTCACCACCTCACTTTCTGTGAGGAAATAAACTATTCTGAGTCCTCTCTCCCAGTAGATTCTTACTTAATTTTATGACTATAACCAAAGATTCTGCAAATGTCTTTCACTGGTACTATCCCCAGTAGAGTCGCCAATTTGTTGGTGCCCAAAAATGATGGACCATTTTTGGCCAACTGACAGGCACACACTAGTACCTCTACAATTTTGTCTTGATCAAGCCAAGGCTGGTAGGCCTAAATTCACAAGCTCCCTATGCTACACAAATGCATGCACAGACAAACGAAATTCCTTCCAAAGGGGTAAATGATCTTTGGAGGAAAATGATATAATCTCCTGATAACTGTATTCTATGAAAGCTAAACTAAAAATTGAATTATTACTAAAAACCTAATTGTAAATGCTTTAAAGAAAGTAATCACATTTATTTATAAACTACAAAGAAGAACCATATAATAATTCTCAAACAATAACAAGATCAATGCCTAATGAAAATTTGGGTTATAGAGTCAGAAATTTCCAATCCTACATATAATCAGAGATAGTTTTATGAAAACTTACTTTTAATAAAGCAAGACTATCATTCCACAGGCTTCCTCTTAATTCACAATTCAAATCAATTTACACAACTAATCCTATCGAATTTAACTCAAATTAAGAGACTGATAAGAACAATGGTAGGTTCATAGACCATACAATTGATACTCGAGTTGTATATATTAACTTTGAATTATAATATTCAGGGAATAGAACACAGTGGAACACCCTAATACACAAAGTATCTGGAAAACTAACTGAAAATAAATAACATATAACCTCAAATAAACATGAAACAACTTATCTCATACGACATTTGAGAAATTTGCATATGATGGTTCAAAATTCGTAGTGGCTGGAGTTTTTCCCCCAATTGTGTTGTGTCATTTTTTATTTCAAATGATTCATTATAAATATTCTATTCAAAGGTTTCCTATGAAAAGACACACCTTTTCACAGAAACCTAATCCCAAAACTAACCCTAAAATTACAATATTAACCATACAAATGGTTTTGTGGAAAAATATTTCCTGTATTACAAATAGGCTTTGTCACATCTTCAGGTATTTTTCTTGATAATCCACATGTTTAACTCCTGCACACAAAAATCCGATATTAGATAATCTTTCAATAAATTTTAAATTTAGGGTTATTATATTTAATAATGTTCCAAGCTTTTAAAATGATCCCTATTTAAGATTTATTTATTTTAATAATTAATAATGTATCAAAATAAAACATTAATAAAATTATGACATGATGTCTATAAATGTATTTGATAATAAAAATGAAAATACCAATAAGTTTTAAACAATTAATCATAGGTACCCACTTTTAATTATCAAAAATATGAAAATCCTATTAATTAAGATAAAACCTAAGATCAATAAATGGGAATATAAATTTATATTTAAAATATAAAATTTTACTTTCAAATTCTAAATATAATGTATTTCCATTTCAAAATATCTCTTCAAAAATATATAACAATATTAATTTCATATAGAAATATTTCTAAAACATTAAGGTACATTAGTTGTAAAGATTATAACTCACCCTAGAAAAAAGGGGAACACTTACCCTAAAGTGATATTTTAAGATAATTTACATAGGGTAAGGGTATTAATATTTTAGAAAGAGGATAAAAATAACAACCCTAATATCAAGAAATTTATTCAAATGTAAAAATAAAATATACTCTCACAACTCATTAAAAATGCACTTAGGTTTTAAGGCAAAATAATTTCTCTCTAAAATAAAGCCCTAAATATGCATCTCTATGAAATGAAAATAATAACATAATAATAAGAGCATATATATTCAAATCACGTAATTAGTATTTGCAATAATGAGAGATGTGAAAAAATGTAAATCCAATAAGGTAAAATACAATCCATTCTACCTTAATAATTTGATTTTAAAATTACCAAAGAGTAAAGTAAGAGATTATTTTAAATATTTTGAAAACTCAATTTATGCCAAATATATTAAAATAGTTTCAAAACATATAAATATAATACAACTTACCAAAATGAAATACCTTATTACCTTATTTTCTCTTTAGTAATTTAAGGTAAGTTAAAATATGCCCTAAAAAGAATTACATAGTAAAAATCTAAAATCTCATCAAAGCGTAAAATATTTTTAAAATAAATAATATAAAAGAGATTCGATAATTGATTTCTAAATTTTCTAAAAGGAAGAAAGTAATCTAAATCTATCCCCTCTTCCTCTACCCATATTCCCAAGGAATACAATAGGACAATTGGTTTGGGTAGGATGGTTAGTTAGTATAGGAAAAAAGGGTGGGTCGAGAGGTCGAGTGTTCAACTCCCTCTCCCCTCTCTTTTTTCTTAAAATTAATAAAGTAAATAATATATAAGAAAGGAATATTCATATTTGAAATTAAAAATTATTTTGACAAGAAATACTCCTTATGTGATAATTTTGTATTGATTTTCTCACCTGCACACGAGAATGTAAATAAATTAATTTCTCTTCCAATCCTCTTAAATAATAACAATAGACTAATTGGTTAGAGGGTAGAAGGGTAGGTAGGTAGGAAAAAGGGTTGGCTTGAGAGGTCGAGTGTTTAGCTCCCTCTTGCCACCTTTTTTACCCAACTACCTTATTATTTTTTATAATTATTTTATTTCAAAATATACATGCATTAAATTTATTGAAATAAAAATAACTAAGAGCTTATCCCACAAGCATAAGAATAAAATAAAGATAATTATTTAGGCCTTTTCAATTGTTTCATTTTTTAACATAGGGAAATAATATGAAAATGAAAATAAATATTATACTTCCCTGATATTTTGCATATTTAGGACCTGAATTTTCAGGTGTCAACGAGAAGAACTGAAGTATTCCAGCAAAAAGAATAAGCCCTTTGAGACAAGAATTGGTTATCCATATGTTGAATAGCCTTGTAACCTTATTTAACTGAATAAATATCTAATTTAGAAGGTCACCATAATATCTTATCTTTGGCAGGGGATAAATAAACAACTCATAATTCAAGGACTTTAGTAAAAGAAAGGATCTGTAAAGAAGAGAGAGGCAAAAAGAGGGATTCTTCCACTGGACTTTATGTGAAATGATATCTACACAATCAATGTAATCAACCAATTTGGATCCCCAATGAGAGATGAAAATATCTATAGAATCTTGAAGGGATACTATAGAACTAAGAGGACGATGACCATTCCATGAATCACTCCAAAAAAGAACCTCATGGCCACAATGAACTTGTCATGATATATAATCTAAAACCACTTCCCTAGAAGACATCATGAAATTCCAAAAAACTAATCCAATTGGAGGGTTAGAAATTATAAATATTCTTGACGGATTAGTAGAGTCAAGATACTTGGCCTATAGAATCTGACACCACAAAGATAAATACTTGACATACATATTCCAGACAAGTTTACTACTGAATGCTTTATTCCTACTGCAATATCAAATAAGCTAGCACCACCCTTATTTTTACTAAGAGAAATTTTTCATAGAAAATAGAGGAATCTTTTTTTCTTCAGACATGTTGGCTTTCCATAAAAAAGATTTAATAATTTTTTCAATTTGAGAAATCATAGATTTGGGAGCTTGAAGAATAGAAATATAGTAATTAGGGATAGCTGCCAGTACGGTCTTAACAAGCAGGATTCTACCAGATAGTGATAGTCATCTAGCCTTCCATGTAGAAATTCTACCTTTTAGTCTAGTGATGACATTATTCTAGTAAGAGGGTTTAATTTGGCCTATAAAAAAGGGAATTACTAGATAGGTAGAAGGAAAGGAATCCAAATAAAATCCTAAGCAAGACGTAATTATTTCTTGAATAACCTTTGGAGTATAAAAAATAAAATAAAAATTACTTTAATGGATTAATAACCTGACTTGACCCAAATGAGTAGAGATCTAGTATTTTCCTAATGTTCTTAGCCTCTTGAATAGTTGACTTACAAAAAAGAAAACTATCATCTACAAAAAGATTATGGGTAACAAAAATCTGAGTGGAAGGGATATTCACTCCTTTCCAAAGACCTAAAGAATGTTGGGCTTGAATTGATCTGTTAAGTACTTCTACCATGATAATGAACAAGAAACGAGAAAGAGCATCCCCTTGCCAAACCCCTTGAGTAGCAAAAAAAAATCTGAAGGGGTACTATTAATTAAAACAGAGAAGGAAGCTCCTAAAATACAATTCTTAATCCATTTACACCACTTCTTAGAGAACCCAAATCTTTGAAGAACTTTCAATAAAAACAACCAATTCACCTTATCATATTCCTTCATCATATCAAGTTTGATGATAAAAGATGGAAAATTATAAGACTCAATAGAATGCATAACCTCATGAGAAATCAAGGCTCCATCAGAGGTTTCTCTAGTAGGAACAAAACCACCCTATTGGGGGGAAATGATGAGAGGGATTAATGCCTTAAGTCTCAAATAAATTTCTTTAGTGAAAATTTTATAAATTGAATTGCACGGGGAGATAGGTCTGAAGTCAGAAAAAGTTTGAGGATCATTAACTTTAGGTATGAGCGCAATATAAGTGATGTTAAATTGTTTAAGAATAAAACCCTCCCTTATGAATTCTTCCAAAGCTAAAAGTAAATCAAAACTAATCACATCCCAATATTTATGAAATAATAAGAGAGTAAAACCATCAGGGCCCAAAGATTTGTCCGGTGCCATGGAGAAAACTATAGTGTGCAGTTCTTCCAGGGAAAAGGGTTGCATCAAATAATCATTATCCGGTTGAGAAATAAGGCTTGGAATAGAATCTAGAATGAAATATTTTCTATCAACACTTACTACCATAGAATTCACTGGAGCTAACAAATTTTTAAAGAATAAAACCCCCTCCTCTTGAATCTTCTCAACATTAGTTATAGAAGCACCCAAACTAAAAGACTTAATGTTAAAAATTGAAGAGGAAGCCCTTTTAATTTTGGCCGAAGAGTAGAAATACTTCGTATTTTTATCCCCATCCTTCAACCAGAGCTCCCAAGACTTCTGCCTCCAATAGATTTCCTCTCTAGAGTAAATGAGTTCCTAATAAGATTGAAGTGACTTTTGTTTATCAATAATTGAAGTGTCTAAACCAAAATTAATAATGTGGTCATTAATATATTCAAGCTTCTTTTCAACCTTGACTTTCTCATGAAAAATATTCTTAAAGACTTCTTTGTTCCAAACTATAATCTTGGACTTAACAAATTGCAATTTCTTATAGTTCTACTAAAACATCTAAGTGCCTTTGCAGAAGAGGGAAGAGACCCACCATTGTCAAAGAAGAAAAAGGAAATGAGGGTGAGTAAACCATATTTGTTCAAACTTGAAAGGGGCCCTACGGGTGAATCCAACATCATTATTAACTAAACTGAATGAAATAGGAAAATGATCAGACTCAACAAATGAGAGAGTCTCTGAATCAATATCAAAATTTTGAAGCCTAAGGTCATGAGAAATAAGAAACCTATAAATTATTGAAGCAATCGAAGAGTGTGACCTCCTATTAGTCCAAGGAAATTGTCCATTAATAGGGAGAACATTAGATAAAGCATTATCTGAAATCAACAAACAAAATTCATCAATTACTCTTTGAGTATATGGATTACCTCCTTGTTTCTCATTATAAGAGACAATGGTATTTAAATCCCCTCCCAAAATGACAAATGAATCCTCATATTGTTGAATAAGGCTAGAAAACCTAACCCAAAGGTCAAGATTTTCACAAGGAGCAACCGGACCATAAACATTAAAAAGCACAAACTTAAAATCATACCAAAAAAAACTCAGAAGCTTCCAATTGGAATCATGTAGAATGATTTTCCCTATGATGGATTTTGGATTCCATAGCATTAACAAACCACCTAAGGCACACAAAGAAGAAACATGAGTATATTCCCAAAAGGACCAATTAGAAAAGTGTTTATTATAAGCTTCCAAAGACAACTTTGTCTCTTGAATAATAATAATATCAACCTAAGAAGAATCCAAGAACTTTTGGATTCTTCCCCTTTTGTTAGGGGCATTCAAGCCCCTGACATTCCAAGAGATAATTTTCATGAGCATCTAGGAGAGAAAGAAGCCCTCCTAGTCTTGGCCTGAGAAGAAAATTTATCCACAATGGTGGACTAAATACCAATATCAATATCTTCCCATATCTTAACAACCAACGACTTACGACCCCTTTTTTTAAAGGTTTTAGTACCATAAACGTGAGATGAATTAGAATGATATTGGTTTAGAGACAATTTTTTATAAAAATAAAAGTCTATAGACTCCTTTTGAGAGGAAGTAGTAACCATATTATTTTCTAATTCTTGAGAAAAAGAGGCCAAAAAAAGAGAGGGAGGGAGTTCTTCAAGTGCAATTTCATCAATCAGGTTTGATGCCATAGAAACTAAGAGATCATTTGCCATTAAATGAAGCACATCTTCATGCAAGAAAGGGGAAGACAAGGGTTTACCCAATGGAAAAAAAGGTTTATCATTAAACATCAAATCATGAATAATATAATGATTTCTAGGTAGAACATAGGTAGGAACTGAGGATGGATCAAAAAGGACTAATGGCTTAGGAACACAAAGAGGAAGATCCAAGTGAAAATATAGAGACAAAGACTGGGAAGGTAAAGGGAAACAAACACCCATAGATCCATCAGATATAGCCCATAAATCTGACTTAATCAAAATAGCAGACTTGTATTTAAAATTAGAGAGCAAAAAACTAATCGTAGATGACATAGTACCCCAAAAATTGAATAAGGAAGAAAATTTTGAAAAATGATCATAAAACTTTGAATAGCCTTGTAATGATAAGGATTCAAGATAAAAGAGCCCCATACATATAGATCCAAAGAAGAAAGCAAATCAGAAAAACCATCAAAACTCATATTAGAGGATTTAGCAGGAGGGACTAAAGAGGAGTTATCCTTTACAAGTTTACCTAATGAGGACAATCACAAAAATTTGAAGAATCATTAGGGAATAATTTTGTCAATTTTACTAAAGATCCTTTGCATTGGAAATTAAAATTCCCTAAAATATTAGAGTGCAGATCTACAATAGTTGTATCAAGAATACAAACCTTTTGAGACCAATTGCCATACTTGGAAGTAATTGAAATGGATGATGAAAGAGGATTCAAAAGATTAATTAATAAACATACCCTAACAGGAAGATGAACCAATTCAAATGAAATAATATTATGTCAAATAAAAATACCCAACTTGTTGGCTAACATTTCAACAATATCTGGATCCCTATATTCTAAAGGCAATCCTGGCAGAGAAATCCAGAAAGGCATAAACAATACAAGATTAGAGCTAGGTTGAAAATGTGGAACCCGGGCCATAGTATAAATAGAAATACCTCTACAGAACCATCCCTTGAAATTATTCATAATATTCCTATCCTTGTCCGACTGGAAAATAGCAGTAAAAAATAAGGGATCTTCATCAGAAAGGAATAGATATGTCAAACATGACCATGTTAGCTGAGCCCATGCTAAAAAAGTCAAAAAAGAGACTAGACAATAAAGCTTACCAATGAGGACATTTGTTCATAAAAAAGGTAATAGTAGCTTAAATTATATGATCAGGAATAACGACCCTATTTTTATCAGCCATGGCCGAACTATCATGAATACAAGTATGCATATCTGAGACACGAGATATCTACAGAATAGCAGAGCATGCTTGATCCCACCCATTTGGAATGAAAGGAGACCTAACATACTGAGAAACACCACCATTATTCACCAGAGGTTGCAAAGGTGATTGAAGATCTGGAGAAGACTCCGGAGGATTCCCATGAAAAATGTCAAATGCAGGCTGTGGAATATGGTTCAAACCAATAACAAATATCTTCTTTTTCATTTCAAGAGTGTATATATATATTCGTATATTTTGTTGTGTATGAAATAGTCTATTTTAGAAAGATTAATTTTTTATTTCACATCTAAGAGAAGACAAAATAAGCTTAGTTTAATTTAAGTTTAACAATTGTTATTTTCTGACTAAACATTATAAATTTATTTCATTATGAAAATATAATAAAAAAATAAGATTATATTAATTTATAATAGAGGTAGAGGGTGTGGATAACTAACTTTGGGGGAGTATAAATTGATGTTAAAACTTAAACCCTAATCCTAATCCTAACCCTAACCCTAATCAAATCCCTAACCTAAACTATAATTCTAACCATGATATAAATCATAAACCTAACCATTAAAATAACCATGATTATAATTGTTAGCACGTGCAAAAAATTTCATTGCTCTAGCCCTTTTCCCCTGGTCTCTGCAGTTATTTTTAGGTCTCTGCCTTTAGCCCTGGTTCAAATTTTTGAAAACTAGCTGTTGCATGCAAAAACCCTTTAAATTACCCTAGCCCTATTTTATTTTCGCGTTACCTTTTTGCAGGTCACTTAAAACCTTTAATCCACATGTGCCTTTTTTAAAAAGACTTCTTTACATGTCACACGGTTAGGTTTCATGTGTCGGTGGGTCCCCTTTAATCTTTCCTAAGTTCCCAGCGCCCCGCAAGTTTTAAATTTTCCTAAGTCCTAAGCTTTATTTTTTCCTATGTTTCGGTAGCCTTTATTTTCCCTGGGCCCAGCTCTGACACCATCTCCATCTAACGGTGGGTGTATATTTGCAAGTGATGTGTCAAATTCATGAGATCTTAAGACCACCGTTGATCTCATTGGGTGACGTAGTCTTTCTTTTCAAGCGGGTCCACTGCCAGGTGTGCCATGTCAGCATTTTCTTATTGGTCCATAGGTAAACAACTCAGCATGTGTCAGTGGGACCTAATTTTCTAATGGGTCAGAGGGTCTTGACATCTGTAATCCATCCAACGACAGGCATAAGTTCTCATGGAATCTGTCAGAGGCTTGAAATCTTACACCAGCCGTTGATCTCATTTGTCTCAAACGTATCTTTGGCAGTGGTCCCGATGTCAAGTGGAGCTGATTTGGAGGTTTTTTATTGGTCCACGTAGTATGAGGTGGAATCCTATCAGTGGGACCTAGTTTCCAAATGTGTCAGTGGGTCCTGATCCTATCAGTGAATCGACAAATGGCGTATAATCTTATGGGTTTTGTCAGAGGCTTAAGATCTTGCAATGGCCATTGATTTTGTTTCCTGTCAGATAGTTGTCAGAGATGGGAGGAGATTCCTGATCTAACGGTGGGTGTGTAATCTGATAGAATCTCAAATGGGTATGCAAACTTTAGATGGTCGTTGATTCTTCCATGGTTGCGGTGTTTCAAAGGTGGGTCCTAATTGCCATGTAAGCATAGTTGGCAATCTCTTATTGGTCCACGGGTGAATGACTAGATATTATGTCAGTGGGGCTAGGTTTTTCAAGTTTCTGTAGTTCTGACAGTGTCAGAGCATCGACGGTTGGCATATAATCTGAAGGGTCTTTTCTAACACATGTGAAGATGAGATGACCGTCGATTCTCTTGTAAGCGGGCCCAAGTTTTGGTCTAAAGGTATAGCGGTCCTGACAAAATTTTTAGCGGCCTGATAAATTTTCAAATGGGTTCGCTCATTCGCATGATAAATTGGTGACATTCTAAAAGTCTTGGTGATTCAATGAACAAGCATTCACATAACTGCTAAACTAAATGGTGGTGAGATAAAGTTTTCTGCAAACTGGAAAAGGTCTTCGATCGCCAGTTCACTAAATATGACTGGGGTCTTTTAAAAGGAAAATCATAAAGCCCGCAAGGCATGAAGATCAGATGGCCATGACTTAAAGTTAACCTAATTTCAAATTTTGACTGTCGATTTGCTGCTGGCACCATGGAATTGACCGTTTGATTTAAAATTTGAATTCTCTGAGGGTTTCAAGTGATAGGAGGTACCAAAATTTATGGTTTTAATGGCCGGTTACGATTGATTTGGTGGCACTGGTTGTTGCAGACTGGTCTGAGGGTCCCTATGGTAGGTGGCATGATGTTTTTGTACTAGGAGAAGTATGGTTTTGTGCTCAAGATATGTTTGTAGGTGGCTGATTTGACTAGTTTTCATGGCAATCCCTTGTTGTTCTGTACTATTCTCATAGATTTTGATGATTATAGATCCGTCTGAGATTCATTTTCCCTAGGTTGCTTGTGTTTATTCCCCTGCAATAAATTTTGATGTAGTTCTTGGTTGGTTGAATTGTTGAAACCCTAACCCTAGTCACCCTAAGCTTCATGCAATGTCTTTGAGATTCCCAAGGTGGCTAGTGGTATAAGTTGTTAGTTTTTGATAGAGTTAGGGTTCAAATTTTAATCAGTCTAGAGGTTCTGATCTTGATTAGTTCCAGGGAGTTGTAGCAGGCGGCATCATATTGTATTAGATTGAATAGAATTTCCTTGTAGTCTTTTGCAGGTTATTGAAGTGGTTTTCTCTCTTCTCTACTTTGAACATGTACATGATTCATTATACTTAATACAATTATTTCGAGCTTTCAAGTCTCTCCTTGGTGTCAATCTTGTGAATTCTAGATTTTCTATTCTATTGCATAGGATTGCCTTTGTATATGTTCTAGTCTTCAATTCTTGATCTAGGATCAAGTGAAATATACTTTGGATAGGACATAGATTCACTTTGATTTGTCTACAGAAGGATGTTATAAGTAGTGGATGGGCTGGAATGTTTGTATTTATGGCTATGAGTCTTAGACAGTAGTTGGTTCATGTTCAATGTCTGTATTTGAGGTTTTCCCAATGGATAATGGCACTGATCAGGGATTAGTATATTCAGTTGAGTTCAATGCTTGATTGGCTCTTGTTTACTTCTTTTCCATCTTCATATATCAACACCTTTTCAAGTTTTAATTGTATTTGGTTGATAGTAGTAACACCCTATAGTAATGGAGAGTCAATGAATGTGAGGTTAGCATTTATCACTTTCTTACTATCCAATTTGTTGTTTGGACCCAGTCTTTGGTGTGTGAAGTATAGTTTTCACTGGGTTAGGTGCACCCACCTTGGTTTTGCAAAGCCAGAAGTGAAGAGGGCAGTCTTGTCCCTATAGTTGGTCCAGTTACCCTAAGATCCTTATACTTTTTGGAACTAACCAATCCTAAAATCAACCTAAGGGTATATTGGTAGGCTGAGAGCATAAGCATCCATTTTGAACACCAACAAGATGGTGACTCTGCTGGGGAAGTGTTACACAAGTCTATAGTAACCAGTAGGTCATCATTGAAAAATAGGGTTATTCTTGTCCCTTATCTTATAGTCTCATTTGGATATTTTTTAAGTGGTATTTTAAGATTCCCAATATACTTGGGTGGTGACTCAAACATCTCTGCAGCAATGCTAGTCAGTAGATTTTTATCAAATGATTTATAGAGGTACTAGGTCCCGGAGGAATGAACATCCTAAAAACATAATGGAAGAAGGTATTCCAAGCACTTCCAGGCCTAGTCAGAAAAGGGGAGGAAAGAAGAAAGGAAATCTTTCTCATACTTGGAGAAATAAAAAAGATACAAGACAAGAAACTCAAACCAAGCCTAGTCAAAAAGAAAATATTTTAGAATATGAAGAGGTAGTTGATTTGGGGTTGAACTAGTATGAGGATGAATTTCAAGTGGGAGATGATGAGTCTGAGACTACTCTCCCTAAATCAGAAGAGATCTTTGAGGAGGTCTATGAATTGGAAAGAAGAGTCCAGGAACAAGTTGCTATCAAGCAACAAAGAGAAAAGAACAAAGAGGACAGAGTAAGACAAGCAATGATAAGGGCTGATCAGCTAAAGAGGCAGTTGTTAGATTTGGAGGCAATTAATTTTGTCCCAGAGCTTGAAAGAGTAGAGGAATAGCCTATTGTGTATAAAACACATGAGATAACTAGGCCTAGAGATAAGGGCAAACAAAAAACTATTGGAGTGCAGATTAGTGAACAGATTCATGTGGAAAACCCATTAGATCAAGGGTTGAGATTAGATGCAGACCTTGAGAGGGCTAGAAAAGAGAAAGAAATGTGGGCTAAAGAACTAGAGAAGGTAGAGTTGGAGGCTGCTGCTATAGAAATGAGGAAGAAGATTGATTTTCTCAAGCATACCTCAGGACCTTCAAATGTTGTTGCTTCTTTCTTGGGGCAAGGTGGAAATCATGGTAACCTTGCAGCTCAAACAAATGGTATTCCAAGTGCTGCTAAAATTCCTGATGGTTCAAACACAAGGACATCTACATCTCAAGGAATGGATCTGCCACATGGAGTTCCTATTCATGAAAGGTACAAACAACTTATTTTTTTTGGTATTCCTGGTTATCCTAATGTTATTCCTAATGAAATTAGAAAGAAACTCCCTAAGTTTACTAGAAACAATGTCATTACATGTGAAGAACATCTAAAAAAATTTATGGATGTAATAGATGACTATAATGTTGAGCCTGATGATGTTGTAATGAAGTTATTTGTACAATCTCTAACCAAGGATGCTAGGGATTGGTTAGGAGGATTGCCCCATGCTAGTATAGGATCTTGGAATGAATTAAAGAATTGTTTCAAAGAGCATTATGGAGATAAAACAAATGAGGGTTTTATTTTGAATGAATTCAATAACATAAAAAAAAATTAGAATGAAGAGGTCCTTGAATTTAATATAAGGTTCCAAAAGGCTATGCATAGGCTACTGCAAGTTATCAGATTAGATGATAGGGTGTGTCTTGTGACATACTTAAATGCTTTTGATGCAAAGATGGGTTACCTCTTAAGGGATAAGAACCCTAGAAATCTTGGGGAGGCGTACAAGTTGGCTATCAACATAGAAAGTAATAGAAGAATATCAGGAAAATTAGGGAGAAGAGATGGTTATAGGCCTCAAGTGCAAAACAAGAAAGAAATGGGAAGGTCTGCTAATTTTAAGCCTAAGGAGGAGGAAAATCTAAAGTAGATTCTAAGTGCTTTAGAGAGTCTAAATCCTGATGAAAAAAGAAATAATAAGGTTGCAACAAATGACAGACAAGCTTCAAGTAATTTTAGCAGGCAACCAAGAATGCAGAATTACCCATACAATACTCAGTGGAAGGATGGCAAGCCCATTTTTCCAGTTAAAAGGGATAGGCCTGATGATAGGATTCCTGATCCTTTGCAAAGAAATTCAGTTAACATGAATGACGATATCCCATGGTGTACTATTTTTCAATCTCCTCATAGTCCACAGCATTGTGTTATTGCTTTGAATTTACCTGATAACCAAGAACAAGATTAGCAGTATGATAGGAGTGGTTGTGGAATGACTTCTTCACATGAATGGGATGAGGTTGACTCTACTGATGATGAGGAGGAAGAATTTTCTGATGTTGGATGTGGTGCAGTGAAGTGTGAGGAACATGTTTCCTTAAGGAGACCCTCTGATGAGGAAATTGCACAAATCACTACAGACATGGTCACTCAAGCTAGGAGTAATTACAATTTGAGAAGCAGGATAGTTGGAGGCACAAGTGGTAAACCAGGTAGCATGTTTATCAATAATTCTGAAAGGAACACAGAACAACATGAGGAAAATGAAAAGGGTGCTGGTGTTGTCAGACAGGTTAAATTAAAAAGGAAGAGTGGGCCTACTGCAATACCTAAGGGTAAAGTAAGGACATCAGAAGTAGTTATCCCCATACCTCAAAAGGAAGATGAATTTGTACAAAAGAGTAACTCTAACTTGATTGTCCAAAAAGAGGATAAAGATATCTCTAAGATTAAGGAAGATATGGGCAACCATTCTTATGTTCCCATTGATATGACTAAATTGCTTTCACAAATAACTGTCAAGGTTCCATTGTTAGAAATGATGAGAATAGAAGAGCACAAGGTCAAGGCCTTGGATTGGGTAAATGGTGCCTCTTCCATAAAGGTCCAAGAAATGAACAGAGGTGACAAGCATGTGGCTACTTTAGATGACACACCTGATAGTAAAAATGAAGAAATTGTCTTTGAGATTCCTCAGAGGTATTTGGATGCAAACATTGTAAATACTGCATCAGGGACAGTTGATCCTTTTTTCTTGCCCTTATGATAAATGGAAAATTACTGAAGAATTACATGATTGATTCTAGAGCATCAAACACTGTCATGCCTGTAGATATCATGAAGTCACTGGGACTAAAGGTTGATACACCTCATGGAAGATGCCAAGCTATGGACTCAAGAGAAGTGCTAGTTATTGGTACCATTAAGGCTTTACCTTATAAATTAACTGCATTTCCTAACAAACAATTAACTATGAGTGTTCTTATAGTCGACATCCCCCCTCAATATGGAATGTTGTTATCTAGAAAGTGGAGTGCCTCCATGGGAGGAAGTATTCAATGTGACTTGTCCTTTGCCACTTTTAGCATTGAAGGTGAAAGTGTGAAAGTTTCAAGGGAAGCTAGAACTCCACATAGAGGATCAAGAGGACAATATGAATTGTTTTGTGGACACTGACATTGGTTCTTTCCAAGTTCAGGAGAGAGAGATGCAAGAGAAGGTCAAGCCTAACTTTTTGGCTGATGATAAGAGTAACATGGCAGAAGGTAATGTATTATGGACCCTGTATTTTGATGGAGCAAGTTCAAAGGAAGGTGTTGGAGTAGGAGTGATATTGATATCCCCAAGTGGTAAGACTTTTAAGTTTTCTTTCACTCTCTTGTTCCATTCAACAAATAATGTTGTTGAATATGAGGCCCTACTGATTGGTTTGAGACAAGCATCAAAACATGGGATCAAACATCTTAGGGTGATTGGTGACTCTGAGTTAATAGTTTCTCAGATTAGATCAAAGTATGCATCAAAGAATCAAAGGCTGAAATAATATAGAAATGTTGTTTGGGATGAAATTGAAGGTTTCAGTGCCTTTGGTATTGATTGGGTGGATAGAAGCCAAAATAGGATGGTTGACTTACTAGCAAACATAGCATTAAGGCCAGAGGATATTACCTTTGCAGGGATATCTAGGATTGAGTACAAGTCTCGGCCTTTTATCCCATACAATGTTGAGAATTGGTAGGTATTTTCTAATGATCAAGATATACTAAGGTTTTTGCAATGTGAATCTCATTTTGATGGTTAGGAGATGGATTTCAGCACTTTTGTTGACATCAAAAATGGAAAAGAGAGTGTTCTTGGGAAGGAAGTTTTGCAATTAAAATCAAATAGGATCCCAAGGGGACTGGTTGCTCTTGAGAGGGCATTTGATGATAAAGAAAGGACTTGTTTTCCTAAATTTGTTGATAAGATAAATGATTTGGAGGAAATAAATTTAGGAACAAGTCAAATGCCCAAAAATGTTTACATAGGTAAACGTTTATCCCAAAGAACTAGGAATAATCTGATTGAGCTTCTCAAAAGATTCAGACATGTCTTTGCATGGTCTTATGATGATTTGAAAGCCTATAGAGAATATTTATTCCAGCATGAAATACCATTGAAGGAAGGCACTAAACCTTTTAGGCAGAAATTAAGGCCTGTGAACCCTACTTTGGCACCAAAAATGCAAGATGAACTTAAAAAGATGATGGTTGCTGGCATTATTAAGCCTGTCAGACATTCTACTTGGGTGTCAAATTTGGTTCTAGTCAGGAAGAAGAATGGTGACATTAGGTTATGTGTTGATTTTAGGAATTTGAATGTCAATTCCTTGAAGGACAATTATGGTTTGCCTAATATGGAGAATATGCTGCAAAAGGTTACTGGATCAGAGTTAATGTCCATGATGGATGGTTTCTCTGGATATAATCAGGTCATGGTCAAGGAATCAAAACAATTTAAGACTGCATTCACTACCCCTTGGGGAACATATGTTTATGTTAGAATGCCTTTTGGTTTGACAAATGTAGGAGCTACTTTTCAGAGAGCTATGGATGTAGCCTTTGCAGACTTTATAAAAAAATTTCTAGTGGTGTATCAGGATGATCTCACAGCATATTCAGATAAGGAAAGTCAACTTTGTGAACATCTTGAGAAAATTTTTATTAGGGCCTTGGAGTATGGGATCTCTTTGAATCCAAAGAAGTGTTCTTTTGGTGTTGTGGAAGGCAAGCTCTTAGGACATATTGTGTCCAAGGATGGAGTGAGAATTGACCCTAAAAGGGTTATGGCTATAGATAAACTTTCACCACCTAGAAATTTTAAAGGAATACAGTCTTTCTTTGGGCAGGTAAATTTCCTAAGGAGATTTGTTACAATTTTTTTAGAAATCAGTATCCCTATCTCTAGGATGTTGAAAAAGGAGGCAAAGATTGAGCGGAATGAAGAAGCAGATGAATCTTTTAGAAGCATCAAAAGGGCCATCAAGGATGCTCCAGTTTTAAGGACACCTGATTATGGTAAGCCCATGTAGATATTTTCTTTTGCTTCTTATCATACAGTTGCAGCAGTTTTATTACAAAAGAATTCAGATGGATATGAACAACCCATATCATTTTTTAGTAAATCCTTACAAGAAATAGAATTGAAATATTATATTATTGAGAAACAGGCTTATGCCTTAGTCAAAGCAGTCAAGGCTTTTAGATGTTATCTTGTAGGAGCTAAGGTGGTTGCTTATGTTCCTAGTGCTGCAGTTAAGGATATATTGGTGCAACAAGAAGTTTTAGGAAAAAGATGTAGATGGATCAATAGGATCCAAGAATTTAATATTGATATCCAAATTACAAAATTGGTAAGAGGCTTAGGTCTTTCAAAGTTGATGGCACAAAGCAATTTAGTTGCAAATCATGTGAATGTGTTAGAAGAGGAACAAAGGCCATACATTTGTGATGTGGATTATTGTGATTGGTACAAAGATGTTATTGGTTACTTGCAAAAATTGGTCCTTCCCCCTAAGATGGATGAAAATAGAAGGAGAACTGTCAAGTTGCAATCTGCAAGGTATGCCATTCTACATGGTAAGTTGTGGTGGAGAAGCAATGAAGGAGTATTGATAAAATGCATAGACCATGAGAGGTCTGAGGCTCTAATAAAGGAAATGCACCAAGGTGTATGTGGAGGACATTAAATGGAAAATACCATAGCCCACAAGATCCTTAGTTCTAGATTTTGGTGGCCTACAATTTTTAAGGATACCCATCAGTTTGTAAGAAAATGTGATGCATGTCAGAGATTTACTGGAAAGTTGAAGTTTAATGGGAATTTACCACTCAGACCTATTGTAGTTCAGGCTCCATTCCAGAAGTGGGGTATTGACTTCATTAGGGAAATTCCAAATAAGTCTAGCGGTGGACATTCTTACATACTAGTGGCAACAGACTATTTTACTAAGTGGGTTGAAGCTATCCCCACAAGAAAGGCTACTAGCAGAGTGGTGACAGATTTTATGATGCAAAACATCCTTACCAGGTTTGGTTGCCCAGAGGTAATTGTGGTTGATAATGCAATGTGTTTTAGATCATAGGAATTTAGTGATTTTTGTTAGCAGTATGGGATACACATTTCATTTTCTTCTCTATATCATCCACAAGGAAATGGCTAGGCTGAGTCCAGTAATAAAAGTCTGATTAAGATTCTCAAGAGAGTGTTGGACAAGAATAAGAAAGCTTGGGACTCAAAGTTATGGTGGGCACTATGGGCTGGTAGGGTAACTGTAAAGAAGGCCATAGGTTGTGCTCCATTTGATTTGGTATATGGAATAGGTGCTAGATTGCCTCAAAATAATCTATTGTAGAAGTACAAATTTATCCAAGCATATGATGAAGACTTGAATGATGAAATGAGAGTAAGAATGGATGAACTGATCCAATTGGAAGAGGTAAGGAGGGATGCACATGAAAGAAATGAGGCATTGTAGAGACAATGTAAGAATTTTTTTGATAGGAGGGCCACCCAAAGAAGTTTTGAAATTGATGACCTCGTCTTGATGTGGAATGCAATGTTGGAAGATAAGGGGAAGCATGGAAAGTTTGATCCAATTTGGTTGGGCCCTTATCTTATTGAAAGAAAATGGGGGAGAGATTCTTATGTTTTGAAAGATTTAACTGGTGGTACTTTGGAATTTCCTGTTCATGGACAATTCTTAAAGTTTTACTTCTCCTAAAGTATCTTTTCCATGAGCAGTAGTTTAGGTTTTCCCTTGTACAGTCTTTTGTTTTTTATTTTTTTTGTGTCAAAGTTTTGATTTGGTCTGCTCTTCCAGGAGATTCTAGCTTGTCCGTTGTATCTGCAGGAGATACACGTCCCTGAGTATGAGCCACTATTAGCACATGCAAAAAATTTCATGGCTCTAGCCCTTTTCCCCTAGTCTCTGTAGTTATTTTTAGGTCTTTGCCTTTAGCCCTGTTCAAATTTTTTAAAACTAGCCGTTGCATGCAAAAACCCTTTAAATTTCCCTAACCCTATTTTATTTTCACATTACCTTTTTGCGGGTCACTTAAAACCTTTAATCCGCATGTGCCTTTTTTAAAAAGACTTCTTTACATGTCGTGTGGTTAGGTTTCATGTGTCGGTGGGTCCCCTTTAATCTTTCCTAAGTTCCCAGCGCCCCGCAAGTTTTAAATTTTCCTAAGTCCTGAGCTTTACTTTTTCCTATGTTTCAGTAGCCTTTATTTTCCCTAGGCCTAGCTCTGACAACATCTCCATCTAACAGTGGGCGTATGTTCACAAGTGATGTGTCAGATGCATGAGATTTTAAGATCGTCATTGATCTCATTGGGTGACGTAGTCTTTCTTTTCAAGCAGGTCCACTACCAGGTGTGCCATGTCAGCATTTTCTTATTGGTCCATAGGTAAATAACTCAGCATGTGTCAGTGGGACCTTATTTTCTTATGGTTCAGAGGGTCCTGACATCTGTAATCCATCCAATGATAGGTGTAAGTTCTCATGGAATCTGTCAGAGGCTTGAGATCTTACGCCAGCCGTTGATCTCATTTGTCTCAAACGTATCTTTGGCGGTGGTCTCGGTGTTAGGTGGAGCTGATTTGGAGGTTTTTTATTGGTCCATGTAGTATGAGGTGGAATCCTATCAGTGGGACCTAGTTTTTAGATGTGTCAGTGGGTCCTGATCTTGTCAGTGAATCAATGAACGGCGTATAATCTTATGGGTTTTGTCAGAGGCTTAAGATCTTGCGACGGCCATTGATTTTGTTTCCTTTTAGATGGTTGTCAGAGATGGGAGGAGATTCTTGATCTAATGGTGGGTGTGTAATCTGATAGAATCTTGGATGGGTATGCAAACTTTAGATGGCCATTAATTCTTCCATGGTTGCGGTGTTTCAAAGGTGGGTCCTAATTGCCATGTAAGCACAGTTGGCGATCTCTTATTGGTCCATGAGTGAATGACTAGATATTATGTTAGTAGGGCCAAGTTTTTCAAGTTTCAGTAGTTCTAACAGTGTCAGAGCATCGACGGTCAGTGTATAATCTGAAGGGTCTTTTCTGACACATGCGAAGATGAGATGACTGTCGATTCTCTTGTAAATAGGCCCAGGTTTTGGTCTAAAGGTATAGTGGTCCTGACAAAATGTTTAGCGGCCTGATAAATTTTCAAAAGGGTTCACTCATTTGCATGATAAATTGGTGACATTCTAAAATTCTTGGTGATTCAGTGAACAAGCATTTGCGTAACCACTAAACTAAATGGCGGTGAGATAAAGTTTTCTATGAACTGGAAAAGGTCTTCGATCGCCAGTTCGCTAAATATGACTGGGGTCTTTTAAAAGGAAAATCATAAAGCCCGCGAGGCATGAAGATCAGATGGCCATGACTTAAAGTTAACTTGATTTCAAATTTGGACTGTCGATTTACTGTTGGCGCCATGGAATTGACCATTTCATTTCAAATTTGAATTCTCTGAGGGTTTCCAGCGACAGGAGGTACCAAAATTTATGGTTTTAATGGCTGATTTTGATTGATTTGGTGGCATTGGTTGTTGTAGAATGGTCTAAGGGTCCCTATGGTAGGTGGCATGATGTTTTTGTACCAGGAGAAGTATGGTTTTGTTCTTGAGATATGTTTATAGGTGGCTGATTTGACTAGTTTTCATGGCAATCCCTTGTTGTTCTTTACTATTCTCGTAGATTTTGATGATTGTAGATCCATTTGAGATTCATTTTCCTTGGGTTTCTTGTGTTTATTCCCCTGCAATAAATTTTGATGTAGTTTTTGGTTGGTTGAATTGTTGAAACCCTAACCCTAGTCACCCTAAGCTTCATGCAATCTCTTTGAGATTCCCAAGGTGGCTAGTGGTATAAGTTGTTAATTTTTTATAGAGTCAGGGTTCAAATTTTAATCAGTCCAGAGGTTCTAATCTTGATTAGTTCCAGGGAGTTTTAGCAAGTGGCATCATATTGTATTAGATTGAACATAATTTCCTTGTAGTCTTTTGCAGGTTATTGAAGTAGTTTTCTCTCTTCTCTATTTTGAACATGTACATGATTCATTATACTTAATACAATTATTTCAAGCTTTCGAGTCTCTCCTTGGTGTCAATCTTGTGAATTCTAGATTTTCTATTCTATTGCATAGGATTACCTTTGTATATGTTCTAGTCTTCAATTCTTGATCTAGGATCAAGTGAAATATACTTTGGATAGGACATAGATTCACTTTGATTTGTCTACAGAAGGATGTTATAAGTAGTGGATGGGCTGGAATGTTTGTATTTATGGCTATGAGTCTTAGACAGTAGTTGGTTCATGTTCAATGTCTTTATTTGAGGTTTGCCCAATGGATAATGGCATTGATCAGGGATTAGTATATTCAATTGAGTTCAATGCTTGATTGGCTCTTGTTTACTTCTTTCCATCTTCATATATCAACACCTTTTCAAGTTTTAATTATATTTGGTTGATAGTAGTAACACCCTATAGTAATGGAGAGTCAATGAATGTGAGGTTAGCATTTAGCACTTTCTTACTATCCAATCTATTGTTTGGACCCAGTCTTTGGTGTGTGAATTATAGTTTTCACTAGGTTAGGTGCACCCGCCTTTGTTTTGCAGAGCTAGAACTGAAGAGGGCAGTCTTGTCCCTATAGTTGGTCCAGTTACCCTAATATCCTTATACTTTTTGGAACTAACCAATCCTAAAATCAACCTGAGGGTATATTGGCAGCCTGAGAGCATAAGCATCCATTTTGGACACCAACAATAATCTAAAACCCTAAATCTAGATCCTTACCCTAATCCTAATGATAATACTAATCATGATGTAAATTGTAACCTAGACCTATAAACACTTAAAAATGGTTCACACCGATGTGTCCCCTTTTAACATGTCTTCTATCTTATGTCATTCCTTATTTCATAATTTACTAACATTTCCCACATTTCACATCATAACCCCGGTCTCTTTGGCCAAATCAATCAAGTCTGAATCATCTTTGGATCATTCCTAAATATTCCTAAACTAATCCTAACCATTCCTAAACATTCCTAAACTGATACTAGTCGGTCCTAAATCATGTCAAACCTTCCTAAATCATTTTGAATCAGTCCTAGTCAATCCAAGACCATTTCTATCACATTTGATCACATTCAAATCAATTCTAAGGCATTGTCAAAGATCATTAATGTCCGACCAAATCAATTTCAAATTAGTTCAAGCTTGTCGAATCCTTGTCAATATTATCCTTATCAATTAAAAATCAATCCAAGGCATTGTCCAAGTTCATCGATGCCTAATCAAGTCTCTTTCAAATCAATCCAATTCAAGTGCATTATCAAAATTCATCAATGCCTCATTGTCATTATCCTAATCCAAGTCAATTCAATAAAATTGTCCAAGTTCATCGATGTTATTTCATCATCATCAGTAAACCTAATATCATTGTAAAAGTTCATCAATGTTATTTTATCTGGTCACCCATGATCGCACACATTGTCCAAGTTCATTGATGTTGTGTCATTCCCTAATCGGTTTTAAATCATCAAAATCGGTTGAAACCCTTATGAAATCTTTCAAGACCAAACCCTTTTCGATCCTATGTCATCATTCAGTCAATCATTTTTACTAATTTATCCCCTTGGGATAGATAACCCATAGTTTATCCCTTTTGTATTAATATATTTATTAGATTAATTCCCCCTATCCTATGTTTCCCACAATTCATTAATTTCATATTGATTAATTATTCCATTTTCTATGAATTATGGATTTTTCATTAATTCCTAATTCCTAATTTTTATCCTTTTTGAGGGAATAATGAATTTTCAAATTTATAAAATATGACTCTTACACATTCCCTTAATTTGTGCTTCATGATTTCCTATTAATTAGCCTCCAATTCCTTCCACCTTCCCTATTCCTTTTTCCTTTTTTTGTGCTTCCTAATTGCCTACTAATTAGCCCCGTCTTTATTCTTCCATCTTTCACCTAATTGTGCATTGATTTGTGCATTGCTAATTTGTGCCTAAATTTTTCATAATTATAACATATTTTCAAGTTGCACACTAACTTTCCCTTTCTTGCATTTTGGCTCTCAACCCTATAAATTGAGCCTCATTTGCACTAATTTGGCTAACCACTCTTGTTGTCATTTTTCTCCTAGTATTCTCACCATTTTGTTCTCAAGTTGCTTAGTGCATTTCATCATCTTCAAGAGCTACATTAATCCACTTTGTGGGGAAGAAAGGAAAACATGTGAACTTTACTTGAAGGTGGTTTTATGGTGTTTTAATTCCTTTATGTTTCAAGTAGTTTTCATAATAGGATTAGATAGGTTTGCATGTCTTTGAGGTTTTTATGGTTGCCTTGATATGCTTTATATACCTTTTTCTAGTCTTACATTTGGTGAACCTGACATGAACATGTATATCTAATTGGTATTTATAGTTTTGTATATTTACAGGTCCCAAGGAGCTTTCTAGCTCTTAACAGGTCAAGCTACGCACTTGGTGAGAGAAGTTGCGCACTTGGTCAATGAAGCTAAATAGTTGATCAAATAATCTGCATAGTTGGTAGCTAGAATTGTATAGTTGGTCATGGGAACTACACAGTTGGTCATGAGAACTATGCAATTGGAGTCTTTAGTTTGCACTTTAGGGTTTAGGGTGTTATTACATGTTTTTATCTTTCCTAGTTATTTCTATTGCATTCTAAGGCTTTAAAATGAACCTTCAAATGCATCAAGTCAAGTTTTAAAAGGATTTAATGAATATCACACTTCAATTTGGATTGTTTACAAGGAACCTCATACTTCAATTGGGTTGATAAAATGAACTTCACTTAATTTAGCTTTCAATCAAGCAATCTTATTCAATTGTTAATTACTCATTCCTAATTATTTCAACTCTACAAATTAGTGTAATTAGGGGCTATGATTTGTCAAATATCATTCAAAATATCCTAAGTGATGGCTTAATAAGTTCAAATTACACACACATGCATGTTTCTAGGATTAGACTACAAATTAGACCTAATTAGGAAGTTGTCAAACTCAATTTTTCTCTATCTGATTGTAGAACTGTGTAGTTAGAGCCCAGAACTATGCAGTTGGTGTCTAGAACTATGCACTTGGTAAGAGAAACTACACACTTGGTAAAACTATGCAGTTAGTTCTCTAAATTGTGCAGTTGGTAAGTTCTTTGTGTTTCATCTACAAATATGCTTTATCTGATTTCAAAACTCTATTTCTGCACTTGGGATAGTAAGTTTTTATATTATTGATGATCTATTTTAGCTTGTGGCAATTATGGGATGAAGGTTCAATCCTAAACTACTAACACATTTGATGCATGATGTGTGACGAAGACCTTGTGTGTCTTCCAAAACAACTATGTGTGTATTTTAGTAGTTAGCAAACACTTGGTTTGGTGCTTTAAAATGAATATTTTCTTTTGACTTTTTTGCATGTCTTCTCATTTTGTAATCCCTCAAGGGTTATATAGACATGTCCTCTCCCCTCGCCTTCATGAATCTTGGGTGTAAGATAAATGCATGCAATTCTTTTAGAGAAGCCCATCTTATACCAAGGCATTCACTTTGAACATGTCAAGTGACAACCTCAAGTGGTAACAGGAAAAAGCCATGTCTCCATCCAAACCGCTATATAAATGCACGATTGTGATTAATAATCCAATCCATAATGTGGGTGGGTGATAGCTCTCCTCCAATACCCTTGTAGTGTGTAAAACATTGGCTCTCAAATATGGGAGACCTCCTGCAGGATTTTGTCATGTCACCCATTGAATTGGATGTCTTGTACTAAATACCATGTTCTAGTATCCAAAAAACCTTTTATTCACTAACGCAAGGGGTCACCCATGCTCATGAAGACATGCCACACTTTTTTCAACTCTTGGTAGAGACAATATTTCCTTAGGAAGCAATGACCCTTGGAATTTGAAGCTTGGTGTGCCTGATAAGTGAGTGCAATGCAAGGGGGAACCTGTGCTTTCAAGCTTCTAGAAGTCCACCCCAAGTAGTCATGGCTGAACTTAGTTCAACTAGGAATTTAGTGAATATTTCCCTTCAAGCCTAGTATGTGGCACGTTTGTTACATTTTACAACAACCATTCTATTTAATGTGTCTTACGTGAGTGATCTTTTTTTTTTTTTTTTAAACACTACTAAAAAAACTCACCATACTTTCCACAAAGATTGCAAAACATTTTCTAAAGCATTAATTGGTCACAAACACCTTGATTCAAAGACTTGTGAACATAATGGATTCTCAAAATATGCATTTTTGGACCTTGTGGTATGATTAAGAATTATCATCCTAGTCCTCATTTTGCACATCATACTCCATTGCATAAACCTTAGTTTGCATTGCATTGCCCTTTTTCATTATCATTCTCAAGTCCCTTGCATTAGTCCTCATTGCAAGCCATCATTATAGTCTTTAGCATATTCCTTATTGGGCATTTAGGTCCTTTGAAAATTTTGTAAAAAAATGCAAACAAAATTCAAATCTTAGAGTCTCTCCTTATGTTGATGAATAAAGGATCTTGACTTTGTTAGTCTTTTTATAAATGTTTTATCCTTTGTCCTTTTTCAAGTCAAATTATACTCTATGTCTTGGAAGGTTTGACTTGGTCCTTTCATCATTTTTATCTATTCCATTTATCTCTTTTTCAAATTCAAGATCCAATATTCAACTTCCTAAGGTTATACTCTTAGGTTAGTATTTTCCAAAGATTTGCTATCAAATTTTTTCAAAGTCCAAACATAAAGTTTCATAAATCCTTAGTTTGCATATCCTAAGTTTTATTTTGTATTATCATTCCTTAAAAATTCCTTTCATACCTTAGGTTGCATTACCATACCCTAAAAGTTTGTCACAAAAGCAAAAATTATTTCATTTGCATTTAGATATCATGTCAGTTTTTACAATGTCCCAAAAATCTAAGAGGCAATAAGATAATTATCAACCTATTTTCATATCACAAGGAGAATCTCAACTACCATTTAATCCAAGACATGGTGTTACCTTTCAACAAATTGATTCAATAAATATGCAACCTCCAAGAGAGATGACACAAATTTCCCATGACCCAAGACATGTCACATTTTCAAAAGTTCCTTCAAACACCCAATCAGTTTCTAATATAGGATAAAATGATGACTTATGTGATATGAGGTATCTATCTATCACTTCACCAAGTCATAGCATTAATTAATGGGGTCCTCCACCAAATTTAAACCTATCTTTGAAACTATGCAACCAAGGTGTGAAAGTGTTCCAACCATGCCTTAGGAAGAACACCATATACCATTTGATCAAAATCCTCAAGGATACTGTTGGAGCTCTAAAATTTAGCTTGAATTTTAGAGTGACTAGTTTGAATATTTTCTCTAAGGCTCAAATCATTGCCTCAAAAGACCTTTTAAAGGACCCTAGTTTTAGTGCAAGCAAAAGGACCTGTTGATCTTCATGAGATATCGCTTGGGACATGTGTTCCTTGCCTATCATTTAGAATTTGTAGTGGGTTACAACTCTCAGGGTTCAGTTCTGATATGTTTTGGAGATAGCCATTTGGAGGTCATTGCCCAAATCTGCATTCTTGCATCTATTCGGTTTTTACTAAATGACCTACTTCAGAGGTTTGTGTCTAATGTCTAGTTGATAGTCATGGAATAAGGAATATTGTAGTATGTTATAGGCATAAGATCTCATCTCCATGCCCATTTTCAGATTCCTGCACATTTGTATGATTAGTTTACCAAGGCCTTTCTATTTGCATTTTATTCAATTTTTCTAAACGTGAAAATGTAGAATTTAAGTAGCCTATTTTGAGAAAATATAAATTATACCTAGTTCATGAACAAGAGAAATTGAATGTTCCTCTATATTGTATACATAGAAATGAGCTTTCCTAGTGATTTATATATCATGACCAATCCATTAGATCACTTTGCTCAGTCAATTCCAAAGCCAATTTCTGCAAATTTCACTGCTTTTCAGTTCAGGAGGTTCTAAGGGGGTGACTTTGAAGATTAATTCTTGATTGTCAGTTGATCATTTGGGAAATATATATATAATCTTGTTTTCCATGTGAGAGAGTGAATCTACATCCAAGGTTTCAGACCATAAGGGTCCCATTTGATAAGTTTGTGAGGTCAGAAAAAAAGGTGTTTTATACAGATGATTAATGCTAACAGAATCAACTTCGCAGAATGGATATTTTCATAGTGGTAATTTGATGTCAGATGATTGTTTTGAGATGAAATTTGTTTCCTTTCACTCCCCATATATGTGTCTTCTACAAAGATCAATGGTTGAGCCTCAGGTTATCATTTGATATCTTTAATGCATCTTTTTGAGAGGTGGTTCCCAGTGATTGCAACTTGTGTTTACAAAACAAATTTAAACAGGTGATTTTGAGTTTTAAAATATTTTTCCTTGTGTAACTTTGTGGGAATCCATCTAGTAGAGTGACTATTTATACTGCAAGGTTCATGTTTGCCAAGTGTCGATGTCAGAGGATTTGTTTTGATCATTTTTTCAAGGGTGTTCTTGGAGGTAGTTTGTTCAGTTTGGCGACTTGGAAAAGTAATGGAAATCAAATTTTTTGAGTGATCTGGTTGTTTCAAATTAAATCCAATTGTAGGAACCGATCACTCAGATCACATTTGAGGCTCAGTTGTTTGAAAATAAATTTTTTTTTAAGTCAGACCCACTTTGGGCCTAGCTTGCCTCATTGTTTCAAGACTGTTATGCCAACTTTCATTTCATCATTTTTACCATATCTTCATTTAGCTCTGAAAATATTCTCATTTATCTTCTGAGAATGCTTCTTTCTTAACATTGTGCACCCCTCCTTTTTATACTAAGTATGCTTTACCTTTTTCCTGGTGTGTGCTTCATCTTCCTTTTACACATGCGTGCATCCATTTTATGCTAGTCCATACCTTCATTTTTGTTGTGTATACCTTCACCAAACAATGCATGCCCTCCTTTTTTCCATGCATGCCTTCATGCTATGCAAGCTTCCCATAAGGCAGCACATGTCATTCCAAGAAGGCTACACATACCTCCCAAGGGGCAATGCAGACCTTCCTTGAGGCTGCACACACTCCTTTGGAGTGCTACTGATGCCTCCAAGGAGCTATGTGTGCCTCCAAGGAGGTGTTTCATAGGCCTTCTTAGAGCTGCCAAGCACTAGTAGGGTGTTGCGCACAGGCATGGGGGAGCGACCAAAATAGTGGGCTACTATGTGGTTTGTCCCACATGTGCCTAGCTTGGTGCATAAGAAATATTTAAAAGAAAAGATGATGAAAATATTGGTAAAGAGAAGAAGGTGAGGAAGAAAGCCTTCTATATTTGTGGCCCAGTCAATGCATGCCAGTTGGGCACACATTAAGAGGAAATTCTTAAAGAAAGGTATTATAATTCAAAGGGGATTTATCCCACATTGACAACAAAAGAGGAAAACAAGTTATTCAAATAACAAAGTGAAGAGACATAAGGTGTCCAAGTGTGGACACCCAAGTGGACTCCCTCACGCATGCACGTGGATCGAGGTGATGAGGTGGTAGATGACTGGAGGATGATGTGGTCCAATATCGATAGTAGACATGATCTTGCAATGAGGAAGATGACTGAATGTTAGCCATCGTCGGATCATGCCTGGTCGACACATATCCCGTGATGATGTGGCAGACAAGATGCAACTTGGAGGCCCAGTTGGTGAAGCAGCGGTTGACACATGGCAGAGATGGTGATATGGCGCCAGTGATAGGGTGATAAGGTGGACTAATGGACCAATATGGCGATGCCATGTGGCATGTGGTCCCACATCAAAGTTTAAATTCCTATGTAAAATTAAAAAATTCATATAAGGTCAAACTATACATTGAAATTCAAAAATTTAAATGACTTGGGTTGTTCGCGGAAATTTGATCTGGTGATTGAATTTTTATCAGAATATGCAAGTATTATATATCAACAGAAATGGTGCAAGATGAGGGATTCAATGGCAGTGAAAGAAATCAGATTTGCCCAAGTGGGTGAGAGAAGTAATGGAATTTTTATTTCAAAATCAAATTTTGGGAAGAACAAAGATATTTTGCAGAATGTATTGTTCTGGAAGGAGATATGTGTCAAGAAGAGATATGTTTTAGGTCTCTTTTCCTTTTCCATATATTCTCATCTTTTTCATTTGGTAAGGGTTCAAAATTCTCTATAATTTTCAAAGCTGGTTCCAAGAGTGGTTCCTTCTGTAAATACTGCCCTCTTTTCTTCATACATGGTGTTCTTCTTTCCTTTTTGGTTCTGAGAGGAGAATATAAATTGTAATAGTCTATCTTATGAATAAGATTTCAGCATTTTTCATACTGTTATCAAGTTGTCTCCATTTTGCTTCTTGAATCACATGGTTGAAACATCAAGGCTGTTTTGGTCTCTTCTATTGAAAGATCGCAATAGAATTTATTTCAAGGGAATAACTGGGATTTAGGATTTATCTTCAGATGTGTATGAGTTGGGATATCAAGGATATGTCAAACTTTTCTTTCAGTGGATGTTGATTAATGTATTGCCTATTTAGGGTCTCTTCTATGGGAAGGGTTAAATTCTTTAAATAGGTAGTTGCATATTTGAATACACAGGTGGATACACAAGTAGAACTTGATTAATGGTGTATGATTGATGTAAGGCATTAACATATTACACTATATTGTCTTCTTATTGCATAGCCTTCTATTGCAGTGATTTATTTGACTCTATTGCCCACTGGATAAGGCACTGGTCTATGAGAGATTTTGGGTATTTCAGGGATCCATTCATCCAAAATAAAAATGAAACCATTTTCCCTTTCATGTTGATAGGAGGAATTAGAAGTATTTCTAGTTTTCAAGCTTACTCTATACAAGTGGGATATTGCACAAGATATGGTCAAATGCAATGAGGTACAAGTTACCTAAAGGGGTTTGAAAGCTATTCGACAGTTATGTATCTGTAAGCTATTGTTTATCAAAAGGAAGTTATGTGTGTGCAGATGAGGCAATACCCATCTGAGTGATGTGGAGCTTGAAGTGAATGAGGTCTTCATACCTTCTTCTTTTGAATTTCTCTTGTCTCTTTTCTGTTGACGATGTTGATTTTGTGTTCCAAGTTCTCAATCCTGCAACTTGGTTCCCAAGTTCCCACCTAGGAAAGGAGGTTGCAAGAAAAAACACCAACAAGATGGTGACTCTGTTGGGGACTTATTATAACCAATCATAAATAATATAGGTACAAGTTGAGCTAGACTCGTGGCCTTATTATTTATCTTATCCAGTGGTTACCATTGATATTATAGAGTTAGGATTAAAGGTTTTATATCTTCTCACTAAGTTTTGAGTGGTGACTCTAAAGTTCTTTGTTTGATCAGTCCATGCTTAGAATGAAAAATATGATGTATTTGCAGTCCTTAAAAACTATTTTAAAAATCATGGTGAAGTCTTGATTTGTTGGCTAGAAAGAAGATACAGAGATTGTGAAGTAGTAAAATATTTTTCCTCTTCAAGGAGGTGGTGACTCTATGCGAGAAGAACCTAATGGAGCTACAAAGTGAGCTCTAAGATCTTCCATATTTCTAGCCAAAGAGAAAATAGCAGCATAAAAAACATGCCAGGTATTTCCCATTAAATATTTTTGTATTTGCATTGTCCTTATAGGGTGAAAAAGTCACCATAGAAAGGATTTTGGATTGTGGGTCTGCATATTTCTCTAGATTTGTTTAAAATCTTGGTTGTATTTTTTGGAGAAATATGTGTGATTTGAGAATCTTTATGGTTGCATAAGTTGTTCATGATAAAAATCTAAAAATTTCATTAAGAGAAAGTGCGGCCCATAATGGATTCATGCAGAAAATTTTATGTACAAAGATATGTGCCATTATGTTTTGATGGCATTGATGGTTTCCCAAATGAAATTCCTATTGAGATTAGGAAGCATTTACAAGAGTTTAAAGAAAAAAGTTCAGATTCAACATGTAAGCATTTGCAAGAATTTGCTGATCTGATTGGTGATTTTGAGATTTGCCATGAAGATATTTTCATGAAGTTGTTGGTTCAGACTTTGAAAGAAGATGTCAAGGTTTGGTTTTATTTCTTACTGGCAAGTTCTATTTCTTCATGGGAAGACCTCAGTTCAGCTTTCATGGAGCAGTTTACTGGAAGAATAGGTGCAAGTAGTGTGTTGAAGAAATGGATGGGATCGAAATTCAAGAAGATGAGTTAATCCCATTGTTCAACATCAGATTTACCAAAATATGAAATGATATGCTAAGAAGCTATAGGCCCAATGATCAAATATGTTTAATAATTTATTTGGGTGCTTTCAGTAAAAAGATGAGCTTCTTGTTGAGAAATAAAGAGCCAAAGAACATCAGGATTTTATGACAGCGATGGATATTGAAAATAATTTGAAATATGGAATTGCCAAAGGATTTCTATCTGCTAGAGTTTGTTGGTGAATAGGTGAAAAATGGAAGCTATCAACAATGCATATAACATTCCTCACTATTCATTTGTAATGCTTGAAGTTGGAATTGAATAAGTAATGTAAATTTGGAAATGCTTGAAATCAAATAAGATAAGGTACATACCTCATGATGGAATAAATATGGAAATACCTATTTTCTAATGCCTGTGTACAGTCTCAAGAAATTCTACAACCAGATCTGGGACCATAAAATCACAACAAAGAAAAGCCAAAAAAAATTTGTCTTTCTGGAAGCAGGTCATTTTTGACCTAGATAGCGGGGCAAGGTCTTACCCCAAGGCAGGATCCTACCCCTCATAGCTCCGACAGAAATTTTGTTCACGGATCTTAGAAGTTTTCCGAAAAGGGTACTCAAATATGAACTTCAATTCTCGAAACAATAACTATAGATATTTGAAAATGATGTTTTGGGGTGGCTATATAGGGTTTTTCCTTAGTCAAACCCCCATTTTGGTGATCTCCTCCTCCACAAATAGCCGATTGTAATAGAATGTGTGTGTGTATTCAATGTGTAATGCCAAGATCTAATCCTCTAGATTAAAACCCTAGCATGAATGTGTATGAGAAAGCAATGCATAGAATTGAATAAGATAAGAAAGCATACCAAGCCCCCAAGGCTAAAGTACTCCTACCAAACTCATAATCCATAATTTCTACCCCATGATTGTATCGTTGAATGCTTGAATATTGATAATGGTGGATCAAGGAAGAAAGGATCTATCTTGCTCCAAATAGATGTTCACAATGGTGTGCTCCCAAAAATGCTTGATATCAACAAAGGCTTGATCTTCAATATCATCCTCTTGCAATCTTGCATCTTCACTTCACCATCACTTCAATCAATTGTGTCTCCTTGTCTTGTGATTGTGTAGTTGTTGTGAAAATGAAGGCAAATGAGAGTCTTTATATAGAGGTTTCAAGGTGAGGTTCCTAGAGTAATGTGAGCACCCATAATTCAAATTTCACCTTGAATTATGGTCCAACCACAATAACCAACTAAGGAGGGAAAATAATTAAATAAATTTCAAATTAAAACCCTTCCGCACTCGGATCCGAAAGCCTAATATTAATTTTGGGGCCCTCTGGACCAAATTTGAAAAGGAGAATCAAATCATGAAGGAGGTCAAAGATGACCTTGTCTTTGACCTAGGTTAGGGATGACCTAGAGTCTGACCTAGGTCAGGGATGACCTCATCCTTGACCCAAGAGTCCAGATCCAGTTAGAATGAGAAACAAGAGGTACTGGGGATGCCCGGAGACCTAGAAATGATGTCAGAATAGGGTAGAGTGTCAAGGTGAGGCACAAAATCCTATGATGAATATGATGAAGGCCACAAAGACCTATTCCTAAGTCCTACCTATAAAATAGAGCCTTAGAGGATGTAAATTAAGGAGAATCCTCAGAATCTTAACCCTAATTTCACCTAGAATGAAGGAATCAAGTGCAAAATGCATCCTAAATGCAAGTCTATCATGATAAATGTACTATAAGAGGGTGCTAAACCTACCAAGATGGAAGTTCTTCCATTTTAAGATGGTACATTTATCCCCCACTTTATCTTAGATATGACACTACGTGAATATGCAAGCTAAAGTAAGAAAACATCATAGTAAATAAAAAGGATATAGCCAAGTCCTCAATGTAGAGATCCTACAAAAAATTGTTAGAACCTGCAACACACAAGGTTAATGAAAATCCATAAATCACCTAGATCTTACTATATGATAATTTGAGAAGTGCATAAATCACCTTATGCCCCCCCTATTTCGGCTTTCTACTTCTAAAGGGTGAAACAGGGTGATAAGGAAAAGTCTATATACTAGATATGCATCTTGTTGAAGAGTTCTTTCATAAACCAATTAGAAATATTCTTACCCTTCATAAACTAATTCAAGGTGTTAGGTATCTGAATCATGATTCCAACGCTGTTGACGGCAATGAAAATAGAGTTACCAAACTCAAGTTATGATAAAAAGAGTGAATGTCTATCTAAATGCATAAGAAGGGAAAGCCAAGTTTACCATGAGTAAACCCTAAAAGAAACCCTAACAAAAACCCTAATTTTAACTATAAATAAATAAAAAGAAGACATACTAACTCATTCTTACCATTTGCATATTTGAAATGAGGAAGCAAGATGCCGAGGAGAGAAGAACTTTGGGTGACGTGCATGGAGCTTTTGAGACAGAGCCTGGCTACCAGATGGTCGATTCTTGAGGTCAGTTTGCTATTGTTTGTTCCTGTACTTTCCAAATTCTTGATTTCTATAGGCAAGTTCAACCTTGACCCTTAAAGGTCAACCCTGACCCTGTAATACCCCAAAAATGGGCTATAAGTTCATTAATCTTCTATATCAACATATTGAACGAAATCGACATCAAAGTCCTAACCAAAGGCACATCGACACATCATCGAATCTAATTGATTATCTTAAATTCTGCATCAGGGAATATTCCTAGCAATATTCTTAATTATCTTAATTACCTTTAATTTAATGATTATTTGGCGATAAATCACATTTATCCTAAAGTTTGATTAATTGAATATTTTCATATTTAATTAATTAGATTTAATAGTTGCCACTTAATTGTTTAATTAAATTTAATTCTATCTATTATTAATTATATTATTTAATTTTGACAATAAATCCAATATCCTATGAATAATTGATTAAATTTTTATTTAATTAATTAAAGCATGTTATCATTATTTAATAATATGGTTTTTAATAAAAGTTTGATTAAATGATTGATTAACCCATAAATCAATTATTTATTTTCAAAAATCAGTTAAGTTGAGCATAAATCACTTTATTTATTTAATTAATTCATAATTATTATGCACATTCAAAAGAAACAGTTAAACTCCAAATTAGAAAGTCAATGCAAGTTATTGACTTTTTAGAACTCAACATCCTTTTGGAGTTCAAAAAGCTGATCTAAACTCTAATTTGAGTTAAAAAGCTATTTTTGCATGATTTGCATGTTTTTGTGAATTAAATTATCTTTATTTAAAAATAACTCAAAAATCAACCTAAGTTATTTGAGTGATTTATGGATTTTTTTCATGCACCTCCAAAGCTTTGGATTTCTATAAAAATAAGGCTCAGCTCTTCATAATTCATCTCTCATATCTTGCAAATTGCAAACTTACTCTACAGGAATCATAGCACATCAGATTTGGAGAATTTGCACAATTGGAGCTTGGAAGATCAATTTGAGAATTCGAGCTTTTGTGAGATCAATTTCATTTGCATTCATATCATATTATTTCTAGATTAGCATAGCATATCAGTTTTTCATATAAATCAATTTCATATCAGTTTATCATTCTTATTGCATCATAAAATCTAAAAAAATTACTTAATTTGCATTCAATTTCATATCTAGATCAATTGCATTCAAATCCTTCATTTAGGTGTCGTCTAGGTCACTAATCTCGATAGCAATCTGAGAACATCAATCTCGCACCTATTAGAAGGCAGTAAATCACTTGGTTAAATTAGATTTCAATTTTGCACGATTTTGATTATAGCTAACCTCTAATGTTTTACTAAAGTGTTGTGTCTACAAATCAGGTACAATTTTCACACACACATTTCTAGCGTCGGGCTACCTCTTAAAGAAACTCAAGCTAACCTTCACTTGGCTGCAAATATTTTCAATAATGATAAACCTAAAGAGCCTCAGCTCATCCCAAAGCATCTCATATTTTTGTACAATCACGTTGGAGAATTGGAATTGGGAGAATCAAAGCTTATTGCGAATCAAGGCTATTGTGAGATCAATTTGTTTTTTTTACATTCATTTAGATTCTTTTTCATATCATTGTTAGATCATTTTAGCAGATCAATTTCATATAGATTAGATTTCATATCAAGTTTTTATCATTCTTATTGCATAGAAAATCCAAAAAAATAGATTACTTTGCATTCATATTTCATATCTAGATCAATTGCATTCAAATCCTTCATTTAGGTGTCATCTAGGTCACTGATCTCGATAGCAATCTGAGAACATCAATCTCACACCTACTAGAAGGTAGTAAATCGCTTGGTTAGATTAGATTTCAATTTTGCACCATTTTGATTTTTGCTAACCTCTAATGTTTTACTGAAGTGTTGTGTTTACAGATCAGGTACAATTTTCACACACACATTACATGATTTGCATGTTTTTGTGAATTAAATTATCTTTATTTAAAAATAACTCAAAAATCAACCTAAGTTATTTGAGTGATTTATGGCTTTTTTTCATGCACCTCCAAAGCTTTGGATTTCTATAAAAACAAGGCTCAACTCTTCATAATTCATCTCTCATATCTCGCAAATTGCAAACTTACTCTACAGGAATCATAACACATCAGATTTGGAGAATTTGCACAATTGGAGCTTGGAAGATCAATTTGAGAATTTGAGCTTTTGTGAGATCAATTTCATTTGCATTCATATCATATTATTTCTAGATTAGCATAGCATATTAGTTTTTCATATAGATCAATTTCATATCAGTTTATCATTCTTATTGCATCATAAAATCTAAAAAAATAGCTTAATTTAAATTCAATTTCATAGCTAGATCAATTGCATTCAAATCCTTCATTTAGGTGTCATCTAGGTCACTGATCTCGATAGCAATCTGAGAACATCAATCTCACACCTATTAGAAGGCAGTAAATTGCTTGGTTAAATTAGATTTCAATTTTGCATGATTTTGATTATAGCTAACCTCTAATGTTTTACTGAAGTGTTGTGTCTATAGATCAGGTACAATTTTCACACACACAGACCCAGCTATGTTGACCTTGACCCAAGAAGGTCGACATTGACTGGAAGGTCTCCACCTTTTATGGGATGAGGTCATCCTTGACCTAACAAGGTTGACCCTGACCCAGTAAGGTCAACCTTGACCTAAGAAGGTCAACCCTGACCTAACTAAGGTCGACCTTGACCTAGTCAAGTTAGATTTGAAGATTTTATGATGTAGATTACTGATATGATGTTTTCTTGTGCTTGCAGGACACAGTCCGTCTCCGAGAGCATCCCTTTGGAGAGTTACTAGGCCATGTCAGAGAGAATATATCTGATCTTAATGATGATGAGATGCAATTACTAAAAGATGTGGGACTATATTGGGTATCAATCCTACCATAGATCAGACTACACTGAGCCATGCTCCTTCCATCTTCCCTCAGGAGAGATTACAGTGACTCAAGAGGATGTCTATAGGATCTTGTGGCTTCCAGTCCGAGGTGAGACCATTAGACCTAGAGCATAGTGAGTTTCCAAGGAGATCCATGCAGATGCAGAGTATTGTACAGGATGGGTTCCATATATGCGAACCCAATCAGATCGTGTCCTTTTGTCATCCATACTATCAGGCCCTATACCTTTGGTATGGAGAGTGATGCTTTGTTTAGTATCCTTGGTTGTTTTACCCAACGCAAAGGGTACCATATTTTCTACACCTCTTACCCATCTTATACAAAGGATGGAGAGCGAGAGGACCGTGTTCTCATGGGGTCACAACATGTTAGCCCAGTTATACCACGAGCTATGTCAACTAGTGAGATACTAGAGAGAGATTCTTTTGATATGCACACTCTTGCAAATTTGGTTGTTTGAGCATTTCACATGTACACATCCACAGGGTGCTATAGTGATGGTAGATGCAAGTACACCAAGAGTCTTTTCATATCCTTTGAGAGAAACCTGGTAGTTTGGAGATATCCTCTATTGGAGGGTACATCTAGACCGCATTCCAAGCATCAATGTGATATGGAGACCCTACTGCTAGATGATAGAGTGTCCTGATACACAATTCAAGATGAAATATTCATAGCGGTGAAAGCTTCTAGAGGGTCATCAAAATCATATAGTGATGCCATACTATTATGATCAGGTGATGAGACAGTTTGGCCTATTACAGGGAGTCCCTAGAGTAGTACCTCACTATACACATCCAACGAGGTACTATCAGAGACCTGGTGCCATATGTCAACCATCAATAAAAGACATAGAGGATAGTGATGCAAATGAGATAGAGGATAGAGAGGTACAATCAAATGTGACCTATTCAGGCATGAGCCGATATTACATCAGGTACTGGAGTCTGTAGGGGACTCATCCCATCTTGCCTGAGGATTATCCTATAGGTGATCTAGGTCTTTTAGAGAGGACACACTAGGATAGTGGAACAATAAAGGAGGATGAAGATGTCAGATATGAAGAGGAGCACATCTATGAGGGAGATCCCATGGAGGAGGAAAGAGCAGAGGAGATGCCCCTAGCTAGTGATACTGGTGTGGATGTACACATTTTTCATGCATCACCACTAAGATCACAATGGCCTCTATGTCCCCACATAGAGACACCACCATCAAGGCCTAGATATAGCGAGTATGGAGAGAGTAGTCACTCCATGCCCCCACCATCTAGACATTTCAGTGATGTCTAGGAGGGAGACCCTTGTATGAAATATGAGATTTGATTAAATAAGTAACTTGATTTGAAAGAGCATGAAATTGATAAATGTAATTTTCATTCTACAGCTATCATAGTAGAGTGGAGGAGCTTTGTATCTGAGATTCTAAAGGATACCTTTATATCCTACTGACTACTAGTGAGTGAGTGAGAATCCTCTCTTGGCTACAGAGATCCTAGCAGGCATGCTAATATCTTTGCATGTGTCCAACAAGAGCTGAGGATGTGTAGAGAAAGGGAGGAGAAGCTTATAGCTGAGTTACAAAGTGCCTGAGGATCTTCACATGGTATGAGCATATCGAGGAGCCACACACAGACACATAGATCTACATCTTCATATCATAGGCCAAAGAGATCTGGAAGCCATCGACCATCAGAGCGTAGTGATAGACATAGTGATAAATAGGGCCATTGGCCACATATGTATCAAAACTTGAAAAAAAAAACTTTTGATGAATGAAAAACTTTCTCTACTAATTAGTTCTATGTTTGATTACTGTGTTCATCAATATAAAACTTAATAGAAATAAAGAAGGTGCATAAATATACTCACTATGTAATTTTGCTAGAACTACATAACCTATAAAACAAATTTTATAAGGAATACATAAATGCACAAGGAAAGAATAAAATTAAGGATAACAACATTTGAGATGCATAATATTAATAGGTTCCTTAAAAGAAACACCATCCATATCAGCAAGTGTATAAGCACCTGAACCAAAATCTTCATTAACAACAAAAGGTCCAAGCCAATTAGGGCTAAACTTTCCTTTTTCACCTGGTAAAGCATTCACATTTCGTTGATTCTCATATAAGACTAAATCACCAACCGAAAATGTTCGTTCAATTACCTTATGATTATATTGCTTGTGAAGAGATTTATGATAAGCTTTTATATGTTCTAATGCATGTATTCATTGTTCATCCAACATGTCTAGCTATTGTAAGCATTGTTCATGAAAAGTATCCTTGTCAATTATCCCATGAAATGAAACATGTAGAGAAGGTATTTCTAATTCTGAAGGCATAACAGCATCAGTACCATAGACAAGATTGTAAGGAGAAGTACCCATGGTAGTATGAACACTAGTTCTATAAGCCCATAAAGCATAGGTCAGTTGAGTATGCCAATCTTTCGCATGCTTACTAATTGTTTTTCTCAAAATTTGTTCAATAATTTTATTTGATGCTTTAGCTTGTCCATTAGATTGAGGATAATAAGGAGTTGAAAATCTATGTTGAATTTGATATTTCTCCAAGAATTTTGCAACTTCTTTATTTTTAAAAGAGGTACCATTATCTGAAATTATCATTGAAGGTATACCAAATTGTGTTATGATATTGTTAAGGATGAAATCACAAATAACATCCGCCATTGTTGAACAAAGAGGGACAACTTCAACCCACTTTGTGAAGTAATCTATAGCAGTCAAAAATGTAAGTCTGTCCTTGAGAAGATGCTGGTGAGATTTTTCCAATAAGGTCAAAACCCCAAATACTGAAAGGCCATGGAGAAACTTGATTACAAAGCTCACTAGCAGGAGCATGAATCAAATTACTATGTTGTTGACATTGAGGAAATTTCTTAACAAACATGAAAGAATCTTGTTCCATTGTTTGCCAATAATATCCCATTCAAAGCAATTTATTAACTAGATATTTTCCACTAAAATGCCCACCACAAGAACTAGAATGAGCTTTTGCCAAACCTACCAGGCTTTCAGTTCTATTGAGACATCTTAATAATAATCCTTCATACAAGCATTTTTAAAGCGTATCTCCTAGAATGATGTAACGTGTTGCAAGCTTCCTAATATGATTACGCATGTTCCTTGTTGTTGATTCAAGAAAAGTACCATCTTTCAAAAAATGAAAAATATGAGAATACCATTCATCCGAATGCAAATTAAAATAATCAGAGGTAATCATTTTAGAAATTTTAGAGTTTTTAAGAGTTTGTATAGTAAATTGAAAGTTTTTAGCATTATTCTCAAGCCAAACCAAAGAAGTTGCTCTTGCCATGGTGTTCGCATGTTGGTTATCTTTCTTAGATAAAGTTTGAATTGTATAAGAAGAGAATTGTGAAAGCACATCAAGAGCTAAATCTCTATATTGTGTCATTTTATCATTCTTAGTCTGATAACCTCCTTTAATTTGTTCAACAATCAGTTGTGAATCTCCATATATTTGCAAGTGTTTGATGTTAAGGGATGAAGCTTCTCATAGGCTAGCTATAAGAGCTTCATACTCCACAATGTTATTAGTACAAGGAAAGGTTAATTTGTATGATAAAGGGATGGTTTTTTTCATAGGAGGAACCAAGATAATACCAACTCTAGCTCCTGTCTTACATTTAGACCCATCAAAATATAATTCCCAAATATTATCCTATTGAATAGCTAGAATATTATCATCAGGGAATTCCATTGAAGTAGAAGATGTATCAGAATGAGGATAAGGAGCTTCAGCTAAATAATCTGTTAAAGCCTATCCCTTAATAGACTTCTGAGAAATGAAATTAAGATCAAATTATGTAAGTAACATCACCCACTTTGCCAAACAGCTAGAGAGATCAACTTGTGAGAAAAGATGTTTGAAAGGATCAAACTTGACAATCACATTGAATTCAGCATTTATAAGATAATGCATGAGTTTCTGACATGCATAAACTATAGCTAGACATTGTCTTTCCAAATCTATGTATCTTGTTTCGTAATCAAGTAAAGTCTGACTAATGTAATACACAAGTCTTTCTTTACCATCACTATCATTTTGAGCTAACAACTCACTCATGACTTTTGGAGTCATTGAAGTGTACAAATGGAATGGTTTATCAAATTTAGTCAGCTGCAAGATAGGAAGATTTGCAAGATACTCCTTAAATTGCTCAAAAGTTTTTTTACATTCATCATTCCAAGAGAAAGTGGTATCCTTTCTAAGCAAGGAAGTAAAAGGAATAGTTTGATCAGCCAAATTAGAAATAAAGTGACGAATAGCTTGTATTTTTCTTTGTAAACTTTGTAACTGAGAGATATTCTTAGGAGGAGGCATATTAACAATAGCTTCAATCTTTTCAATATCTACTTCTATGCCTCGCTTGGAGATTATAAATCCTAATAATTTACCAGAATCAAGTCCAAAGACACATTTCTTAAGATTCAATCTCATGTTGTAACTTATAATCCTTTCAAATATTTGTCATAAAATAGTAACATGATCTTCTCTTTGTATAGAATTTGCTAAAATATCATCCACATAATCTTCAAGGATCTTATGAATGTAATCATGAAAAATCAAAGTCATAGCTTGTTGATAAGTTTCTCCCGCATTCTTTAATCCAAAAGGCATCATGACCCAAAAAAATGTTCCCCAAGGTGTTATAAATGAGGTCTTAAATTGATCTTCAGGAGGAATAAAGATTTGATTATATCCAGAAAAACCATCCACAAAAGATAACAAGCCATGACCCGCTATTGAATCCACAATCATATCAATGTTAGGTAATGGGAAATCATCCTTGAAGGAAGCCTTGTTTAAGTCTCTAAAATTAGTACACATCTGTATCTTATTTTCTCCTTTTGAAATAGGCACAATGTTTGAAATCTAATATGAGTAATGAATAGAATGAATAAATCCAGAATCTAATAACTTTTCAATTTTAATTTTAACCAATAAAGCAATTCATGGATTCATCTTTCAAATTTTCTTCTTCACGGGTTTCATTTTTGGTTTTAAAACAATGTTATGGGTAACAATCTTAGAATCTATACCTGGCATATTTGAATATGTCCAAGCAAAAATGTCCTTAAATTCAAGTAAAAGGGAAATCAACTGATCATGTTCATCTTGATTCAAATATTTCCCAATCTTTAGCATCTTTTCAATGTCATTCTCATCCATTTGAATATCAATAGTCTCAATTATTAATAAATCACTTCGTATCAGAGGATCGATCGGTAACGGGAGAATATCCTTTTCACCATGTTCCCCAAAGTAAGCATCAGTATTTAAACAATAAGGCTTCCATCATTTGTGATGGAACTTAGGTAAATCTTCATAAACCCCTAAAAATTCCATTAAGGTTTCATCTTCAAGAAAAATATCCAAAGTAGGTGCTTGATTAATGTCAATAAGGAGTGGGTTAACCAATTTCAACTGTCCACTGCAGATATGATTAACATTAAGAGGAAAAGTCGATGCTTGTCTATAAGGATTGAATCCTAATCCATATGTATGATCATAAATTTTATTATCCAAAGGTACTTGTATACCTTGTACATATTTACACATCCTTTCCCATCAAATCCTAATTTTTTAAGCAAATGATAACTAGGACCATATCGATCAATCATATCAGATGGAGTCCAAGGAGCAGCATATGTCACAATATCATAACAATCAGGCTTTATAGTTTCAATCATTTCATTAATCAAAGTAGCAACAAAATTATTGTATGCACCCTAAAATGGTCGCCTAGACTTTGGGCCCCCATTCAGCAATTTATCAAATCCCTGAATCAATATTTTCAAAAATCAACATTTTTCAATTATATCAATTTCCTTGATCAAATCTTGGTTTTATCATTTATTCAATTTTTCCATGGGCTAACAATTTTATCCTAAGTCTTTATTTATTTAAAAGGAATTCCCTCCCCTTTTATTAAATAAAAAGCCCCCACTTTTCCTCTTATCCTAAGTTGCACAAATAAAGCATTATTATTATTTTATAAAAAGAAGAAAAGGCCTTTTTGTCCCATATGGATAGGAAAGTCAACTCTTATTTTCTCATTGGAGGATATTTATGCACATGGATTGCTCCTCTTTCAAGCTCCACCCTTGATTAAATATTTTGCCTCTTAATCTCCATGGTCCACTCTTTCTCACTTCCTTTAAAAGGAGAGCTATTTTCTCATTCTAGGATCCCCAAATTTTTATGCTAATCTTATGCTACGGGATTTATTTGAGACTTTGGAGCTTTTGGAGATCATTTCTTGCATTCTAGTTTCATTCTTGCATTCTTAGCTTAGCTTAGCTTTCATGGCATCTAGCTTAGTTTCCTTTATGTTTTATATTAGCTCACATAGATTAATTAGCAAGGCTTGTAATACTTTCATTTCCATAGCTTAGCTTGCATCTTCATTCTTAGCATAGTTGCATTGCATCTTCATTGTTTATTCTTGAGGATATTGGCATTTTTGCCCTTGTCTCTTTGAATCTCCCATTGTGTGGTTTACTACCAAGGTTGCATGCTTCAATAGCTCTAGCTGAGAGCACCATCAACATCATTGTGACTCCATGCCTAGGGAGCTCTAGGTCACTTTTTCAAGGTTTCTCATTCATGGATTCCCTTGGAAGTAATGATTTAGAGAAGTGCACTATTTAGTGTGTACATTTTTGGTGCCCACCGTGGGGCTTGAACCCACGACCACAAAGTTTTTTCAATTATATCAATTTCCTTGATCAAATCCTATTTTATCATTTATTTGATTTTTTCATGGGCTAACCATTTTATCCTAAGTCTTTATTTATTTAAAAGGAATTCCCTCCCCTTTTATTAAATAAAAAGCCCCCACTTTTCCTATTATCTTAAGTTGCACAAATAAAGTATTATTCTTATTTTATAAAAAAAAGAAAAGGCCTTTTTGTCTCATATGGACACAAAATTCAACTCTTATTTTGTCATTGGAGGATATTTGTGCACATGGATTGCTCCTCTTTCAAGCTCCACCCTTGATTAAATCTTTAGCCTCTTAATCTCCATGGTCCACTCTTTCTCACTTCCTTTAAAAGAAGAGCTCTTTTCTCATTCTAGGATCCCCAACTTTTTATGCTAATCTTATGCTGCAGGATTTCTTAGAGACTTTGGAGCTTTTGGAGATCATTTCTTGCATTCTAGTTTCATTCTTGCATTCTTAGCTTAGCTTCCATGGCATATATCATAGTTTCCTTTATGCTTTAGATTAGCTCACATAGATTAATTAGCAAGGCTTGTAATACCTTCATTTACATAGCTTAGCTTGCATCTTCATTCTTAGCATAGTTGCATTGCATCTTCATTATTGATTCTTGAGGATATTGGCATTCTTGCCCTTGTCTCTTTGAATCTCCCATTTTGTGGTTTACTAGCAAGGTTGCATGCTTCAATAGCTCTAGCTGAGAGCACCATAAACATCCTTGTGACTCCGTTCCTAGGGAGCTCTAGGTCGCTTTCTCAAGGTTTCCCATTCATGGATTCCCTTGGAAGTAATGGCTTAGAGAAGTGCACTATTTAGTGTGTACATTTTTTGTGCCCACCATGGGGCAGAACATTCTTGTTTTGTCCTTTCTTTTATGCATTTCCATCATTTTTTCATCAATATTTGCTTGTTGTTTCGTCAATATTTGCTCTCTAGTTTTTTCTGATAGAATTATCATATGATAGTTTTCCAGTGTCGTATGATAGTTTCTTACATACCAATGTGATATTTTACCAGTTAAAATATTGCACGCTTTGGCAAATTATATCGCACTATTGTTATGTTCTTTGTCACACGCAGGTATCAAGAATTATCACACGGAGATATAATATCCCACCAGTACATGATGAAATATTGCACGATCCTTTCACTAATAGAAATATCACCCAGGCCTGGTAGTGAGCAATTTTTGTCATTTCTTTGCAAGATTTACTTGGTTTTGATTCAGATTTCTGATTTGTTGTTGTAGAATAGGGGTCTATTTGCAGATTTCATTTGGTTTTTGATGTGCTAACCCTTGTAGGGCTAACAAGTTGTGCTTGTAGGTGCTCTCATTGCTTGATTATTATTTAAAAGAATGCATGTCAAAGCTCCAAATACATAAGGGCTACTAACAGTTTTTGTAGGGCTACCCAAAGCATAAAAACCAATCAAGTGCTTGTTTAATTGCTTTCTTTTGAGTGCGGCATATACTAGTTGTTTCATTTCATAGGCACTTAATATCTTGTTGTAGGGATCTTTGGGTGGTCAGAGAAGTATGCTCTTCACCCTTGTGGTGAACCAGAAAATCTTGACCCATCTTTAGATTTTGAAAGCAAGAGGGTAATTGAACCTTTTCTTGGTGTGTTTGGGAGATATTTTCGAGCTAGGAGATTATGCTCTTCACCCTTGAGGTGAAACAAAAATCCTGACACTCAAAGGTTGATCCAATCTTTGTTTAGCTTTTAGAATCCTTTAGCAGGTCTTCTCTTGAGCAATCAAGAGGAATGACCCAAGTGGGGACAAGCTTTTTGCTGGCTATTCAAACCCACTATAAACTCAAGGCTATCAAGGACACAAAACCTTGGTAGACGTAGTACTTGTCTTCGCTTGATGTGAGTACTTGTGGGATTGTGACCATGAGGAAAATGTTGAGCAAGAATGCTTAAGGTACTCTTGTGGCCATGAGGTCCGTTACTTGCCACAAGGTAAGGAGTCCCTTTGGGGAGCAAGAGGGGTATTATGAATGGAAGTCATTATTAAGAACCATAGATAGAAGCCACCCTATTTTGCCCCTTAGCTTTTTGGTGCAAGGATTGATCCTAGTGGACTAACTTGGATCACCCCAAGATTACTCACCATCTGTGTTCCTTTGTTTTTGTCATTGACACTTCCATGACAAAGCTAATATCTATTGTGGACAACCACATTGTGTGAGGCAATGCAACATCAAGTGTGGGCCAAGTTGTTAAGTATTGAGCCATTGTCTTTTTAGGGTAGTAAGTGCTTGAAGTGTTCTCACTATGATATACTTGTGTAAATGTTCTCAAATATCAAACATCATGGTAGCATTCATAGGATTTTATTGCTTTGATATCACAATTTGCTTGTATTGGCAAGGTTGCTTTTTCCCTTGTACAAGTTTTTTATGACATGTTTGATCATCTACTGTTTGCAAACCTATCCATTTACTGTTGTCACTATGCTTGAAATTGAAAAATCCAACCTTCAAACTAAAATTTTGACCAAACTACCCTTAAAACTAAGATTTTTAGCACTCACTGGTCAAGAGTCGTACGATCCTGAAACTATATCACACACTGTACTGAGAATTATGGTGTGATAGTTCGTCACTGGAAGACTATCAAACTGCTTGCCTGGAAAGTATCACATAGGCTACCTAGAAACCATCACATCACTTACTAAGAAATATCATCTGGTCAGAAATTATCATACTGTTAGCCTGGAAACTATCGCACAGAGTCTTTTTGCTGCCTGTCTGGTTTATGCAATTTTCAGTCTTTCCTTAGTCGACCAAATTTTTAGTAGGTGACTTACTCTACTGCTAGAAACCTATTTGTACCTTGGGTTCCTATTTTTAGATCCCTTGAATTAGTGTTCTCTAATTTTACAAAGTAGTCTTGCTTGGCATCAATAAGTTAGGAATTATCCTTGTTGAAAAGTACACCTTTAGATTCTTTGGTAACATGCTTGGAGAGTTTCAGTACTCTTTTGTCCAATTCACTTCCATCAAAATTCAATTTCAATTATATATTTGGTAAATCCATCCTCCTGGTCCATATGTGTTACGATACTCATCCTTTTATTATACACCTCTATGGCAGTGTTGGTTTACACCTTTTGCAGCTTTCTATCTTACCATCTCTTTTTGGACAATTGAACACTTTTACTATCCTAGTTTGGTATTGACATTTCATAGGGTCATCTTATCACCAAGGGTCTTTTTCTTTCATGTCAGTTATGACAAGGTACCAAATTAGTCAAGGAAAATGACCTCAAGTTGTCTTTGAACAATTACCCTCAGTCCAAACTTGTCAAAAGTGAAAGGGAAAGAAACCCATCTTTGATCAATCACCTAGGAGCAAGTCTAAGGCTTGGTTTGACCCAAAGAGAAATCCTAGTGAGTTGAGTACCTCTTTACCATCTTCTCAATCAAATATGGACATGAGTTACACTTTGACTAGAAAACAAAGAGAAGTGATCGATCAAACTCTTGATGACATTTTCCAAAGACATAGGGATAACATGTTGTTTGGTGATGACAATCAACCTGAATCACCCCCTATTAACTCAAGATATTTATACACCCATCAAAGAGTTGAAAGACATTATGGGAAAGCTCACCAAGATGCACGGTCACAACATGAAGACCAAAACAATGAATCTAGTGATGCTCATGTGAATTTTGCATTCACTAACGACTTGTTCAAACATTCAAGGTCCAACTCGCTACTCAAAACAACCTCAAGATATGCTAATGAAAGGCATAAAAGAATTGAGCATGAAAAGAAAGCCTTTTTGGATGAACAAGTTGCTAAAGAGGAAAGGTTTAGACACCTAGAGGAGGAGCAACAAGCCTTGATAGAGTTGAGAAGAAAAGCATTCCAAGAGGAACGAGATAGGCTTTTAGCCCAACAACTCAATGATCAATTCAACAAAAGGGGTACCAATAGTGCAAACAACTCTCCACCCTCTACTCTCTCAAGAACCCCAAGAAGTAGAAGGCAGTCAAGGACCCCTTCAAGATCTCGTAGTCCTAGAGGAAGGAGGATTTCACAACATAGGAGACAAACACCTCCTAGGAACTCAAGACAACCCTCCCAACAAGCTCATCATAGCTCTCAACATGGAGGAAGTAGTGCAAGTTTTGATGATCAAGATTTTATGAGAATGCAACAAGAGCCACTATTCCAACAATATGTGGAGAAGTACCTTGATCAAAACAAAGATAGGTTCCTAGAGAGCTTGATTAGCAAGGGTGATATAGTCCCTTACAACTTTGATGTGGATAGGAGAATCAAGAAACAAGGACCCTCTCAAGAGGAGGAAATCAAGTAACTCAAACGAATGATGGAAAAGGTGTTAGCACCTAAAAGTTCCTTTTCACTTGATTCTATTTGTCCCAATCCTTTTGACAAAAGTGTGAGTATGATGGATTTTCCTAGGAAAGTTGAAATCCCCCAATATGACAAGTATGATGGCAATAGTGACCCACATGATCATGTGTGTGAGTTCTACATCATGAGTTTTGAGTTTCACCATAGAACCAAGGGGAATCCTTTGTTACCTTCTTACAAAGTTGGAGACGATTGTCCTCCCACTATTCTAGGACTATCCCTGAACATGAAAGGATTGACATCATTGTTAGTAATTTGGTGCCTAAAATGCGTTATGAGGTTCAGAAGATGGTCTTTGATTCCTTCAATACTATGGTTGAGACCGCATGTCGAATTGAGGATGTCTTAAAAGAACAAGGCATTTTGACCAAACATAGCAATAACAACAACGGTCAAAATCCTAACAATGCTAATAAGGACAAAGGCAAGCACTCGCACTAGAACAAGAATAAGCAAATAATCAAAGATGGAGTTGTAGACTCTTCCCAACCCAAGGATCAAGGAGTCCTCCATTTGTCTAGTGTAGTCCAAGCTATGAAGCTCAACACATCCTCCAACCAACAAGAGCATAAACCAAAGTATCAAGAAAAGCCTAAGAAAAAGTTGCGACAGTTTTCTAAACTGGGTGACTCCTATGAGGATGTTTTCAAGATGCTTATTACCAATAACCTTGCACAACCACAAGATCCAAAAAATTTCCACATACCTGACGTTAAGCCACATTGGTAGAATGAAAAATATTTTTGCAAATTCCACAATGGAATTGGACATGGCATCAAACACTGTTGTAAACTTAAACACCTTATCCAGGATCTTATTGAAAGTGGAAAACTTTAGATAGATGGGTTGAACACCAATGTAGACCACAAGGCTTTCAAGGATCCTTTTCCAAAATATGAAAAGGGGGAAACCTCTCAACTCAAGAATGGAAATGCCGTAATCAACTATACCTACACAAGTTCAGAAAATGTGATCAATATGCTTGAGGTTGTCGAGGAAAGTGTCAACATGATGCGAGACAAAGATCCTTATGGTTATGATGTGGGATCTTCTCCTATACTTGATGAAGAACCTATGGTGGTGCTTAGGGGTCCTCACTCTCAAAGGTCATCCCAAGCTCTTAACACTGTCACTAGAAGCCAAATTCAAGGTCCTATGGTTATAAGAGGTCCTAGTTCCAATCAGTCCAGCAAACCCAAGCAAGTGACGTCCAAGAATTTCACCACCAAGTCAGTAGTCAATCCTGAAATGAGCTATAATCTTGTTGACTAGTTGCAAAGAACGCCAGCTCAAATCTCAATTTTTGAACTCTTGGAATTGTCCCCAAGACATAAGCGTATCCTTGAGGATGCTTTGTGTGTAGCTAATGTTCCTAACAACATAGATGTTGACCAATTCCAAAACATGGTTAACCACCTTGCCAGCCCTCATTACCTCACATTCTCAAAAGAAGATGACAAAGCCTTGAGCCATCCACATAATCTTTCCCTTCATATCGAAGTCATGATCCATAAGACCCATCTAAGGCATGTGTTGATTGATGGGGGTGTTGGGCTAAATATTTTTTCCTTGAGTTTGTTGAAGATACTAGGTTATTTTGAGCAAGTTATTGATACCCAAAAGAAAATTACCATTAAAGCCTACGATGAGGCAGAGAGAAGCTCCAAGGGCTTGGCCATCCTTCCTATCATGATTGGCCCTATTGAAAAGGACATTTTGTTCCAAATTGTTGATGCTAGTCCTTTAGCATATAATATCCTACTTGGTAGACCGTGGATCCATGACATGCAAGTGGTGTCATCCACCTACCACCAATGTGTTAAGTTCCCCTATAATGGAGTAGAAGTTTGTATACCCGGGGATAGCACATTATCTGTTAATGCAATTTCAGCAAGGACTCATGTTCCTCTCAACAAAGAAGCAAAGAATTTTGATGCAACTCTAGAACAATGCCAGAATAAGTTTAAAGCCATAAACCTTGGTATGGGGGATTATCAATTTGACTCCTTTACAAAACTGCCAGTCTCACCTAGGTCCTATGGTAAACCTTTGCAAGAGACGCATCCTTCATCTTTAGCAATGACTCTGTTTGGTACATTTTTAGAATCCTCAATGCCCATACAAGATGAAAAATAAGAGGTAGCTATCAAGGACTAGATCTATAGAGAAGAAAAATACATGCATAATGAGAACTTCTCTCCCACTCTTAAGTTCTATGGAAGATGGTACACTCTTGTAAAGAGTATGGGCTACCCAGTTCATGGTCCTCTCAGTCACAGATTAGATACTAGAGCCAAACCACTTGATCATGATCTTTTTGGGTGCAAGTCTAAGACAACGGTTGGCCTAGGTTTTGAAAGTCATAACTAGAAAACTGCTCCTATCCTTGCTACGAGGGATAGTGATGATGAATCAAGCTACATACCCAATTTTCAAAATCAACAAGATAGGTGTGAAGATTGGGTCCCTTCCACCAATCTCCTTTGGGGAGATTCAGATACTTCAGTTGCCAATCCAATAATTTCATACCTAGAACAGGAAGTATCCACTATTGAGGATCATGTTGAGGATCCTATTCAAGAACATCAATACACAAATGGCATTCAAGAAGGTGTTACCCTTGGTGACATCAAAGTCTCTACCTTAAGGCCTAAAAAATATGCTTGGTGTAAACATCCCAACCAGGATTCAGATACGGACTCACATGAGTATGAGTGGGAATCTCTCTCTAATTGTTCCATAGTTGACATGGACATTGATGTTGTCCATACATATGGTTCCCAACCTAAGGTATCTAATGAGTCTAGTGTAGGATTAGAGGATTGGAATCTATGAGTCACTTTGGTGGACGATGCTTCATTTGGTAGGATAAGTCCTGATTTGGGTACCTTAGAGGGATACTTGACGAATCCTAACTTTGCAATCACCAGAAATGATACCATTCGCATACATAATATTGAACCAGTCATTGACCTACCCCTTGCTAATCCTCACCCCTTGCCAATCCTCACTTAATTGATTGGTCTCAGCGCTATCAAGAGCCTCAGCTCCTAACTTTCTAAAATGACTATGAGATAGCATGCTACCTAAATGCCCTTGAACCTGTAGTCTCTTCCACTAGCGAACCAACTACAAGCATGACAGAACTAGATATCAAGTATTTCAGTCGCAAAATGAAAAGAAAAGAAAAAAAGAATAAGATTTCTGATGGCAAAAACCACTATGTGGCGGTGTCAGAACCTAAAAAAGTAAAAATAAAGGACATATCTGAGGGTGAAAACCTCTCTGAGGCACCTAAGGATGAGGTACTTGATCATCTCCCAAGATACTTTTAGGATAGATCTTCAGTGCTTGTTGAGCCTACACAGCCAGTTAATTTGAATACACAAGAGGCTCCACAAGTAGTGCATTTGTCTCAATCTCTATCAACACAAGAAAAAGAAGCATATACCAAGTTCCTATAGAGTAAGAAGATTAATTTTTCTTGGACTTACTTATACATGCTAAGGTTGGACACTAGTCTCATTATGCATCACTTGTCCATAGCTCCAGGCATCAAACCAGTAAAACAAAAGTTGAGGAAAATGCATCCTCACATAGCTCTTCTCGTCAAAGCTAAACTAGAAAAACTCCTCAGTGCAGGATTTATCAGAGCCATTGATTATGCCAAATGGATATCCAATATTGTACCAATTTCAAAACATGACAAGTCCATTCATGTCTACATAGATTTTAGAGATCTTAATAAAGCATGCCCAAAGGATGATTTTCCACTTCCAAACATAGACATGATAGTGGACATGACCATGGGTTATGAGATCTATTCTTTGATGGATAGTTTTATGGGTATAATCAAATCAAGATAGCTCCTGAAGACCATGAAAAGACTGCATTCACTTGTGCATGGGGAACCTATTGCTGGAATGTCATGTCATTTGGATTAAAGAATGCAGGAGCTACTTATGAAAGAGTTATGACTACCATCTTCCATGACATGATGCATAAGAATATGGAAGATTTTGTGGATGACACCTTGGCAAAATCTAAAAAAATGGATACTCACCTAGGTGATTTGGAAGTAATTCTAGATCATATGGAGCAATTTCAATTAAGATTAAATCCCAAAAAGTGTGCATTTGGAGTCACCTCTGGAAAACTCCTAGGATTTATCATTTCAGCCAAAGGAATAGAGATGGACCTAGAGAAAGTTCAAGCAATCTTGGATATGCCACCTCCCAAAAACATCAGCCAAATGAGGAGTCTCCAAGGATGCCTTCAATCTATAAGGAGGTTTATTTCACAACTGGTTGATAGAGCTCAACCCTTTAATAAGACTTTACACAAAGGGGTTAAATGTGTCTGGAATGAAGATTGTCAGCAAAGCATGGACCAAATCAAGCAATACTTGGCCAATCCTCCAATTTTAATGCCTCCTATCCTAGGAAAACCACTCATATTGTATGTTTTAGCAACAGAATCTTCCCCAGGGGCATTACTAGCTCAACTTGATGATACTGCAAAAGAAAGGGCTATATACTACATCAGTCATACTCTTGTGTCATATGAGGTCAATTACACTAGTATTGAAAAATCTTGCCTTGCAATGGTGTTTGCTTCCCAAAAGTTGTGACATTACATGCTTGCACATACAATACACCTCATTGCAAAGATTAATCCTCTCAAATATTTTCTTGGTAAGGCTAATCTCACAGGTAGACTTGCTAAGTGGATGATGGTCTTATCAGAATTTGACATAGAGTATGTTGAGCGTAAGGCCATAAAAGGACAAGCCATTGCAAACCAATTGGCTGATTTTCCAATTCGAGATAAAGCTTCCATTCAAGTTGAATTTCTAGATGAGCACATAATGTACATGACTACATGAACATGGAAGATGTTCTTTGATGGCTCTTTTATGCAAAATGGTTCAGGAGCAGGTGTGTTGTTTGTTTCTCCTCATGGGTACACAATTCCTAAGTCCTACAAACTATTGTTCCCATGTACAAGTAACATTGTTGAATATGAGGCCTTGACAAATGGACTAAAAATGGCTATAGAGTGGAGAATCACAGAGCTACACATCTATGGGGATTCGCAATTAATAGTCAACCAAGTTAATGAAGAATACCAAACCAAAGATGAAAAACTGATACCCTACAAGAAAATGGTTGATTCATTGTGACGATATTTCACCTTTGTTACATTTCAACAAATCCCTAGAGTAGAGAATAAAGCAACTGATGCTATGGCTACATTGGCTTCACTTCTTCAGCTAGAACAACATGAGTCCAGATTTGAATTCCTGGTGGAAGAGCTATGCTACCCTATCTATGACTCCCAAGAAAGCCAAGTTGTTTGTACCCTTGTTGGCCACGAGTCATCCCGCTATGGTGCCATTTACTCATACCTCCGTGATGGTACTATCCCCGAAACCTTCAACCATTTTGAATGAAGAAACCTAACCTAAAATGCCTCTCGCCACACCCTTATCTCTGGTGATCTATATAGGAGGGGTTTAGATGGGACACTTCTTAGGTGCCTGGAAAAGGATGATTCTGACCGAGCGTTAGCTGACATTCACGAGGACATTCTAATGGTCTTGCCATGGCCCAAAGGTTGCTTAGGGTGGGGTACTATTGGCCTACCATGCAGACAGATGTAGTAGATTTTGCTAAATCATGTGAAAAGTGTCAGAAACACGGTAACCTGATACATGCTCTAGGTAGGGAGCTTATTCCTTATATTTCTCATTGGCCATTTCAGCATTGGGCCTTTGACCTTGTTGGGTAGATTCATCCCAACTCTTTAGGTGGACACAAATTCATTATCACTGCTATTGATTACTTTACCAAATGGGTAGAAGCTATCCCACTTTCTATTGCCTCAGGCAGGACTGTTTCTTTGTTTATTTTGAACCATATCATCTATCAGTATGGAGTGCCTTCTGAAATAATCACTGACAATGGAGGTCATTATAAAACAAGGACCTTAAACATCTCTACAAAAAATTCAAGATAAAACAACATTGGTCCTCCATTTACTTCCCACAAGGAAATGGACAAGCAGAGGCTTTGAATAAGACCATTCTTAAGATTCTCCATAGAACAGTTCACAAGAATGGTAGAGATTGGCATCTATAGATAAATTCGGCCTTGTGGGCCTATAGAATGAGTATTCATACTCCAACAGGGGCTACTCCTTTTTCCCTCACTTATGGTGTTGAAGCAGTGTTACCTTTAGAGGTGGAGATTCCTTCACTTAGAGTTTCCCTTAAAGGTTTAGTGATAGATGAAGACTACCGCACCATGAGGCTACAAGAACTAGAACTTCTAGATGAAAAGTGTAAAGCATCCTTTGATCACATGAGAGTCTACCAAAAGCGTATGTCCAAAGCATTTAATAAGAAGGTTCACCCTAGATAATTTCAAGTGGGGGATCTTGTCCTATGATAAAACCCTAAGAACCAACAATATAGAGAGAAAAAGGGAAAATTCAAACCTAATTGGCTTGGACCATACATCATTACTGCTACTTTTGGGACATGTGCTTATTTACTATCTGATCCAGAGGGAGAACAGCTCCCTGATCCTATCAATGTCTTGCACCTAAAGAAGTTCTATCCATGATGCCTATTCTATCTAGAGGCATCCTTTGTACATATTTATTGATCCTGAAAAAATTCCAAAAAAAATCATGTATGATGCTGAAAAATTCCTAAAAAGCATATAAAGTCTTTAAAAAATACAAAAAAATCAAAAAATGCAAAAAATTCAAAAAAAAGAAAAAGTGCCTTGGTGAAAACTTGAAAACAGTCGCCTTGGTAGCAAAATACAAAAAAATTAAAAAATCTCCAAGTGGTGAAAACCTAGAAATAGGTGCTACTTGAGGCCTTTGCACCATTGTTTCTTAGTATGCGTCCTCGACACTTAGCCTTTCTCCATCATGCCTTGACCTTGTTACCTTGGTTTGGAATTGGCCTTTGTCTTTGTCTAAGGAGCATAACTATGTTAGCTTTGGTCTCTAGGATGTGTTGGTCTTTAGGACATCATGCAAATGGTGTTTTTCAACACCACCCCAAACTATGTTTTTCAACACTGCCCTAGCGTCAAGTGTTTCTCAACACTTATCAGATACCTTACCCACAGTCTAGCATGATATGATATCTCTCACTAGCACATGTGATACTCAAATTTTGACTCTATGACCTACACACACACACTTAAACACTCGACTCGCTGAGACTTGTTTGACTTTATTTCTTTGTGTGTTGTCTATGATGACTTCTTTGATGAGTGTTCTCTCCCTAATAGTTTTTGATGATGCTGAGCTAGAAGACTAGGGGCACGAGGACATGTTTGATTTCTTTTTCTACTTGTGGGTATATTTTGTTGGTCCTAACTGTCATTAGCATTTATGCTTGTTCCACTTGACATTAGGATCTACAAGGTATTATCCTTGACTATTTTCGCAAGTGCATACTTATAGTCATCTTGACTTTCCTTGTGTCTTGATGCGAGTATAATCTTGCTATACTAAACTTAGGTAATCTCACTACAATAGTCATCTTGACTTATATGTCTTTGATGCCTAGGTGGGATTCCCACATATCTATCTAATATAGATCATATTCAGATTCACATAGTCATACTAGTGTGTATTGTATGATCTTGCGACGCTACCAATAATGCTCGATGATGAATATTAGAGTCTAAAAGCTTTGTGACCTTGCAAGTAAACCACTTTTTCATAGTAGCTTACATTTTTAGGTTCATGATAGATTAGGTTTTCATCTTCCATATGGAGAGAGCTCTCCCTTTCATCTTACGTGGACTTGTTGATCAATTGCGTTCACCTTTCCTTTTCTCGATCATGTCTTTCACTCCTTGTCTTTCACATCACATCATGTTCCTGTCATCACAAGGGGTTAATCTTATCATCATACCTATCCTAAAGAGCTCATTTTTAGAAACATGAGTCTATATCATAAACATGAGAATTAAACATACATCTATGAGAGAGATTACACATGAGCATATATAACATACATTTTGAGCAATATGACAAGACAATATATAAAAACTAAAACATCCATCACAAGTGGGACAAGTACACAAGATCTATCACAAATCCAATAATCTCATATATATAAATGTCATGATACAAATACAATGTGGGATCCCAAAATCTGGATAATGTCCCAAGATATGTCTCTATACATCTATCCTAAACCTAGACCTAGGACTCACTAGCACCGTCATGTGGAGCTGGTGGTGGTGGAGGTGGTGCTATCACTTTGTTTGGTACCATGTCAGATCTCCCAGCTATCACAGAGTAGGGTGGTGCTCTTTGACCCTCAGGTACAGCCTGTATGTAGATTCCATGATAATATGCATCTTGTGTTGTCTCTCGCTGGATCTTTGTTGCATTGGCTTGTGCCACCCTCTCTCGCCGCTCAAGCTCAGCTCTCAAATCAGTCAGCTGCTACTCTCTCACGGCTATAGTGATCCATAGCTACTGCATCTTTATCTCTAGGACCTAGATCCTCACTCTCAAATCTCCTCCCCCTGCAGGCTGAACCTACCCCGCATCCATCCATTGGTGAGATGGTCTCGCTGTGTCATCTCCCTCATCAGTAGAACCCTGTCCCTATGACCATTTCTGGCCACCCGATTGAGAGCTTTGTCCTTTCTCCCTAGCTCTCCCTCTCCCTCCTCTGTCCCCTCCATCCCCTTCATCTCCATCATCCCCCTATGCTGTCAGCTATGCATTAGGTACAATAAATATAGGGAAGGGTTGTCTCCTATGCTCTTCCTTGTAAGCCACATCCACACCTACATCTGCCATATCTGGGAGATAGTCCCATGGCTCCTTGTAGATAACTTATGTGTCCTGTATTTCCTACTGGTAGTCTAGCATCGGTAGCCAACCCTGTCCCTCCTCATCCCTGACCCGAGCATAAGTAGTGGTCTCGGTGGGCACTCTCTGCTATCACCTGAACTATCTCCAGACCTGGGTGATCATAAACTGCTCTACAATATCTGAGTGCCAACCTACTAATGGCTAGCTACATAGCATGTGACCTAGCTCCTCCTCCCGATCACCCCACTACTCACAAGCCCTGTATGGTCTCCACTAAAATGAGGTGAGCTCATCCAGTAACCTGTGGTAGAAAGTCACATCCCCCCTATGTGGCTGAGATATGAAACTTGTATACCTATATATATAGGGGTGTCTCCACTCCCTTGGCTGCACCCATTGACGCACAACAATGGTGTGCTCCCACACCCAAATCTATGCTAACACAACCCCGCATGCCCATGTCCTTCTCTCCCCATAAATGATCTTGTGGAGCTCATGATACATATCCGCTAAGATGGCTGGGCCCCATGCCATCCATCGTGGGTGCACTACTAGATCTACCACTAACTGACCCCAGCCCAATGGGAACCCTCTTTGGCTCCTATCTATGATAAGAGCTTGTGCCACTATGGAACATACAATGCATGGAACTGGGAAGTCCCTGCCGAACTCCTCCATCAGTCGATCCCAGCTAAGGTGTCTATCAACAAAGGTGACATCCTAGAACATGTCCTGCATGATCTGGCATCCCTCAATTGGATCCTAATCATAGTACACCTATGCCAACAAACAATCATGTCAGTTTCTATCATATGGAAACTTTACATCTATGACTATCTATAAACATGATTATACTCACAGGATCTCCATGGCTCAGAACTCGAAGGATCTGATAGACATCCTCCAGGCTAATAGTAGCCTCTCTAGTGGGCAAGTGAAATGTGTTATACTCACTATGCCACCTCTTAGCCAATGTTGTCAGCAATCTATGATCTACCCGAATGTGGGGCATCTGCAGTAGATAACCAAAGCCCATCTCCCTCAGGTCTGCCCCTCCCGGATCGTCTAGATCTTGGACACATCATAGCCCAGTCACTCTCGGTGCTCTAATGAGCAGCGCTGGAAAGTGCTCCTGCAAGCCATTAACCCAAACCAAATGTCAGAACATATCATGATGGATGTATAAAATCAGTACAAAACATCTTAAAAAGGAAAACATTATCTGGACCCATGTCATTTTTCTCAAAAATATTAAAACATGTCATTTTTCTATACTGTACGATACTATTTTTTTATTAAGTATCGTGCAATACTTTCCTCAATAGCTGTACGATAGTATCTTTTCCTACGATACTTCACATAGTATCACATGATATTTCATCCGGTATCGTGTGATACTGGATTCAATATCGGTGCGATACTATTTTGACCCACAAAGTATCGCACGACAGATATCCTCAAAGGGTGCGATACTTTTTAAGTATCGTATGATATTTTGTACAAGGAAAATTTCAAAAAATTTTAAAAGATTAAAAACATGTTTTAAATTGACATAAATGCTCATTAATGACCTACAAAGTGAGTTTTTCTGAAAACATTCCGGGGCACCATACTGCGGAGGCTAGTTGTGCAACCGGGTGCGCTCAAATTGATGCCTATGGACCAGAATCATTGCTTGCTGGGCCATTTTCTCTCTCTAAGCTCTCAAAATTCTCAAATCACTAAAAGACAAATGATTTTGAAAATGACCTTTTTACCCCCTTTTATAGCATTTTGACTTTTTGACCTAATTTTCAAAACACCTCGAAATTGCGTGAAAATTGCACCCCTAGCTAATTTTGACGTCATGTATCCATTTTCATGATCAAAATTGAAATCCAAGTTCATCTTGATAGTCAAAATCACATTTCAACTTTCACCCTCTTTTGCGTAGTTAGCTGACCATTTGAGGTATGATCCTTCGATCTTTGTTGGGGCATCTTCATTTCTTCACCCCCATCTCTTTCAATGTCCTAGTCTTTCATTCATTCATTCATCTTCATCTCTCTGAGGTTTGACTTCATCCTTAATCTATATTTTTCTCAGTCAAACCTAGTCAAACCGGGCCATGTCTTCACTACTTGATGGTTATCCTATCATCTTTTCACCTTTGATTATGATTTCTAGTGACTTGATCAAGTTTATCAATTTATTGTTTCTCCTCTACCTGATTTCAACTTCGATACTGAGGGGGCAGTACCTATCAGCTTTAATCCTTGATTCAGCTTATCAATCATCTTTGCTTGAGATTCTTATCTCTTATTTGAGACTTAATTATCACCTAGCTATACAAGTGTTGGTCTTGTCTCTCAGCTTATCTTTGTCAGCTTATGCTTATGCTTGTCCTGATATGTTCCCATCCGTCGAACACGTTTGGATTGTTTTGTGATCCCAAATCGATCTCACATTTCAATTCCATTCTTTGACTGCATGTGATCCCAAATCGATCTCACATTAGTCAAAGAGGGGAAAATGTATGCACCCTAAAATGGTCACCTAGACTTTGGGCCCCTATTCAACAATTTATCAAATCCCTGAATCAATATTTTCAAAAATCAACATTTTAAAATTATATCAATTTCCTTGATCAAATCCTGGTTTTATCATTTATTCAATTTTTCCATGGGCTAACCATTTTATCCTAAGTCTTTATTTATTTAAAAGGAATTCCCTCCCCTTTTATTAAATAAAAAGCCCCCACTTTTCCTCTTATCCTAAATTGCACAAATAAAGCATTATTATTATTTTATAAAAAGAAGAAAAGGCCTTTTTGTCCCATATGGATAGGAAAGTCAACTCTTATTTTCTCATTGGAGGATATTTATGCACATGGATTTCTCCTCTTTCAAGCTCCACCCTTGATTAAATATTTTGCCTCTTAATCTCCATGGTCCACTCTTTCTCACTTCCTTTAAAAGGAGAGCTCTTTTCTCAGTCTAGGATCCCCAACTTTTTATGCTAATCTTATGCTACGGGATTTATTTGAGACTTTGGAGCTTTTGGAGATCATTTCTTGCATTCTAGTTTCATTCTTTCATTCTTAGCTTAGCTTAACTTTCATGGCATCTAGCTTAGTTTCCTTTATGTTTTATATTAGCTCACATAGATTAATTAGCAAGGCTTGTAATACTTTCATTTCCATAGCTTAGCTTGCATCTTCATTCTTAGCATAGTTGCATTGCATCTTCATTGTTGATTCTTGAGGATATTAGCATTCTTGCCCTTGTCTCTTTGAATCTCCCATTGTGTGGTTTACTACCAAGGTTGCATGCTTCAATAGCTCTAGCTAAGAGCACCATCAACATCATTGTGACTCCATGCCTAGGGAGCTCTAGGTCACTTTCTCAAGGTTTCCCATTCATGGATTCCCTTGGAAGTAATGACTTAGAGAAGTGCACTATTTAGTGTGTACAATTACTTTTTAGTTCCTCAAAAAGTGGGGAAGGAGTAAAAACATTTTTCTCAAATTCACTTTGTTGCTTCATGAATTCCAAATCAGAGACCTTATATTCTCCAATGAAAGTAGGATTAAAATCCAATAACCCCCAATCATCCTCGGTCAAAGAAGAAGATGAAGCTTCTTGTTGTTGTATCTCAGGTTGTTTTATCTCAGACTATTTTTCAATCTCTTTACTTGGTTGAAGAGGCTCAAAGATTTTAGCATATTCTGCATTTAGGCAAGGATTTGGTGCATCATCCACATGCAATGTATACATTAAGTTGTTATAGATGAACCTAACCTTGCGATGAAGAGTAGAAGGAACTGCATGCATAGTATGAAACCAAGGTCTTCCTAAAAGAAGGTTATAATTGAGAGGTCTAGGCATAACATTAGTAGGTATGTTTAGAATAACTGGACTAACTTTAACAGGTAAAGTAATAATGCCCAAAGTTCTCTTTGCAATATTGTCAAATCCATGTATAGGAACATTATCAGGTTGAATAGTTGTCAGAACAGCTTTAATTGCCTTAAGCATATCCATGCTACAAACATTAAGTCCAGATCCATTATCAATTAATGTTCTTATAATGATACTCTGATTAATAGAGACAACAACCATAAGAGCATCATATTGATTCTGCACCTCAAGAGAAGGTAAATCGTTATCAAAAAACATAATAGGAGGTACAAAAGGCATAGTATGCATGAAATGTAAAATAGAATGAATGTTCTCTTGATTAGGAGATGAAGCAGGAAGAGTGCATAAAGATTTTTGCAATGCCTCATGATATGTCGGGGAAGTTTGAAGTAATTCCCATAAATATATCTTAGCAGGAGTAGCACGTAATTGGTCAACTAAGTTATACTCCTTAAAGGTAGAAGGAAACCTAGGTGCTTGAGGAAGCATAGGTTGAGAAGGAGATAAAGAAACTAGAACATTAGGATGAGGGTTATTCTGTGTACGATAAGCATGTGAAACAGAATTAGTGTTATCAAAGAAATCCAAAGGATCTCTAGGTTTACCCTTAATTGTTATGTGAGGACATCCTTTTACCATCATCAAAGGTGTAGGCTATATCATTTTAGGTTTATCAATGTTGCAAACAGTGGGACATGAAGGTAATTGTTACTCAAAAAATACAACATACAATACAATAAGCATAAGTAGAAAAAGGTTGCATTTGTTTGTCTAATTAACACTACCTTGCAGGTTTTGTTAGTTTACATGTCATTATTGCATTCATTCTAGATGTCATTATTGTACTCTAAGTATTAATTATTATTCCAAAAATTCCAAAATTCATAAATAATCATTACATTGTGCTTTCAAACTAAATGTGATATACAAATGTCCTTTCTTGTTTCATGTTTCATCAATAAGTAGAGTACATTAAAAAATTGAAAGAAAGATTGAAGTATGGAATAGGGGTCCCATGCATTGCCTTTTGTATCAGTTTGTGTCAGCTGGTTGTCTGCTAGGTTTTTGCATTTAGGTCTTCATAGTTTGAGTCTCCATCTGCATCTAGGTCTCTTAGGGTTTCATATCTGCATAAGAAAGGAAAATATGGTTAGATCATGTTGGATCTAAGTAATACATGAGAAACAAATAACATACTATAGCAATCAAGTTTTCAATACTACATATCAATCTAGAAAATTAAATGTAATAAGGAAATGTACACTGACACTCACTACAAGGTAGTGTTAAAGGGACTTGTTTCTGACATGAAACCTTTTACTACTAATGATTATTGTGGTGTATGTTGTCCTTTTTATTAACCAGGTGTCTGAATTAAAGGGACTTAGTATGTTTCAAACTAAGAAACCTTTTTTAGATAATGTATTTCATAATGATGTTATTTGAGAGCTTAACAGATTATCTTACAGATAACAGCTGACTGGTTTTCACATTCAGTCATTGTCAAAGATGCAGATCAAGTTGGGTTCCCATGATAAGAGTTCTACAGGAAGTGCTAATGATTGCCAACTTTCAAGTTCAAGATACAAATGATGCTGCATAAATACTGGTATAATATGTCCTTTCTATTTCAAAAGTACATTTTCAAGATATAAACATATTTGTTGTTGAACACAGAAAGAGTGCTTCAAGATTGAGCCATAAAATTATAAAATGTTTACAGTTTGTTTTTATTGAGTGTCACAAACCCGTGTTCAAACCTCATTAGTTAACATTCTAGTGTTTTTGAGTGTCACAAGCCCATGCTCGAACTCCATTAACAATGAACAAACATTTTCATGTTGTTGTACTTATCATATTAAGTGCAGATTCAGCATCAATGAGAATTGTATACAGTGGACAAAGCTACAGGATGCAAGCTGAACAGAAAGTATAAAATATGTATAAACTAGAACAGAGTATGTACAGCTAATAGAGAAATATCATAAAGGAGAAAGCTAATTATCTGCTATGGAATGAATAATGATTTTTCTTGAGCATCTCTCAGTCGTAATCACCTTCTAAGGTTTGCGAAGGTTATGAGTGAAAGATGTTATAGTTTTATTTATAACTGATTATATCTTTTAACATTTTTTAGTCATAACCTTGCAACTTTAGTAAGTCATTAGAGGTGTTTCATGGTTTCCTGGAGCAACTGTCCATCATTGCCGAGCTCATAATAAATGATTTTGTTTCAAGAACAAGTCCACCAGTTCATCAAATTTACTGTTGTTGATTACACAGGTTCATTTTAGATCAACAGAATGAAACAGTTTGAATATTATAATCACAATTTATGTACAAACTGGAGAAAGATTTTAAATCAATTTCTAGTTTCTCTCTGTTTTATACAGAGTGTTTTCATGAAGCTAATCAGAAAAAGAGTATTCATCTATTATGTTCAGAATTCCCTGTCAAGGTTTCTGGTTTGCATTATTGTCACAGTTATATGTTGAGCAAAAGACTAGATTTAATGAAGTCACTATTGACAGTAATTCAAAATTTCATGCAAGTGTGATGAATGGATAAGTGTGCAAAGTGAGCTTCATGTGCAGCAAAGAATGTTCACCAGTCAAAGGCTTCAGCAAGATCAAATAAGCTTCATGTTACAATAGCAGAAAGTATGAAATGTTTTCCAATCAAAGGCTCAAGAAATTTAATTAATGTACAAGTGTTCAAAGCTGCTAGTTTTCATTCTATACAATATCAGTGAGCTCTTGGTTAGAGCTGAGTCATTCTCGGTCATATGACAAGTTTGAACAAGTTCCAAATAAAATGTTAAGCATCTACTCATAGCCGTGAGTTAAAAATGAGAATAGTTATTCAACCTGTGAGTTCCAAATTAGGAAGCTCGAGTTCTTACAAAAGAATCATTATTACGAGCTCAACCATATATGTGATCAAAATCTCAATCAAATCTAAGGTTTGGAATGGGACCACAAAATATAGTCGCGGCTTTATTTTCAAGTAGAAAAGGTTACACCAGTCATAAAGTCATGACTGCAATCAATCATGGTTTGAGCTCATAGTTTGAACTCATAAAAGAAGCAGAATAAAATGACATAGGTCATGGTTCATAGTATGAAGCTTACAGCTTACAGATAGAAGCAAAGTACAAGAGATCACTAGTCATTAGACTATTATATAGAATAGACTTGAAGCTTGCGGCTTGAAGACACAAAAAAGAGAAACTCTCAGCAAAGTTAAGTTCACGGCTAACTGATAGAAACAAAAGATGAGATATATACCGGTCACAACTGCGACTTGCATGCATAACCGGTGTTTTGAAAGAAACTTTGAATGAAAAACAAATTCCTAATAAATAAACAAAGAGTTTGAAAATAAACTTACAGTTCAGTAAACCCAAGTTTGTATTCAATGTCGAGTTCTCTATTTGGGATGCACATCAGTGAGGAATGGTAGTGATCTCCAGTATAACAGTAGGCTTGAGTTAAATAGTGGGGTTCTTTCACAGTCAGACTAAGCTTCATCAAAAGTTTTCGAAGACTTTCCTACAAGTTAGGGTTTCATTTTCCCTAAAACTTCTTTGTGAAGAATGAGATAAACACAACTGCCGAGATCAAAATGAGCATAACTAAGTTTGGAGTCCACAAGATGAGCAGTATTCAATGCCATTAATGCATATGTCTTATTCCTGCAAAGCCTCAAAAACTATTCGTAGTGCCACTTCACATATTCATCTCCTCAATTTTTGCATTGTATTGCAAGTGGATTGAACAGTCATGTCGACTTTCTCCACTTTGCATGTTTCACACTTACAAATTTTTATCTAGGTTAGGAGTTGATAATCAAATTATTTGATATTAGATTTTATCTAATATTAAGTATATTTTTAAATATTGGCAAGAAAATGTAAAAGGAGAAAGTCCTTATTATAAGCCAATATTTAAGGGGCACTTAGAATTGAGTTTTCGTAGGCTTAGTTATTGGCATGTTTTTGGCCATTTTTAGGGCATTTTTTGTGGGACTTAGATTTTTGGATTTGAAGCTAGGGGAGATTATAAAATTGATTTTGGATGATCAATTAAGGGTTGCAAATTTTGGAGAGAGGGAATATAGTGAACTCATTGTTCCTAAGTGCTTGGAAGGCCATTTTGTAATCGTTTTTGTCAGATTTTGGAGGGAATGAACTAGAGATTTTGACTCATATTTGTGAAGTTGTTTTGATATTGGATCCTATTTTCATCTTTTCTAACAAGTGTTAAATTATTTATTATCTAAAGGAAGTGATTAGATTTTCTTTCCTTCTCAAGATAATCAATTTCTCCAAGACCTTGTATGAGAAATATATGTTTGTTAATTATCCAAGTTATTCGTGGTAAAACCCTGATAGCATGCCTTTGTTAACCTATATGTTGAGCAAAGATTCAGAGTATTAAGATCTTCATTTATGAGTTAGGATTGATGTTTCATCTTTTTGCAAAGTCTAAAATATTCCTTGGTGTATCACCCTAATCTTTTAGTTATAAGTATTCTTTTCCTTTTTCCCAAACAAATTGCAGATCAGGAAAGTGATATTCCATATTTTATAGGAATTGGCCTAGAATCCGGAGATTCCTCCTTATTCAAAGTCTACCCACAGTTCGAGGAGGTTTCCATTGTCAAGATAGAATTGTTGTTTTGCCCTAATGCCTAATTTAGGGTGACAATTCTAAGCTTGAACAGCAACCATGCACACACCTTATGGTAAAGGTCAATTGGAGAGGTTGTGGAGGAGAGTGAAATAGAATAGGATCAATGGAGATCTTATTCAGATAATTTTTATCCTCACTACCATGTACCTCATTAGGCAATCTATCCTCTTGTACAATAAAAGCCTCATCAAAGTACTCAAAACAAGAATCATACATGTTGAATACAAAGAAATTCTAAAAGCATGAAAATGTAAATGTTTTTGTATTTTTAAAGAGATTTTGCAATTTTTTTTGTATTTTTGAAATATAAATGCAAGAAAGGTATAAATGCAAGAAATCTAATCTTATAAGCATGCAAGATTTAAAACTAACACCAAAAAGAAAGAGTTATCGTAAACGGGTTCACCAAAATGAATAGGTGAAAAATGGAAGCTATCAACAATGCATCTAACATTCCTCACTATTTATTTGTAATGCTTGAAGTTGGAATTGAATAAGTAATGTAAATTTGGAAATGCTTGAAATCAAATAAGATAAGGTACATACCTCATGATGGAATAAATCTAGAAATACCTATTTTCTGATGCCTGTGTATAGTCTCAGGAAATTCTGCAACTAGATCCTAGACCAGAAAACTACAATAGAGTAAACCTAGAAAACTTTTGTCTTTCTAGAAGTAGGTCATCTTTGACCTAGATAGCAGGGAAAGGTCTTACCCTAGGGCAGGATCCTACCCCTCACAGATCTGACAGAAATTTTGTTCGCGGATCTCAGAAGTTTGTCGAAAAGGGTATTCAGATCTGCACTTCAATTCTCGAAACAACGACTATAGATATTTGAAAATGGTGTTTTGGGGTGGCTATATAGGGTTTTGCCTTAGTCAAACCCCCATTTTGGTGATCTCCTCCTCCACAAATAGCCGGTTGTAATAGAATGTGTCTATGTATTGAATGTGTAATGCCAAGATCTAATCCTCTAGATTAAAACCCTAGCATGAATGTGTATGAGAAAGAAATGCATAGATTCGAATAAGATAAGAAAGCATACCAAGCCTCCAAGGCTAAAGTACTCCTACCAAACTCATAATCTGTAATTTCTACCCCATGATTGTATCTTTGAATGCTTGAATATTGATAATGGTGGATCAAGGAAGAAAGGATCTATCTTGCTCCAAATAGATGTTCACAATGGTGTGCTCCCAAAAATGCTTGATATCAACAAAGGCTTGATCTTCTATATCATCCTCTTGTAATCTTGCATCTTCACTTCACCATCTCTTACTTCAATCAATTATGTCTCTGTGTCTTGTGATTATGTAGTTGTGAAAATGAAGGCAAATGAGAGTCTTTATATAGAGGTTTCAAGGTGAGGCTCCTAGAGTAATGTGAGGAACCATAATTGAAATTTCACCTCAAATTATGGTCCAATCACAATAACCAACTAAGGAGGGAAAATAATTAAATAAATTTCAAATTAAAACCCTTATGCACTTGGATCCAAAAGGTCAACATTAATTTTGGGGCCCTCTAGGACCAGATTTGAAAAGGGGAATCAAATCTTGAAGGAGGTCAAAGATGACCTCATCTTTGACCTAGGTCAAGGATGACCTAGACTCTGACCTAGGTTAGGGATGACCTCATCCTTGACCCAGGAGTCCAGATCCAGTCAAAATGAGAAACAGGAGGTCTTGAGGATGCTTGGAGACCTAGAAATGATGTTAGAATAGGGCAGAGTGCCAGGGAGAGGCACAAAATCCTATGATGAATATGATGAAGGCCAAAAAGACCTATTCCTAAGTCCTACCTATAAAATAGAGCCTTAGAGGAGGGAAATTAAGGAGAATCCTCAGGATCCTAACCCTAATTTCACCTAGAATGAAGGAATCAAGTGCAAAATGCATCCTAAATGCAAGTCTATCATGATAAATGTACTATAAGAGGGTGCTAAACCTACCAAGATGGAAGTGCTTCCATTTTAAGATGATAGAGTTGGCATAATGTATCAAATGAAATAAATATGTGTGGATCAAGAAATGAAAATCAATGTCAAAGTATTTATATCCCTGTCGATCTTACTAACCATGATTCAGATTATGCTTCTAAACAAAATGTAAATGAAGAATGTTTTTAGCGAGAAATGGTTTCCCCTCATATGGGAGTTAACATGGTTAGTAAATTATTACAAAGTGTCCTTGATGTAGAGATAGATATATACAGGGGTTACGCACCAAGTAAATTGTAAACTAGTTTTTCTAGTTGTGAGGCTGTAGAAACAAATTATTTGCAATCAAGTATGAAAAATAAAGAGGGGGCAGATCTTTCATCAAATGATGATGTTAAAGCCCCAAATAATAAGGCTCTATCAAACTCTAGTGGCACTGATAGTGAAGAAGAGGATTCATGGAGCCAGAATGACCTTGATCTTCTTCACGATAAGGTAATGGTTTATATGCAACCTTGTGAAAAGGATGAGGAGTTATCATGTGTAGGAAATGATTGTGAAGAAGCTGATTCGACTAAAGAAATGATGAATTCTTTTGTTTCAACTAGAAATGAGGATAAAATTATTTTTTCAATTTGTATGCTTTCATCCTTTGATTTATCATGTGAAGTTGTTGATCCTAAGATGAATGAAGGCTCATATGAGCCAGAATATGAAACCATGGTAGCTCAATTTGCTTTTGAACTAGAACTAGAAGTCAGCTTGTTTTATATGGACATTGATGGTTTTGATATTGTAAATGGTATGAAATCAATGTCTTGTCAAGGGGAAGTTAATAGTGTTGATCATTTTCCCTATAACAATGATTTGTCTTTGGGAAACATATGTCAAGATGAGGACATTTGTAATGGACTACATGCTAACTTGTTCAAGTCACATTTTGAAATATTTCATCTAAAGATGAAAAAGATTTCAAATTCTACATCATATTATTTCCTTTAGCCAGAGGTATGTTCATTTCCCCAAGAATGGGATGTAAAAAGTGTTGATACCTTGTTTTTAGAAGATATTGAAATGAGTCAACAAGGATATATCAGCTATCAGGCAGAGAATGAGTCTTTTATTTTTTTAGTCTAGCATGTTGATGTTTCCTAGGATGAGCTGAATTTGAAGCCACAAGTTGTAGTTCATAATGATTTTCTTGAGCACTTGTGTGATATACAAAGGGTTAAATTTGAAAGCTTCTTTTTTGATGTTCAAACATGTTTTGAAAAAAGCCAGCATCTTTCCAGATATGTGGTGGAGTTAGAATATTTTTCTCCTCAGCTGGTTAAATTTTTTAAAAGATGTGACAACCTCATGTTACATAATAAGCAAAACTTTCAGTACTTTGGTGATTCCCAAATGCCTAATGATAGTGAGGGTGCTGACTATTTTCTATATGATATGCTGAAGATTTGTGGCAGCATGTTTGATTATGTTGGCGGAAGTAATGGCTCCATTTTACCTTTGATACATGGAGATGAGAATTATATTTTGGATAGAGGTAAATTTTGATTCTTACTGTCGAAGCTTGAGGTTTTTGTAAATATTTGTACATTTGTAAAGTTTCTTTGCTTTCAGTTGTTCGAGGGTGGAATAAGGATCCTTGTTTTAGAAGAGAGAAAAGTTTGATTTATTTTGAATGGTCTACTCTGCCAAGAGATTCTAAGTTCTCTACATCCCCACAAGGGGTACGCACCCCCAATCAAAGCCATTGGTTGAGCTCTAATATTTAGCCTAAATTTTAGAGTGACTAGTTTGAATATTTTCTCTAAGACGCAATTCGTTGCCTCAAAAGACCTTTTAAAGGACCCTAGTTTGAGTGCAAGCGAAAGGACCTGTTGATTTTCATGAGATACCACTTGGGACATGTGTTCCTTGCCTATCATTTGGCATTTATAGTGGGTTACAACTCTTAGGGTTTAGTCCTGATGTGTTTTGGAGATAGCCATATGGATGTCATTGCCCAAATCTACATTCTTGCATCTATTTGGTTTTTACTAAATGACCTACTTCAGATGTTTGTGTCTAATGCTCAATTGATAGTCATGGCATAAGGAATGTTGCAGTATGTTTTAGGCATGAGATTTAGTCTCCATGCCCATTTTTAGATTCCTGTGAGTTTGTATGGTCAGTTTACCAAGGCCTTTCTATTTGCATTTTATTCAATTTTTCTGAACTTGAAAATGCAGAATTTAAGTAGCCTACTTTGAGATCATACAAATTGCACCCAATTCATGAATAGGATAAATTGAATGTTCCTCTATATTGTATACATGGAAATGAGATTTCTTGGTGATTTTTAGATCATGACCAATCCATTAGATCACTTTTCTCAGTCAATTCCAAATCCAATTTCTACAAGTTTCACGGCTTTTTAGTTTAGGAGGTTCTGAGGGGGTGACTTTGAAGATTAATTCTTGATTGTCAGTTGATCATTTGGGAAATCTAATTATAACCTTGTTTTCCATGTGAGAGATTGAATAAACATCCAAGGTTTCAGACCATAAGGGTCCCATTTGATAAGTTTGTGAGGTCAGAACAAAAGGTGTTTTATACAGATGATTAATGCTGACAGAATCAACTTCACAGAATGGCTATTTTCAGAGAGTGGTAATTTGATGTTAGATGATTGTTTTGAGATTAAATTTATTTCCTTGCACTCCCCATACATAATTCTTCTACCAATATTAGTGGTTGAGCCTTAGGTTATCATTTGATATTTTTAATACATCTTTTTGAGAGGTGGTTCCCAATGATTGCAACTCACGTTTACAGTTTAAATTTAAACAGGTGATTTTGAGTTTTAAAATCTGTTGCCCTGTGTAACTTTGTGGGAATTTGTCTAGTAGAGTGACTATTTATACTGCAAGGTTCATGTTCGCCAAGTGTCGATGTTAGAGGATTTGTTTTGATCAATTTTTCAAGGGCGTTCTTGGAAGTAGTTTGTACAGTTTGGTGACTTGGCAAAGTAATGGAAATCAGAGTTTTTGAGTGATCTGGTTATTTTCAAATTAAATCTAGTTGCGGGAACTGGTCACTCAGATCACATTTGAGAATCAGTTGTTTGAAAATGAATTTTTTTTAGTAGGACCCACTTTGGGCTCAGCTTGCCTCATTATTTCAAGAGTGCTATGCCAGCTTTCGTTTTAGCATTTTCACCATATCTTCATTTAGCTCTGAAAATATTCTCATTTATCTTCTGAGGATGCTTCTTTCTTAACATTGTGCACCCCTCCTTTTTATACTAAGTATGCTTTTCCTTTTTCCTAGCGCATGCTTCATCTTCCTTTTACACATGCGTGCATCCATTTTATGCTAGCACATACATTCATTTTTGTTGCGTATGCCTTCACCAAACAATGTGTGCCCTCCTTTTTTCCATGCATGCCTTCATGCTATGCAGGATTCCCATAAGACAGATCATGTCATCCCAAGAAGGTTGTGCATACCTCCCAAGGGGCAGCGCAGGCCTTCCTTGAGGTTGTGCACACTCCTTTGGAGTGTTGTGCATGCCTCCAAGGAGCTATGTGTGCCTCCAAGGAGGTGTTGCATAGGCCTTCTTAGAGCTAGCATGCTGTTGCACGCAAGCATGGGGGAGCAACCAAAACTGTGGGCTCCTATGTGGTTTGTCCCACATGCGCCCAGCTTGGTGCATAAGAATTATTTAAAAGAAAAGACGGTCAAAATGTTGGTAAAGAGAAGAAGGTAAGGAAGAAATCCTTTCAAATTTGTGGTCTATTCAATGCATGCCAGCTGGGCATGCATTAAGAGGAATTTTTTTAAGAAAGGTATTATAATTGAAAAGGGATTTATCCCACATTGTTGGTGGAAGAGGAAAACAAGTTATTCAAATAGAAAAGTGAAGAGACATAAGGTGTCCAAGTCTGGATTCCCAAGAAAAATCCCTCACACATGCACGTGGATCAAGGTGATGAGGTGGTAGATGACTAGAGAATGATTTAGTAGTGGGTCCTACAAGAGGTAAGACAATTTTGACACAATGAGATAATGAACTTGTCAGATGCCTTGGGATGCATGCCCAAGATCGACGATAGGCACGATCCCACAATGAGGAAGATGACCAAAATTTAGCCATTGCGGGATTATGCCTGGTCGACATGTGTCCCACAATGATGTGGCAAACAAGATGCAACTTGGAGGTCCAGTTGGCGAATCAGCGGTTGACACATGGTACAGATGGTGATATGGCGCTAGTGACAGGGCAATAAGGTGGATTGACAAACCAATAGGGTGATGCCACGTGGCATGTGGGCCCACATCAAAGTTTAAATTCCTATGTAAAATTAAAAAAATTCATATAAGGTGAAACTATACGTTGAAATTCAAAAATTTAAATGACTTGGGTTGTTCATGGACGTTTGATCTGGTGATTGAATTTTTATCAGAATATGCAAGTATTATATATCAATGGAAATGGCGCAAGATGAGGGATTCAATGGCGGTGAAAGAAATCAGATTTTCCCAAGTGGGTGAGAGCAGTCATGGTGTTTGTATTTCAAAATCAGATTTTGGGAAGAAAGAAGATATTTTGCAAAATGTATTGTTTTGGAAGGAGACAGATGTCAAGCAGACATATGTTTTAGGTCTCTTTTCTTTTTCCATATATTCTCATCTTTTTCATTTGGTAAGGGTTCCAAATTCTCTTTAATTTTTAGAGTTCATTCCAAGAGTGGTTCCTTCTGTAAATCTTGCCCTATTTTCTTCATATAGGGTGTTCTTCTTTCCTTTTTGGTTCTCAAAGGAGAATATAAATTGTAATAGTCTGTCTTATGAATAAGATTTCAGCATTTTTCATATTGTTATCAAGTTGTCTCCATTTTGCTTCCTAAATCACATGGTTGAAACATCAAGGGTGTTTTGGTCTCTTCTATTGAAAGATTGCAATAGAAGTTATTTCAAGGGAATAACTAGGATTTAGGATTTGTCTTAAGATGTGTATGAGTTGGGATATCAAGGATATGTCAAACTTGTCTTTCAGTGGATGTTGATTAATGTATTGCCTGTTTTAGGGTCTCTTCTAAGGGGAGGGTTAAATTCTTTAAATAGGTAGTTGCATATTTGAATACACGGGTGGATACACAAGTAGAACTTAATTAATGGTGTATGATTAATGTAAGGTATTAACATATTAGACTGTGTTGTCTTCTTATTTCATAGCCTTTTGTTGTAGTGATTTATTTGACTCTGTTGCCCACTGGATAAGACACTGGTCTATGAGAAATTTGGGGTATTTCAGGGATCCATTTATCCAAAATAGAAATGAAACCATTTTCCCTTTCATGTTGATAGGAGGAGTTAGAAGTATTTCTAGTTTTCAAGCTTACTCTATGCAAGTGGGATACTGCACAAGATATGGTGAAAAGCACTGAGGTACAAGTTACCTAAAGGGGTTTGAAATATATTCCACAGTTATGTATCTGCAAGCTATTATTTATCAAAAGGAAGTTATGCATGTGTAGATGAGGCAATACCCACCTGAGTGATGTGGAGCTCGAAGTGAAGAAGGTCTTCATACCTTGTTCTATTGGATTTCTCTTGTCTCTTTTTCTACTAACGGTGTTGATTTTGTGTTCCAAGTTCTCGGTCCCACAACTTTGTTCCCAAGTTCCCACCTAGGAAAGGAGGTTGCAACAAAAAACACCAATACGTACTTTCAACTAGGATCTACCTAATAAAAAATGCCTAACCTCTGATTCACTTTTGATCTTGAAGACTCTTTAGATACTTCCTTGGAAGCTGAAGACTCACATGCAATCCATATTTCATTTAATGATTTTCCAAGAGAACAAATCAATGAAGATATTACAAATAAGACACTTCAAAAGAGGCTGGAATATCTCATAACTTAAGATCCAAAATGATATCTTAAAGTATTAAAGAAATCAAATCCTTAATTATTGTTGGAACATCAAAGGAAAATGCAACCTACTTTGGAAGAATTTCAACCTTTGATTACTTTTAAGAAAGAAAAGGGAAAAAAAACTTTGGAAGAATCAACTACAAAGGTAATTCAGAAAATAGCACGATGGGAATTAACTATCAAAATTGCTCAAAATAATACCTTTGGACAAATTAATAACCCCTTATTCAATGCCACGTCCTCTCAAGGAATAATTAGTACTAATAATACTTTAAAAGTATATCCTAAAAGGACATTAAGACTTGACTTCAAGCAACATATTCCAACAGCTTAGTAAGAAGCACCAAAAGATTAATTTTTATTTTCCTTAGGAATGCCACATATACCTTCTTTGGAAGAAAATAACAACATAAAAGTGGCCCTTTATTGTTAACATATCCATCAATGCAAGAGAATACTTCAATTATTGCATCAACACAAGGGCCAAATACAAGTGCACCAAAGGTATATATGGCATACATGCTAGATTCATCTCGTGTGACAACTATGCCAAGCACATCAAGTGAACCAAGGAGGAAAAACATTATTGATATTTCTCTAATTCCAATAAAGGTAATGCAACAAGAAAGTGTACCATGACAAGTAAATGCACAACAATAAGAACCTATATTACAACAAGCACGTGTATCGCAACAAGCACCTATATTGCAACAAGCACCTGTATTACAAAAAGTACATGTATCATAGCAAGAACCTATGTTACCACAAGCACAAGAAAAAGTAAACATGATATCTCAAACAAAGAAATATAAATCAAAGAATAAGATTTCAAGTCTTAATGAGATACTTTCTCTATTGGGATATCATCGAGAACCAAAGAAAAAACAAAAACAAATACAACAAAGGCCACAATATCAAGTGGGTTAAGGATCTCATCCTCCACAAAATGTTCAATACCCACCCATAATGCAACAAATGTATCAATAACTGCCTTTGCAACAATAATTCCACTAGAAACAACAATTTCCATAACAATCTCAACAACAACATTTTCTAGAGCAATTTTAGCAAGAGCAAATTCCTCCATCACTATCCGGTCACACTTGTAATGATGTAACCTTCCAAGGGATATCCATAGAATAAATTAAATCTTTTCTCATTCATAATTCAAGTCCCTTCCATGCTTTCAAAGTACTAGAGTCAATGACACCATGTCTTCCATCTTCAAGCACTCACATTCAAGAGAGTCCCATGGAAACTCCATCTCCTTCATGTAAAACATTTGACCCCTTTCCAGATTCCCCTATACATATTCCAAATCAAACCCCATGTCAAGAGCATGAACTAAAAGACAAAGAAAAAATTCCTAAAATAAATCAAGATCAAAATCCCAGCTATGACCAATCCTCTGCAATTTTTTAATAATCACCTTTATAAAAAAGGTGATTATTAAAAGAACAATCAAGTATGTTCAATACATTACAATATTACATCTTTATACAAGATACAAACATAATATCTTTCTCCAGTCAGCTTCCACATCTTTATCCAAGAGTAAACATCTAGGATGTTAGCTCTTTATAATATTAAGTCATTAGTTTGACAAGCAAAATAATCCCTTAATTCATTTACTAGTTCTACCTTCAAAATTGCTTTGTCGGCTATACTCGGTCATCAATAAAACAATCATAACTTTGTCCATACTATCCGTACTCTTTTGCACACTAAGATGGGGTATCCCTAGACATCCTATTTCCCTTGAGCCTAATAATGATCCTAGTATCCCTAACTCTCCTATATAAGATGATTCCACTCTTGAGAAAAATTTCCTTCCAAGTCCCATTGACCTTCCCTTTTCTAAGAAAGATCATGATCCCCCTTCCAGTCTTGCTAATAATTCCATTCAAAACCAAGAGAAAAAACCTTTAGTGTTGAATCCTGTGATCTTATTCTAAGTAAACATCAAAGTATCCCCTTGCCTTCAGACCTTGCACATGATCCAATCATACCTCCAGATGCTCCACAAGATCTCATCATCCCTTTTTATCCTCCTCAAGATCCCTTTGTTCCTTCATGTTCGTGCCCTTATCTTCCGTATCCTTTGGAAGATTATATCCTGCTAGATGATCCTATCATTATTCTATCACAGGATCCTCGTATTCCTCCTAATCCCCCTAATGATGAAAACACATTTGTGCAAGATGTTCATGAACCCCTTACAATTCAAATGGGTTCCACTAGTTCAATCAAGTCTAGTCCACTTCATGATTCTATCAATTCTTCCATATTAGATCCACCTCAAAATAAACTTACATCTTGTAGAAATCCTCCTATTATTCAAAAGCATTATCAAATCAAAGGGTTACACATCCATGAGAAAGGTATATTAAAACCCTTTCAAGTCAAATAAAATTCTAAAGGTCATGACCCCAGTTCTGAAGCTCACTCTCAAGGCATTGGTATCCCTTCAAAACCTAAATCCAAACGTATATTGTTAGGAATAACAGTCCACAATACAACTGAGAGGGGGGGTGAATTAGTTGTATAACATATTATTAAACTTTAAACTTTAAGTAGCAGCAATATCAAATCCAATGAACACAATGAATGCCAACACAATAACACAATATTTTGGTCTCGGGGAAACCCTGTTAAAGGTAAAAACCCCGGTGGGAATTAGCACCCACAAATGATGTACTGAGAGTATAATTATCCTTGTTAGAAGATATAGCCATGTTAGGAGCTTATTGAAACATTACAGTACATAGTCCTTGTTAGAGGATAGACCCTGTTAGGAGTCAAGAACAAAAGAGAGGGCTCACTGCCCAAAGAAGGTTAAGTCCACCTTCAGAACTCACTGTTCGCAACACAAGTGTATATGAAGAAATACACAATCTTTTGAACTGTTCAGTAGCAACTATCTTTTCTTCATCAGTTCCAATGAAGTCCACCAACAAACCTCTACTCTACATACAACAGACACAAGCTCATAGCTTTCACAATCTCTCTATATCATCTTCTTTTTAATCCATATCTTTTCCAAAGAAAAAACCTTTCATTTATACCTTACTACAATTCCCATAAATAGGTCGGCCCATAATGCTTTCCTAATTACAAATAATTACATAAACCCTTGTTAAGATACACACAATATCTATAACAAGTATACAATGATTACATTACAATAATTAAGGACCGACATCCTTAATTCAAGTTCGCCATCCATCATACACACTACATCTCTGTAGTCGGCTTCCAAATAGATCACCTTCCAGAACACATGCCATAGCTAACATTATCCTTCATTTCATACCTTGCACAATTCATAAAACATTCTTCAATACTCTATCTTTCATCTTTGAAGTTTGCATGCACTAATTTCATATCGCCTGTAAGCTATACACAAAACACAGAGACTAACTCTGTCATTTCTCATTGTCATAGTCAGTGACCAGTCTTCACCAAAATATCTGTAACTCATCCAATATGAAACATTACATGATGCGATCTTGGATATAAGATCACAACATCCTCTTGAACTCTCATCTATCTTCACAGCATCTGAAATAGTCGTACAGTGTCTGTACACTGTGATAACCAGTCTGATCTCCTCACAGAAACATATGTTGACATCAGCGACAAAACACAAATGACAATAGTATGAGTGCCCATTCAGTAATTTAGTGATTAAACATATTAAATGTCTCAATCACCTCCCCATGCATTAGCAATATCCAACAATCTACCCCTTTGGCATTGATGTCAACATATGGGAAAATTCATCATCCCAAAGTTATATCAATCCAAAGTTCTGCAACCAAACAATCTCCCCATACATTAGGGATTTTCTCATAGCAACAATCCCCCTTTGACAACAATGGCAAAGGGTGACATGAGTTAGCAACTACTTTCCAACATCTTTCTTCCACGATCACTCCCCCTGAGGAGTAGATCCCTACATCCAGTCCATATTATGATAAGGCTTTGAAAACCCCTAGATTGATGCATCTCTGCATCATTTAATTCTGACTAGGAGGGGCCTAAACCCCCATCATACTTCTGAAATATTTAAAGGTATCTTTCGGCAGTGGCTTTGTGAAGATATCTACAATCTACTCTTTTGTATTGATATATTCTAATTTGATTTCCTTTTCTGCCACCTTGTCTCTCAAGAAGTGATACTTGATAGAAATATGTTTAGTTTTGGAGTGCATCACTGGATTCTTTGACATATTCATTGTACTGGTGTTATCAAAATGGATAACCACAAGCTCATCAAAAGTTATTCCAATGTCTGTCAGCATTTATTTTATCCAAATAATCTAAGTGCAATTTATGGAAGCAACAACATACTGTGATTTAGCAGTAGATTGTGATATGCAATCTTGTTTCTTACTTAGCCAAGAGACCAACTTTTTCCCAAGGAAAAATGCACCACCACTGGTACTTTTTCTGTCATCAATATTTCATGCCCAATCAACATTACTATAAGCATGAAGTTCAAAGCTATCATTTTTGTCATACCATAGGCCATAGTCTATGGTTCCTCTCAGATACCTCAATATCCTTTTCACATAAGCTAGATGTGTTTCTTTAGGTTCTACTTGATATCTAGCCACAATTCCAACAACATTAGCAATATCTAGTTTGGTGTGAGTCAGATATTGTAATTCTCCAACCATTGATCTGTACAAAGTATGAAAAACATTCTTTGATTCATCATCAATTGTTAGCTTATTACCAGTCACCATAGGTGTTCCTACTGGTTTGCAATCTTCCATTCCAAACTTCTTTAGGAATTCTTTGAGATACTTAATTTGAGAAATAAATATACCATTCTCATTCTGAGTTATTTACAGTCCAAGAAAGAATTTCATTTCGCCTATCATGGACATCTCAAATTCACTTTCCATTTCCTTAGCAAATTTCTTACATAGTTCATCATTACCTCTAAAGATGATATCATCAACAAAGACTTCTATTATCAAGATTTCATCTTCACTAGTTCTTAAATACAAATTATTGTCTGCATTACCTTTTCTAAATCCAATTCAAAGTAGGTACTTATCTAACCTTGCATACCAAGCCATAGGAGCTTGCTTCATCCCATATAGAGCTTTCTTCAACTTGCACACCATGTCTTTATCTTTGCATAGAGGAAATCCATTAGGTTTTTCTATATATACTTCTTCTTCAAGATCCCCATTTAGAAATGTAGATTTCACATCCATCTGATACACCTTGAAGTTCTTATGTGCAGCATAAGCCAAGAATAATCTTACTACCTCTATTCTAGAAATAGGAGCAAATATTTCTTCAAAGTATATGCCTTCTTGCTATGAATATCCTTTACATACTAGTCTTGCTTTGTTTCTCACAACAGTTCCTTCTTCATTCATTTTGTTCCTAAAAACCCATTTTGTTCCTATTACATTTTTGTTTTTAGGCCTAGGAACCAATTCCCAAGTGTCATTCTTCTTTATTTGATTTAACTCTTCCTTTGTAGCATTTATCCAAGACTCATCTCTACATGATTCATCTATAGTTTTTGGTTCAACTTGAGAAATCAAATAAATTTCTTCTCTAACCTTTGATCTAGTTAGTACTCCTTCATTGGAATTGCTAATAATTTGATTTTTAGGATGGTTATTCTTTACATACCTCAGTGTTTTAGGAGTCTCAGTAGCCTTACTTGTGCTAGAATCACAAGCCTCTTTTTCACTTTCTGCCTCAACAAGTTCTTCTCCTTCTGCAACAGCAGTAGCTTCTTTGATCTCTGAAATCTGATTATTGTCATACATTCTTTCTTGTATCTAAAACTTATCATCTATTCTTACATTGTTGCTTTCAATCATCTTCCTTAATCTCATATTGAAGCATTTGTAAGCCTTTCTCTTAATAGAGTAACCAAGGAAAATTCCTTCATCACTTCTAGCATCAAACTTTCCTATCTCTTTTTCTCTCTTGATATAACACTTACTACCAAATATTCTGAAATATTTTACAATAGGAGTATGATCAAACCATAATTCATAAGGAGTCTTAATTGTACCTTCTCTGATCTAAATTTTGTTTAATGTATACATTGTTGTTCCAACAGCCTCTCTCCAATATACATGAGATACATTTCCTTCAAGCAACATTGTCCTAGCAGCATCAAGTATAGTCATGTTCCTTCGCTCTGCTATCCCATTCTATTATGGAGTCCTAGGAGCAGATGTCTGTCTCTTTATTCCATGCTCTTAACAATATGAATTGAATAAGTCTGAAGTAAACTCTCCACCTCTATATGATCTTAGACACTTAATCTTTAAACCTGATTCATTCTCTACTTTTGCTTTAAAAAATTTGAATTTATCAAATGCTTCTGATTTTTCCTTCAAATAAGTGACCCACATCATTCTAGAAAAGTCATCAACAAAGAGAATGAAATACCTTTCACCATAGTATGATTTTATCCTTGTAGGTCCACATAGGTCTGTGTGTACCAGCTCCAACTTCTCTTTTGATGTATATGCTTTGCTTTTGTAACTGCTTCAAGTCTATTTTCCCATGACACACTCTCTACAAATAGTGTTAGATGGTTTCACAATCTTCGACAGATCTCTCACTGCATTAGTTGTGCTTACCTTTACAATGTTATCAAAATTAACATGACAAATCTCTTATGCCATAACCAATTGTCATCAACCTTTGCAACAAAACAAGAGGCTCTAGATGTATTTAATTCAAATACATTACCTCTAGATTTAGTATCGGTTGTAATTAGATTACCTACCTTACTTCTGATAAAACATTTTCCATTAACAAAACTTAATTGAAACTCTTTATCCATTAACTGTCCAACACTCAACAAGTTGTGTTTCAATCCTTCAACAAGTAGTAAATTATATGTATTAGTCTTTCCATCCAGAGTAATATATCCTACTCCTATGATAGATTTAGGAAGATTGTCCCCAAATCTCACAACACCACCATCATACTTTACTAATTTAACAAACTTGTTCTTATCACCAGTCATATGATGAGAACAACTACTATTTATTATCCATTCAGTTTTCTTGTCAACAAGAGATACTAAAGATTTTTCCTCATGCACTAGCTCATCTCTAATAGCAACAAATCCAATCTCTTCATAATCTAAATCATCATCATCAGAGATGCCTTCACTAGCATAATATCATTCTTTGTCCCTTTAAATCTTTTCATAATTAGGTTTGTACTTAGGAACTCGTGTAGGACATCTAGATGCAAAATGACCTACCTTATTGCATGAAAAACATTTCAAGGGTAACTTTCCTTCAAACTTTCCCTTACCTCTTTTTTCTCTTCTAGCAATCAGTGCAACAAGTTCATCCATCTTTCTCTCTTCTGCCATTATTTGTTCCCATTCCTCAACATACTCACCAAGTTCTTCTTTTAGGTCTTCTTTACTAGTGCTTAGAATTAAGTGTAGACAATTTCTTGTGTGCAGATGCCTTAAATGCATATTCAACTTTAGGTACAACCTCTCCTAATTCTACAACTTCAAAGGTAGTTAGTTTTGCAATCAACATCTCTTTGTTAAAGTTCAGAGTCAGAGGTATAGTTTCTTGAATAGACATAGTCTTGAACTTGTAAGCAGGAGTCAAAGATCTAAGGATCTTTGCAATTACTTCATCTTCATCATAAGTGCCTCCACAATTTATGATTCCAACTACAACTTCTGTAACCCTTTGAACATAGGCCCTAATGCTTTCATCCTCATTCATTTGTAGCTTCTCCATCTTTGTCTTCCAGTTTTGTAACTTTGCTTTTTTGGTATACTTTTCTCCCTCATATAGTGCTTCTAATCCTTCCCAAATCAGGTATGTCGAATCCAAATCTTTAACTTTAGTAAACTCTCCTTCAGAGAGTGCATTGATTAGTGCTTCTCTTGCAATCATGTTAAGTGAAAATATCTTATTTTCATCCTCAGTAGCTGTTGGCAGCTCATCTTTGGACTTAATATCCACCTTGTTCCTTGTAATCAACCAATAGTCAATCCCCAAACAAAATAGGTGAGTTCACATTTTGTTCTTCCAACTATCAAAATTCTCAGGATCAAATTTTAGACTCTCTTTCCTATAGAATGCCATCTCCAAGATCACCTCAATCTGTTAATCTTTCTCTCTAAGGACCACTTGCTCTGATACCAATTGTTAGGAATAACAGTCCACAATACAATTGAGAGGGGGGGTGAATCACTTGTATAATAGATTATTAAACTTTAAACTTTAAGTAGCAACAACATCATATCTAATGAACACAATGAATGCCAACACAATATTTTGGTCTCAGGGAAACCTTGTTAAAGGTAAAAACCCTGGTGGGAATTAGCACCCACAAATGATGTACTGAGAGTATAGTTATCCTTGTTAGAAGATATAGCCATGTTAGGAGCTTATTGAAACATTACAGTACATAGTCCTTCTTAGAGGATAGACCCTATTAGGAATCAAGAACAAAAGGGAGGGCTCACTATCCAAAGAAGGTTAAGTCCACCTTCAGAACTCACTGTTCGCAACACAAGTGTATATGAAGAAATACACAATCTTTTGAACTATTCGGCAGCAACTATCTTTGCTTGATCAGTTCCAATGAAGTCCACCAACAAACCTCTGCTCTACATACATCAGACACAAGCTCACAGCTTTCACAATCTCTCTATATCATCTTCTTTTTAATCCATATCTTTTCCAAAGAAAAGACCTTTCATTTATATCTTATTACAATTCCCATAAACAGGTCGGCCCATAAGGCTTTCCTAATTACAAACAATTACATAAACCCTTGCTAAGATACACACGGTATCTACAACAAGTATACAATGATTACATTACAATAATTAAGGACTGACATCCTTAATTCAAGTTCACCATCCATCATACACACTACATCTCTATAGTCGGCTTCCAAATAGATCACCTTCCAAAACACATGCCACAACTGACGTCATCCTGCATTTCATAGCTTGTGCAGTTCATAGAACATTCTTCAATACTCTATCTTTCATCTCTAAAGTTTGCGTGCACTGATTCCATATCGCTTGAAGCTATACAGAAAACATAGAGACTAACTATGTCATTTCTCACTGTCACAGTCAATGACTAGTCTTCACCAAAACATCTATAACTCATCCAATATGAAACATTACATGATGTGATCTTGGATATAAGATCACAATATCCTCCTAAACTCTCATATGTCTTTGCAACATCTGAAACATCCATACAGTGTCCATACACTGTGATAACCAGTATGATCTCCTCACAGAAACATATGTTGACATTAGTGACAAAACACAAATGACAACAGTATGAGTGCCCATTCAGTAATGTAGTGATTAAACATATTAAATGTCTCAATCACCTCCCCATGCATTAGCAATATCCAACATATACCTCCTCCTTCATCACTTCCATCCATCTTAGGTCCATATATTCCTCCATCCACTAGTTCACAATCCACTTATCCTTTCCCAAATGCAAGTAAGAAAATGCACACATCTTGGAATTTGTGCATCATGTCATGAAATATGGTAGTCATAACTCTTTGATATGTTTCTTTGGTGTTTTTGAGACCAAAGGGAATCACATTCCAATAAAATGTGCCCCATGAACATGTAAAGGAAGTCTTATCCCAATCTTTAGGAGCAATTTTAATTTGATTATACCCACTAAATCCATCCATGAGAGAAAAAATAGAATGACCTGTTGTCAAATATACTATTGCTTCAATGCTTGGTAATGGAAAGTCAACTTTATGGCATGCTAGATTGAGATCCCTAAAATCTATGTATATTCAGATAGATTTGTTCGGTTTTGAAACTGGTACAATGTTGGAGATCCACTCGACATAATCAATGGCTCTAATAAAACCAATCTCTAATAATTTCTCCAATTCAAATTTAATTAGTAATACAATATGTGGATGCATTTTCCTTACTTTTTGCTTGACTGATTTGACTCCTGGCTTGATGTTTAAATGGTGCATAATAAGATTTGGATCCAATCTAGACATGTCATCATAAAACCAAGAAAAATTCACTTGCGTTTCTTTGAAAAATTCAATAAATTCTTCTCTTTCTTCTTTTGTCAAGGAAGTTGCTAGATGTATAACCTTAGATTTTGATTTTGTACCAATATTGACTTTTATGTGGGTTCAGTCAAAATAGATGATATTTCCTCATAATTATCGAGTAAAGTGTCCAATCTCTCTTCTTTAGGTGCCACAATTGGGTTTTCACCTTTAGAAATGTCTTTTATTTTTACTTTTTCTTGGTCTAGTACTACCACATTGTGGTTTTCACCACTAGACTCTTTTGTTATTATTTTTTCATTCTTTTCTTTTCTTTCATGACTAAGAGATTGAACACTTTCTGCTATTATTTATCCTTGATAGATTTTATTGGTAGAAGAGGATTCAATTGCATTTAGGTATAGGGCCAAAAATTTATCATTTGGAAACATGGGCATGTCATTTGGCTCTATAGAATTCCAATCAATTAGTTCTAGGCATATGAGGGATAAGGTATCATTGGATACACTCAAATTAGTAGGATTTAAGGACATGACTTAGTTTGAGGGTTCATACATTATATCACTTAAGTCTATGATATGTGCTTTCTCTAGGTGTTCCATAGAATTTGGATCAAAATTTCCCTCACTCAAGTCCTCTTGTGTTAAACCTATTAGAAATGTAGACTTGACATCCATCTGATATACTTTGAAGTCTCTATAAGTAGCATATGCAAGTAGAGTTCTCACTCCTTCTAATCTTGCTATAGGGGCAAATATTTCCCCATAGTCTATTCCTTCTTCTTGTGCATAACCCTTGCATACCAGTCTTGTCATGTTCCTTGTGACTTGTCCATGTTCATTAAGTTTGTTTCTGAATACCCATTTTGTTCCAATAACATTCTTGTTTTTTGGTCTCGACACCAAAGTCTAGGTATCATTCTTTTCTATTTGATTTATTTCTTCATTCATAGCTTGAATCCAATCTTCATTCTCTAAAGCATCTCTTACTATCTTAGGCTCAAACTCACATAATAAACATGTAGGGTCTTTCAACATACTTCTAGTCAAGACTCCAGATTCCTTATCTCCAATGATTTTCTTAGGCTTATGATGTCTTCTCACATACTGTGCCAATGTAGGTTCAAATTTCTTTTCTCCTTGGTCTTCAGGTTCATCATGAAAATTATCAGATTCTGCTTCTGATTGCTCGACAACATCCTCCTGATGCTTGACATTGCTTACCTATGAATCTGCATCTGGTACAGGTGTGTTACTTACCTCTCCTTCTTCTATATAGACAAAAGATCTTAGTCTTCAGGTTCTTGTTTACCTCCTTGTTCATTTTTCTTTGCATATTCATCAACTCTCACATTTGTACTTTCCATAATTTTGTTAGTGTTAGAATTCAAACACTTATAAGCTTTGCTCTTAGTGGAATAGCCTAGGAATATGCCTTCATCACTTTTTGTATCAAACTTTCCATTTCTATTATCTTTCAGTATATAGCATTTACTCCCAAAGATTCTAAAGTATTTCACATTAGGTGCATATCCATGCCATAATTCATAAGGTGTAACATTTGTACCTTTCTTTATTTGTACCCAGTTTAAGGTATAAATAGTTGTACTTACAGCTTCTCTCTAGTATTTTTGTGCAACATTCTTCTCAATCATTAGTGTCCTTGCACAATCCATAATAGATATGTTTCTCCTCTTAGCTATACCATTCTGTGGATGTGTTCTAGGTGCAGACATTTGTCTCTTGATTCCTCTATCATTGCAGAATAGATTGAACTCATTTGATATAAAATCTCCACCTCGATCAGATCTCATACATTTTAGGCTTCTACCTGTTTCTTTTTCAACCTTTGCTAAATACCACTTAAACAACTGAAATGCATCATATTTTTCTTTCAAAAACATTATAGTCATCATCCTAGTGTAGTCATCAACAAACATAATAAAGTAATTAGCACCACAATAACTTTGTACACCCATAGGTCCACAAAGGTCAGTATGAACCAAATCCAAAGTATTATCAGAAGTAAATGTCTTTCTCTTGAAACTAGACTTTGTCATTTTACCCAACTAACCTTGTTTACACATCACATTATCAGGTTTCTTCAATCTCAACAAACCTCTAACTTTCTTCTTTTTACTAATATTTACCAGATTGTCAAAGTTAACATGACATAGCCTCTTATTCCATAACCATACATCATCAAATTGTGCAAACAAACATGTCTCTTCGGATAGATTTAGATAGAATAAATTACCTCTAGTCTGTTCACCACTTCCAATTAGTTCACTAGTAGCATCAAATATTTTAGCCTTCCTATGATGAAACTCCACTCGGTAAGCAGTTCTATTAAGTTGTGCAACACTCAACAAATTATAGTTAAGACCTTCAACCCAATAGGCATTTTCACATGTGATCTTATTAGTTAGCTTAATTGATCCTTTACCCCTCACAGGACATGGTGCATCATTACCAAACATAACACTTCTACCTTTGTAAGCATATAGGGTTTCAAATTTACTTTTATCACCAGTCATGTGATGTGAGAAACCACTATCAATAATCTGTTTATCACCTTTACTCACATAAGAAATAAGTGCAATTTTCTCATCCTCATCAGAATAATCTTTCATAGCAACATAAACTACTTCAATATCAAAATAATCATTGTCACTATCAGTTTCCTCTTCTGCAATATAACAGGATTTCTTACCTTTATCCTTGTAATCTATGTACCTTCGGTGATCTCTATTATCTCTCTTATCCTTGTACTTTCTTTCTCTTTCCTCATCCTTATCATTCCTATCAAGACATCTTGCAACAATATGGCCAAATTTTTTACATGCAAAACATATTATAGGAAGTTTACCTTTATATTTGCCTTTTCCTCTTTTCAATCTTCTAGCCATGAGTGCCTCAAGATCATCTAGTTCCTCATCAGAAGTGTCACTTTCACTTTCACTTTTCACACATTTTTCTTTTTCTCTCTTACATTTATGCAAAACCACTTGTGACTTGAATGAATATTCAACATTAGGAACAATGTAGTTATCATAGTTAGATATCTCAAAAGCAATAAGCTTACCAACAAGACTTTTCAGAGTTAGAACATTACCAGGGTTACATCTTGATTTTTGAATTGCTAAAATTCTGATAGCATAGATAGGAAGCAAATTTCTCAATACCTTTCTAATGACAATCTCATCATCAATGATTTCATTAGCTCCTCTAATAGAATTCACTATCTCCTTGATTCTACCACAATACTGAGCAATATTCTCACCTTCTTGCATTTTCATTTCATCAAACTTACCTCTCAAGCTTTCAACTTTTGCCCTTAGTACATTTGTATCACCGCCATAGATAGTTACAAGAGTATCCCACATTTGCTTTGCAGTAGTGAAATCCTTGATATCTTCAAATTCAGGATAGCTTAAGGCAGATGTAATCTCCAATATTGCTTGATTGTGTTCTTGTTTTGCTTTCATCTCCTCGACAGTCAAAGGTGCAACAAGTATAACATAGTCATGTTCAACATAGTATTTCTTTGAATCACTAATACCAGCTAGATGCAATTTCATCAAACTCTTCCATGTAGGGAAGTTCTCCTTGTTCAACTTCGGTACCTCCTTTTTATACATCTTGACCATTAGCTTCAAGTACCTTTAAAATTTTTCTCTATAAGCACCAACAACTCTGATACCAATTATTAATATTATTTAGAACAACAAAGAGGGGGGTGTGAATCAGTTGTTCTTAGGTCTAGATGTACCAATTGAACTTTTAAACACTTCAACAATCTCAGATCTAATCACCAACACAACTTGGTCTCTAAAGAATATATACCAGAAACATATAACATGCAGTCCACTGTCCAAAAGTATTTATCTTGTAGAATATAGAGACATGCATATCAAAACATTCACACAAGTTTAACACCAAGATTTATAATGGAAACCCAATTTGGGAAAACCCACTTTGTAACATGTTATTGATATTTTCACTCTTCTAAAGTGAGCTCTGTGAAAAGCCAACCTTGTTAAAGGTTTACAAACACACTGCTAGGTGTGACCCTATTAAAGGATTTAAACATTGTGTCAAAAGTGACCTGGTTAAAGGATTTAAGTACATTCTATTAGAATGCCACCTTGATTAAAGGATTTAAACAATGACTGTTAGGTCAACCTTGATTAAAGGATTTAAACAATGATTGTTAGGTCAACCTTGATTAAAGGATTTAGACTGATACAATGGTTAGAAAGTAGTAGTAGTTTCTAATATGAAAAACATATAACTCACTATGCAAATAACATATCCAATTCACACATATATGTTGATTTACTGACTGAGTTCCATTTCCATCTCCATCTCTGATCTACTCAAAATTTGCTTCAAGCAATCACAACTCTGATCAACTCCTTCACCTTTAGCCTTCTGCTTAGACTTATTAGTCAATAACATCAACAACTCTGGCATACTCTGTAACCTCACACTTAGGTTTTCCTATATACCTCTTCAGATAGGTAGATCCTTCTTTTGCCACTTAATCTCCTCCATATATCTTAGGTTAGGTCAGATTCATTGAATCCTTCCAACATTTAAGTTTTTCATCCTTCCTTCTAGATACATCTTGAAACTTCTCATTGAATCCATAATAAAATGATTTACCATGCATTAAATTCTCCATGCAATCAATTAATAAAGTCAACATGATTTACATAACCCAAGAATTCAACTATGTCGGCTGAAAATCTGAATTCTTCCTTCAAATGTAAATTACTGACACTCAGTCAATACTGTGTTCATCTCCTCGGTCATCACTGCGTAACTCGGTCATCTCTACAAACTATCTTCCTCGACTAACACTTTCTTGCTCGTTAATTTCTCATCGCTCGACATTAACTGATGTTCCATCGACACTAAATTTACTTGGCATATACTGGTGCTTGGTCGACACAAACATCACTCGGCTTAAACTAGATTTATTCAGTTTTGCTTGGTTAAGCCTACTTCTTCAGTCTTTCTTCTTACTTGGATAAACAATACATTATCTTATCAATGTACCAAATAATTAAGTACTCATTGAAGTATCAAATAAATCAACCTTTCCCTAGGTTCTATTGTTATCTCCCTTGCCCTAATCCTTTTCATCGATCAATAGATATAGTACTTTCATAGATAGCAACTGTCTTACCAGTTAAGGTTTGCCATTAATGACAATACAACAATTGTTTCAATTGTAGTTTCCAACAATAATATCATTTCATTTATCGAGGTGTGTAGGTGGCATTTTTAAAATTTGTAGAAAGTTCTTGCATTTAATATTTGTAGCTAGGTAGTTACACCTTTCTATTTTCTTATTGGCCACAAAGGCAATGTAATTTTCTAATTGGCCCACATGGTGGTGCTTAATATTAATTGTGTGGGTATTTAATATTTGTATCAAGGTAGTTGCATCTATCTTTTATCCCACATTGGTTGTGTTGTAATATCTTGGGTGGTAAATGCCTATATAAAGAAGGCATATGAGCATACATAAGCAAGCTCTTAGATTGTAAGCTCTTGGGTTGCAAGCTCGAAGGATGTAAGATCTCTCATGTTGTATATCTCATATTTGGAGGAAGCTCTCAAGTTGTAAGCTTAGAGGTTGTAAGCTCTCATATTGTAAGTTCTCTCAAGTTGTAATGATTTTCAAGTATTAATGTATGATTTATAAAGTAATTTGTCCCCATGTTGTTATGTCTTTGGTTATGAGTTGGTAAGGGTCGTGTTGGCCCTTCATCAAGGAGCATAGGTATGAATAACATCCACCTCTTTGTCTTGAGAAAATCCATTAGATAAAGAATCCCATTCCCATTCATTAGAATCCTCATCACTTTGGGAGTTTAATTATAAAATTTGTTGATAAAATTGGAGATGATTCTTTTTAGTATATCGTAGGTCAAGGTATCCTAACCTTGATTTTTCTTTACTATCTCTCCAAGTCATTTCTATGGGTTCTACCAATCCTTCATTTTTATTTCCCAAGGGTCCTTTTCTTTTGTACCCCATCTTTTGCATGATTTTATATCCCTTTTAATATTGGTGTGTTGGGATTCTAATATTTTGAATCCTTTCTTCATTTGATATCTAATTTGAACTTGATGCCGCTTCATCTTTATAAAGCCATTTTAAGATTTCATTATTCTTATGCCCAAAAATTAGGGCAAAACACACATAACAAAAAATCTACATATTCAAGCAAGTAAACAAAAAGAGTTTTCCATGAAAGGGCACCAACCTTTCTCCAAGCTATGGCAATGGGGGTTTAACAAGAGCTCCCTTCCTAAAAGCCTTTCTTGCTAAGTTCACCAAAACCTGCTAAGTCCACTAGAAGTCTCCAAAATTGGAGAATGGGTAATCAACCTACCAAATTCCTCTCCAACCCCCTAAAAAGGAAAACCCTACCTAACCTAAAACATGATTAGACACACTATCCAAGGGTTCCCTCTTGTTGGAGAGAGAACCCTTGGATAGTGTGTCCAATCATCTTTGAGGTTAGGTAGGGTTTTCCTCTTTAGGAGGTTGGAGAGGAATTTGGTAGGTTGATTTCCCACTCTCCAATTTTGGAGACTTCTAGTGGACTTAGTGGGTTGTGGTGGACTTAGCAAGAAAGGCTTGTAGGAAGGGAGCTCTTCTTTTTACCCTATCTTTTGCATGATTTTATATCCCTTGCAATATTGGTGTGTTGGGATGCTAATATTTTGAATCCTTTCTTCATTTGATATCTAATGTGAACTTGATGTTGCTTCATCTTTATAAAGCCATTTTAAGATTTCATTATCATCCTCTTCTATGGGTGAAGAAGTATTGGCTCATACAAAATGTTCATTGTACTTTTTAGGAAGATTAGAAGTAGATGGTTTTCCATGAGACCTAGGGGATATAGGTAAATCCATCATTGATAAGGAATATTTTCCCATGCTTCTTTGCTTGATTTTGTATTATTTTTCAAAATTCTTTGTCATTGTATCTAGTGTTTGATAATGTGTTTCTTTAGCTTTAATTTGAGGAGATTTTGAATTATCCTTTGTTAGAATAACTGAGAGGGGGGTGAATCAGTTATCCAGTGCCCCAAATCAAAATGTATAATCCAAAACAATTCTACTACTTTTGCAGGTCGGTAAACATATAATGCTTTCACTATCTGTGTATTTACCGATTGACAGTCTAAACTTTATAACAATTACCAATCAAATCTAACATGTAATATGCAAAATATGATAACAAATAAATATCACAATCAACACATAACATAAGAGATTTAACGTGGAAACCCTGTGAAAGGAAAAACCACCCAGGACTGGCAACCCAAAATTGTTCACTCTTCTAAAGTGAGGTCGGTGAAGACCCAACCCTGTTAAAGGTTTACAAACACACTATTAGGTGTGACCTTGTTAGAGGATTTTAGACCAGAAGTTATCATCCAACCAGCAGTCACTTTGGGGTTGACAAGATAACAATGTTCACTCTATGAATGAAACATCAAAAGACTTTCATAGTCCACTCAGTTAAGAGATTTGACTGTGTACAATGGTTAAATATGTAACAGTAGATGATCTGCCTAAATACAACTTCAGTTTGTAGTTTACAGATCAATGTTCAGCTCATTCAAATATTTCTGATCAATATAACACTTCAGATTCAATACTATATTAACTTACTATCCATCGGTAATAACTCTCTATAGCTTGGTAACTATTCTGCAGCTCGATTCTTATTAACCAGTATGATCAGAAAAACTTCTCCACATGATAATTTTGTAGTATCTTCTTCTTTTGGCATACGTTTCATAATGAAACCAATGTCTCTTATATAGACAAGTAAATCATTTTCTTTTCCTCCATTAGATTTTTCCACTTAATCATATTGATAGATTTTGCCACTTTAAGCTCCCTCGACTGATGTGTTAGTAACACGTTTCAATCTGCTCCATTAGATCCTTTTGATTTATGTTAGCCATCAATCTTCATAAGAAACATTATATGTTACCTCAATTTCATACACTTTACAACTCATCACTTTATCAACTAAACTGATCATTTAATTTCTTTTTGTTTTGCTCGGTTAACAAAGAAATGCGTCAGTGAACACAAGCTCGGTTAATACTGCGCTTGGTATACACTACACTTCGTCGGTGTATACTGAAATGCTTTATTTACCGACAACACTACTTTGTGTCTTTCCGCTCTATTCTTCATCATAGATGAATGCAACATAATAAAGTCAATTCTATCAAGTCATAGACTCATCAACAAGTTACTCAGTGTATTCCTTATCCTCATCTGTCATATACATCGATATTTATGTTCTTCATCTCTCTCACCTTCCTTCAGATGTGTCGATATAGTAACTTACAATATAAGTACTATCAAGCTAGTTGACATCAATGACAACATAATACTGATTTAATCATCTTGCATATCTAATCATCAACTCCTTAGTAATCTTGAATTATAGATTCTTCATTCTGGTTCCAAATCAGTTGTAGTTCATCAATCTCTCCCTTTGGCATTGATGGCAACTCAAGTAATATGAAATGTACCATACACATACCAAACATGTCTTCTACAACTCTGTGATCAAATGTTGTGTAGTGTAATCTCTCCCTAGCTTAATATGTTTAATCACTATGTTACTAAAACAACATTATAAAATACAACTTTGTCATTCTGTAGATATAACCTTTTCAGTTCTCAAGTTCCTTTCAGATTATCTCTCCCTCCGATAGTTCTCATCGGTGTATGTCTCCTTTTCTTTTCATATTATTTATCTCTCCCTTTGACAATAGTGCCAAAGAAACAAATAAATAATCAGCTCTGTAGTAGCTAAGTAACTCTCTGGTGTCCATTACTTCCTCTCTATCTTAGTATACTGATATCCCAATCTGTTTCAGTTCTTCAAACTTAATCACAACCTTAAACAAAATTCAAAGTGTGAACTATGCTGCATCAACATGAATGATCTTTTGATAAGATTAGGCTAATGCAACATCCATATCACATTAGTGACTGATAGACAGGGGACGAACTCCAAGTCTAGTCCTCAAATATTCAAAAGTGTCCTTCGGTAGAGGCTTTGTAAAAATTTCTACAAGTTGTTCTTTAGATGTAACAAATTCTAACTTTACTTGCTTCTCTTGCACTTGTTCTCTTAAGTAGTGATACTTAATCAATATATGCTTTGTCTTTGAGTGCATCACAAGATTCTTTGAAATATTAATAGCACTTGTGTTGTCACAGTATATGATCACCGGATCAGTGATTACCTCATTCATTCCTTCCAACACTTGCTTGATATATGCAATGTTTGAGCAATTAGTAGCAGCAACAACATACTCTGCTTCAATTGTAGACTAAGAAATACAAGCCTATTTTTTACTTGTCTAGGTTACAAGTCTTTCACCAAAGAAAAATACTCCTCCGGTGGTACTTTTTTTGTCATCCACATTTCCAGCCCAATTAGCATCGGTGTAAACTTTCAGCTCAAACTTACCTTCCTTAGGATACCATAATCCATAATCTTCTATCTTTTTCAGATATCTTAAGATTCTTTTAGTAGCAATCATGTGTGATTCTCTAGGATTAGCAGAATATCTAGCAACAATTCCCACAACATGTGCTATATCTGGTCTACTGTGAACTACATACATGAGCTTACCAATCATGGATCGGTAAAGTGTCTAATTTACCTCTGTAGTTTCATCTTCCTTTGTCAATTTACTTCTAGTAGACATCAGTGTTCCCACAGGTTTAGCATCTTACATGCCAAATGTCTTCAAGATTTCCTTTATGTACTTGGACTGTATGATGAATATCCCATCACTCTATTGTATCACTTGTAATCCGAGAAAGAATTTAATCTCTTCAAACATAGACATTTCAAACTCATTCCTCATGTCATCTGCAAAATATTTACATACATGATCTTGACCTCCAAAAATAATATCATTAACAAAAATTTCAGCAATAATAATAGTGTCATTAGTATCACCTTTCATGTACAAATTGATGTTCTCACTAGTTCTTACAAATCCAATACTTAACAAGTAAGTATGTAGTCTTTCATACCATGCTCTCAGTGCTTGCTTCAAACCATATAAAGCTTTGTGTAATCTACATACCATGTTTCTGTTGTCTGGATCAACGAATCCTTTAGGTTGTTCTATGTAGACCTCTTCTTCAAGTATACCATTCCGAAATGGTGATTTCACATCCATTTGATAAACCTTAAATTTCTTGTGTAGCATATGCAAGTAACATTCTAACTCCTTCCAATCTAGCAACAAGTGCAAATGTTTCACTATAATCAATGCCTTCTTCTTGTGCATATCCCTTGCATACCAATCTTGCTTTCTTTCTTGTCACTTCACCATTTTCATTCATTTTGTTTTTGAATATCCATTTAGTACCGATAACATTCTTATCTTTAGGTTAGGGTACTAAGGACCAAGTTTTGTTTTTCTCTATTTGTTCTATTTCCTCCTTCATTGCATTAACCCATTCTTCATTTTCTAATGAAACTTTCACATTCTTTGGTTCAAATTCACAAACTAAGCATGTACCTTGTCTTGTTTTGCTTCTTGTCTGCATTCCAGCTTGTCTGTTTCCAATAATTTGTGTCTCAGGATGATGTCTTCTGACAAAACTAGCCAGTACTCAATTTCTTCTTTCTTGTTCATCCTATTCATGTTCATTTGCTTTCTCGGTAGCACCATCTTGTTCATCGGTTTCCCTTTCCTATTCCTCGGGGTTGTTTTCCTGTTGACCGGTTATCACAGGTTGCAACTTCGATAGATAGTCAGGAAGTTCAATGTAAGTGAATCTACCATAGTCTTTCGGTTCCTTTCTTTCTTCTGTGTTTATGTCATCATATTCATCAACACGAACATTCATACTTTCAATCATCTTATTTGTAACCTTATTCAGACATTTGTATGCTTTACTCTTAGTAGAATATCCTAAGAATATTCCTTCATCACCTTTAGAATCAAATTTCCCATTTCTCTCATCTTTCAAAATAAAGCATTTGCTTCCAAAAATTCTGAAATAACTTACTGTAGGTTTGTGTCCAAACCATAGCTCATAAGGTGTCTGGTTGGTGTCCTTCTTCAGTTGTACTCGGTTAAGCACATATACATCTATGCTGATAGCTTCCCTCTAATATGTCTGAGCAACATTATTTTGTAGCATTAGTGTTCTAGCACAGTCAATGATTGACCTATTCCTTCTTTCAACAATCCCATTCTGCTGAGGTGTTCTCGGTGCAGAGACCTGTCTCTTAATACCATTCTCATTACAAAAATTAGTAAATTCATCAGAGATGAATTCACCTCCTCTATCAAATCTTAAGCATTTGATTTCTTTTCCAATCTCTTTTTCTACCTTAGCCTTATACCATTTAAACAACTTAAAAGGTTCAGATTTCTCTTTCAGGAACATAACAGTCATCAGTCTAGTATAGTCATCAACAAAAAGAATAAAGTATCTATCATCATAATAGCTCTGAGTTCTCATAGGACCACATAGGTCGATATGAACCAATTCAAGTATCTTCTTTGTTGAGTAGTCTTTGGTTTTAAAACTAGACTTAGTCATTTTACCTTTTTGACATTCATGACACATAGCATGATCCAGTTTTGACAAGTTAGGCAATCCTCTAACTCTTTTTTTCTTACTAATCTTGACCATGTTATCGAAATTCACATGCCATAACCTCTTATGCCACAGCCATGCATCTTCATCTTTCATTAATAAACAACAAGATTGATCAATATCAAGATAAAATAGATTACCTCTGGATTATGTACCAGTTCCAACAAGTCTTCCTCCATCGTCATAGATTCTTACCTTTCTGCTCTCAAAAGAAAGTCGGTGACCTAAGTTGTTTAGTTTGCCACACTTATCAAATTGTAGTTCAGTCCATCTACCTAGTATGCATTCTCACATTTTATTCTATCATTAATCATCAGTGAACCTTTACCTCTCACCATACAAGGTGCATCATTTCCCATCCTAATAGATCCACCATCATATTCATCAATTAGATCAAATTTCTCTATATCACCAGTCATATGATGTGTGCAGCCATTGTCTATGATCCATGTGTCATTTCTGCTTACTTTAGAGATCAATGCTATCTCTTCATGTTTCTCTTCTTCTTTTGAATCATCCTTCATAGCAACAAATACTACTTCTACATCATCATCAGTGTCAGATTCAGATTTAAATTCTTCGGCTATGTAACATACCTTTTTCCCTTTGTCATAGCTATCTCGGTTGTCTCTATTGTTGTGTCGGTAGCCTCTATTGACTCTTCTTCCATAGCTTCCTTCAGATCAGTCTTTGGATCTATCATCATCTTTCTTATTCAGACATCTAGTAGTGATGTGGCCAACTTCTTTACAATTAAAACATGCTAGAGGTAACTTGCCTCTATACCTTCCCTTACCTTTGGGCAATCTTCTGGCCATGAGAGCTTCAATCTCATCAAGTTCATCATCGGTATTACTGTCACTGTCATTATCCTTATCATTCTTGCTACTAGACTTACCAATCTTCAAAGAGGACATGAAAGCTGATTCAACATAAGGTACAACACTACTGTTAAATTTATTCAATTCAAAGGTTGTAAGCTTACCGATCAAAGTGTCAAGGGTGAGGTTGGATGTAGCCCTTGTTTCATGAATTGCAGAGATCCTGATCGCATAAACTGGTAGCAAGTTTTGAGAATCTTGCTTATCATTGTTTCATCATCAATAGCTCCGCCATATGCTCTAATAGCATGTACTACCTCCTTTAGTCTGTTTGTGTATTGCATAATGTTCTCACCTTCTTTCATCTTCATATCATCAAATCGACCTCTTAGGCTTTTTGCTCTGGCTCTCTTGACATTTGCATCTCCACTGTATATTAGAGTCAGCTTGTCCCACATCTTCTTAGCAGTATCACATTCCTTGATGTCATTAAATTCAGCATCGGTACAGGCAGCATCAAGTTCCATCATAGTAATATTGTGTTCATGCCTATCTTTTAGTTGATCAAGAGTCAGGGGACCTGGTATCGGTTCAATGTAGCCATTCTCCATCAGTTCTAGTGCACAATTCCCAATTCTAGATATGTGCAACTTCATCTGACTTTGCCATATTGTGAAGTTATCTTTGTTCAACTTTGGCACTTCCCTCTTATACATCTTGAGACCTTTTTACCGAAGTCCTTAAAACTCTGTTCTAAGTAACCGTAGCTCTGATACCAATTGTTAGAATAACTAAGAGGGGGGTGAATCAGTTATCCAGTGCCCCAAATCAAAATGTATAATCCAAAACAATTCTACTACTTCTGCAAGTCGGTAAACATATAATACTTTCACTGTCTGTGTATTTACCGATTGACAGTCTCAACTTTATAATAATTACTAATCAAATCTAACATGTAATATGCAAAATATGATAACAAATAAATATCATAGTCAACACATAACACAAGAGATTTAACATGGAAACCCTGTGAAAGGAAAAACCACCTGGGACCGGCAACCCAAAATTGTTCACTCTTCTAAAGTGAGGTCAGTGAAGACCCAACCCTGTTAAAGGTTTACAAACACATTGTTAGGTGTGACCTTGTTAGAGGATTTTAGACCAGAAGTTATCATCCAACCAACAATCACTCTGGGGTTGACAGGATAACAATGTTCACTCTATGTATGAAACAGCAAAAGACTTTCATATTCCACTTGGTTAAGAGATTTGACTATGTAGAATGGTTAAATATGTAATAGTAGATGATCTACCTAAATACAACTTCAGTTTGCAGTTTACAGATCAATGTTCAGCTCATTCAAATATTTCTGATCAATATAACACTTCAGATTCAATACTATATTAACTTACTATCTGTCGGTAATAACTCTTTGTAGCTCGGTAACTATTCTGCAGCTCGGTTCTTATTAACTAGTATGATCAGAAAAACTTCTCCACATGATAATTCTGTAGTATCTTCTTCTTCCGGCATATGTTTCATAATGAAACCAATGTCTCTTATATAGACAAGTAAATCAGTTTCTTTTCCTCCATCAGATTTTGTCGCTTAATCATATTCATAGATTTTTTCGCTTTAAGCTCCCTCGGCTGATGTGTTAGTAACACATTTCAATCTGCTCCATTAGATCCTTTTGATTTATGTTAGCCATCGATCTTCATAACAAACATTATCTATTACCTCAATTTCATACACTTTACAGCTCATCACTTTATCGGCTAAATTGATCATTTAATTCCTTTCTATTTTGCTCGGTTAACAAAGAAATGTGTCGGTGAACACAAGCTTAGTTAATACTGTGCTCATTATACACTACACTTCGTCGGTGTATACTGAAATGCTTTATTTACCGACAACACTGCTTTGTGTCTTTCCACTCTATTCTTCATCATAGATGAATGCAACATAATAAAGTCAATTCCATCAAGTCATAGACTCATCAACAAGTTACTCAGTGTATTCCTTATCCTCATCTGTCATATACATCTTCCTCATGTAGATATTTATGTTCTTCATCTCTCTCACCTTCCTTCAGATGTGTCGGTATAGTAACTTACAAGATAAGTATTGTCAAGCTAGTTGACATCAATGACAACATAATACTGATTTAATCATCTTGCATATCTAATCATCAACTCCTCAGTAATCTTGAATTACAAATTCTTCATTTTGGTTCCAAATCAGTTGTAGTTCATCATCCTTATCCTGCTGTAAGACATTTTCTTCATCTTTCTCCTTGGAATCTACCCGAATAACTTTATCTTTTCCTTTAGTTGATGTAGGTAAGTTAGTTTTGTCTTGTTTTGAACTATCAAGGATATCTTCTTCTTCCATCTTTCTTTTTCCTTTTGCTCAGGAGACATCATTTTAACTTTAACCTTGAATTATTTTTCTTGATGTAGTGAATTCACTATTATAGGGAACCAATGATTCATTAAGGGTTTAATGTTATTGCAATATTGGAATGGATTCAAATCTCCACTCACCATGATTTCTTGGCCCATATAAGGAAATTTTAGACATTGACGATACGTTGAAGGCATCACTTGCAACTCATGGATCCATAGCCTCCCTAACAAAATATTATATGTCAATTTTAGATCAAGCACTTGGAAAACTATTTCTTTTTGGATAAGATGAACTCAAATAGGAAGAACCACTATTCCCTTGCAAGATATTTCTTCATCATCATAAGATTTGATAGTAATATTTCTTTTAGGATCAATGGCTTCTTCGAAATATCCTAGAGCTTTCACAAGACTCAAGGTATAGATATTTAGACTGACCCCTCCATCAATAAGAACTCTTGTGACATGATGCTTGTGTATCAAGACTTTTATATGTAGTGGAGGATTTTGGGGATGATTTAAAGACATGTCATCTTGTTCAGAAAAAAAGATAAACAATGTGGTGCAATGAGGTGTTCAACCATGATTTGAAATATGTCAACATCGAAGTTATGTGGAACATTAGTCTCAACAAGGGCTTTTTCCAAAATTTCTTCGTGGATTGGTGAAAGTTTCAACAATTCCAAGATTGATATTTGTGTAGGTGTTCTTTGGAGTTGGTCCACAAGATTGTAGTTCTTTGAAGATGATGAGGTTTGACTTGGTAAAATAATTTTAGGGGTAGTCCTTTACAAGGTGATTTTTGACTCTTGCCCCCTAGTTACAACATTAGAGTTTTCTTATTGTTGTTTCTCTTTCACCATTATGACATTAATGATATTTTCATACCCCAATAAATAATTTATAGTGTTGTCATAAGTATGGGCAAAATTAACTTTAATTTCCTCTTTTGTTGTTTTGATTTGATGTTTCTCCTTTCTCATGATTTAATAACGGAGTCTTGAAGGCCATATGATCTTCATTATCTTTAAGACCATCCACTTTGATTGTGCCATCATTTATTAAGTATTGAACTACATTTTTGAGTCTCATGCACTCATTTGTCTTATGCCCTTTGTTTCTATGGTGTTCACAATGATGGTTTGAATTGTGGTTTATAAGGTCTTGATTCTAGCAAAATGATGTTTTTATTAGCAATGATAGTTCTAAAAGCTTTCCAAAGGTTATCCCAAGGGTGTAAAATTCCTTCTTTGTGTTGTGTTAAAGAAAGTTCTTAGCTTATTATCTCCTTGATTATTGAAAGAATTGTTGTTATTATTAAAAGGGGCCTTGGATATTTGATTAACATTATTGGTTTGATTAGAATTGCTTGATAAATTAAATGGAGTGACTTTAAGGTTGTTGGCTTCCACAAAACCATCATTCACAAGGTTCTTGTTGGCATTCTTTAGCCAAAACCTTTCTTTGTTGTTATTACCATCCCTATTGTTGTTAAAGTTATTGTTAGTGTTAGAAAAACCTTTTTTTTCTTTAAAAAGTTTTATCTCTCCTTTATTTACTAACACTTGTTCAATTTTGATCTCATTTTTAATAATCTTCTCAAAGGTAGGGGAACATTGAAGTTTCAACCTATAATTCATTTCCATATTTAAATTATTCATGAAAATTTGCATCTTTTCTTTTTGAACTATGCTTCTTGGGTATGGAGCAAAAAATGTTCTCCATCTTTGAAGGAAACTTAGAAAAGGTTCACCATCTTTTTGTTTGGTATCACATAGATTCAACATTGTGATTTTGTGTTCAATGTTGTACGAATAATGAGTTACAAACTTGGAGGCCAATTCTGCAAAGGTTTTTATACCCGAGGGTAATTTTGAAAACCATTCCATAGATTTCCCTCCAAGGCTTCTTGGAAATAACCTCATTAGGTACGTTGTATCATGCATGAATTCAATTATTAGAGTACAAAATTATCTTAAGTGGTGTGTGGGTCCGAATTACCCATGTACTTATCATATCTTGGAAAAAAAACATTTGGAGGAAAAGGTACCATGATCAAGTTTTTATCGAAAGGAAAAGGGCATATTGTTTCAACTGAAGATGGTTTAGGTTCCACTGCCTTTTTCATGCTATCAATTTGGGCTTGAAATACTTTGAGTTATCTATTCATATCCCCTAATGGATTTTCTTCTTCCTCATCCTTGTTCAAGGTCGATGTGTCATAGTCATGAGGAAGTTTAACTCCCAATCGAGCTAAATTGAGGAAGTGTCTTTCTTTATAAATTTCTAAAAGTTTATCCATAACCTTGAGGAATAGGGATCTTGGGCTAGCTCATTAACCCTTTCTTCAATTGCTTCTTCATTCCTTTGATTTCTAGGATGAAATTTGATTTTCATGGTTTTGATCTTGGTTAAGGTCATGATAATCATTATTTCTCTCCATAGGACCAATTATTTCTTCAAATAGATTAGGGATTCTATCTTCTTGTTCTTGTTCTTCATCAAATGGAGATTTGAAAATATAGTCTTCATAGGGAATCTCTTGTCTAATGCACATTCCGTCTTCTTGAAGGGATATCTTTACGCAATGAGATCTAGTGAAAACCGATATGAAAAAGAGTTGAGTCAATTGAATTTATTCCCTTTTGATGATTGTTCTTTTGAATTAGGAATTTTTTAAAAAGATTTATCAAATTGGAATGGATATTTCCTTCTTGTAACATGTATCATCAAACACAACAAGATAAAAAATACTTGTCTTTAATTAGGACCCCTAAACACAAAGGTTTATATTTTTGAGAATGTTTAGACGGTTCTTTCACAATAAGCCACTTCATGCAATCTACCTAAGGAAAAAGTTGGAATTTAAACATGGTTCTAAAGGTAGGGATTGCTATATTAATTTGGAATTTTAGTTCGGGTTCCCATACAAAAAGATCAAATAAATCATACAAGGAGTGAGTAGTCGCGCACGCACGATTGAGGCCTATAGCCCTACAAGTCCATGCATTTGATATTTTTTCCCTCTAAGCTTTTCAACTTAAGTGAGGTCTTTATTTACAGTGGGTGGAATAGGTTGGCTTCACCTAGTTCCCACTTTGGGTCGTCCCTCTCACTAGCCTCGTTAAGTCATGTTCTCAGGAGGCAGGCCCACTAAAGCTCTAACATATGTAAGGAAAGCAATGAAATGAAATGATCAAGTAGGTCTAGGAGTTTGATTTACCAAAATGGTGAAGAGCATATCCCTACTACCTTTTCACTTCCAAATACAATTAACAATGTTCAATTTCCAAGCCTCTTTTAATCTAGGAGGGATTTTGAGTACGTCTAGCTTTCTGATTCACCCCAAAATGTGAAGAACATAATCACCTAATACTCTCATTCACAAACAAATAGACTTTATTAAGTGTGTTTGTTCATTCATTAGCTCATTTTCTTCTTAAGTTTGACACTTTTATGAGTTTGATTCACTTATAAAAGTGAAGAGCATATCCCTAATGCCTCCCTCAAGCTTCCAATTTGCTTCTAATTAAGTTAAGTTTTGAATCGAAAAGTCACAATTTAAGCAAAAACATAAAGTTTTAAAGTTCCCTTAGTCGAAGCTAGCAAAGGCTAGGAACATTTTTCATTATTTGCATTTTTGACTCACCTAGTGGCGATCATTCCAACTCCTTAGCATCCTCTTTCAGAAACATTAGTTCAACACAAGCAAGACAAACATGAAGAAAATCGAAAACAACTCAATTTTCCTATTCTTCAAGATTTATCAAAAGTTAATTAATTCAAGGAGTGAAGATCCAACTGAGAGATACATATTTAGATTTATAAGCTTGAATTACCTTCAAATACCTTTTGTATGCTTCTCCTTCTTGTTTTGAATCTTCCAAAAAGTTGTTTAAGTGAATTCAATTCTCCTTCTTCAATTATCTTTTTCTTGTTTCTCCTCCTGATGAATTTTGGATTCTGGTTTTCAGACTTTCTTATGCTTTGTCATAAAAAAAACAAAAGGTCAAAATCATCAATTTGATAGAATTTAAACTTTTTAAAATAACAAAATTACACACTACCGAAAGTTGCATACACGCTACTCTATTTATTCTATGCACTACAAAAAGTTTTAGACATGCTACTCTGCTTATTAAATGCATTATACAAATTTTAAAAGTGCTATTTAAATTTTGCACCATGTTATTTAAAATGATATGTGATTTATACACGTTAAAACAAAGATTAAATACATCAGAAAGATGGATTGTAGGCACTGAGAGAAATATAGACAAAAGATAGAAGGATCTTAGATGCGTCGAAACACATGGCAAAGGCATTGAACTTTGGTGCACACATGCTATTTCTCTATGCAAAGGCATCAAACTTCACCTTATACATGTTATTTTATCTCTCACACATGCTATTTCACCTACAAATTAGAAATTTACAACACAAATATATCCAATTTGGCAAATAATGATGAAATTCAGTTAGTAGAGGCCAAGAGCCCCCATGATGGGCACCATTTTGTGTATAAGAAATACCTTCATGAGATTAGTTTGTTAAATAATCAATTCAATTATACAAATTTAACACTTAAATATATTGAATTGAAAACTAAAACAAGAAACATCTCATGGCCCTCTATCTAAAGAAGCTAATGAATTGCTCTCAACTTAAGCATCATTGGAGATAGCTCTAGAATGAGAAATTAAGATATAGGATGCAATTATGCCTATCTTTGCTCAAATTATACTAGAACATGGTAAAACATGCTAGAAAATCATAACTAAAATGCTTATAATATGTATGCAATTAAAACTAATGAGAGTGGATCCTTTTTTCCTGATTTTTGCCTTCTTTTATAGATTTTCCCAAAGCTTAGGAGTAGAGTAAGATTAACCATGATTAGGTTTGAGTTAGGTTAATGGTTTCAAATGTTGGGATGATTTAAATATTTTGTTCTCGGAGGTTGGAACACAGAGACAAAATGAATGGTCAAGATGCTTCTCCAAGATGTGTGATGGAGAATTGATTTGGCTTTGATCCATGTGAGCTCAATCCTTAATTCCTATTGGTTGATTTTGATTTTGTCCATATGTGGTTGGTGATAAAAATAGGAATTAATAATTGATTAAATTGATTTTCTTTAGCCATGTGTACATGTGTACCTTTGAATGGGTTGGATTTGATTTGATTTAACTATACAATTAATTTGATTTAAATCAATTACACAATTAATTGATCTTTTTGACTTAATTAATCCTTTTGGCTTTGATTTCAATTAATCCTTGATTTAATTCTTGATTGCTCACTTTGATTTAGCTTGACCATTTTTAGGTGTATACTCTATGTTTTGATGTGTAGTATTATTGGGGATGATATGACCATGTCTGGTTTGATATAATATTATCCACAACGTCACAATTTTCTATGTTGTTACATTTTGGTGTTTGATCCACACTATTTAGTGTTCAAGTTATAACTTTTGGAGTTGATTACATAACTTACAAACTTTAAAAAATCAGTGCCTAATGGTTTTTTAGGGATGTGCCTCAACCAAATCCTTAGTTTGAGTTGACAATGAAGATTGAACATGCTTGGGTTTGTCAGATTACATTTGCTTGAGAAAATAGGTGTATATACAAATGCAAGTCTAACAATTGCAAACTATTAATGATGTCCAAGTTCTTGTATGTGTGTTACTCCTAGATCCTTGATTATCCTTGGTGTCATATATTATTTGAGTGTTCATTTCCTTTAAAACCTTCTACTATAAAAACTATAGGAGTTGGGATGTATAAGAATGAAAATAACACGCATATGAATAGGAAAACCATACTTACATTTAAAGAACACCATTGTTTCTAATCTTATACATGCAAGCACAAGCATGATATGCTGTTAACATCTAAGAATTACAAAATATACAAATGAGAGTAAGAGTTTATGTAGATGTAATAATAAAAACAGTTTGAATATAAATAATAAAAATGCTCAAACAAATATGAAATAAAGAAATAAGTGTAAGTACGTACAAACCACTATCCGACCTCCCTTCTCTTTACCTAGTGAAGTCCAACGGCATTATTCCCTCCTCTCTGAGAGGCGATTCACAAGCTCAATCAAGTATCGTACCTGTACCATAATGCCGAATGAAAATCTTAGTGAAGTTGATGGTGGTCAGATGAGGCTTTAGGATGGTCATGTAAAGCATGTGAAATGTATATTCATATGCACCACTATTTGTTGTTTAGATGTCACTATTTTAGATTAAGTGTGTCCCACGTGTAATAATAAACTCTAGACCGAGATTATTGCAATTATCAATGGACTACCTTATAAGGCACTCAATAATGATGAATAATTATATACCTAGGCAATTCGCTTTTGCTTTTGCGATGAAAAACACTGAAAAGCGGAGTTTGCCACGTCGTACGGTCTCCTGAAAAGGTCAATTATTTTTCAACTATCAGACTTTGTCAGACACGCCGATAACTGTGGTGTCGGCGAATTTGTGCTGGAACTACTTCGATATATGCAGTGCGGATTCTAAGGGCTTAGTTGTTCCCAAATTGGCCCTGCTATGGTGGGTGCGATTTGCCTTTGGTGGAGACAGGAGACAGCCAAACGCATTTATGGATACCTAAATCATTTGAAACGGCTTTCCCAGCGCAATATTTAGTGTGCTTAAATTAGGCACTGAATTTATTTTTGAAACTTCAATCCTCTGAATCTTCCGCCATTGCAGTATTTGTTGTGAGGTGTGGTAAGTCTGAGCTGGGCGGCCTTTTCGCCTCGTTCAGAGCTATTGAAATGGTAGGGAATCCGTTAATAAGCTGTTAATAGATCCGTTCAAATTTGCGTCTACTCCGTCAATGTTGAAAATGTTGGTGTGTGCTGCTGACATCGCAGAGCGGAGGATTCACAAAGGTGCAGCGGATTGTTACGCCGCTTCAAATAATGTAAGGCTTTTCCAAGGTTTATTCTATTTCAAGAAAATGATTGTAAGACATGCTCGACGATCATTGTAATTTTTAGGCCAATAAACTGTTCTTGCTTTGAATGCTGTATGGAATTTATTGACGACTTTTCATTCGGGGCAAATATAAACTGAATGTTTTCCTCACCCTCCCATAATATCCATGAGCGCATTTCATCAGCGTGGAGCAGATACATATACAGTTCCTGTGCGGTGTTAGCATGTCTTTAATCTATTAAAGCTGCGTGATTTAGAAATAATAAAAATGTTTCATCACTTTAGAAGATGATCTGAACCACAAAATAAGTTCTTATTGTTTTCTCGGGGATCATTTACTAAAAAAATCCAAAAAATATGTTTGAATTAGGGGCGTTTGAGTATTTCTCCTATTTATCATTAGATCTTATTCTTTAGATTCCATTTAAATGGTACCTTTTTTTTTGGAACAGAGTGCACCTGATATTTATCACCTTGCAAAAGATCCCCTATGTGATCTTGTGGCAAATGCCAGAAAATATTGCTAGAAAGATTAAAGTACACAGTTCAATCCGATAAATCATCACATAATAAATACTCAAGGTTCCGCTTTGACAGATGTTGGGAAAATGCAAAGAGGCCTAAATGAATGTTTTGCAGTAAATATAATTCGTCAAACCCCTTTCCGCTCCTTCAAAATCTTATTTTAGCTGTCTTACAATGATAGGACAATATGAATGCCTTTAAACATATTCCTTATGGATCTTGTATTACCAAGTATGTAATATTCCCTTTAAATCTTCCTTATTTTTCTTTAAATAATAAAATCTAACAAATAAGTGTAGCAACAGTCAATTGTAAATATGATATCAACTTCAGAAAACTGCAGTTTTAACAGTTTCACTTTATTTTAATTCAGATATAATATTTAAAATATATTTCAGAAAGAGGGAACTTATTATTTGTAATTGCTGTTATATTATCCCAAGTCTGCAGTTATCTGTCTTTGCTAAAAAGTAAAATGTCTTTGAATTGTCTTCAAATCTGCCTGAATCAGGGTTTTTCATCCTCTAATTTTAGGCCTTGAGGCGTTTCATCCTCAGATTTCTGAACCACAGTTCACACTCCACAAGGAATAATAGTTAGATATAAAATATATTCAATGATGCTTCCTTCTCCTATTGATTTCTCTTATATATTTTCTTTTCTTCATAGATACAACTCATCATAATACCCCTTGACTTTTGATAAAAGAAACTTCAATAATAATATGATATATAATTGGATTAATTAGACAGGTGCTGCCCATTACTTTTCCATTTGGTGTCTTTTTTGTCTTCTAAGACAAAGGTCAGAGATTACTTTTGTTATTAAAAATATTTCCGAATATTTATTTAAATTTAAGTTTTGAGGAAGGGGTAACAGATGCATTATTGTGGATTCTGGTGAAGACTTAATGTTGGGTTTTTGTACCTGGTTATTGTTTTTGTCAAAAGGTTTTAAATTTTGGTAGGTTTAGGAACAAAATGGTTTCCTATATTTCAGAACTTAGAAAACGGTTTGAAATATACAAAACTATGCATAACCATGAAAATGAATAAATGAAAAAAATATCTAAAGAAGATATTTCAATGCATACGGTATTTAGTGTTTAGATAGTGGGCTAGCTCTCAAGTCTCTATGGTCTAGGCTGTAGGCTATCGTGCTTTAGAATGGCACATCTTAAAGAAAGCTCTACAATAACAATTTAAACATTTTCAATATCAAAATCTGCTTAATGATCTTCATCTAATGCATGACCATTAGTAGTGTTAGTGCCAACATCCTGATCCAATATATCTGCGCCATCAATACAATAATCAAGATTTTGATTTATATGTTGACATGAATTTACAAGAGTGTGACCTGATGATGCAAGCTAGAAATGAAGGTGTTGTATGCAGTGTCTGGAAAAGAGGTTTACACTACAAAAGAGAGGATGGATGTTGTAGGGAATGTGTGGACTAAACATCCATTCTGATGGCTTTGACTATCTTAAAAAGTTTGAGGTTTGATGAAAATCCTTGAGATTGATAATAATAAAATTAGAATAAAAAAAACAAACATAACATATAATATTACACAGCACATCACTCATAGCCAATCTCATTCTTGTGAAAGAAATTTTCCGCTCCCCACTTATATCATGCAAACTGAAATATACTGCAATTTTAGACAATCAATGGCCATTTTTCTCAATATATTACATACATATAGCAAGATTTCATTTATGGCTTCCACTTTGAATGGAGATCTCTTAATCCTTGTTTTTTTATCAAATAGGTTTAACAACTCCAACTGTTCTATTTTGAGGCCTTTTATGACTCTAACGTCTATATTTAAAACTTGGGCACAAAGTAACACTTGGGTACATGGCTCTGCCATGCATGAGCTTTCTAGACGTATTGTCCTTTTATTCAGCATTCCAGTCAAAGTTGCCCCTCATTTGAAACCATTTTAAAATAATGCATTTGATCGCAACTGTGGTTTATTAATTCGATTCAGCAGCTCTGGGACTCAATGGAACACGATCTCTTGCCTGATAGATAAGGCACTGGTTGATGTACATTACCGTCAAATGTTTCAGTGGTCCATTTGTCATTTTAAGCTGGGCAAATGTGGTTAAGAATTTGTATCAGGTAACTTATGTCATTAAAAGAGTTTACTTTCAAGTTAGTTTTATCTTTACACATACTCAAGTTTATAAAACTCTTTTATAATGAATGGATTATTAAAGTGTGCCAAAATATTTTATTATGAACCAAGACGCACAAAAATTATTATTGTAACTTTGCTTGTGATTGGAGGAAAAGGTGGAAAATTGCCATGTAATAATTTCCACTGGAATTTAAAGCAGAACTGAGAAGTAACTAGGGTTAGATTTTAGATTTAAGTTTTTGGAGAGAATAAAATTTTAGAAAAATCAATAAAGTTATTCCAAGAAGTGTTAGAGTTGGAATTTTCCGTCCAATGGTAGTAGACTTTTTCTCCTTTTTCATTATGCAACTTTCTTTGTAATTTACTCACCACTATTAATGGAATGCAATTTTTGACAGAATGGATTTTAGTGTTGCTTATAAATGAATTTGGTAATCCTCCTTTTAATAAAATATAATTTTCAGATTGTTGAATTAAATTTTATCATATCAAGTAAATCATATCTGCTGGAATTTATGTTCTCTCTCTCTCTTAGGTACTCTGTGATGCTAGGTTTTGAATGGTGAAGTGTAATGTCCCCCACTGGGACTTTACTCAGTCTGCCCCTAAACTTCTTTTTAGGGTTTAAATAATGCTTGGAAATGGGAATTGTTAATCTAGTATCCTGATGCAGGTCACATGGGATTCCTTTAAAGTTCTATCCAACAAACTCATCGTCATTATGGAGCACCAGTTGGGAGATCATACAAGGCGCCTTGAGCCACTACAAAAATTTGAACCGCCATTATAAGATGGAACTGCCCCTCTTAAACACAGAGGGGATTCACTTTATTGATGGTGATATTCCTATGTTTTTAACAGAATTTGTTGCTTTCCATTGTGTGAGTCAATATTTTTGCAGAGGAGTGAGGTGTGAAATTCAAATTTTAGTAAGGTGGAGGTTTGAGGTGTTTGTTGGTTCGGGGCTGCTTCTTCTTGTGGACTTGTGGTTGCCATTTTCTCAGATTCTCAAACATATTGAAATCCTCCATTGACATTCACAGCTTTCCCTTGAGAGTATCCATTACCTTCTTTGACTGCTTAAGCTTTCCAAAGGATTGAGAAATGCCTACTGTATTTTCTTATAATTTGATGGTTCTTGTTTTTCAATCTTGAGGCATTAATTTTGCCTCATTGATCATGCTTATCATTTCTCTATGCCACTTCCAAATAGATATCTCTTATTGCAAAAAGCAATATATTTGTTTTTTTCTCTTGCATAAGTTGTTTTGTTAACTGATATCAATCTGCAAAAATGGTCAACACATAACGAAAAAGGCCGCAAAATCCAACGACTATAACTACTCTTACAAAAGTTGAATCTATGTAGACAACCAGAACAAATTTTAATCCTGGAATTAAAAAGCCTTTATGTGCTTATAAATCAGTTGTTTAAGTGCTGATGCATGTATTGAAACAAGAACTGAAAAAATACATAAAAGGAAATAGCAATAACACAAGAGATTACCTTGGAGAAACATAGTTTGGAAAAACTGAGAGTAAGGCCTTGCCTTCCCTTTCCATTATATCTTTATGAATTTACAAGTTTATAGCCATTCTTAAGCTTACCGGGACACCAGTCAACAGTAACAATATCCTAGCACTTTTAAAACAACTTTACAACATGTTGAATTCACACACTCTACTGCATTATAATCACCAAAAATCACTAAGAGAGATAATCAATTCCAATATTCGTGTACATATACACAAAACTCAAGAAAGGCAAAGTACAAAAATCTCAAATGCCAATGACCTTGAAGAATGCATAATTTCAATCTTTTCAGCTCCTCAGATTCTTTCTAAATTTTCAGGTTTATTGCCTTTCTTTGGTTTTAAAGGAAACCAATTAATAAAATAATAATAAATATCCTTGTAAGTTGTAAGATTATTCACAACTTTCTGAATTCACACATTACCACACTCAATTCACTAAAAGTCACTATGACAGAACACATAGACAAAACTCATTAATAACTCCTAAACACTAATAGCCTTTGAAAGCATATAATTTCAAACTTTTCAACTTTTCAGAATCTCATGGAGCCTGCAGTGAACACTTTGATTCCAATTGAAACCATTAAAGCACCATGTACTGTGCAGGACTGGTCAACGGCAGTCTAACGTGTTATTAGTTTGACCATGGCTGAGCCTGTCAGGTGTACCTCTTGTCACAATCACCTTTGATCTCTTGGTGTCTAGATGACCCCCGAACCATTTTCAAAATGGCTATCCAGCTGACAGAATGGCTGTTAAAATTGCTACTTCTAAAATAATTTAAAAATCACAAACAATGGTAGTGTGTTTTTAATTTAATTAAGAAATAGCAACTAAATGTCTAATCACAGCCATTCTGTTGGCTGGATAGACATTGCCAACCATTTTGCATCTGTGTCTTGTACATTTAACCTCTGCAAATTCTCTTTTCTGCATAATGTCTTGTACAAGATACTGTGTTCAGCTTGTGTACTTAGTCAATTAAACAATTAGATCAAGATTAGTTTCTTATCTAACCAAATTACTAGCTTCCACAATCCAATTTGGATCACTTTTGTGTACAAAGTGAAGCTGTTTTTATTAGATCACGTGCAGCACATGAGAGTAGTTGCAAATTACTTGCTACTCCTTTATGTTGACATTTCAGACTTTTAAAATGGGTTGGATTAGGCTCTTTGGATCATCAAGCCTAGTTTGAGAGCTCCTGGGAGGGTTCACAGAAATGTTGTTTCCTGTTATCCAGTTTGTTGGACTTTTAGGAGGGACTGATTTTTCTTTCAGATGTTTCATTCAATGTGCAGTAACCTCAAATTTCCTTTTTCTACCAAGTTTGTGGAATTTTTGAGTAGTCATCAAGATACTTAGTGCTTCATTCAATTTGGAGTTCTCTAAATGACAATTTTGACTGAACTTCAGCTCATCTACATGGATTTGAAACAGCACTCCTTTGCTGTTGAGTTGTATTCTGTTCCACGCTTTGGACCTTTAAGTGGGTGTTTTAGTCATTATTAGAAATTGGGTTTTCCTATTGTCATGCATTCAGTTATTTAACATGTTTTAGAGATATAATGCTGAGAACACATATAATGTTATTTGAAAATGCCTATATGTTGTAGTATGTATCAATGTAGGTCAGAATCATATAGGTGAGCCATAAGTAAACTACTTCAACGTCTGTTTTGCAGAAGATTTGCTAAAAGGTAAATAAAGTAGTAGCAAAGAATGCTACTTCTATATTAAGTTTCTCAAGTAATTGAAGCTATTTTGTATAATTTAAAAAAAATGATTTATAAAAATGAGATTTAAATTGTGATAGACTAATCTTTTGAAAACCATCATATGCCTGAGAGTTCTGTCTTTGGTCGTCTGCATTCTATAATACTTAAGAAATTCACTTTTCCTATTATTTGTTTTTGATTCCTTGAATTTGAGTTGTCCTGCTAGCTTCCTAAACACTTTTGCATTTGTGTTATATTTTTAGACAACTGATTTCTTCTGCCTGGTATTCTTTGATTATTTGAAGCTATTATGCACAATCTTAAAAAAATGCTTACTATTGTTGAAGTCAAATTTGAATAAAATAAATAAAGGAACTTTAAATCTTTATTATCAGTCTACTTCTTTAGAGCATAGGAAGTTATCATTTCTTTTGAGTGAATTTGAATTGTTCATTGAAGCATATGTTTTCTTGGCCCTTGACTGCCAAATTTGAGGTTCAGTTGTGTTCTTTCTATCCAACTTTCAGACTACCTGGTCATAAAATTGTCATCTCTCTTGCAGGATTTACAACCTGGAAAGTCATCAAAGAAAGCACCTGTAGTATGGAGGGTATTGTTCCTGATTTTTGCAACAGTATGTGGTCTGTACATGTTCTTTGTATGTGGTAGACAGATAAATATTCACATGAGATCAAGATATACACTCTTCAGACAACTATTGGACAAGGGTTCTTGTCAGAATCCAGTCACCAAATTAGCAGAAAATGTGTCTTTACACCATCCTATTCCCAAGACATATACCAGGTGAATGGGCCTGAACTGGTATATATTTTTGGTTTAGATAATTGTGACGCTTCTCGTTGTTGTTTGTGACATTGTAAGCTCCATGTCTTTTGACATGGTATTGATTTATCAGGGATGAATGTGCGTGCACAGCTGTACATTTGTTTGCTATATTATCCATGCAAAGGTCTGGTAGTGGATGGTTTGAAACATTACTCAATAGCCATCCCAATATCAGTTCACATGGAGAAATTTTTTCAGTAAAAGAAAGACGCCAGAATTTCTCTACCATTTCTCAAACGTTAGATACTGTTTACAATCTTGATTGGTTCAGCAGTGCTTCCAAGAATGAATGCACAGCTGCAGTAGGCCTTAAATGGATGCTTAATCAGGTGATTTGTCAAATCTTTTATCTAGCTTTCAATGTATATATTTGGGGGAATACTGCTGCTTTCCTATTCTAACTCCTGCTTATTACTTTCGTGCTTAGATGACTAATTGAATCCGTGCTTAAGTCCATGATATCCTCTATCAAAATACAAGATTACTGTTTGTGATTTTCATTTCTGTTCACTGTTTCTTATATATTTGATTTTGTGATATCTATCATATTCTCTTTGGGGTCATTTGATTTTCATTGAGATTTCAGGTCTGTGTCATTACGAGCACTAATCTATTGCCACTGTTTTCTGCAACTAAAACAATATGAATATTTCAAAAGTAAACTATGAAACTTTGTTGACCTTGCCAAATTTCTGATTTTAATATATCTTATTGTTGTTATGCCTTTCTGCCCTTGAAAACTTTTTGGCACATTAATTTTTTTTCCTCCAAAATGGGCAGATATCTGATGCCATAAATTTGGGCATCTTTTCTTCATGGATTTCCTGTCATCTTTGGATTTTTGCGAAAACAACAACCTTGTCAATAATTCTTAGTAACTTTATGAAAACATGTGCTCTTGGGACCTTATAATGAATGTAGAGGAGTGCTATACATTCATGAAGAAGGTAAGCTTTGAGTTGGTATGATCAGAGAAGCAATAATCTGCAAAAAATCCCGATTATATTCTATTAATATTGTAAGGTAGTTTCAAAATTTAAGTTATTATTGACTATTAATATATATTAGTAGTTATATAATAAATTATAAATTAAAAATAATGTATATATATTTATTTTTAATGTATAATTAATATATTCAATTTTTAATATGTGTGTGTGTGTGTGATTTTAAAATTATAATTAGTATATATGTAATTTTATCAATAACATTTGGTCTCCACCTAAAATAGTAGTTGCAAGCTAGGTGTCGCCAAAACCAGTGGCTTGCTAATCTTTTACTTCATCTAAACAAATGTCTTTTGTTGAGTTCTATTCCATATAAAGGACTTACCAATTGTCATTATGGAATATAAAACATTGCAATTGTGGAATATGATTTGATAAGCTTTCTCAAATAATGAACTGTACCTACAAAACTCCTTGCCTTAATCGCAATGAAAGTTTTGGATAACTTCAAAATGGCTTCCACTTTTAATAAATTCCTAACAGAAGCTAGATTGCTGTCTGATAAATTTTGATCTCAGTTACTTCATCGACTTAGCTAATATTTGATCTCAGACTTAGACAACTATTTGGTGACTGCCCTCTTAAAATGTCTCAATAGTTTTGATCTCAGTCTACTTCATAGACTTGGCTAATACTTGATCTCAGACTTAGACAGCTATTTGGTGACTGCCATATTAAAAAGTTAACTGAATATTTGCCTGTGCAATCAGCAATATGATTATAAATGACATAACCTGTTTTCTACAATTCATGAGTTAAACCCTATTTTATTTGCTCTCTATATCTCTATGCTATGGAAATGCCCTTAAGTTTTTTAAAAAATAGTTTGTCTCTTTTTCTACAATCTTTTACATTTTTTTGAAAATCCGATTTTTTCAAAAAATCTTATACTTTTGGTTTGCCGATTTTTTCCCCAAACGTTTTTTGCTCCTATGGGTATGATAGTACTTGCCTTTTTAGGTTTAATGTGATCCAATGGTCTCTCTTAAAAGTAAGACATCTGGTATGAAGTCATTTCCTACCTGGCATTCCATGATTGATTATTATTGTGTTTGATTTTTGAATTTGTTTAGTATATTTGACCACACAATTGCTCTACTGCAGAAATATAGGATTCTCATTCCTTAATTAATCTTTACTTTCCTCCAATCACTTGGCACAATATTTGGACATAAGCATGACTGAAATTGTAAGGAATAAAGCCCCAAAATGGCCTTAAGATAATAGGGGCAACAAGCACATAATCATTTAATTTGGTAGAAGGGTCACTCTTTTGTGTGTTCCTAAATACTGACTAAGAAATCAGTGATATGGAATTTATTGATGATGCAGTAGTTTTTCTCTTTGGAAAATTAAGTATCATTTAGTACTTAATCAAAAGTATTGCATGGAGGTCACATTTAATAGACCCGCTTCCCTCAAATGCAAGGAGACCAAGCATCTTAGCTTATGACTAAATTGCGAATAGTCGACATCCTTTTGAAAGCCTCTATTCTAGATATCATAGATAGAAAAGTCTGCAAGTACTCGCCGAGTTGCAGAGTACTCTTGGATTTTTCAGCTGGGCGAGTACTCTCAAGTTTAACTCATGAGTCTTTGCAAATGAGTTGTAGAGGAAAAATTGCTGGATTTAAGAGGAAAACTCATTGGGTTTCACACAATTCTGAGGTAAAAAATCATCATGCGGGATCAAAATGTGCTAACGTGTCAGGGTAGGTGAAAATGCGAGTTAAAACATGTTGGGACTGATTAAAATGCATATGTGACAAGGATTTTTTCTATTAAAGTTTAAAACCCTGCATTTGCCCCTCCAATAAGCCCTAGTTTTTGCTGAGTTGAAAATTTCGGGCTTGCTAAGTACTCTCTGAGTCTGAGTCTGTGAACTATGCTAGACATAATTGATCAGCAAAGCTTATCCTAGAGAATTTAGCCCTCCTAGCAATATGGGAGGGTGATTTGAAAATAGGTTTACTGTTATACATCTTTTCTGATGAATTTTTTTTACAAGAATTTGCAGAGTTTGCTATACTTTTTCCATGGTTGATAACATTCCAAGTGTTCTCAAAGAGAGTGCCTTTCAGAAACATGGGAGTCACAAAATGCTTGCTATATTCTGCCAAAACTATATTTTCCGCTCTGCCAAAAGCTATCTAACATTGTTATGTGTTGCTGAAAAATGACAAGTAGTTTTTGAATTGTTGTTTTCTGAGTCTTGTTTTGATTGCCTCCAAGTAGTAACTGAGAAGTTTCAAATTTGTTGAGAATTGCTTTCTGTCTTTTTTACAATATTGTTGTTTTGTCTAGATATGTTTTTTGTCGTCATTTCTTTCATGCAATCAATTGTTTGGTTCTTCTTTTGTATCTTATTTGATTTCTTTCTTTTTCTGACCCATTGTCATCTGCACAGAAATAGGTAAAAATAAGAGAAATATTTGATATCTTGGAATCGAGCAGTAAGAAATTCTCCATTTAGCTTCATCCATTTTGGTGGCTCATCTTCATCTTCCCCAATTTTTCTGCATATATTCCTTATCAATCCCTACATCCTTAGGTCAAATCCCCATCTCCCAATATTCTCCCTTGGTTTCCAAAGATCACATTCTTTGTCAATCCTTGCTTGCTTAGGTCAAGTCTCCATTTGCCAACTTTTTCCCCTTTTTCCAATTATCTCTCTTCTTAGATTCTCAAAGGTCATTCCGCATTACTACAAGGGAATATACCATACAAGCCACCAATATGAATTATATTACTAAGGCATCAGCACCTTTAGAATATGAACCTTTTGACCCACTATGCCCTTGTTATGACCCTAGCAACTTTTGTTGTTGGCATGGGGTAGCATATCTTGAATTGTAGACACTTACTTATATGTTGCAATATAGCACACCCTTGGAAAAGACTTTGATGATGAAGCTATGACACACAAACATTTCAATGAAATCCTACAAGACAAGCCATCAAATCTAAAAAATCAAACAAATGCACAATCTTTAAGATGTAGTCCAATAGATCCACCATTGAAATATCTTAATTAAACAATTGTGTTCACATCCCCTTGATTTTTGACTAGGGCACACCGCGTTTTTGGTATGGGGACAAAAGAGGACAAAGGGATGCATTTTTGGAAATAATTTGTGGGAGAGGCTAGTTTTCAGGGAATGGTAGTGGACTGCTATTAAAAATATAGGGAATTTAAAAAATATTGGAAATTTCAAATGTTCATATGATAATGTTGATAGGGCATCTATCATTTTAGAACCTTATTATGTAACATTAGCGTTGAATTGAGGTTTCACATGGGAGTCCACACACAAATTAGCAAATGTCAATTTCATTGCTTTCATTGCCAATGTGGATATATTTTACATAAAAATTACAAAAATATGCCCTAAGGATATGGTCATCTATGTATGTATAGAAAACATTGATTTTGTATCTAGCATGGCCTAAAATGATTTTTATTTTTTTGCTTCTTAAAACTAGAGTGGACGTTTTGGGGTGGAAATCCTTATTGAAGTGAGGTGCAATGCCTCTTGTGAGGTTCTAGGGATAGTGTCCCCAATGAGGTTGAGCATTAGCACAAACCCTCGTTGGGGTTTGAGTTTAGCACATGCCGTTTTCATCATTCTATTGCTTTTATATTTTGGAATATAAAGCTTGGAGATGGTAAAACCTCCCTTAAAGTATTTGTGTTGCATTCAATATTAGCATCATACTATAATAGTATGGCCAATATAAGCAAAATTCAAAATTGTTTACAAATTGTTTGTAGAACCAAGAGCAAGAACTAAATGAACCCTATAGAATTAGCAATGCATTTTTTTAATTCAAAGTGTAAATGCTGCATCAAGGGAAATGTCCAAACCCATTTCTAAGGTGTACCATTAACTAAGAGAGATCATGGTGTCTTCCAAACTCTTAGTGTCATATCCTTTACATATGTCTCACAAAAACGTAGAGATGTATAAGTTCGAAAGGCAACTTTGAGCATATAAAAACCCTTGAATATCAATCTTTACCTTTTGACTTGAACTTCTAGGCATTCTTTCTTGTATTATATATTTTTTCCTAGAGTTTTTTTGTATTTTTTTAAATTAAACAACTAGCCATCCCTTAAATGGTTAGGAGGTGTCATTGACGTACTTGATTGTCTTGTGGCACAACTGAATTTCCTCAAATTTGTGTAGTATTTTTTGAGTAGAGCTGAGGGTTAGGGGATGACGGGGCACATTTTCAAGGCATCCCATGAATGTCCCCTATATGGGTATGCTTACAAAAGGGAAGGGGACAATTTCGTATATTTAAGATTTTTAATGAATATGAAAATCCTTTTAACTCCACCTTGAGTAATAATCAAATAAGTCCTACTCGAATCCATTACTAAGATATTTCAAAAGCCAAAGATTGCTAAGATTAGTCAATTTCAATGTTATTGGCCACGACTAGTGACATGTAGAATTCATTGATCATGTGATCTAGTTGGATTATCCAAAACAACTCTAGTGACACGCTCATTCTCACATGTTATGCAGATTCATGATTTATGGTATGTGGTTCTTTTGAACACACTCTCAAGGTTTGTGGTACCTTCAAAATTATCAATCCATCTCCAATTGATGCCACACACTGTTCTAAAGGTGCGAGATAATTTGGGCATATGTGGTACCAACCAAGTGTGAAATGAACCTCTTATAGCTTTCATTATTGGCTTTCTAAGATTCCTACATATCTATAAATAAAAAATACTATGGTCCAGTCACAAATATCTTGCATTGTTAAATGTTGATTATGTTGCTCTCATCTTTGAAGGGACAAAGCCCCTCCCTTCACAATTACAAGAGAGGTTTCCCTCTTGGTGTTGAGAGGAAACCCTATTGTTTGTGAAGGGAAACACTTCACGAGTCAGATTCAGCTGTTATATCTTATCCCATGTAGCCCCATGATGACTCTTTAGCCTTATAGTTTCAAATTCCATAACAGTTCATTGACATTTGTGGCTCAAGAACATTTTGTAGACATTTGTATTATTTGGTTTCATAGCATAGACATGGCTAGTGGAAGATAGACAACAATACATCTTCCCGTAGAGCATGCCATGGAAAGAGTAACAAATTAATAAATTGCTCTATTTCGATTCTAGTAGCTTTCTTAAATCTTTCTTTGTCCAATATTTATCTTGAGATAATATAGTTTTTATCTAATGAGTTTGTAAAACATCGGGGAGTTATTTTCTATTACCCCATGCCCCTATGCGGCTACTTAAGTGCATTTTCTGCTTAAATTTAAGCAGTTGGAGTGTTCCCATGGAAATTTTCAATAATGGGAAAATGTTAAACTGGAATCTTTCCCTATTTTAGTGGAGCAGTTACAGTTTAGGAATTGAAATTAAGCTTTGAAAAAAGGAGGGGCTGGAAACAAGCAGCAACTGCTTATTGAAAAACTGCTATATGGCTCCACAAATTTCTTTCCCTCTGTTTTTTTGCCTTTTTTTTCTTCAAACTTTTATGTGCAAAACAATTATTTCTAATTTTATTCAAAAATACAATTGAAGACAAAATAAGCAGCAAAATTAAATATTCACGGGGTCACTAGCTCCACAAATTGCTCCTTAAAAAGCTGAGCAGTGTCTGCTAGCCAAAAATAAGCTAAGCAGCTGCATGTGGACCTGCCCTTAGATCTAAATATAAATAGAGTACAAAATTACATCATCATGCAAATACGATAGCTAACTGATAACTATTATGCATTTATGATTATCATATTTGAGAACTATCATTATAAATTGCATTCAAGTAACAAATTACAAGATTTTACAATTTTGTCTTCCTTTTTCTAGTGAAAAATTGGTGAGAGGGTCTAGTCCTCGCACTTGATTGCAGATCCTTGGTTGCACTAGAAGGTGCTTATGTCTACACTTTTCTATCAGATGGTAATGAATCCTCTGCCTCATGTTGGATGATCTACATTGATGTTATTCCATTGAATTCAATCCAATCCCTCTTGCTTTCCATAACCTGCCTTTCAATATCAACAATCTCCTCCTTTGTAAACAAGGGGGCTCCTGATCTTGTGCAGTCTAGTCACTATAGAAAGTAGTCTTATCCAAATCTAAAAGCTCTTGTTATTTGTCCTCCAACTTTTCTGTCTGATGTGGAAGTTTGTATTACACAAACACTTGGTCATTGAGGTGTAGTTGAGTCAATCTTTTACTCTCTTTTGTGTGAATGGCATCAAACTTTGGTTGTGCTCACAATCAGAAGCGCAACAAGGTTGAGACAATTAGAGTGCCATCTTTTGAAGATTTGGGGTATTTCCACCCCGGTCTGACCACCGTAACCTACAAATAAGGTTTTCAAGAATTTGTATGCAAGCTATACTTTATTAATAATTCTAATTTGTAACCCCTAAGATATAAGTAGAGACTCCAATTTTTGTTACCTAGTGTGTAGATAGATGTCCCTTGGATAGCTAGTGGTAAATGAAAGAGACCCCCTTAGCTTACTTGTGATCTTGCAACTCTAAGATTATGATGTCTCTCACCATAACTTCCACATTTTTGTGAAGCTATTGGAAAAGTAAAACTAGGGATTGGGGTGGTGCCCTACTACATAAATGGGTTGGTGGAGTTGATTGTTTCACCTGCAATCACTGATCTTCCAAATTAGATCAAATCTACTTCTATCTTGCTTGTAATGGTTTTGCATGGGCTCTTTGGCTCTATCAATAACCTTATAAATGTATCCCATTGGGTTTTGCTCCCCATCCACCAAGTCCAAAATCCTCACTAGAGGTTTCAATACTTCCAAACTACAAACAAATTAAAATTACAAACATACAAAATATAATTAAAGTAAATATTTTTAAAAATTGAAAATAAAAATTTAATTAGAAATTTGAATTGTAGTTTGACATTATCTTGATGATTTAGTTCTCTTCTCAAAAGTATTATAAATGATTGCCTTTTGGTCCTCTCTCCATTGGTCTTCTTTGAATATGTTGAGTTTACCCACGCTGAACTGACAAACATCTGCTTCAAGGATGTCAATAAACTACAAAGGTTTTGCAATGCTAGAAAGTTAGTTGCTATCCTTGTAAGCAGTCAAACAAGCACTTTCCCTTTGGTGTGATCTCTCAACAAGTTGAGAAACCAAGAGTAATTATAATATGTTTTGGGATGTTCCTTGGGTTTTTAACACCTAGTCTCACACAATCAATTTTGCCTATTTCCTCGAAAAGAAGGTCAAGGCAACAAGCTGGGTCAGAGGACCAAAGAGTGACAAATGCCTCTCTTGAAGTATTCTCCCAATTGTCACATATGCTGTTGCTTTGCCATTAATAATTTTTGCTGCATTTTGTATGTTCACCTCTAAGACGATCTTGGTTGCTGACCTAATCGTTGCCATATCACTATAAGGAGGAAATTCAGCTAAGACAAGGATATCAAAGATAAATGAGTCTCTTTTCAATCTTCTCTAAAACAAGCATCATTATAGAATGCCAAACTACCTTGCAACAAGGTGAACATGGTTATTTATCTCCACTCATACCTGCCACATACTTTACAATAGTACTGGAAGCAATAAGAATTGTCCTAAAAAATGATATTGACAAAAGAATGTTGCACCGATGCTCTAATGCAGCTTGTTGCACACTTGCAACAATTTGTAGTGTACCTGAAGCAGCCCGTTGCACACCTGTAGCATACCTTGAACAGCTTGCAACAGTGCCTAATTGGGAAAACTTCCATATCTGAGTTTTTTAATAAATGGTTTTAGATCATTTATGTGTGCATGACCTCAATGCAAAGTAGTCAACAAGGGGAAGGATGTTAGATTTGCGTTATTTACAATAGTACTTTACAATAGTACTGGAAGCAATAAGAATTGTCCTAAAAAATGATATTGACAAAAGAATGTTGCACCGATGCTCTAATGCAGCTTGTTGCACACTTGCAACAATTTGTAGTGTACCTGAAGCAGCCCGTTGCACACCTGTAGCAACCTGTAGCATACCTTGAACAGCTTGCAACAGTGCCTAATTGGGAAAACTTCCATATCTGAGTGTTTTTATAAATGGTTTTAGATCATTTATGTGTGCATGACCTCAATGCAAAGTAGTCAACAAGGGAAAGGATGTTAGATTTGCGTTGTTTACTTCACAGTGTACATGTCCTTGTTAGCTATGTGTTGCACCTTATCTTTCCTAATGGGACCCTAGCTATGAAACATAAGTCATGTGTGGGGCATGTGGAGTCATGGAACATGAAGAGTCCTTTGTGGGGTGTGGAGACACATGTGGAACACATGAGACATGGGGCATGAACAGTCATGTTTAACACATGAGGAGATGTGGAATATGAAGGCTCATGGTCCATCATTTTGTACCCATTGTATTGTAAAGCCACTAGGTGTTTCTTACGAGCATTTATGCCTATAAACGCAAGTTCATGGTATTGTAAAATCATAACAAAATTGTATCATGTTTTGAGATACACAAGAAGAGATATGGAGGAAATCCTAGAATATTAGGTTAGCTAGGGAGCATATGCTGCACCGAATGAGTAGCATAAGAGAAATGTGATTGTTTTGTGATCATTATTTTGTTAATATGGTAACTGGTGTTTTTGCTGTTTCTTTCCCAAAAGAGTTTGCTAGGGTAGGTTTTGTGTCATATTTGAGTGTGCCAGTTTTTACTTTTTGTTGCATTTCAGATTCTGTTAGCATACCTTCTCGTTAAAGTTTATTGATGAAATGGTAATATTTTATCAAGTATTATTGTCATTTCCTTCTACACACAAGCAAAAGAATCCTTGTAATACTGGGCCATAAAGAACAGTGTTTTCCAATTGCATATCTTAGCTTTTTGATGGTAGCAGTTGGACTCCAGTAAATCTTAATCAATAGAGTAGAACTTAACAAAGAATTGGACAACAAAAAATCTTTCATTTGTTGCTTGTGTCTACCTTGAGAGTTGTCTTCCAGGTCATACATATCCATCTTCAGGACCTCATTAGGATGCCAAGCAAAATACAAGACTGTATAGTTAATCTCTAATGAAATTCCTTATGGCAAATGGCACGCCCCCGCTGTAATGCATCTCCATTGTACCCAAAAGAGAGTAAAATAATAAAACAATGCTGTGCGTCGATAGACAGAAAATGGTCTTAATAATGAGACTTAACCATTTTCTATTTTCCTAAACTGATCACTACACAATCGAGTCCTTTCCCTAATTGGCGATTTGTGATGTTAGCAAACCACTTAACTAGGTTTTCCATGGCCATGTAAGGAAAAGGGATGAAGTCAAATGATAAGAGTCAATAATTAACCTGGAAGAGACAATGTTTTGGTGTGTCATGTCCTGTCAAATTGAGGATGAAGGCCTTGTGACTTATTTGGTTAGAAGTATTTATTTTTATAGAGAATTAATTATAAGCTCTGTATTTTTCCTGAGACAGCATCTGGGATCCACTAGCTTGAAACAAATGCTTCAGATTGTCTGTAATTGTTCTAAAAGCTAATTTCATTTCTCCTTAAGTCACTGCCTTCAGTAGACAACCCACAGAGGATGTCAGAACAGTGTCAGATTAGGTTCCCTTATACTTGCATCAAACAATATGATGCTACGTCAGATTTAGGAAATAGCATTGATAATAAGAAGACATTATATTTAGAAGAACAATGAATGCATAAAAGACCGATTCTATATTAGTGTCATCAAGGGAACTGGCGATTATCAAATATAATGCTAAGTTGCCGGTTCGGATGCGGGTTCGAAATTTGTCCAATTTTTTTTTTTGGTTGGGTTTGGATTCGTCCGTACAAGACTATATATATATATATGCAGCAACAAATAAGTTCATACACCACTATGCTAATATTAAAGCAACATAGTAAAATACACCACCACATATATTCGTTTTAGTCCAAATGACATAACAAAATGCCAAATACACCACCATATCAATGTTTCGGTTAAAAAATAATAATGTCAACATTAATAATCAGACTTCACTGATCAAATATCATAAAAAACCATCAAACAAATAATAATATTAAAATATAAATAGATAATAATAAATAATAAAACAAGTAATAAAAGCATAAATGATAATAAATTATAATATTAAATTAACAAAAATATTAATATAATAATGAAAAATAATATGATATAATACTATAGCAATTAATGAATACAATAATAATATAATTATAGCTATTTGTTTTGTTTTGTAGAATTTTGTGTTGTTTTGCAATTTTTTTGTATTTTTGAGATATATGCTGTATTTTGGGTTTTCTGAAATAAACTACAAGCAAAAAATTAAATTGAAACTGTAGAAAACTACTCACACCAACTTTATTCTCCTCTTTTTAAGTATGCGATTATTTTCAAAATAAATTAAAATGTAACACACTTGATTCAAATTCTAATGAACCTGGAAATATCACCGCAGCTGAGAACAACCAATTACTTTGACATGGGCCTGATAAATTACAACGCTGGCACATAAAGACTTAACTGACCCTTCCCTTGGCGTCGTGGGTTCAACAAATGCAACTGCTGCTTATAATAACTGATAGTGCCGTCTCAGGAATGAAGCCACAGAAATCTTGAAGACCAGCTGCGTTTCAACTAGAGGCTACAAACTGCTTAAATCTCAACTCCCTGACTTAACACACAACTGCAGAAGCTAAATGTTGAATCCTTCACCTTAATTGAACCTTTTTCTGCTCTTTCATAACCTCTAAATCAAGGTGATTGTAGGCACAATTCGCTGGCTGTGAAATACCAGTTCAAAGTGCGTTTCAACTCTGGGAATTTACAATTCTTGCTCAGGAAATACCAAATTCATCAATACACAATGCATGCAGAATCCTCCATCGAACTCCAACCTCTGTCTTTATTCTTTGTACTTGCCAAAATGATTATTTTAGCTTCAAACATACACCATCACACGTCTTCAGGCTTCAGCATCACGCCTTACAAAATTCACGATGGTTTTGCCAATAACACAAAGTTTGTATTATAATCTTTAATTATAATCCCTCCCTTTTGATAAAGTTTAAACATTTGAATTATAATTCCTCCTTAAAATGCCAAAACACATTTAAAAAGGGTCATATAAAATATTAAATCATTGTTTACAATAAGTCCCACTTTATTATTAATTAAGTAGAACTTAATAATTATTGAATTTAATAAATGACTTATAAAATTCCTCCTAGTGATTCAATTGACAAAACTGAAGAGGAGTAACATCGCCTTCGCCAAGGATAACTGAACAACGGAGACCCTCTAACCACCACATTAGCCCAGGAGGGTCCACCACATTAGCCCGAGAGGGTCGCAATGATGGGCTAACAACATCAAACTCCGACTCCTACTAAAAAGGGGACATTACAGTCCACCCTCCCCAAGATTGCTTGTCCCTAAGCAATCACAATGTTGGATGCAACAAAATATCCTTTGACTCCCACACGACATCCTCTACAGACATGTCCTTCTATTTTACTAGAAACTCTCTGATAACCTGTCTCTGAAGATGTCTTTCTCTGGTCTCAAGAATGGCCTTAGAGATCAATTCTAAATTTCTAACTTCCCTTCATCATCCAGGGGTGGTAAAATAGGAGAAGGAATAACATGCCACCCCAATGCCTTCTTGAGGTGTGAAACATGAAAGACATTATGCACTTTACTATCTGCCGACAGATCAAGCTCATAAGCAATCTCGCCAACCCGTCTGATAATCCGGAAAGGGCCATAATAGTGAGGCTTGAGCTTCTCAGCTCCACCCCTTCGGAGAGTAGACTATCTATAAGGCTGCAACATCAAGTAGGCCATGTCACCAACCTGAAATGAACACACAACTCTCCGTTGATCAGCATACTGCTTCTGCCGATTCTGAGCTCTCTAAATGTTATCCCACAATGCCCTTATAATTTCTTGACTCTCCTATAATAGATCACCAACATTGGGTACTTTGCTGTCACTAAATAGTAAGTCAAGGAAGCTAGGTGCATCATAACCATAAAGCGCCTTGAATGGTGTCATCTGTATAGACATATGGTGAGTGGAATTATAGCAAAAATCACATAAGTAAATCCATTTCACCCAAGCCCGCTGCTGCCTTGCCACATAATTCTGAGGTACCCTTCCACCCATTTATTAACAATCTCAGTCTGTCCATCAGTCTGCGGGTGGTAACTAGTACTCAGAGTCAACTTGGTCCCACATAATTTCAAAAGCTCATGCCAAAAGTGGCTCATGAACCGGCTATATTTGTCATTGACAATGCTCTGTGGTACTCTGCTGTCATTGAATAGCAAGTCAAGAAAGTTAGGCGCATCATAACCATAACGCTCCCTGAATGGTGTTATCTGTATAGACATATGGTGAGTGGAATTATAACAAAACTCACATAAGTAAATCCACTTCACCCAAGCCTGCTGCTGCCTGACCACATAATTCCAAGGTACCCTTCCACCCATTTATTAACAATCTCAGTCTGTCCATCAGTTTGCGGGTGGTAACTAGTACTCAGAGTCAACTTGGTCCCACATAATTTGAAAAACTCTTGCCAAAAGTGGCTCATGAACTGGCTGTGTTTGTCATTGACAATGCTCTATGGTAAACTGTGCAATCTAAATACCTTCCAAAAGAACAGATCTGGTACTTGAGTGGCTGAAAATGTAGTAGTAATCGGAAAAAAGTGGGCATATTTTGTTAACCGATCTACTACAACATATATACAGTCTCCGCCTTGGGCTTTTGGCAAGCCCACAATGAAGTCCATGGATAAACATTCCCACTTCCTCTCAAGAATGGGAAGTGGCTGTAACAACCCAACAGGAAAGGTATGCTCCCATTTGTTCTGCTGACAAATAGAGCACTCTCGAACATAACAAAGAACATCTGCTTTCAAGCCCTTCCATGTGAATCTCTCCCGTACCTACCTGTAAGTTTTGAAATATCCAGGATGACCTGCTAAGGGTGAATCATGAAGGGTCTTTAGCACTATGTTCTTAACCTTCGATCCTAGGACCAAAAATATTCTCCCTTTGTAAATGATCAGCTCATTTACAAGAGTACCTTCTCTCCTCTATAGATCCCTCAACAATACCAGAAGCCCACAAATCTTTGGCATACTCTGCAATAATCAGATGCCTCCAATCCTCAGATATCTCAGTCATAGAACTCAAGTGAGGGCGTAGTGAAAGAGCATCAACTACAACATTCTGTGTACCCTTGACATAAGATATGTCAAAATCATAAGATTGTAACTTACTGACCCACTTCTATTGACGCTCATTCAGGTCAGGCTATCCAAGGAAATGCGTCAGGCTGTTATGATCTGTTTTGATGCAAAATTTACTGCCCACTAAGTATTGCCTGAACTTGGCCAAGGCATGCATAATGGCCAACATCTTGTCATACACACTGAAAGCTCTCTCAGGACCCCAGAGCTTCCTACTCTCAAAAGCAATAGGATGGTGGTCCTGCATAAGTATGGCACCAATGCCCTCCCCAGAGGCATCTCAATGTAGCTCAAAAGGCCTAGAGAAATCAGGCAAAGCTAACATTGGGCATGAATTCATAAGCTGTTTGAACTTCTCAAAACACCTGTGCCTGAGGAGTCCATACAAAAGCGCCCTTCTGGGTCAAATCTGTAAGAGGTGCAACATGACTTGAGAAATCATTTACAAACCGACGGTAGAAAGCACACAACCCCACGAATCCTCTGAGGTGTGTCAAATTCTCAGGGGTAGGCCACTCGATGATAGCATGAACCTTCTCGGGATCCATGCACACACCCTCTGCACTGATAATATGACTCAAATACAACAGCTCAATCATGCCCAAAGCACATTTGGACTGTTTGGCATAAAAGGACTCCTTGTCAAGTATTCTCAGAACTATATCTAGATGAGCCAGATGATCCTCCCAAGTTTTATTGTAAACCAGTATATCATCAAAGAACAGAAGGACAAACCTCCTCAACTGAGACTAGAAGACCCTGTTCATGGTGGACTGGAAAGTAGCTAGCGCATTGGTTAAGCCAAATGGCATAACCAGAAAGTCAAAGTGCCCACAATGACATCTGAAGGCGGTCTTCTCTATATCCTGTTCTCTAACATTGATCTGGTGGTAACCTGTCCTCAAATCAATTTTGGAGAAAAAACTATCTCAATGTAGTTCATCAATTAGCTCATCTATGCGAGGAATCAAATATCTATTCTTAATTGTCTGTTTGTTCAACACCCGGTAGTCAATGCACATCCTAAGTGTCCCATCCTTCTTCACCAACACAACCGATGAAGCAAAAGGAGACTTACTTGGCCTAATGTGTCTCATGGCTGGCAAATCTTTTATGGTTTTCTCGATTTCATAGTTTAGCCGCTTGTGATGTTGGTAAGGAGTGATCATGATGGGCTAGTGCCCTCCTCTAACTCAATGATGTGCTCTATGCCCCTGTTTGGTGGTCTACTAGGTGGAATGTCACTAAACACTTTGGAGTATTTAGTTCCGAGCTCCTGAATATTTGGGTGATAAGCTGATTTCCTTGTCTCATCAAGAGTAGGCATCAACCTGCACTCTGCTGCCCACTCAGCTGAATCATGCCTAATAAGCCTCTCCATACATCTAACTGAAATCACTCTCAAACTGTCCCCTTTGATAGCCTTTAGAACATGTAGTGTGTCATCAATCTCAAATCTCATCTCCATGTCTCTGAGATTGAGATAAAATGCCTCAATGGCATGTAACCAACTAATACCCAATACAACATCTATACTCCCCATGTCAACCACATAGAAATCTGCCTTGAAATCAAAGCTATTCAAATGCATGGGAAGCTCAGAAATCATCATGTTACAATTGAGAGTGTAACCATCTACTACCTTCACTCTAATGCCCTCAAACTCCTCTGTCTGAATGCCTCGCTACTAACCGTGAATCAATGAAGTTATGAGTGGCACCAATATCCAACAAAGAAATCACCCATTGTCTTGCAAGAAGTCCATGCATCCTGAAAGATCCCTCTTTCTTCATGCTAGAAAGATATACCACCTTAAGGCCCGATTCATCAACCTCTTTCCCATCACTATCTTCACCATCAACTCTTACTTCATCATGATCAGCTTGCTGTTCATCTAAATCAGATTGGTTTTCATCATCATAAAACCATTCCATCTTCCTGCTTTTTCCCTTAGGCCTCATAGGACATTAATGTTTTTCATCATAAGCTTTTTCCTTCATAGATCCTTAAGAGTTTCTTGATCTAAGAGGGCTTCCATTGGTTTCTTTGAATCTGAAATTTTTGTTCTTTTAGGGGCTGCTTTATTGTCACTAGCTAATGTAGAGGGCTTTGGCACAAATCTACTACGTGGAGCAGACAACTCTAGATTCCTTGCCTTCTTCATTGCCTCTTGTAAAGTAAAAGGATCAAAAGTCTTCACCCAACCTTTCAAAGGCTCTACTAATCCCTTAATGAAAAGTAGGACTTGCCTCCTCTCAAAAATATCTGTGACCATAACTAAGATCTTTTGAAATTCACTGATATAAGTCTCCAAACTCCTAGTCTGCCTAAGCTGAGCTAAGTCTCTGAAATATAGCCCAGGATCCTTCCTATCAAACTGTTCTACCAGTCTATCCACAAACTCTTGATAAGAAGTGATGCGATCATGCTGTAAGGATACTAACCCATGATAACACTAGTCATGGGCAACACCATCTAAATGCAAAACAACAAACCTGATGGCATCCTCTTTTGACATACGACAAAAGGTAAGGAATGTATCAAGCTTGTGAATCCAAGCTCTAGCGGTCACCTTGCCACTACCATCAAAACTGGAAGTGTCAACTTGCTGGTTGCTTGTTTTAGATCACTGTTCTTAGCCTTATGTCTACCATCCGATCTCGCTCTATAGTGATCCCTCTTCTGACTCATAACTCTATCAAAGTTGAGATGCTGCTTGACATCAGGAGGTAAAGCATCCCACTCTGCATGTAAAGAGAGAACATCATCTGTAAATGAAGCAACCTCATCCTCCCCACTCCCCTCCCCCGAGTCAGGTCTCATGGCCTGTTAAAAGTACTATATGATCAACTCGTGACCCATGGGACCTAGCTGAACTGGTACGAAACTCGGTCCCTGTTACGCCCCTTGGGCAATGCCATTTTCTGAAGAGTATCAGAAAGCTGTTGTAACACTATAACTACCTGCTGTTGACCTGCTGCTAATTGTTGCTGTCCTGCAGCTAAATTCCTAAACAACTCTCTTGCCTCTCTTTCATCATCATATCCTATATTTATAGGTGGGCTTCCACCCCTCTTGTCACCCATAACAGCTGATCGTGGTATCTGTACCTCACAACCAGGAAGCTCTGTTCTCCTGCGTGAGTAAAACTTGCTGGGATCAAACCTTAATGGCTGCATGAACAAGCCCAATTCTATAGGATGGCAAGAAACCACTTTGATACCACTGTAAGAATCCCGACGGATTCAAACTCTGTCTACTGCTGCTATTTGTTTTGTTTTGTAGAATTTTTTGTCGTTTTGCAATTTTTTTGGTATTTTTGAGATATATGCTTTTTTTTGGGGTTTTTGAAATAAACAACTACAAGCAAAAAATTAAATTGAAACTGCAGAAAACTACTCACACCAACTTTAGTCTCCTCTTTTTAAGTATGCAAGTATTTTCAAAATAAATTAAAATGCAACACACTTGATTCAAATTTTAATGAACCTGGAAATATCACTGCAGCTGAGAACAACCAATTACTTTGATGTGGGCCTGATAAATTACAACGCTAGCACATAAAGACTTGACTGACCCTTCACTTGGCGTCATGGGCTCAACAAATGCAACCGCTGCATTTAATAACTGATAGTGCCGTCTCAGGAATGAAGCCACGACAATCTTGAAGACCAGTTTCGGTTCAACTAGAGGCTGCGAACTGCTTAAATCTCAACTCCCTGACTTAACTAACAACTGCAGAAGCTAAACGCTGAATCCTTCACCTTAATTGAACCTTTTTCTGCTCTTTCATAACCTCTAAATCAAGGTGATTGTAGGCACAATTAGCTGGCTGTGAAATACCAGTTCAAAGTGTGTTTCAACTTTGGGAATTTACAATTCTCCAGACATTACAAACTCAAACTCTTGGCTCAGGAAATACCAAATTTATCAATACACGATGCATGCAGAATCCTCCTTCATCGAACTCCAGCCTCTGTCTTTATCCTTCGTACTTGCCAAAATGATTATTTTAGCTTCAAACATACACCATTGCACGTCTTCAAGCTTCAACATCACGCCTTATAAAATTCACGATGGTCTTGCCAATAACCCAAAGTTTGAATTATAATCTTTAATTATAATTCCTCCTTAAAATGCCAAAACACATTTAAAAAGGGTCATATAAAATATTAAGTCATTATGTACAATAAGTCCCACTTTATTATTAATTAAGTAAAACTTAATTAATAATTATTAAATTTAATAAATGACTTATAAAATTCCTCCAAGTGATTCAATCCACAAAATTGAAGAGGAGTAACGTTGCCTTTGCCAAGGATAACTGAACAACGGAGACCCTCTAACCACCACATTAGCCCACGAGAGTCGCAATGATGGGCTAACAACATCAAACTCCGACTCCTGATAAAAAGGGGATATTACATAAAAATCACCAAAAAACATTGAAAATTGTTGAGGAATTAGTTGTGATTTTTTGGGGAATAAATCAGCATCGTTGGTGATTCCATAGGGTATAATCGTGATTTATTCCATCTTTTTGCTTCTATGGGTGCGGGTCTATGTTACTCAGGTTTCTGGGACAGGGGGACAGGTAAACGGGTTTCTTGGATGGATTTTTTATTCTGGAGCAGGGGACTGTAGTGGGGACAGCTATATAAAAAATAGGAAAAATTTAAATTATATAGGGAAATTTTAAATATTTGTATGAAAACATGGATAAAACATGGTTACATACATGATAGAACCTTAACATATAATGCTTTTGTTAAATAATTTAAATTGAGAGTTCATATGAGAGTGGAAGTCAAGCAAATTACAAAATTCAAACATTAATTTTATGAAACAGCTAGGGGACAGGTTTCCAAAAGTTTCTGAGTTTCTGGGATGTCCCCATTTCTGGGATGGGTCAAATTATGCTGGAAATGCGTCCCCGCGTAAGACTAGTGCGAGTATTTGCAAACTACAAGCAAGCCCCTGAAACCCTATCATAGATTGCATAGAAATGGTTTGGCCAAGAAAGAAATTATCGAAATGCAACCCAGCAGCCAAGAGCCAATTTCAGAGGAAGAGGATGAGGAAGGTGGGTTTCATGTTTGCACCAGGGAAACAATCCCGGTTCCTCTTTCCATAATTCTTCCCAGGCGTCTTTTCTTTCCAAAGCGTCTGGACAATTCACTCTTTCACAAAATTATGCATTTAATACTGTGGTTCTCATGTATAATGGGTCTTTAAGCCTGCATGTTTATTTGTTCTGAGATTAACCCCGATTTTCACATGGTATACTCTTCTCCGTGGTCAATGTCCAATTCACAAACAAATGCAAATTATCATTCCCCTTTTTGCTCTGCCTAGAGTAACAAATCCTATACATAAAAACTCTTTACAATTTGTCTCTTCAATTCCTCTGACCATCTCTCTGGCAAATATCAATGGTACACTTTGGGTCAGTCTGTCTTACATAGAGGATGCAGATGGCAATCTTTCAAGCAGTGCATTTTGCTCCTCACACAAATCCAGTGGTAAAAGGAAGGATATGCTTAAAAATTGTATGAAGCATCAACTTGAATGTTTGAATCTACAACACCTCCACAATTGAACACAAGCTATAGATACTGTGTTGCCATTCAGATGAATGGAACAAATAAGGCTTGTTGAGGTTATTCGACAGAAATCACAATAAGATTGAACAAAATGACAGCTGATTACTTCACTCCAATGCCAGCATGGATCATTGCATTCAAATTAGAAGTGGGTTGGCAACTTTAAAAAGGTTGCATTGAATGGAATCACTATATGTTAGCATCTAAAGAATACTAGAGGAAACAAATGTGCTTCCAACTGCTGTCAATTCTGACTATTGTTGGATTTCATTTGATATGCTGCTGTGGCTTTTTTCATTTATATTGCAGTTGCATGCTCCTTTGGTTATTACTCTTTTGGTGACAGATATACCATGGCAACATAGGTTTCTGTCTGCTTTCCTGCCCTTATAAGGGCTTCACCAATTTAGATTTTGTTTTACTTCCAACTTGAATTTTGTATAATGTAGTATTTTTCATAAATTTATAAATTTGCCATTTTATAATTTTATTAAAAATATAATTGATTTTCAAGTATAAACTAGAAATAAGATTTAAAGAAGTTTACAGCTGTTCACCAAAGGTCTCAAAAAATGAATTACAGAAGAAATTGGCCTTCTGTATTAAAACTTCTTCAATATGTCTCTTGATAAATCTCCTTTATTTCTTTTCAACATACACAGGTTTGCCTATTTATATTGTTTTGGGTCAGAAATTCCCATGGGAGATTAAATGAAAGAGTTTATTAATGATTCCTCACCTTTAAAAAAAGGAGAGTAATGACAAAACTGTATAAGAAAGAGTACTTGTTGCATGTGATGGGTTCACCTACTTTTTGCTTCTAGATGGGTGTAACCAGTCGGGTCTGTTGCCTTTCACATATTATTGGGAGGGCAGTTATCTTACAACATGCAAGGTACTTTTCCATATACCAATTCCTTGGGAGTTTCCCTATGTTACTCCGAGTTTCCTAGACAGGGTGATAGGGAAACGGGTTTTTGGGACATTTTTATTTCCCGCAGCAGGGGACGGCTCTCTCTCTATATATATATATTAACTAAGTTGCCGGTTCAGATTCTGGTCCGGATGCGGGTTCAAGATTTGGGTTCGAAATTCGCCCAATTTTTTTTTGGGTTGGGTTCGGATTTGTTTTGGGTTCGTCCGTACAAGATTTTTTTAAAAAAGAAAAATATATACATGTATATATATGCTGCAACAATAAGTTCATACAGCAATACGTTCATACACCACTATGCTAATAAGTTCATACACCATTATGCTAAGTCCAAATGACATTACAAAATGCCAAAATACACCACCATATCTATGTTTCGGTTTAAAAACAATAATGTCAACATTTATAATCAGTCATTAGTGATCAAATATCATCAAAAACCATCAAACAAATCATCATCATTTTGCTGTAGCATATTAGAAGCACAAAAAGTGCCACTAGCATCAGTACTAGAAGCCTCAGTGCCAGCCTGAACATCACTATGTAGTTCGAGATCACCATCATCAATTGCAATTGCATCAAATTGGGCTTCCAACTCTGCACACTTTGGTTCAACATCCCAATGCTTTGCCTCCCCTTTTTTGTAAGCATTGTCTTTGTGTGTTGTGAGCCTCCAGTTTGAATGCACAAAGACCAAGTTATTTGCCTTCTTGGAATTTAGTCTACTGCGTTTTATTGAGTGGATGAAGGAGTATGTGCTCTAGTTCCTCTCAGATGATGATGAACTAGCAACCTATCAAGATTTACAATTTTGAAATTAAAGAGTTTAAGAGTTTTGAATAAAAAATTTAAAAATATAAATTCAATATTCATCAACAAGAATTTAGAAATTAGAATCTTAAGAGTTAAGAACTTACTTGTGATAAAATTTTGATGGAAATGGGTTGCAGGTGCTGGTAGATTTGTCCATGGAAGTACAACATTTATGAGCATCAACATTGTTCTTGTCTTCAAGAGTGTCAAGATCACAATCATCGGTGCTTGCGAAACTCATGAATTCAGACCTCACTGTAGGTCGTATGTGCTCGGGAAAGAGTCTTTGAAGGGCTGCCTTGTACCCTTGAGCAACTTCAGGATTTGTATATGGGGCAACTCTAGTGGTACTCCCCCTTGAGGACCGATTGACTATAGAACATGGGGCTCAATGCAAAGGCAAGTAGATGCAAAGGGGTAGTCATTTTGTTTCATCTCTCTACCATGATTATCTGTAGTTCCTTAAAAAACTTTTCATTAGGATCTTGCTCTCTCTCATTTATGATTTTTTCTAATATCCTCAATCATGGAGTCTATGCCATCATATACCTCACCCAAGAAAGGCCTATCCATGTCAGTGTATCAGATCATACTCAATATAGGTTCAGTGAACCTTAGGAGATACTCAGCACGATCCCACCAAGAGTCATCTAGTATCATTGCCTTAATGGCAGCTGCCCTGACACTATTAGATTGCCTCCATATGCTCCAATTAGCATTGATTACCATTCTAGACAATGCCTCTTTAACCTTGACAAGCCTTCTCAAAACAATATTGTTGGAGGCAAAGCGGGTCTTGGCAACCTATTTTAAAATCAAAACAATAATAAATTAAAATCAAGATTAAAATTAAAATTTAACATTTAAAATTAAAAACATAGAAAGTTTATTAAACTAAAGTGACTAAATTTCTAAAACATATTTAAATTTTAAATAATTTAACTTACCTCCAAGAGCTCCAATTTCGAGAATTGTCTAAAATGGCTTGCGTCATATGGTGGTTTGTGATGAACATCTGGATCTCTTGTGCATCTTCATACATTTTTTTAATCCACTCAATCTTAGTGCCATTTTTTTGCAACATTAGGTTGAGTGAGTGCACAACACAAGGTGTGTCCAAAAACTGTGTTCGAAGCGCTCCTCAACCAATAACCTGACAACCTTACAATTCTTGGCATTGTCGGTTATTACCTGAACAACATTTTGAGGGCCAACTTGCTCAATGGCTTGGATGAGAATGTTTGCAATGAAAGGACCATCCTTCACCTCCCCTTCACAATCCACAACTTTCAAAAACATTGCACCTCTTGTGGACACTACAATAATATTGACCAAAGGACGATTTCTCGCATCTTTCCATCCATCGGATACTATGGTCACACCTGTTTCGATCCATGAATCCTTGATGGGCTGCATGGAAGCCTCTACATTGATCACCTCTTTATCCAATAAAGTGGTGTGCACCTTCTCATAACCTGGGCCCTTGAACCCCTTTGGAGCCTCATTAATTGATCTCAACAATTTTTGCCAATACGGTGAGCGAACAACATTAAATTACAATCCATTTACATAGATGCATCTCGCTATGTCTTCCTCAGCAATGTCTAGCTTCATTCTGAAATGATATTTCCAAGGGCCCCTTTGCTCTCTTATTTGCAACTGGTTCTTGAGGAGCACACAAGAATGGATGGCCCTCTGCAGGTGGTTCATTGGGAGTAGAAACTGAAGCCATAGATGATGTTTTTGTTTTTTTTCTAGCATTTTGCAAAGGATGAGAATTACCACGGCCAGCTGCTTCGCCTGCTTGTTTTTGCTCTTGAATATATTTGTTCACCATGTGGTTTGGAAGAAGGGATTTAGGTAGTACCCCATTAACTCTTGGCTTCCCTGTACAAAATTTAATGCCCTTTTGAGGAATAAAGCACAAATGTGCTTTCACTCTACTATAAGAGCTACTAAAGTCCTCTTTGCAATGGCTGCAAATCCACACATAACCTCCTCCACTTGGCATTGGTTGAACCATGTCCACATATTTCCATAATGGAGAGCATTTGTCTATTTTGAAGTGGGAGTTTCCGGTGCTAGAAGCACGTGCAACCATTCTTTGAAACTACAAACAACAAACAAAACAAAAAAAACAAAAATGAAAAATGAAAATAAAACTAAGGAAATCATTTCATTTTGTAAAAATAATGTTAAAAAGACTTTCTCAGTCATAGACAACAGATGAATATGCATCTCTATTGTAACTCTAGTGTTCAGTTTGTGAATTTTGACAATTGTAACTCGTAGATTTCTAACAACTCTCTCTATTAGCATTTTTACCCTATTAGCATTCATCTATTACAATCGCTACACAGATAATTTGATAAATGACAGGACTGTAACAAATAGTTGATGCTTCCCTAATGCAAAGACAATCTATTCAAATCAAGTTTTGATACTATTGTATCTCCACAACCATATGTTATTTAGTATTTAATAATAAATATTTATTGATACGTTAAACTTAAAAAAAATGTAAAAAAACTTTTAAAAAGAAACAAAATATTTAATAAGCAAGTTAGAAAACTACTTGTAGCTACCCAAGACCACCCAGTCACTGCAAGATGACCCAGTCGCTGCTAAATAATAACACAGTTGCTGCTAAATAATAACATGATACAAGAAATTATTAGCTACCATATTATTATTGTTGTCCACGGATATGCCTTCATTTGTTGTTGCGGAGATACAATTTTGTACCTGTGAGAAAATGATACCGTATTGCTCTGATAAAAAAGACTAGTTGCTACCTATGAGAAAATGATTATTGCCGTGTGAGAATGTCGTGAGAATGCCGTGTAACTTTTAGGTTTAATTTGCAAAAAAAAAATGTAAAAAACTTTATTAAAAAGTCAACAAAACCGACTCGACCAAATTCGCCCAAATTCGTTCCAGGGTTGCGTGACAATTTCCAAATTCAGTCAAAATCAATTGAAATTCGACTAGGGTCCTGATGGCTGAATTTACAGCGAATTCATCAATAAAAAAACAAATTTGAAGTGAATCTGCACTGTTTACGAATTTGCAGTGAACCAACTTTCGACTTCGGGGTCCAGCAGGCAAATGTGGTAATGTAGTATATATATACACACATAGCAACATAATAACATTTATAAATCTAAAATCAATGATCATTCATCGAATTATCATAGAACATAGCATCCAATAAATCAAATCGAATCATCATGGAATAAGAACATAGGATAGCATCAAATGAGAGTCCAAATTTCACTTTCATACATTCATAGATATAATTCATCGAAACAATGAAAAGTATCATATCATATATCAAAATGCGCAAAGGTTGCGAGTTTCAACAAAATGAGAAGTTAGACTTAAAGTATCATATCATATATCAAGATTCAATTATCATTGCATCAATGCATCATATAATGTCAGAAGACTCAAAGTCTCAAACTTCAACGTCAAAATAAAAACAAAGATAGTATGTTACTGCCCCTAATATTTGGTCTGAGAATACTAAATATTGTTCAGATTTACACTCTCAATTTGTAGATTTTCACCAAAGGCTTCCAGAATTCACAGATAACTCTGTTCACATTCTAACAGCAGCAAGAGCAAATGATTATTCACTTGGGCATAACTCTGTTCAATGGGGCCAATCTATACGCAACTTGCAAGGAATACACGATTTGATATTTTCGATCATATGTTTAAGATTTGATATTAGTAATAATATATTTTAATACTTAGGGCTGCCTTGAGGTGTGGGGCCCACACAAGATTAAAAAAAGTTGGAAATATTATATAAAATAATCTTAGTTTTTGCCTCTTGCAGCCAGAAACAGTCAGCAGTCCCTAGGATGGTTAGGGGACGGCTTGGTCGTCCCCACCCTAGCTGTCCCGGGGATGGTCAAAGGTTTCCGAAACTTCCATTGACCGGCCCCGAGTTTTCTGGGACAGTTATCAGAAATTTTGCTTCATTGGGGACGGATTGGAAACGTTTCTGGTTGTCCATCTCCGAAACCGTTTCAATTTCCGAAACGGGTGCATTTAGGGTGGAAACACGTTTCCGGGTAACACTGCTTTTTTCCCTAATAAGGACCCTCTTTCTGCTTCCCTATAATATTAAATATTTATTTTGTCATATTTTTTTTTTAGTATGCAGTATGCACTCTTATATTATCTATTAGAAACTAGGTGTTCTTTTAATAAGACCAAATTGATTTACATGTTTGTACTTTTGAACGGCTGATGTTCAAATGCAAAAATTGGTTACATGCTCTGTTCGGTGAATATTTTGCTGAATAGATGTTCTTAATTCTGTCCACCTGTTTGGCAAAATACAATAGTTTTGACATCTTTTTCTATTTTTCCCAGTTGCTTTGTGCATTGGCTTTTGACTAATTATTTTGTAGTAGCTACTTTTTTAAAACACCTCACAGTTCACTGTCAACTGACATGTCAGGGAGCAATGGAATACAACAGAGAAGTGGTAGAATATTTCAATAGAAGGGGTGTCTCTGTCATATTGTTGTTTAGGCGTAATATTCTACGTCGATTGATCTCTGTCTTAGCAAATGCTTATGACCGCAGTGCTAAGCAACTGAATGGGACACACAAATCCCATGTGCACTCAAAGCAAGAGGTTTGTATGAAATGGCTCTTAAACCAATTGTTTTTCTTTGTAGTTTCCTTGAGCACAATGATTGGGTTATTATTATGTTGTCCCAGGAAGGTAATCATACAAAGGAAATTGTTGATATGGCAATGAACTAAAAATTCGAAATTATCACGTTTTTACAGGCTGTTCTGCTAGCTGCATATAAGCCTCTAATCAATGTGACCTTCTTACAAAGTAATCTGCAACGTATTGAGGAAGTGACAGATGATGCTGTGAAGTTCTTTAAAAGCACTCGTCATATGATATTGTATTATGAGGACTTGATAAAAGAGCAAACGGTATTTTCAAAGCCTTGCTATAAGTGGTCTATGATCAAACAAAATAGTTTTTTTTTGTTACTTCATTTCCTAAAAACATTCTACAAGTTTTGGGTTTTTCAACAATCTAAAACCAAGGCATGAAAATTGCTACTTGTTTTCTTAGGGCTAATACCAATCTTTCTTGTTAATTTTCAGAAGATGAGGGAGGTGGAGGAGTTTCTCAAAGTGCCCCCACATAAATTAGAGAGTCGTCAGGTGAAAATTCACACACGACCGCTTTCAGAGCAGATCAAGAACAGAGATGAGGTCTACAAAAAACTGAAAGGAACCAAGTATGAGGTGTTTATGGAGGAGACAGACTATGACATGTGACTCTGTTATCATAGAGTTCTGTATACAACTGAAAAAGCCTCTAATTTGCTTCACAGTGTAAATTAATCACATTCTTTTATTTTTTTCTAATCGATACCATCTGAAATCAGTCTACTCATAACAAAGAAGATTTGTAAGCTGAATGCTTGTTTGGAACATTTGTTCTGGAGTATCTACAAGGCCAATAGGAAGTGGAGAGGTCAGAAATCAAGAACATGTCCTATTCCTCTTCTTTCCTCTTGAAAACTCAATGGAACAAATTACACTTCATTCATTTCTCTCTAAAGGGACTTGCAGAGGCCAGATACAAAAGTGGTCATCTATTTTTGAAAACAGGCTGTTGTAATTGAATGTTACAGTTCTCTGTGTTCCACTTTGCCCTTGCCTAAATCTTGGTTAAGATATCGGCCTATCAAAAGAAGCAGAAGAAGAGGGTACAGATAGAGACATTTGATAAATGCAAATTCCGCATGTTGCTTCTGTAAGTTTATACTTGTGTGGCACAATCTGCTTCGCACCCACCATTTTGGTTGTGGCCATTGAGATAAACAATGTTTTACAATGCTATAATTATAATTTAATTATTGTGTTTTCTTGCAGAAGTTGAAAGTGGATAGAACAGTATTTAGCTTTTTGGCAGCTTGCTTTCTTTTTCTAGCAATCAATTGAAGAAGCATGCAATCTTTTTGCATAGCATTCATGAGTTCCAATTAATTATTCCTTTTCAAGATGAAAGTGTGCAAGCAATGGTGGTTGAAGAAGTTTGCTTTCCGAGTAGATTTTTTATGAGTCATAATTTGGTTTGCCATATCTGTACCTCAAGGACATGTATTACTTATAATACTGAAGTAGTTAAGTCAAAATTTGTAGTTGAGTAGAGTCAATAACCCTACAAAGTAGTCCTGATATTGTAATTGTGATTCTTAATATACTTGTAAGGCCTATACATTGTCTCGAGCTAGTTATATTTTAGATGAAATTGGCTGTTGAATCTGTTGGTCCTGTTAAAATTCTATAAAATTCTCCGTTTCAGGTGTTTTTGGTTTGTTCTTGAGGTCTGTCCTGAATTGTTATCTTGTTGTTTAGACCTTGTTTTGATATGGTTCTTGTAATGACACACTGAGATGGTTGGTGTTTTTTGGGTGATTTCGATGAACATATAGATGAAGAAAGTGGATTCCATGCAGAACTTAAAACTATTGAGGCAAATAAGATGATACCATATGGAATTTGTGGGTAAGTCTTTTTTTCATCGAAGGCATCGCCAAATAAGATCCTGATTGATTGTCTTTTGGAGGTGTGACTTGCCATCCACATGGCACCTTAAAATTACATCTATAAATATATAATCCATGAGGCAAGTAAAGTTAATCTAGAGATGTTTTGATACAATGGTGGGCTTGTTGAAGGGATGATATGAAGCCTAGGGTATATATGGCTTGTTTAGATGTGACTTGGATGCTTGTTAATATTTAAATTCTTTAGACATCAGTTTAATGTGCTCCATGGATAATCCCTGTAGGATATTTACCATACTTTTGGCTACATGGGGGCACCCTGTGAACTACCACCATGAGTAGTGTTGTGACATTTTCACACATCGCCCCAAATGGGGATCCCCTACATTCTTGTCTGCTTGGTCATTTGCTTTCATGTCCCTAGTAGTTTTGGTTCTGTTCTCGAAAGTTCCTTGTGTTTTGAGTGAGCATTGAGTGATTTATGCTAAGTCTCAAATGGAATATCATCCACCTTTGTTTTTGCAAAGGGAAGTTTTGTGAGGGATAGTGAATTTGGTCAAGCATGAAAAGGGAATTGATCTTTTTGAGAGAATGCCAGTAAAATTTTGATCATTTTGATGAATTGACTATTTTTGGAAATTTATACTTTTAGTAAGTTTCACTCTGTCTTGAATTGGCCTAATTTTGAGTTTGGAACAACTGACTATTTTTTAGTATTGTCTATTTTTAGTATGTTTCATTGTCCCAAGTTGGTCTAATTTTGCATTTAAACAAACTACTATTTTTAGTTAGTATGTTTTTTGTTAGAATGTTTAATCTTTCCATGTATTTATTTATTTAATTAGGAGATTCCTATGAAATCCCTAGATGTATTTTGTCCTATAGTCCAAGTGGGAGGACATGTCATTTCTTATTTTTTCTTTATGAAGGAATTTAGTTTTTCCTCCTTAAGAGGATGTTGCCACTTTGCACACACGTATTATGAATGTTGACATTCATAGATTGGTGAGTTACTTAGTAACTCCACTCCTCGTCTCTATTTAAGAGATGGTCTCCTCTCTCATTTCTACTTTATAAAGTTATTGTAATGAGCCTCTCTCTCTCTCTCTCTCTCTCTCTCTCTCTCAATATCACAAAAGGTTTTTCTTTATTTTTCCCCTTTCAAATCTCCTTGTCTCCTTGTTGTCTCATTTGGTGGTTGCTCCTAGTTTTGCATTTCTCATGGTAACTATCTCTTCATCAAACTACTCTCTTGGATTATTGTTTACCTTCATTGCTCTTGATTTCTTTTCCCTTTCATGGTATCAGAGCTTGGTAAGTAATCCTTGTTTTGAGTGCATATTGTTGAAGGTTACCATTTTGTGGAGCACACTCTTTTGGATACATTCTTGAAGAGACAAAAGCTTGTAGTCATTTTGTAACTCATTTGTATTGCAGGATTTTGTAATATTTTGTTACTTCTTTCTCTCTTTCTAACCCTCTTTGGAAGGCTTGCCATCAAAGAGTTGCAAGTTTTATTATTTTTTTGAGTACTAACCCTCTTTGGAAGGCTTGCCGCCAAAGAGTTAACTGTTTTTTTTCTTGCAAAAAAATATTAAAAAAAAACCTCTTAACCTTAATTGGGAAACCATAAGGTTAAAGTTTTTTTTTCTTGTTTCACATCTCGTTGCAGGTCTAAGGGCAGGTCCCCATGCGTCTGCTTAGCTTATTTTGGCTAGCAGCCATTGTTCAATATTTTAAGGAGCATTTTGTGGAGTGGGTGGCCCCATGAATGCTATTTTTTCCGCTTATATTTAAGCAGCTTAAAAATGAAGGTAAATTTGGGAGAGAAAAAATGGAGGTAAATGTAAAATGGAGGGAAAATAATGAAAGTAAATGAAAAAAAAGGAGGGAAAAACTTCTATGCAGTCACTTGTCATTTTTTTTAATATGCAGCTACTGCTTATTTTGAGCCCCTCCATTTTTTTGACAGCTTATTTATTTTTTATAAGCAACAATTGCTCCATGAAAATAGGAGAAGATTCCAAAATTTCTTTTAGGGGTTATTAAAATATTTCATGGGGACACTTGCATAGCTTATTTTTAAGTGGAAAATAAACTTAAGCAGCAGCATGGGGACATGGGGTAACATTAATCAATATTTCACAGTTTCAATATGTAGCTTCTCTATTTGTGTTTCATTTATCTAACTTTGTTTCTTTGCAGGCTAATCTAAATAGGATGTAGTTTAAATCTCTATTTTTATTAACCATATCTCTCAATCTTTTTATTTGCAGGTTTTCTGTATTTATTTCAGCTACAAGATAATATTGTGTTTGATTTGCATGTCTACCTAAATCAGATTGTGTTTATATATACCGGCCTTCATTTTAATTTGTTCATTTTCTAGTTCTATTTAATCCTTTGCCATCATTTTTTTTTTTTGATCTATAAGGGGCCGAAGCCGAAGGATTTCTATTAATAATTTAAGTAATAAGTTCAAAACAGAATTAAACCAATAAAGTATCAAAGTTGCTCCAAAGAGTGAGCATTCTTGCTCAGTACCTCCACAAACTTCCAAAATATAGAAGCCGAAAATCCAACTAGAGCTATAAAGCTAGACTGAAATAGACTGAAATCAAACTGAAACTAGTAGCTGTAAAACCAAAAAACAGCCTATAAGAGGACATTGCACCAGTACTAGTCCAAAGCAGAGGTTGAGTCTTGCTCCGAGCTATTTGAGGAAGAATCCTGTCTATCCTCATCTTCATTTTGGGAATTGGAGTTGTTCCCTTGGTCCATTGGTACTTCCTCTGAATCCTTCTGATCATCTTCCTCCTCCACCTTCCTCATCATCCTCTTCTTCATTCACGGCCTCTGCCAACTCATCCTCCTCAGTGACATCCGAGGAATCCACACTCCCAAAACCATCCATTTTCTTGTCGTATTTGTACTGGTATACCCAGTCCAGATCTTCATCCAAGTCATCTCCATGTGGAGAGTCCAAACCCTCCTCTATTCCAAGAAATTTGGTGAGGAAATTCAGCCCTTTCTTCTTCATTGAGAGCCTCAATGGTTGATGTTCCCATTCCCAGCCTCAAAGGATTAAAAACCTTCTGGGAGGACCACCATAAAAGTTGCATTTTGTATTGGAGCCTAGTCTAGGGAAAGGGGAACCAACAGTCATGACAACTGGAAGATCCCATGGAAAGGAAGTATACAAGTCATCATAAATCCCCACAATTGCATTGTGAAGGCCTAAAAGATACCTTCCATCAAAGAGACGGACACAGATTTCCTCTGCTCAGTTTTTGTGAGCCACTGCTACTAGAATACTTGCCAAGAAACCTGAGCATATGTCCGTATTCACCCTGAATCTATGGTTAGTGCGCAAAAAAATTGTGCCCAAGATTTCTTTCACTGCATGTAAGACCACTCTTTGATGATAAATGCAAACTTCCATCAATTTATCATTGTATATGGGAGAATCAAATGCGGTATGCTCAACGCTCGCATTCAACTTGATTGGAGAGTCCATTTTGGCATATAGGAAGCTTACGAAGCGAGAATTCAGCCTAGCTGCAATGAAATGAATCTCACAACCCCAAAATTCTCTCTTTATTAAAACAAGATAGCCAACTTTCTGCACATATGAAAATGAATAGCTCTAGACTGCCGACGAATATTGCATTGAGTTTATCATTTGCCTCCTTCGGTGATAAGACCGTTGGAGATCTCCAACAATGTCGCTATTAAAGATAGTAACTAGCCAAAACACCGATAGGATGAAAACCGGCCAAAATATTGCTAAGATGAAGACCAAATTTGAAAAATATGATGTATTTAGTAGGCCAGGAACTTGAGATGTGATACGGACTGTAGACTTCTAAACCAAGTACCTGTCTCATCCTACTTCGAGTGAAGAATTCATCTTACTCAGTCCTGTTGTCAACAAGTGCTCCTTTGGCTCCCAAAAAAGGTAATTGTCACCTCATGTCCATCCAAGTACATTGACTATTCTCTAATAGCTTTCAAGATGGATTTCATATCTTCAAAGAAAACGTAAACAATGCACTCAGGAAGCTGATGGGATGACGGGATGACTTGATAAGACACTCCCCATAGTCGAGGCAACATGCCAAGAAGCCTTGGGATTAAAACATATTTTGAAAACATATTTTTGAACCCTTAAGACCAATTGCTAGGAAGGTGGGATTTAGGAAACTTTATGAATGTGTCTCCCCTAAAATATTCTTCATAAATGCACCACTGGCCGCTATATTGGCTAGCTCATCGGCCTTGGAGTTTCCTTCTTGAAAAATATGATTGACCGTTATAGATTCAAATTTCCTAGTCAGCTGCAAAATGACTTCCAAGGAAGCTTGTAGGCATCAATTAGATGTCACTCATGTTTTTACAACATTTATGGTTATCAAGGAGTCTCCTTCAATCTCCAGTTTTCTCAACCCTAACTCATGTGCAAGTGCAAGACCATATAACAAAGCTTTGAATTTTGCCATATTATTGGTATCTATTTCCAAAGGCTTAGCCAATTTCACTATGACTTTTCCATCTGAGGAATGTATGATGCATCCACCCCCTAATGGACCTAGATTTCCTTTTGAAGCTCCATCAAAATTGAGCTTGAACCATCTCGGAGATGGAGACATCCACACACAAGAAGCTCTATGAATATAATTAGCTTTGCAACCTCTACCTATCGTAATTGGGGTTTTGAGGCCCGTATCGTCTTAAAATGGAAGCACTTCCATGTTAAGAGCGTTTAGCCCTCCGAGTAAGTGGTTTAGGGTCATGTTTGGCGCCTTGATTGGATCTTTGCATGTATTTATCTTTCTCCCTGCTTTCCACTTCTTCTCTGTGCTTGATTTCTCCATTCTAAGTGAAATTAGGGTTAAGGTCTTAAGGACTTTCCTGATTTTCCCTCTTCCATAGCTCTATTTTCTAGGTAGGATTCAGAAATGAGACCTCCTAGTCCTTCATCACATCAAATAGAGGATTTTCTGTCTATTCCAGACATCTACAAGGCCATATCACCTTTTGATCATTTGGTCATCCTAGTTGATGTAGTACTTGTGTTGGGCTGATTGAGCTTGGATGCGAGAGTTCATGAGCTCAACTATTACTGTTTCAATTTTGTTGAGAATATAGTCAATTCCCATTGATTTGTCTTGAAAAAGTCTCTTATTTATTTCTTTCCATATTTCCCATATCCAAATGGACGGTGATATAATCCATAGATTTCCACATAAAATTTCTTCATAGAGCTTAGGCCAAGATAACAAGAACGAGAAGATCTCCTATGGGAATGCTGAAAACCATCCTAATTTTGTGCATAGCCAATTCCAACATTCATTGGTAAAAAGACATGATAACAATAAATGGTTGGTATCCTCTTCACAATTGTAACAGAGAGTGCATCTGGATGGTCCATGATATCCCATCTTAAGGAATCTATTAGCAGTTAAGATTCTGCCTTGAGAAACTACCCATGTGAATAAGCCTGCCTTAGGAAGACATACCTTGTTCCAACATAATTGTATTGGGATTTCATTTGTCTTTGTTTGAATAGGCCTTGACAGAATTTTATAACCATCCTTGACATTGTAGATTCCTGATTTAGCCTCATTCCAGATAATTTCATCCCGCCCCTGCTTAAGAAAAAATGATCTATCTTTAAGCAGCATTTTCAATTTGCCTAATTCCAGTGGATCAAGACTGAGTTCTGAAAAGTCTTTCCACTGCCAAGAACCATCCGCTGAGGAAAGGGAGGCAGGAGTAATATAGTCTTTGAGAAAGGGACCCCAAGAAGCCAAGAAAATTTGACTGATTTGATTCTGCCCCAAAAACGAATTGATGCTTGGACACCCACCCCATGAATCCTCCCAAAACTGAGCTAAATTGCCTTCTCTGATATTCCATGAAATATTGTTATCCACAATGTGTCTGGATTTGGAAATGAAATTCCAAATTCTTGAGCCTCTTGGGAGATCCTTGATTCGAAAGACCTCTTCTTCAGTACTATTACCGAGATACTCACCCCTTAAGATTCTAACCCATTTGTAATTCTGATTCTTCATGATTTTCCAATATAGTTTAGCTCCTAGAGCTTGATTCTGTCACAAATAATTTTTAATGCCAGTACCCCCTACAATTAGTGGTTTGCAAATCTTATCCCAAGATATAAGAGTAAATTTCTTGTTTGTGTCTGTTCCTTGCCAAAAAAATTTCCTTAACTTCTTCACCATATCCATATAGCCACCCATGAAAAGAGAGATGCAAGACATTAGGTAAATGGGAATTGCTGCTAAGGTAGCTTTTATCATCACAATTTTGCCTGCCCATGATAGCTATTTTGATTTCCAATTATCCATCTTCCTGTCTAACTTTTCATTGATGGGTTTCAAAACCGATGTAGTTCTTAGGGTTTTGTCTATGGGAATTCCCAAGTAAGAGCTTGGGAGAGAGCCTATTTTAAAGGCCAAAACTTTTTCTATTTTTTGTTGAATTTTCTTTGTTGTGTGAAAGAAGAAAATCACTAATTTTTCTTTATTGGCTGCTTGACCAGAAGCCTTAGCATACTTGTCAAGTATTGATATGATCTAACTAGCCTCCTGTATAGTGCCTTTACCAAAGAGAAGAATGTCATCTGCAAATTGTTGATGGGTGACTGCTCTAACTGAAGAAGTGATTACAATGCCTTGAATGCATTCTTGATCTTGAAGGTTGATTAACTGCGACCCAAGGCTTCTGCCATAATAATGAAGAGGAAGGGGGATAGTGGATCTCCTTGTCTGATTCCATTAGAACTTAAAAAAAAACCCTGAGGAGATCCATTCACTAAAATAGAAAATTTAGGAGTGAAAATGCAATACAATATTAGATTTACTTAGGCCTTGGAAAAGCCATAACTTTCCATGCATTTAGCTAAGAATCTCCAATTCATTTTGTCATAGGCCTTTTTGATATCTAATTTAATGATCATACTGGGTTGTTTGTTGCATTAGATGGAGTGAATAGCTTATTGAGTAATGATTATACCATCCATAATTGATCTTCCTGGCATAAAACCTATATGTTCTTCCCCAATAATCTTACCAAGAAAAGATTTCAATCTATTTGCTAGATCCTTTGATAATATCTTATAGATTGTATTACACAAAGCAATTGGTCTAAATTCATCCATCCAATTAGCCTGATCTTTTTTAGGGATTAAAGCAATGAAAGTATTATTGATTTCAGATAAGAATCTACTTGATGCTCTGGTAGCCTGCAATGCTACAACAAGATCTTTCCTGAGGACATTCCAACAGTGTAGGAAGAAGCTGGGAGGGAAACCATCTGGGCCAGGGGCTTTATCTGGAGCCATTTGTGATAGCATTTGCAAAATTTCACTTTCAGAAAACTCCTTTGACAACATTTGATTGTTAGCATCCGTAACGATCTTAGGGATGTTAGTCAATAAATCTTGTTGAATCTTAAGAGGTGAGCTATCTGAATTGTTCAATAGTTTTGTATAGAAAATAACTATTTCCTTTTGGATATCTTTATGGTCTTGCAAAAGAGCACCCTCCGAATATGCAATTTGTAGAATCCTGTTCACACTCCTGCGTTGCTTGGTACTAGAATGGAAGAATTTGGTATTTTTGTCTCATGTAGTCAACTGATTTTCTCTTGATTTTTGTCTCCAAAAGATTTCCTCTTTAGTTAGAACATCTTCTAAGTTTCTTAACAAAGCTTTCTTAGCCACAAAAAGGTCCCGGTGCATCCCGGATTGCATTATGGTTTCATTCAATGCTTCGAGTTTTTTTTCTCTATATCCACTTTTGATGAGAAAATGTTCTTGAAGTGAGTTCTGTTCCAGATGAGTAGATTCTATTTGATATATTTTAATCTAGACACAAAGTAGAATAACTTAGAACCCTTCACTTTGACCTCGGACCACCAGTCAACTATCATGTCTACAAATTTCTCCTCTTTGAGCCACATATTTTCAAATTTGAATGGGCAGTATTGAGGTTTATATTCCTCCAAAATATTTAGCTAGATGGGGAAATGATCAGAGCCCGAGGTAGGAGATATACATGCTTTTAGATCAAAAGGGAATTTTGTGAGATTTCCTTTGAAAATAAATCGATCCAACTTTTCTGAAATGTTACTAAGTCCAAGCCTTCTGTTTGACCAGGTGAAGGAACCATTTTCAAGCTCAATTTCCATTAAATTCTCTCGTTGTAACCAATCTTTGAAATCTATTTGAGATTGTGAAAATCTGAGAGAACCTCCCAGTTTGTTAGATGAATGAATAATGGCATTAAAGTCACCTCCCACTATGAAGTTGCCTTCTAGCCAGGCTGCAAAACAATTGCTGATCTCCTCCCAAACCTCTAGTTTCTTTCAGCTTAAAATGGGGCCATATACATTCACAATGTATAGTTTAAGATTTGATCGAGTGCTTGCAATTTTACCCCCAATCCAGTTTGAACTACTCTCCGAATGAATGTAGGAAAAAAGCCTTGTATTCCATAAGATCACAATCCCCCCTGAGGATCCAATCGCCTTGACTCCTATAGCTTTCCAATCTCCTAGAGTCAATGTGAAAGTGGATAATTGATCCTTGCTCATTTTCATTTCTTGAAGCAGAACAACCTCACCTTTAGTTGTTATTATGCAACGTTTCACCACCCACTGCTTGTTAGGGGCATTGAGTCCCCTAACATTCCATGATATGATTCTCATTGTAACTTGGGAAGGAACTTCCCCTTCCCTACATTTAAGTATGTTGTGATTTTAGTTTGATCATAATCTTCCCCATCTTCCTCTCTAAGGTTAGCTAAGGATTTTCTTCCTCTCCCTTTTTTCTTAATCACCCACAGTCCAATGCACTATTATGAACTAATTTTTGGATACCTAAATTATTGATGATCTTGTTTAGTTTAGAGCTCGAGGAGCCATCCGATCCAATTTCCATAGGAAGATCCAAAGGAAATTTCTCTTTGATTTCACTGATACCTGTTGGGTCTTCTATATCCATCAATCTCTCTTCCTCTTCCACATAATCTTCTTCTAGAAGTCTTTCTACGAAAGAGGATGGATGAGAATTATCCAAAGGATAGTCTTTAGCTGTGCTGCCGAAGAGATCATACACTGCCTGTAATCTTGGAGAAATCAGGGTCTTTGACTCTAATTGGGTGGGCTTTGATTGTTCTTTAGAGAAACTCTCTGAACACCTAGCATGAGCTTTGTGTTTTAAAGGTTTGAGCGAGATAATGCCTCTGATTTTATTTATTTTTGGAAGTTTTCCTTGATCAGGTGGAGAGGATTTCTTCAAGTCTTTTTGTTCTTTGTTTCTAAGTCTGGAAGACTTCCTGCACCCCTAATTTGTATTGGAGGAATATATATCCGGAGTTTGTGAATTTTGAGGCCTTTGAGAAGTTGTTTAAGGGAAAGGAGAGACTTTAGCCTTTGCCGAGTCCCTCAGATCACATAACCTTATATTGAGAATATCATCCTCTACTGGTGGTGTTAAAGTGTCGTTTGGAGGCATCTCATTTAAGGACTTCCCTTCCTTATCTGGGCTAAATGATGCATCTTCCCGAAGCACTTGATCTACAATTTTCTCTATCAATTCCATTTGGACTTCCATAAGCCAATGATATATTAATTGTTCCATGATCTTGTAGTTGAATCTAGGGACATATTTAATAAAAGCATTCTCTAAAGGAAAGGGATTAGAGTTGTCTGTAGACCATCTATTCCCAAGTACCACTTTTAGAGATCTTGTGTTTGGAAGAATGCATCTAGCTGAGGAGAATGTACTCTACCTAGAACCTGCCTTAGGTGGTTGCCAAGACTCAACTGATGACAAAACTGGTTCGATGGCTAGATGGTTTTCCACCTTATCAGAAGTTGATGGTAAATGATATATGTGAGGAGAATATTGATGGTTCAAAGACCTTTTAATATTCCAACATAAAAGACATAGAAACAGTTTCAGACTTTCTGAAAACCTATCCGGGCTCTGTAGACTTGTGTTGCAGACCGAAGAAGCCCACTCTCCAGCCTCTGGGAGAAGATCTGATGAAGATGACTGGTGATTAAGATTTCACATTGGGAGCGTATCCTGAGCTATCGGATTTGCCTCTCCCAGAATACCCTACTCTGGAAGTGTATACTTGTAGGGATTGTATGAAATGATTTGAATCCAAGTTCCGAATTTTGATATGATTTTAATAGATTTAGGAAGCTCTTTTTCAAGCCTCATGAGAAAGCATATCATGGTTGAAGCCGTGGTCCTATCAGAGTGATGACTGAGATAGATTCCTAATTTTTTAGCTATGATTTGAATAATGTCTTTGTCCTTGTATTCCATGGGGAGATTTTGTAAAGTGACCCACATAGGAATGAACTCGAAGACATTTTTTGCACTATCAAAATTTGGACTCCATTGTTGCATGTGGAGGCCAGAATTTTTGTAGAACCATCCTTTCCTTTTGAAAATCTTGTCTCTGATGGGCTTATCTTGGAATGTGACTAGGAAATACCTTGATTCATTATCTAGAGAATCAATTTGTGTGATGTTAAGCCAATTTACAGAAGCCCAGGTATTGAACTTAGAGTAGGACATGTTAGCATTCCAAAATTTGCAAATCACTGCATGCTGTAAGAGGAAAAGATTCCTTTGTTTTAAAGTTTCATCAGAGAAAATGATAGAAGGTACCTATTCTCTAGCTAAAATATCCTCCTTAACTGAAGGCTGAGGAGAAATAACTTGAATTGCAAAGTCACGCCGAGCACCCTCTAGATTTAGATTTGTGGAGAGATTTTGTAGATTTGTGGAAAGATTTTGCATTTGACAGTTTTCCTGAATCAGTTTCCATTTTTTGGAAGGAACTTTGGGGGCCCCCTTGCCTCTCTTAGAAATTCCTGGGATCCTGTTTGATTTGAGTAGTTCATTTCTTCTTTTATGGATTGCCCAATGGATTCCTATCCAAGATTTATTGGGGAGAGGAGGTTTGAATGGTCTTCCCAGAGGGGTAGTTGGAAAGATTGGAATGAGATTAGGATTAATGGGAGAAATCCTTCGACTCCTATCGCTTAACCAAAACTTTAAAAGTTCTAGAAATGACCATTTATTATGAATTTGGTGAAAATTTTAATTTATGTGGGCTTCCCCTACTTCTTGGTTCTGGTGTGTCTGGCCCTTCCAGAATTTGTCTTTCAAATCCTATCTCAAAGCCCATGTCTCGAGTTTCCCTTCGTGATGTTTGCTCTGCTGCCTTCTGGAAGTCTGCTAACCATACCTTCCAAATTTGAATTCCTGAAAACCATTCCCCCAAAATTTGAATTCCTGAAACCCATCCCCTCGAAATGAAAGGCCGTTCCTTGAATGCCTATGACTATTGCAATGATGGTATCGCCAAGGCCATGGATGTCGAGGAGGATTTCTCAGAGGCCCTGGATTTCTTGTTCTCTCCATCCCTATCTTTCCTCCTTTTCCATCATTTCATATTTGTATAGCCAACTCATTTCATTACTGTCCTCCTTCCACTAAGTTTTTTTTGGAATCGCTTCTCCCACTGCAGTCACGCTGCTTAAATTCATTACACTCAGCGTTAACCTATCCCCATCGAGCGACCCTTCTCTCACCCAGTAGGCTTTCTCACCCAGCAACCACGCTGCCCAAGCCTAGTTGTCAGCCGCCCCTTCCTCTGTTTGAACTTGAGTCACCTCTTAAAATTGCCTTGTGTTTTTCTATTGCTTTGGTAACATCTCCCAACCTCTGTTGTTTCCCAACGTCTGCCTCATTTCTCCTGTTTCTCTTCAATAGGTAACGCCTCTGCTCTAACTTTTTGGTGTCTTTTTCTCTGCCTTGCGTAACTTTTTAGTGTCCTCATCAACATGTAACATCTCATTAGCAGGTCTTTGCCTTTGTCTTGCGTAACTCTTTGGTGTCCTCTCACAGTGATTGGATTTCTTGCATTCTCCCTTTAGTCTTCACATTCTTCCTTTTTCCTTTGTTAGGATGGGATCACTGTTCACTTTCTGCCTTATTCCTTCAAATGCAAAGTTTTAGCCAAGTTTAGGGTGAACAATCCCTTACATTTTTAGTATAGTTTGATTGATTTCAAATTAGTTTGACCTTCTTAACGTTTCTTTAGTTGACTCTTTTTAATATAGTTTAATTATTATTTTTAGTTTACCAACTTTGTCATTTGTTAAATTACATTGGTTGTTTAATAGTTCAATCAAAAGTTTAATTAAATTTTTAAAAAATAAAAATAAAAATAGGTTAATTAATTTTTTTTAATTATATAGTTTTCTTTTATTTAATCAATTTAAAAAAAAAATTAATTCTTTCAATATAGTTTTTTTTCAAAATAAGAGATAGTGGTAAAACAATTTTTATAGCTTCCACATGTTTTAAATTTCATTTCAATAATTTAATAAGAGTTTTTAATTTCATTTACTATTAATATTTCAAATTTTAACTTTTTTTTAATGTTTATTTAAACTTCTTAAACCCTTATTAACATTGCATTAAATTTCTTTTTAGGACTCTTTGGCATTATTTTATTATTGTTTCTAGCTTGTTCTTGTTTACGTATAACATTTAAATCATTTAATTTTTACGTTATCATACAACCATGTCTACATTATTCCTGAGATTAAATTAAGCGGTACTAATTATCATGCCTGGAAAACACATATTTCCTTAATTTTTTTGATTCAAACACATGTTAGACTAGTGCATCCTCTGCTCCTACCACCAATGCTGCTCAAGCTGACATAGATGCTTGGAATGCTGAAAATGTGGAGGCACTTGGCCTCATTGGAATTTCTCTTAGTCCAGAATTATATGTATCAATTGCTAAATGTACTGCAACTCATGTAGCATGAGACATTTTCAAAAACACCTATGATAGTCCGAATGAATCAAGAAAGATTCAACTCCAAGATCAATTAGAGGATCTCAAGTATTAGCAATTTCAAAACTATGGATGATTTTTTATTAAAGTTTGATTCCATTAATAGTCAGTTAAATAGTTTTGGAGTTACTATTGATGATATTCGTTTAATTCATATTATTTTAAATAAATGTCTTCTTAGGTAATTTCAACAATTTATCACTAATGTGCATTCTCAACTAGCAATTCCTAGTTTAGCTACTCAACTAACCTATATCATTTTTCAAAATTTATTACGTCAGGAGGAAGCCAAGTTAATTCAATTTGGTACTTTTAAATCTAATGAACGTGCGTTTGTCTCTAAAAATAAAAAAAATAACTTTATACCTAATAATCATAACAATAATAATCATAGCAATAACAATTTTCATTCTAGGCCTCAATATAACAACAATAATCATCACCATAATAATTGTAATAAAACTCATAATAATAATCATAATAAAAATGATAGTAATAATCATATTAATAATCATCAAAAGAATGGTCCTAATAAAAATCCCCATTGCACCTATTGTGGGAAAGATGGTCACATGACTAACAATTAATTTAAAAAACAAAATGATAAGACACCTATGAATCAAAATAATCAAAATAAGAAGAATAATGGTAATTCATCTCATCATGCTTTTATAGTTAGTTATAATGTTTCTAATCCTTTAGAGTGGATTGTTGATAATGGTGCATCTCAACATGTTACATCTCATAGAGAAGTTTTTGACTCCTTGCAACTTGATACTTCAAATATACCAATTCAGTTAGCTAATAATCATAGTTGCAAAGTTGAAGGTTTTGGTGATGTTTTTGTTCCTAATGGTAAATTGCATGATGTTCTTTATGTTCCCGAATTGAAAACTAATATTATTTCAGTTTCTAAGTTATGTCAAGATTATAAAGTTGAATTTTATAAGGATATGTGCTATGTTATTGATCCTAAAACTAATCAAGTTGTTGCTAATGCTAAATTGGATCATGATAATTTGTTTAAATTTTATGAGTTTGCCACTTCTAGATACTCATTGCATGCTAATGTTGACTTTAATATATGACATGAAAGGCTTGACCATTTGAATTCTGATTATAAATCTTTGATGCAAAAAACAAATATGGTTGATGGATTGCCTCATATGGCTACTTCTAAAATTATATGCAATGGTTGCATGAGTGGTAAGATGCATAGGGAACCCTTTCCACATGGTCAATCTTGGAGGGCACATCATAAGTTGCACCTCATTCATGGTGATCTTTTGGGTCCCATGGAGAATAAATCCATCCAAGGTTTTAGGTATGCTCTTACCTTTGTTGATGACTTTTCAAGAAGAACTTGGATCTATTTTTTGCATAGTAAAGATCAAGTTCTAGATATATTTACTGAATTTCATATGTTTGTTGAAAATCAATATGGTTTTAAGCTTAAAATTCTTAGAACCGACAATGAGATATAATATGTTAATAATGTTTTTCATTCATTCTTGAAATATTTTGGGATAAAACACGAGCTTACCATTTCTTATACACCACAACAAAATGGTGTGGTGGAAAGGAAGCATAGAATTATTGTTGAAATGGCTAGATGTATGTTGCATGCTAAAAATATGGATTATAAGTTTTGGGCCAAAGCAATGACTTGTGCTACTTATCTTATTAATAGGACTCCTACTAAATATTTAAAGGATAAAACTCCCGAAGAAGCTTGGTTAGGTAGGAAGCCCAATTTGGCAAATTTAAAGATTTTTGGTTCCATTGCTCATGTTCACACACAAAAAAAAGACAAAAGTTAGATGCTAAATATTCTCCTTACATATTTGTTGGGTATGATGAATACACTAAAGGATATAGAGTTTACAATCCTACTATCCTACTACTAACAAAGTTCAAGTTGCCAAAGATGTTTGTATTGTAGAAAAAAGAGTTCATGATTAATCCAATGTTCAAGATTCAAAATTTGGTGGAAGCAAAATTGTGGTTGTGGAGGACCAACCTCATTCTCTAAACCCTACTGCTAATGAATCTATTTTTATTCCTTCTAGTGATAATGATGATGATAATACTCTCTCTACTCCTCATAGTGATGACTTTGTTTCTTCTAAGACATATCCTTAATGGTTTAAAGATTTACTTTATGAAAGTGATGATCACATAACTATAATGAGAGGACTTAAACCTAGGAGGATTAATTTTGCAATTATGCTTTGATGACTTCTATTATGAATAATAATTATCCTACAACATTTGAACAAGCTAACATACAACCACATTGGCAAAACGCTATGCAAGAGGAATATGAAACTTTACTTTCTAATAACACTTGAGGTTTAGTTCCTTTACCTCATGGTAAGAATTTGGTGTCATGCAAATGGTTATACAAAACAAAATTAAATACTAATAATGGAATTAGTAAGTTTAAAGCTAGGCTAGTAGAAAGAGGTTTTTCTCAAATTGAATGATTAGACTATAATGAAACCTTTTCTCTTGTTGTTAAGATGCCTAGAATTAAACTTGTGCTTGCTTTAGCTTCTAAAATGAATTGGCCTATTCACCAAATGGATGTTAAAAGTGCATTTTTAAATGGTGATTTGCATGAAGAAATCTATATGTCTCAAGCCCTTGGTTTTATTAAAGAAGGTAATGAACATTTAGTTTGTAAATTAAATAAATCTATCTATGGGTTAAAACAATCACCTAGGGAATGGTATTCCAAAATCAATGCTTTCTTTATCTCTCAAGGTTTTGTTAGAAGTAAGAATGATCCTAATTTCTATATTAGACATACTCAAGATGATATTGTCATTATTATTATTTATGTGGATGATTTTATTCTTACTTCAAGTTCAAATTATTTAATTTATGATAATAAGTTTCAACTTAATCAACAATTTCAAATGAATGATTTAGGAATTTTACATTATTTCTTAGGAATGCAAATTTGGAAAACCCCTAAGGGTATTTTTTTTCTCACAAAGTAAATATACTAAAGATATTCTAGAAAAATTTAAGATGAATGATGCTACTCATGTTTCAATTCCATGTGAGTTATGAACTAAGTTTATAATAGATATGGAGACTCCATTTGTGAATGCTACAATTTATAGACAACTAGTAGGAAGTTTGAATTATCTAACTCTTGCTAGACTTGATATAGCCTTTAGTGTTGGTTTAGTTTCAAGATTTATGTGCAAACCACAAGAAACACATTTCAAAGTTGCAAAAAGAATATCACGTTACATTAAATACACTGTTAATGTAGGTCTATTTTATGATGCTAATGTTGATTTTTCATTAAAAGGATTTACTAATTCAGATCTAGGTGGAGATCCCCATGATGATAAATCTTCTTGTGGTTATTGTTTCTTTGTTGGTTGAGGTGCTATTTCTTGGAAAAGTAAAAAGAACACTCTATTTATTTATGTTCCACCAAAGCTGAATATAAAGGATGTACTAATGCCTCTAAAGAAACAATATGGATTAGAAGATTGCCTGAAGATTTGAGCCTACCTCAACATCCCTACACCTTTGTATTGTGACAACCAAAGTGCCATTGCTTGGTAAATAATCCTATTTTTCATTCAAGGACAAAGCATATTACACTCCAACATCATTTTATTAGAGAACAAGTTGAAGAAAAGCAAGTGTCCCTCATCTATTACAAGGGGGAAGATCAAGTTGCAAATATTTTGACAAAGCCTCTTTCTAAAGAGAAATTTCAATATCATTGTAAAAATTTGGTGTTACTACCCTTTGAGGTAAAATCCCCAAGTAAAGATTAAGGGGGGGGGGGGGGGTGTTAGAATATTTAATCTTTCCTTATATTTATTTTTTTAATTAGTAGATTCCTATGGAATCCCTACATGTATTTTGTCCTCTAGTCCAAGTGGGAAGATATGTCATTTCTTGTTTTTCCTTTATTAAGGAATTTAGTTTTTCCTCAAGAGGATGTTGCCACTTTGCACACACCTATTATGAATGTTGGCATTCATATATTGGTGAGTTACTTAGTAACTCCACTCCTCATCTTTATTTAATATATGCATTCCTCTCTCATTTCTACTCTATGAAGTTATTGTAATGAGCTACTCTCTCTCTTTGTGGATTTGCGTCATTCCTAATATCACAAGGGGTTTTTCTTTAATTTTCCCCTTTCAAATCTTCTTGTCTCCTTGTTGGCTCATTTGGTGTTTGCTCCTAGTTTTGCATTTCTCATGGTAACTATCTCTTCATCAAACTACTCTCTTGAATTATTGTTTACCTTCATTTTTGTCAATTTATTTTTCCTTTAAATTCCAAGGTGTCAAGAAATTTCCTTTCGTATGAATAAAGAGCACTCTAGAGCGCTAATCCTCTATGAGCAAGGAATTTTGAAAATCACCAAAAATCCTTCAATACATGTCTAATTAGATCCCAAGGGTATGGATTCTCCAAAGGAAAGGAATTTCTCCAAACTTTAAAAATCTACCTCCCTATCCCATAAAAAATCCTTCTCCCTATCTCATATGTGCTCAAGAGTGCTAATCCTACATGTGCAAGGAATTTGTTTCAAAATTTTATATATTTAATGTGCACCGAAGGGAGGAGTTGCAAAGAATGGGTAAAAGTTGGCCAAGAGTTGAAAATCCAAGGTCAAGATTACAAGAAATGTTAGAAATATTAAAATTTGCCTAAGTGTTAAAAATCCACCTCTCTATCTAATGCGCACTCATGAATTTAAGAGGTGTGATAATGAAGTTAAACACCAAAATAAGTTAAAAATAAATAAATTAAAATGGTATGATCAATGGCATTTCAATGTAATATTTTTTAGTAACTTGTAAGATACAAGAAATAATATCTCCAAGAATAGACACTTGAAAGGTTTTTTTCGAAATTAATGCAGTTGCTAAAATTAACCCATTGCCAACTTAGTAGGATGGTGGCCGATTTTTTTTTATATACGAGAGGTTTCATTTTATTTTCAAAAATCAAGGTGAAGAATTTGGGACAGAAGGCGTGAGTTTTGAGGAAGAATTTGGGATTGAAGGCGCGAGTTTTGAGGAAATAGTTTGTGGTGAATATAAATCAAGAGGTATTCTTCTTTGGTGTTCCAGTGGAGATTGTTGCTATAAGTACTCGTTGAAGTTTTGGTGATTAATTGTATTGTTTTGGGAGTTTGCATCCTTTCTTGTTCCTCAATAGATTATATTTTCTTTCATGTTGTTAGATGAATGAGATTGATAGTATTGTTATTTTAAATTTCTTTCTCACACCTTTTGATATTAGATGATTTCTATGCCCAGTGTAAGGTTGGTCTAATCTTTTCTATGGATGCTTAACTTTGATCATTGAATGTGCATTGTTCTGATGATGGTGTTTATCTATAATATGAAATTTGTAGTGCCCACCCATAGTTTTCTTTTCAGTTTATTTTGGCAAACTCTTTTAGGCCACTTTAATGTGTGCGTTGATTATTTCAGTGATATTTGGATTATTGATTTATGAGTTTTCATTAAATTGATTTATTATGAGCCTTTGGATAGTGTGTTATATCATGTGTTTGCAGTTAGATGAGTATGGTTATTCTCATGTCAATTTAAATACTTATAATGATTTATATGTTATGGTTATTTCATGATGGTGATCTATATGTTAAGATATTATTTACATTTATAGTTATACTATCCCCATACTTGCATGTGTATGGTTGACGTATATATTTTATATTTCTATTTGATGTGCCTGATGTGGTTGAGGGATGAAGTCGTAGTTACTTTCTTATGAGATCCACACGATTGACCGATCCTTGCCATTATTTTTTAAATATATTTATACATGTATGTACACGCTCATCTTTTATACAGGATATTAGGTACCGATCATCGATTTCTCTGAATTGTTAGGATGATCATGCCCTATCACAATATCTAAATGGTAAGAGAGAGGAGATAACATATAGGTCCAATCCCAACCCAAGACATTTATTGTCCTGAATTAAGGGACACATATCTAATTGAGTTTCCTATCTGAATTCGTCAAGGTGACGTGAATTTGTGAATTCCTTTCCTTGAGTATGATTTTTGTGTTTATGGGTTTAGTCAATTCTTTCTCATGTTGTCATGATATGTGGTTTGATGTGATTTTATGTTATTATGGTTAAGTGATTTATGGGTTTGATTATGTGAATAAATAAATTAATCTTATTAAATATAGAAATATTAATATGAGGGTATTTAATTAATGAGAATTAATTAAATATATTTATTAATTAAAAAGACTTAATTTAAAAAGTCCAATTCTGCGAATGGAGCATTTAAATAATAATTAAATCTAAAATTGAAATTTAAAAGCATAATTAAATCTAAAATTGAAATTTAAAAGCATAATTAATGATTTGATATTTAATTTTCAATTTCATAGTTATTAATATTTTAAAAAATAGTAATTGTTAATAAATTATTAATATGTAATTTAAGTTGCACATTTAGTTTAATAAAATTGAATTAGGAATTTAAGTTAAAGTTGAGTTAGGAGATGGTAATTGAAAAATGCATATCTTATTATTAAATTATAATTAATCATGCATAAGAGTTTGGTAAAAACAAGGTTAGGAAGTTGAGTTCCAATTTACTAATTAGGAGTTGCATGTCTGAGTTCTGTCTATCGGGGTTTCTATATTAGGTTGTTTTGGGTTATTATTTCAAAATAAAGGTTTTTACAAGTTTTGGTCTGGTTTTGAAGTTAAAGAAATTTTTGAAAGCTTGAAAGCTTGGAGTATTTTGGATTTTCAATTGTTCATTTCTTCCAGATCAGTCGGTGGAATTTAGATAGGGTTTGAAACCTATGTGTTCTTCATTTCTTTTAAAAAGCTTGTGTGCATCGTGTTTGCTAGTTTTATGAGGGTTTTGAAAATTTAACGTTTCATAGAATTATTGTTTGAGATTTTGGTTTGATAAAATCTCTGGGTATTATTGTGAGAATAAGAATTTTGGTATTTATTTGTATGAATATGGACATAGGGGTTTAAATTTGCATTTGGGCATAATCAATTTCTATGATATTAAAGAAAAATAAATGTCAAATTTGTCTTCAGGGTTTGGAAAACCTATTAGAATTTTATTCAAAAGAAATTCTTTTTAATATATATTTATTTAAAAAATTAAAAAAAAAACTTGCTGTTTATGTCAGAAAATTTGTGATGAAATTAAATAAATAAATAAAGAGGGTGGGTGGGGCCACTACCCCCCACCCAACAAGCCACCCCAAGGGCTACCATGGTAGCAAAGGCTGCTAGTGGCACCCTAATGCAGGAGCATCCTGGGTGTAAGAGCAATCTTGCATCACCCAAAAATATTTCTATTTTTGTATTCAATAAGGGCTATTTTGTGCAGAGCTGCTATTTTTTTGGAAAGTTACTATTTTTGGTAATTTTCGTATGTGCTCAGAATGATCTTATTTATTTCTTGGAGGTTCATTTTGGTCATATAAGTCTGCCAGTAAAGTTTCATTGCCAGATCAAGTGTATATTGGAAGATATTGAAGATTTTCGGTATTGGCAGCAGGGTACAGAAACTTTGAACTCAGTTTTGAAGGCTTTAGAGGCCCTGGATGAGGTCGAAAATTTGGGTGACGGGCGCTTGCGCGGGTCAAGCCTGTAGAGCGCTTCGTGGCATTTCTAAAATGGGGTTATAATAGCCGATCGGGTCAACTGGTGATGACTTATGGTCTTCGGAAGTTGGGCCACCTGAAATGGCGGAAAATAATTTTCTTCAAAATTTCTGTTCGGGTTTCAAAGGTTATCTTGAGCCGACTATGATGTAATAAAATGTAAAATAAAATAATTCTAAGTTGGTCGGCCTTATTGGCTAAAATTCTGGAACCTTCCCAGGCGGTGGAAAATTGCCTATATAAGGAAGGCTGTATTATTGTCTTAGGAGTTAAGAATAGTTCTGGGTAGCAGATCTGGGTATTGATTCGAGGCTTTGTCCTACAGAATATTGTAAGGGAATGCCCATGTGGCTTTGCATATTGTAATTCTGAAAGTTTGTAATTCCACATTTGTGGAGATAATAAGAAGCCAATTTTCTGTTCTTGCATATTATTGTTGTTGTTTCTCTATTTCTGTTATGTGTTTGTGGCATAAGGGGAGCACCCTTCATCAGGTGGTATCAGAGCAGGAGTTCTTGAGTGTGTAAATAGATCACCGACTGTGAGGCAGTTTGCACCAGGACCGTGGCTAGGGTTTCAGCGCGCATCACGAAAATGCCTCCACGAAGGGAACGTGGCGGAAGAGCTGGTGTTGTAACACCTGAGGTTAGAGAGCTGCAGAGACAAGTGCGAGCATTACAAGAAGAGATTCGTAGAGGAATGAATCTTAATGTCAGAGACGAAAGCGAGGATGAAACCGAAGAAGAATATCAAGAAGGAGAAGCTGAAATTGTGAACCAGGAGGAAGAAAGACTTTTTCGGGCGATTTCCAAGATTGGGAAAAGACCTAAGATTGAGGTTCCTACATTTTCTGGAAATCTTGACCCAGAAGAATTGATCAACTGGATCAATGAATGTGAGGAATATTTTGAGTATGAAGATGTTGAGGATCCTGATAGGGTCAAATTTGCGAAGGCTAGACTGAAAGGTCATGCGAAGATCTGGTGGCAAGAAATTCAATTGGAGCGAAATAGAAGAGGGAAAGATAAAATCACAAGATGGGATCGGATGGTGGATAAATTGAAGCGACAGTTCATTCCTATTGATTATGAGCTTGATCTACTAAAGAAAATGCAAAGTTTGAAGCAAGCAAGAAGATCTGTTCAGGAGTATACAGAGGAGTTCTATCGACTCCTCATTAGAACAAGCCATGCAGAGGCTGATAAGGAGAAAGTTGCCCGATACCTTAATGGGTTAAGGCCAAGCATTCAGGAGGAGTTGAATTTGGTTCGAATGAACAGTATTGAGGAGGCATACCAATTTGCCCTAAAAGTAGAGGAAAAGCTGAACAAGAAGTTTGAGAGCAGACAAAATGGAAGAGGTCACGGTGGATGATCTGGTGGACGGTCATATGGTGGCCGAAATGAAGATCTGAAAAAGAAGGATGAGGCCAGTAACAGTCAGAATCAGCGTGGAAATAATTCCAATCGCTTCCAGGATCAGAATAATAGAGATCAGAGAGGAAGAGGAAGAGGACAAGGATCTGGAAGAGGAGGCTTCCGTGGAACATGTTTTCACTGTGGAGAAGAAGGTCATAGGGCATTTGAATGTCCTCAGCGCCAAGGCAGAATAGACAGGAGAAATGAAGGCCAAGCCAGAGTTGCACATGTAGATGAAGATGCCAGATCATCAAATTCTGAAGATGCTGAAAGAGGAGAAACGTTGATTAACAAAAGAGTCCTGTTGAGTGGTGAGAATGAACCTGAACAAAGGAGGAGCCTGTTTCGCACCAGGTGCAAGTGTGAAGGTAAATGTTGTGATGTGATCATTGATAGTGGAAGCACTGACAATTTGGTGTCAGAAGAGATGGTGACAAAGTTGAAGCTCAAGAGACAGAAACACCCACATCCATATCGAATTGCCTGGGTACAGGATGACCACAAGGTCATGGTCAATGAACAATGCCTGGTGAAGTTCAAGATTGGTGGATACCAAGATGAGTTATTGTGTGATATCATATCTATGGATGCATGTCATATGTTGTTGGGTAGACCATGGCAGTTTGACAGATGTGCTGTACATGATGGTCATGCGAATACCTATTCCCTGACAAAGGATGGAGTGCGACATAAGCTAAAACCATTGAAGGAGACCGAAGAAAAGGTATGTGGTAATGCAAGGATAACTTTTGTTGATGGAAGAAATTTTCTAGATGGTATGAGGCATGAGCATGTATGTTTTTCTTTAATTCCAAAAGTTGGTAAAGAGGAAGTAGAAGATGTTCCTGTAGAAGTTGCAGATTTGTTGAATGAGTTTCAAGATATTGTATCCGATAACGTGCCTGATGGATTACCACCAGTCAGGAAGATCAGTCATCAGATGGACTTGATCCTAGGAGTGAGTTTGCCGAATAAGGCAGCACACAGAATGACACCTGTAGAAAGTGAGGAGTTGAACAGACAAGTACATGAACTGTTACAGAAAGGATTGATCTGTGAGAGTCTGAGTCCTTGTGCTGTACCAGCGGTATTAGCACCAAAGAAGAATGGAGAATGGAGGATGTGTACAGATTCTAGGGCAATAAACAAGATCACAATCAAGTATAGGTTTCCATTGCCACGAATGGATGATATTATGGACTGTTTGAGTGGAGCTGTGTATTTCTCAAAGATAGATTTGAAGAGTGGATATCACCAGATTCGGATCAGAGAAGGAGATGAATGGAAGACTGCCTTCAAGACAAAGGAAGGACTATATGAGTGGTTAGTCATGCCTTTTGGGCTAACCAATGCACCGAGCACTTTCATGCGGCTCATGAACGAGGTTCTGAAAGAATTTTTGGGTAAGTTTGTCATTGTTTACCTAGATGATATTTTGATCTTTAGTAAGACATTGGACGAGCATATGATGCATATTCGTATTGTATTTGAGAAGTTGAGAGAAGAGAAATTGTTGATTAATTTGAAGAAGTGCAGTTTTGTGAAGAAAGAGTTAGTGTATTTGGGATTTGTAGTTTCAGCAGAAGGTCTAAGAATGGACCCAGAGAAGGTACAGGCTATCCTTGAATGGCCTACTCTAAGGAGTACTACTGAGGTAAGATCTTTTCATGGTCTAGCTAGCTTTTACAGAAAGTTTATCAAAAATTTTAGCAGTATTTGTGGACCCTTGACTGAAACAATGAGAGGGGATAGAAAAGAGTTTAAGTGGACTAATGGGGCAGAAAAGAGTTTTCAATTGTTGAAACAAAAAGTTACAGAACAACCTATTTTAGCACTTCCAAATTTTAATAAGGTGTTTCAAGTAGATTGTGATGCTAGTGGTACTGCAATAGGAGCTGTTATGAGCCAAGAAGGTAAACCTGTTGCTTATTTCAGTGAGAAATTAAATGATGCCAAGAGAAAATATTCTATTTATGATCAAAAATTTTATGCTATAGTTCAGGCATTGAAAAAGTGGAGGTACTATCTGCTTCCTAAGGAGTTTGTTTTGTATACTGATCATCAAGCTTTGCAATATTTGAATAGTCAAGGAAAATTGAATCAAAGGCATTTGAAATGAGTTGAGTTTTTGCAGAGTTATACATTTGTTTTGAAACACAGGAGTGGAAAGTCTAATAGGGTTGCAGATGCTCTTAGCAGAAGGCAACTATTGCTGACAGAAATGCAGATTGAAGTGGTTGGGTTCAAGGAACTCAAGAATTTGTATCCAGAGGATCCTGATTTTGGTGAAGCTTGGAAAGCTTGTACAGAACCTGTTACTCTAGACAGGATGAAATGGTTGGATTTCATCATCCAGGATGATATGCTATTCAGAGGGAGTCAGTTGTGCATTCCATGAAGTTCTATGAGGGAGAATATCATCAAGGAGAAGCATAGCGGAGGATTGGCTGGACATTTTAGTCGTGATAAAACCCTTGGTTTGGTTAGTGAGAATTAATATTGGCCACAGTTGCAGCAAGATGTGAAGAAGTTTGTACAGAGTTGCAGAGTATGTTAGATGGCAAAAGGAGTGAAGCAGAATACAGGGTTGTATCAGCCATTATCTGTACCAGAGAAGCCTTGGGAGGATATCAACATGGACTTTGTTCTTGGTTTACCGAGGACACAGCGGGGACACGATTCAATTTTTGTGGTAGTTGACAGATTTTCAAAGATGGCACATTTTATTCCCTGCAAGAAGACTAATGATGCTGTTCATGTAGCAGAATTGTTTTTCAGAGAAGTAGTGAGACTTCATGGTTTGCCAAAGACCATAGTTTTAGATCGGGACACTAAGTTTGTTGGATATTTCTGGCGTACATTGTGGAAGAAGTTGAAGATAGATTTGAAGTTTAGTTCATCACATCATCCACAGACTGATGGATAGACAGAGGTGGTGAATAGGAGCTTGGGAAATTTGCTGAGATGTTTGGTTGGAGATAAGCTAACAGGATGGGATTTGATTTTATCACAGGCAGAATTTGCATACAATAATTCTGTCAATAGGAGCACTGGTAAATCACCATTCCAGATTGTATATGGAAGTAGTCCAAGAAATGCATCTGAATTAAGGAAGATAGATAAAGGAGAAATAAGTAGTGCTGAAGCTGAGGATTTTGTAGAACACTTGAAGAACATCCATGAGGAGGTGAGGAAGCATATTACCAAGATGAATGCACAGTATAAGGCTAAGGCAGATGAGAAAAGGAGGTATAAGGAATTTCAGGTTGGTGATGAAGTCATGGTTCATTTGCGGAAGGAGCGGTTTCCAGTTGGTACATATAACAAGCTGAAAATGAAGAAGTTTGGACCATGTAGGATACTGAAGAAACATGATTCAGGAAATGCATATGAGGTAGAATTGCCTATTGAGCTAAATATTTCACCAGTGTTTAACATTTCAGATCTGACAGAGTATCATGAAGGAGGTGTTGAAGATGAGATCACAGTAGCACAGTGGAGTATTCCAACAAATAGTTCAGACACTAAGGAGATCGAAGATATACTGGACAGTCGTGTTGGCAGAAGCACAAGGAACAAGACATATGAAGAATATCTGGTCAAGTGGAAAGGATGACCTGTTGAAGATTCATCATGACTGACAAAGGAGGAGGTTAGCCGTCTTGGTTTTCCTCTGCACACCTGAGTCGTGACAGGGTCACTTCTCAAATTACCCCGGGTGTCTGATGCAGGAGCATCCTGGGTGTAAGAGCAATCTTGCATCACCCAAAAATATTTCTATTTTTGTATTAAATAAGGGCTATTTTGTGCAGAGCTGCTATTTTTTTGGAAAGTTACTATTTTTGGTAATTTTCGTATGTGCTCAGAATGATCTTATTTCTTTCTTGGAGGTTCATTTTGGTCATATAAGTCTACCAGTAAAGATTCATTGCTAGATCAAGTGTATATTGGAAGATATTGAAGATTTTCGGTATTGGCAGCAGGGTACAGAAACTTTGAACTCAGTTTTGAAGGCTTTAGAGGCCTCGGATGAGGTCGAAAATTTTGGTGACGGGCGCTTGCATAGGTCAAGCCTGTAGAGCGCTTCGTGGCATTTCTGAAATGGGGTTATAATAGTTGATCGGGTCAACTGGTGATGACTTATGGTCTTCGGAAGTTGGGCCACCTGAAATGGCGAAAAATAATTTTCTTCAAAATTTCTGTTCGGGTTTCAAAGGTTATCTTGAGCTGACTATGATGTAATAAAATGTAAAATAAAATAATTCTAAGTTGGTCGGCCTTATTGGCTAAAATTCTGGAACCTTCCCAGGCGGTGGAGAATTGCCTATATAAGGAAGGCTGTATTATTGTCTTAGGAGTTAAGAATAGTTCTGGGTAGCAGATCTGGGTATTGATTCGAGGCTTTGTGCTATAGAATATTGTAAGGGAATGCCCATGTGGCTTTGCATATTGTAATTCTGAAAGTTTGTAATTCCACATTTGTGGAGATAATAAGAAGCCAATTTTCTGTTCTTGCATATTATTGTTGTTGTTTCTCTATTTCTGTTATGTGTTTGTGGCATAAGGGGAGCACCCTTCATCACACCCAATTGTCATCCGTAGCATAAGCTATTAAGACAACTTTGGGCTGCCGTTAGCAGGTGCGCGAGGGGGGGGGGGGGGGGGTGGTGTTCCATGGGCCCCCCTCCCCAATATTTTTATGTTAGGTTTTAAAATATTTAAATTTTGGTTTTTTAATAAATTTGAAATTTACATACATACATACATACATACATACATACATACATATATATATATATATATATATATATATATATAGACACACACATACATACATACATACATACATACATACATACATACATACATACATACATATATATATATATATATATATATATATATATGCACCGAATGGAGAATATGTTTTTTTCATCATTGAAATAATATAATTCTTGTTTGGCCTTGGCCTATTACCATATATATATAGGCCAAGGCCAAACAAGAATTATATTATTTCAATGATGACAAATACATATTCTCCATTCGGTGCGGGTATTGGTAGGAAAGAATGGAGAAGAAAACCTCCAATCTCGCCTGGGACTAATGTCTGGATAATCAGAGTTTACAAAACAGAACATAGGGCATACCCTCATTTACAAAGCATAAGATATTAGAGTATATTTTGGTCATTTTGTGGCTCCTCTGTATAAACTTGTTGGTCTGGCTTCTAAAATCTCTACCTTCCATGAGTTTTACAATAACTGTAAGCCTGCAGAAACTCAACCTCCTTGGCAACAAACGTTAAATATCTTAACCAATTCTTATATATAAATTCTCATCAAGTGAAAAGACACCTCAATTAGTAATAATACATTAATTGTTAGTGTTACAAGGAGTGCTAAAAACCTTAAAAAATATGATCCTCTAATTTTATTTTCAAGAAAAATTGAATGACAACTCCTACCAGTGCTTAGATAATCTTAACCGATAATTATTCTGGGAAACTACCAGATAAGACCCTATGCATTAGTAGTAAAAATATGAGTATACTTAAAGGAATGGGATTGTGAGTGTAGATGCAAAAATAACTACCCATCTGTATTTTTATAACTAAATATATGTATACATATATATATATATATATATATATATATATATATATATATATATATGTATGTATGTATGTATGTATGTATGTATGTATGTATACATATGTATGTATGTATGTATACATACATACATATGTATACATACATACATACATACATACATACATACATACATATACATATATATATATATATATATATATATATATATATATATATATATATATATATATATATATATATATATATATATATATATATATATATATATATATATATATATATATATATATATATATATATATATCTCTATGTGTGTGTGTGTGTATTAATACCTATATCTGGATTTACCTGTGACTTTGTACCTATGACTTTGTATCTACAGATATATATATATATATATATATATATATATATATATATATATATATATATATATATATATATATATATATATATATATATATATATATATATATATATATATATAAGGCGCCTTATACTATTCCCAACAAATTAGGGGGTTAACAAGGCCAAACTCCCTAAGAAAACATAGTGATGATGCCTACAAGCCAGAATTTAAATGTGTAAAGGTTTTGAAAAACTAATATATTTCACATTTTTAACTAAAAATGAGATCTTGGTCCTTTCAAGTGTTCCCTACAGTATACATGTAGAAAATTATACAGGATGCCTCCTAAAGGTTGAAAATGGGATCTCACATTCCCGCATTTGATAGCCCTTATATTCTGTTAAGAATTCCCCTACTTAGATCCTGGTTATTGCACCCTCTCTCTACCACCTCAGGCTTGACTGATTGTTAAGGGATCCTATAAACACTTGGTGAACTTAGTTAAGACTCTAGATAGTGGAGAGATGGACCATTACTTTAGGCAATTATCATGATTTTTTACTCATTGACCCATGATCAATTACCTTGGTTAAAGCACAAGAAGGTTTCCATCATCTGCAAAGAAATTCCAACTTTCCTTACCGGATAATACCAAAAAACATGTCAATTAATAAAGCAATCTAAGACAGTAAAAGAAACTTCCCATAAGTTTTCCTATTGAATACATGAGAATATAAGTCCAAATATACACATATGCTTCTGATATGTTTAGCCCCAAATACGAGTATGGATATATATTATATATATATGTATATATAATTATATATACCCATATATCTATACTTATGTATAGATATATGGCTATGTTTATATAAGTATACGTGCTATCTAATTTAGTAATCTTTCCTTGGTTGTTTTATTTAATTTGAAGATAAACCAAGGTATCCTCCTTTTATTTATTTTAGGATATTCCTATAGGAATCTCTACATGTATTTTTGTCCTCTAGTCCAAGTGGGAGGACAACTCATATTTTGTAATTCCTTTAATAAAGAAATTAGTTTATTCCTCCTTATGAGGATGCTCACACTTGGCACACACTTATTATGAATGTGACACTCATTCACAAAGGGATTTACATGCAAACTCCTTCACTCATCTCTACTTAAGAGATGCTTCTCCACATACTTGACACAATTTTCTCTCACATTTCCTACACACAAATTTCTCTCATATTAGTTCTATCATTATTGTATTGAGCTTCTTGCTCATATTGTATCTCTCTCTCTCTCTCTAGGATTTTCATGCCTCATTCATAATACACAAATGGGTTTTTCTTTGCTTTTCCCCTTACAAAAATCTCTTGGCTCTTGTTGGGATTCTTGGAGTATCCTCTTGTTTTGGTGATTGATCTTGCAACTCTCTCATATTTGATTTTTTGGTAAACTCCTTCTTGCACTTCACTTTCTTGGATTATCTTCTTGAACTTGTTTCCATTCTTTTAATAATTCTAACTATATATATATATATATATATATATATATATATATATATATATATATATATATATATATATATATATATATATAAAATTTGTTTCGCAGTGATAACAAAAGATGAGATATTGGTCCTTCTGAGTTTATCTTGCAGGAAAATATATACAAAAATTTATACAGGCGTCCCTCCCCTTGGTTCAAAAAGGGATTTCACTTTCCTACAATTTATGGCCATTGTGGTTTATAAATAATGCCCCAACTCAATTTCTAGCTATATCCTTCTATCTCAATTGTGTCTGGCTTGAATGAGTGTTAAGGTTCTCTAAAACACCTAAATAATGGATTAAAACATAAGACAATCGGACTATAGGAGGGGAGAGATGGGATTTTACCTTAGACTATTATCATGAGTCATCAATCATTAATATTTTTCCTTAAATAAAGCTAAACCTTAACTTACCTATTAATGCGATAACAACCTAAAAAATTATGCTTGTTCATTAATATAGTAATCAGAGATAGAAAAATAAACTTCCCATAAGTTTTCCTACTAGATACTTGAGAATATAAATCCAGATATGTAAATATGCTTCTAATATTTTATAGAAATGAATTTCTATTATGTTTATTTGTGTATGTGTACATATGCATAAATATTTATATATTTATGTATACATATATGACTATGTATATATAAATATATGTATATCTATATATATGTATATATGTAACTCTATAGATATATGTATATAAATATTTTTATATTTATACATACATGAATGATTATGTATATGTATATCTATATATATGAAAATGTAAATATATAAATATATAAATATATAAATATATAAATATATAAATATATAAGTATATAAATATATAAATATATAAATATATAAATATATAAATATATAAATATATAAATGTTTATATATATAAAAAAATCTAAATGTGGATAAAGTCACATAAAAACCTTCTCTATATAGAATTAGGGCATAGCCTTACCATATGATTCTTTTATGAACAATTAAGCCTAAGAAGCGAAGAAACAAGGAAACCTTAAATAATTTAAACTGTGGTATACCTAAGTTCATACTATCCTGATATATTTTTCATACATACTTTTTACACTACTCAAAACCTTCTACTGTAAAGTTTTGCATTTAAAAGAAGGATTTTAGATACACTTTAACCATTTGAGCCTTTCATTAGAAAAAGTAAATCCTAGCTACTATTACTATATGATAATCACCCATTAATCCTAATACATTCTTGTAGGTCCTCTAGGTCTTTTGCCAAGTTGGGGTCCTCATCCAATCCTTCTGTTGCTATACAAACCTCAAGACAATTTTCATGTGTGGGTGAACTAATCTAGAAAAAGTGCATCAGAAATTCTAAATTTGTTTGAAGAGCTAGTCTTGCTGCCCATAACCTGTCAAGATCTTCTGAGTAGATAATCAAATAGGTGGTCACTGGCTGGTTCATAATCATTAACATATCATAATTCCCTAGCCTTGATATATATTAAGGTCATTTCTAATGTTAACCATAACCCCATCCAAGTCTATCAGAATCTCTTTAATAAATATCTACCTACATAACTTCACCACCTGAGACTGGTCATTGAATATATGCATTACAATGGCTATCAGCATAGTTGGTATGTCCTAATTTTCTCTGAATCTATCCTTCCATTGAACAAATTGGTCACCTAGGCTCCGTAGTATAACCCTCCAAATCACTTTGTTCTTCACATCCACTATCTTCCTTAACTAGTCCACCATGACTTATGAATCAAAGGCCTTCTTCCTGTTAGAAATTCCTAACTTGATAGGAGTCTCCATAGCTCATTGTCTGAAAATATATAGCTTCAAATAAAAATAGGAAGAATGATAAAATGGGAAATCCTACCTACCATTTCTAATAAAGGACATTTTTCCCAATCGATGAGTCCTTCACTCTTGTAATAATGCCATTGCCTGCCATAAAAGATCCTCTCAATCTTTCTTATGAGTCTGAGTGGTAATTAATAATACACTTTTTATTATACAAATATTGCTCTAACAGGCTATCTTATAGACCATCTTCCCATTTTATGACATGCCTTGATATTTAAGATTTATTTCCAGGATTGCCTTTGTTTCCTTCGTGCGAAAAGTCCTTGTCCATTAAATGTATTAAGTTTCATTTTCTTTTTGATTGTACGGATCTTCAACTGCTTAGGTTCTTGTAAAATAAGTAGGTTGTCCATATTTGAAGATATACCACTCTAAATTTTAGCTCAATGATTATTCATTCTTAGTCATCCTGCTTCAACTTTAGTCTTTTAACTTAGTCTCTTAACTTAAAATTTAGTCTAACTTGAGGATCGGTCTCAACCTATTGCTATGTAGATGATCAGATTATAGAATTGTAATCTTTACTACTTTACTAACCTATTCTTCTTATAATTATTACTTCTAGGTTTATCTACATTTTTATTTGCAACCTTCCATTTCTTAGAGGGATGAGACTTATTTCTTTGATTAGATCTCCCCTCCTAGGTTTCTTTCAATCTTTGATACCATCCCCTACCGATAACTCCTGCCATACCCTCTAGCTAATGATGCCCTCAAATTTTTGCTTGTTCTCCTATCTCCCCTCACTATCCCTCATTAATGTGCCATACTATTAACCTATAGCAATATTTTTCCCATCCACCCATAGATTGGATAACAAGTTGGGAGCTTTATTCCCTTCCCTATAAATATGGTTAATCATATAATGCTTAACCGAATTAAAAATTTCCATAATCTGGTTTATGAAACCATCTAATTGCCAGTTTGAAGTCTCTCCTTTTCTAATTTCATTAACTAATATGGTAGAGTCTCCTTCTATTTCTATCTTATCAATACCTAATCTCCTACAAGCTTTTTAACTTTTGAAAAGGGCTGAAAATTTTGCTACATTGTTGGTCCTAATTCTTATAGGGCTTGCTATATTGGATATTAGCTTACCTTCCCAATTATGGATACAAGATTTGATCCTTTCTATTCCAGGGTTACCCCTCGATGCCCCATCAAAATTTAGTTTGTGCCATCCCACCAATGGGGCCATCCATATATATTCTTTTCTCAGCTCCTCAAATTCCTTCTTCAATAATTCACCTAGGGAGGATCTTAAGACCTACCCATCTATTTCTTATCTTGTCACCCCACTCGTAAAATTTTGATCATGTCCTTTTTAGACTATTTCTGCTATTTATAATCTCTACACTACCTACCTCTAATCTATAGATAATTTGGTCGCATTGCAGTTCTACATTCTTAAAATTTTCCCATTCCTTTCTATCCATATTTCCTAGATTAAGAGAGAAGGGGAAACTATCCACATGTTCCCATACAAGTCTTTACCTTTATTTCTAGGCCAGTACTGGAATAAATTTCTAACTTCATTTAGTAATGACGTCTTCTAATGGAGTTTATCTAGCAACCATACCTAACATTTATTAGCATATTCACAATTTAGGAGAATATGGTCTACTAATTCTTCCTCCTTTTTGCATAGAACACATCTAGAAGGTCCAAGAAATCCCATCTTTTGGAACCATTCTACTGTTAGTATCCTATGTTGAAGAGCCACCCATATGAACATTCCTTCCTTTGGCAGACAATCTTTATTCCAACAAAGATCCACTGGTAATTCTATTTTTGGGAAATTATTACTCTTATACAAAGATAAATATATATCTCTAGAATTATACTCCTCTGATTTTGATCCCACCCACACAATCCTATCCTCCTTGAAGCTAGGATGAATAAACCTAGAATCTATAATTTCATTAATCTTATTTATAAAGTTTTCTGATGTGTTAACGTTTCCTTCCAACTTTCAACTCCATCCTAATGCTGGATTTCCACTAGGGATATCCATGTAGTATTTAACATAGATACCCACCCTTTCCTTAAGATAATTGATTGCTTCTTTGTCATCAACCATGGATTCCAATTTTTGATAGCCCCCTAGGAATCTTCCCAAAAAAGTGCCTTCTTCCCATCCCCTATATCCCAAGAGACATTGTTGGTAATTAGTGGTCTGCATTCTAAAATAAAGTTCCATAGCTTTGATCCTCTTGCTGGGGTTTCACATTGTAGAATATTGAGTGAGTTCTCACCATCCAAATCTTTGTGTCTGAAAATTTTCACCCACTTAGATTCCATTTCCTTAATCATTTTCCACACTAGGTTTTATCCTAAGGCTATGTTTTGGTCCCTTCAAATCTTTAGATTGGCACCCCCTCCTCTACATTTCTACAAATATTATCCCAAGATACAAGAGCTAGTCTATTTTTTTCTGCTGAACCTTTCCAAAAGAATGTTCTCAATTTATGGATTAATTTCTTCCTAGTTTCTATCGGCATATTATAGAAAGACATCTGAAAAATAAGAATTGTTGAAAGGATAGATCTCAACATTGTAACTCTACCCATTGATGAGAGCCATTTTCCTTTCCATGATGTCACTTGGTTATCTATCTTGGCAAGGACCTCCTTACAAGAATCCCTTGGTTTCCTTCCCTTATCGAATGGAAGACCTAGATATTTACCAGGTAGTTCCCCTTTCTATAAGCCCAATAAGTTAAGAATTCTACCTTCTAGATTCTTCTTTGTATTAAAGAAAAAAATCTTTGATTTATCCCTATAGATTAGCTGGCCAGAGGCCTTAGAATAATCATGTAGTAGTTATTTAATGTTTCTAGCCTCTTCTATTTCTACCTTACCATAAATCATTGTATCATCCAAAAACTACTGATGTGTGGTGGGCTCTAGTTCACTAGTTATCTTGATCCCTTTAATTCTTCCTCCCTCTCTAGACCTATTTATTGATCTTCCTAGCGCTTAGGCCTGTTAGGAATGGGAACACTGCGAGGGGGGGGGGGGGGGTGAATCAGTGTTCACTATATTTTATCTTTTTACTTTATTATTTAAAATGAACTTGAATACTTAAATACTGAAATGAACATCAACATAAACATGAAACATGAAGTCAACAAATAACACCAATATGGTTACGGGGAAAACCAAATAGGTAAAAACCCCGATGGGAATTGACACCCACTAATATTCTATACTAGTGTTTTATGATCCTTGCTAGAAGATCCTTAACCCTGTTAGGAGTTGCTTTACAATGTGTTTAGTACAGTGACCTTGTCAAGGGTCAGACCCTATTAGGATTCTTTTATAATAAACCCTGTTAGGGGTGGGGACACACTGTCCTAGAGCTCACTACTCAAGTGGTGAAGGCTGCAACTTTCTGATCTTAGATACACACTATATCTACTGGATGAACTGTCACTGTGACACTGCTTGTTTGATCAATTCCTTTGATGTGCTAAAGCTTTGACATCTTGCAAAGATCTAATATTTCTTGTAAAATATTTGCTCACTTCTCCTCTACTTATCTTAACTCTATAATTACTCACATGCAGAATTACAATGATGCATCTAATATTTATATGCGCATACAAAACAATTAACTAGGTCGGCCCTTTAACCGATTACATACAATACTTCCAATTAAATTGGCTCAAGCGTGTTTACAAAAAAAGTTAATTACATGTCTAGAACCTAGTTACAATAGGCACATAGCCTTTACAACATAGAAATATAACTGCTAACCAAAATACTAACAGTCGGCTGCTTGTACTATTCTTCTCTGGCATTCATTGACTATGTCACTTCAATTGCTTGTAACTTTGTCATACCTACATATCTAATCATGCGCTCATAGAATAACCATGAGTACACTCAAACCAACTTATCTTCTAGGGTGCATACCATAACTTGGTCATACACACGTGCACTGATGCTCTGAACTGCTGGTGCTCTACTTACTGTCCAGTCTTCTACACTTAGCCAATTTCTGATCTTCTCATCAATTGCGCTGACTCCAAAACATCATATGACTTTGTTGCCATAATGAAAACACTATATTAAGTCATATACACTAGTATAGTCAACTTAATAACAATCTCCCCCTTTGTCATTGATGGAAACAAAGGAATATGGCACAGTTACTAATTGTTCTCTTATATAAATTTTTTTTGTTATACTCTATCTTATATCTCCCTTATATTCTTTACTGTACATCTTCTTTATATATCTATAACTCCATATTATATATATACTCCCCCTTTGAAATTAATGAAAAAGGTGCTTCAAACCTGTATCTACAAATACTTACAGTGAGAGAACATCTAGATATGCTATTTGTAGGTTTTCAATCTCTTTCTTCCAAATTGTAATCAATGAATTAACAATCTGGAGATGGGCGCATAGTGCATACTGTAGCTTCTCCATCTTCTCCAAATCTATGCTAGGACCATGATCATATGTCACCATGGTGGCATTGATCTCCTTGATATTCTGATTAATTATATCTAGTGAGGGCGCAAGAGCATTTCTAAGCTGAGTCTGCCTAGCCCTTATTTTTGACATCTCCTTTTCTGCCTTCTCAATCTTGTCAATTTTTCCTTGATATACATTATTGCACATATTTACATCAGTGGATGGGTCTTTCACTGATGTCTTTACCTACTCTATCATAGCTTCTTCCTGTTGTATCTTCTTGAAATGGTCATCAGTTAACTTTTCCTAATCCATACAGTTAGAAATGATTTTTCTTCCTTTTGCTGCAAACTCTTTCAAAGTTGCTTGTCCAACTTTGAGTGATCTAAGGTCTAGTGAGAAGTTATCGACCAATTCACTTAGCCTTTTCTTTCTATACTTCTCTTCTACAACTTTAGATGCAAATGCTTCCAAGCTAGAAAAGTTAGTTTTAAAGGCTGTGAGGATGTTGCTAACATCATCAACTGTACTGACCTTGGACACTTTCTTGTCTAAAGACAACAGGCTATTCAATATGTTTATTGACTCAAAAAATAGGGGATTCCTCATCACTTGTTTCTCTTTGGCTTTTTCCATAGCTAAAACACTGATCTTAATCAAGTCTTCTTCTCCACAAGAATCCAAACTAGCTGTGTCAGGTGTCAAGCTTGACAATAATGCTGCTGAAGGTAGTGGAGTGATAGGAGTGCTGTCCTCTACTTCTTGTTTTAATTTGATTAGAATTTAAATAGATGGCTTATTTTTGGCTCACTTCTTTTTACCTCTTCTTCTCCTTTTTCTTCTTTTGACTTTTCTTTCTCTTTCTCTATTTCTTTTTCTATTACCTTTTCTTCTTTTTCATTAGTTATATCCTTAATCAATATTTATTTTTGATTAGGAGGAGTGTTACCACATAAGTTCTCAGCATATTGAGTGCTTACAAAGGCTTATTCAAACTTGTCCAAATCCATGTCTATGGCCGTGATAGTAAATTTTACACTGTCAGTGAAAATTGAGTCATCCTTGAGTGTCTCTGTCATGGGCGCAGACTTATCTACCTCTGTATGTGTTTCAACTATAGGCGCTAAGTCCTGGGGACCTGTCATAGGTACATTAGTGGGCTCTACCACCTTGACTTCATTTGTGGGAACTTGAGCTATAGGTGGAGTAGATGGGAACATGTGCCTATTCATGAAGACCTTCTCAAATGATTTCTCTATTTCCTTGGCCACCAATTCATAGTTCTTGTCCATTATATGTAGGGTCCTTAACTTGGTTCTAAGATGTGGCTTTACCAGATCTAACAATAAAGTCTTCTCTTCTAGTGATCATACTGGGAGGGTTTCATCTAAGGTCTTTTCCCTTATCCTTAGATCCTCTTTAATATCTTATCTTTTTAGGAATTTTAATATGTTCCATACATTATCTGGAATCATAGTCTTTAGTTCTAGGACTATTTTCTTGAACTTTAGCATATGTTTGACAATCATTCCATGAATCTCTGACTTGTCAATTTCACTATACTTCTCATAGAACTTCCCTATTTGATCTATCATGCCTTCATCAATAATCCTTGTACTCAATACACTAAGACTGCGTTTGAAGCTTACTTCTGGAGGTGTTTGTGTATTTTTCCTATTTCTTGTTACTCACAAGGATGGATGACCAGTGCTGATATCTTTCTTCCTCTTAGGCATTGCCTTATACTCAAGAGGAGTAGTAAGGTCAATTTTTTTTGTGGGCGCAGGAGGGACAACATCAGATTTGTCCTGTTTGTTCTTAGGATCTTCAGATTTCTCAATCTTGACCTTCTTTAACTTAGGGTCATCTTCCTTTTCTTTTGCTGCTAATGTGCTCTCAATTCCCAAGGCAGTATTTTCTTGTCTTGCTTTTTCAAGGTCTGCTTGAGTTACTCCATGAATTCTAAGGATCTCAAAAGTAACCTTAGCTACTTTTCTTTTAGTTGATGCGCTGTTTCGAACAACATTAACTTCTCAAGTTTTATCTTCATAAGTCCCCCATCTAGGCTCATTAGGGTCTTTAGGGGCTGATAGCAATACTTGTGCATATGCTTCTAGGACTTGTTCATCAACCTGATATCCAAGTGGATGGATCCACTTTGTTCTTGGCTCAACTGCTTCCATACAAGTTACATCAGTCTCTACCATAAAGAAAATGCTATCCTTGTATTTCTCAACAATACTCTCTAGTATTATGTACCTCATTTGCATTTTAGCCCTAAATGTCTTCATTTCTAGTGTTATGTAATCCTTTAGTGTACTCTCAGTAGTTACTTTAAAGGATATTTGTGGCATTATAGGAAAACTCTTGTCCAAATACAAATCTGACACTTTTCCAAGAATGTGGAAGTACATGTATATGATAAAAGATCCAAACCTGAATATTTTGGTCTTGTCATGTTTGATGGCCTTAATGTTGTCTATCAGTTGTGCGCATAGGATCTCACACAAATTGAACTCTCCATTCTCTCTCACAAGTCTTATTGCTGCAAGAATTGTGGCTGTAGATACACTGTTTACTCTGCTGGTATGTTGAAACCTATACCCTAGTATCATGGACATCAATTTGATGTCTTTCTCTTCTATAGGCTTAATGGTCATTTCACGCTTATCACTTCTTGACTTGCATGACTGTTCTACAAGTTTCCTCACATCCTTGCCTACTGGAAGGACAATGCCTTTCTTAGAGAGACCTATCATCTCATGAATTAGGTCTCCTGTGATTCTTATTGGAACTTCACCTAACCAGAATAGGTCATCATGAATCCTGCTAAGTAGAATCTTTACCCATTCAGACTCATAGAACTTATATGCAGTTGCATATTCAATTATCAGGTGGTTTTCAAACTGCGCATACTCATCTAGGAAGGTTTTATTTGGTTTCATTATGGTTTCTAAATGATCTCTTATTCTATCAAGTCCTACAGGCTCCTTCTTACAATATATGTATGCAAAGATGTCTTCGACATGCATAACACCCATAGGCGTGCAGGAGAATTCCCCTTCTAGGTCATCCAATGTGGATTTGAATGGGTGCCTCTTGAATACATATCTTTTCTTCTCCAAAACATAAAATACAATAGGATTAGCCATCACTTACTCTTATATCACTTTCTTAATGGTTTCCAAGAACTTCTGAATCGACACAACAGATTAGGGCTTCCACAACTGATGAAATGCACTGCTAATCACTGATGAATCAATCTGTAATCCTTCACAATCAAATGCTAGGGCTCTTATATTCTCCAATTGCTCTAAATTTGAATGCAATGAGAGATCTACAAACTTTTGTGTACTTTAAAGTAGGAATTTTGCCATTAATGCTTGTCGTGTAAACCAGACTGTCACTAAAAATTTCTAACTTTCATTCTGCAAACAATCTGCTAGTGCTCTCTTGCACATAGGTTCATCTAGATTTCAAAAGATTAAGTCCAAAGGCGCATACTCTAAGAGTGAGTATACCAGCCGCAAAGGGGTCTAGAGATAAATTAGCTCCCCCTGACCCTGAGGACCATTCATCTTGATGTAGAGGGTGCGTCCACTGTGGATGCATCCAATAAATTCTCATCAACCTTATCCTTCTTTGCTTCTAACCAAATCAAGCTCGCATCCTCTAAAGCTTTCACAAACTTGACTTCTCCTTCGGTATCCAATATTGTTTCTTCTGGCTTTTTAGAGCTTTCCTGACTTTTCATCCTTGATCTACAAAACTTTGAGATGTGTCCAGCCTTGTTACAAGAGTGAAAAATTTCTTATATTCCTCGGCGCATTGACATGGGTTACCATTTTACACTGTCTAGCTGAGTGACCTTTATAGTTACATATCTGACATGTAACATTCTGAGAAATTCTTACATTTGACTGGTTCTGATTTCTCTGATTATACTGAGTTTTGTTTTTTTGACTTTTTTTACAATTCATAGCTCTATGACCAAATTTATTGCATGAATAAGAGTAACCATTAAAAGGTCTTACCTCTGTATAGTTCCTTGCTATATTTCCATGCTTGTTACATGCATAACAAGTTTGATCTACTAGCTTGTGCTCATTCTTGGATGGTTCAATATGATCTTTAGTCTGACTTCTAGTCTCCTTAGCATCTGAGGTGTCTTCTGGTGCTTTCATTCTTGCTCGCATGTTGTCAATTTGATTTTTTGCTTCATTGTATCGAATGCAGCTAGTATCTCCTTTAAGTCTTCTTGCATACAACTGAGATTCTATCAAATCAGAACTGGTGCGTAATTTATCAATGTGATTCTTTGCCTCTTTCAATTCAGATTCCAAGCTTTCTTTCCTATTCCTTAGCTCTAAGATTTCCATGTTTTCTTGCCTCAATTCTTCATTGAGTTGAAGGTTCTCTTTGATTAGTTCATCATAGACTTCTTGATTGTTAGTCAGCTTGTCATCCAATTCTTCAATCTATTTTTTTAGGGATGAATTTTCTTCATTTAGCTTCTTGACCATTATCCCTAAATCACTGGTACATAATTCTTTCAAATCCTTTCTTAGCCTTTTGATGACTATTTGAGCATCATTGAATTTTTCTTTTAGTTCTTCAATTTCTTTTTCAGATCTGTCTAGGTCTTCAAGAGCAGCTTCAAGATTTATTTTTAGATGTTTCATTTCTGCTTTGTCCATGATCTCCTCAAGTGGTTAAAATTCTTTGTTGAGGACCAGAGCTCTAATACCAATTGTTAGGAATGGGAACACTGAGAGGGGGGGGGTGAATCGGTGTTCACTGTAATTTATCTTTTTACTTTATTCTTTAAACTAAACTTGAATACTTAAATACTGAAATGAACATCAACATAAACATGAAACATGAAGTCAACACATAAATCCAATATGGTTACGGGGAAACCCAAATAGGTAAAAACCCTGGTGGGAATTGACACCCACTAATATTCTGTACTAGTGTTTTATGATCCTTGCTAGAAGATCCTTAACCCTATTAGGAGTTTCTTTACAATGTGTTTAGTACAGTGACCTTGTCAAGGGTTAGACCCTGTTAGGAGTCTTTTACAATAAACCCTGTTAGGGGTGGGGACGCACTGTCCTAGAGCTCACTGCTCAAGTGGTGAAGGTTGCAACCTTCTGATCTTAGATACACATTATATCTGCTGGATGAACTTTCACTGTGACACTTCTTTTCTAATCAGTTCCTTTGATGCGCTGAAGCTGTGACCTCTTGAAAATATCTAATACATCTTGTCAACTCTTTGCACACTTCTCCTCTGCTTATCTTAACTCTATAATTACTCACATGCATAATTACAATGGTGCATCTAATTTATATGCACATACAAAACAATTAACTAGGTCAGCCCTTTAACCGATTACATACAATGCTTCCAATTGAATTGGCTCAAGCGTGTTTACAAAAAAAGTTAATTACATGTCTAGAACCTAGTTACAATAGGTGCATAGCCTTTACAACATAGAAATATAAACGCTAACCAAAATACTAACAGTCGGCTGCTTGTACTGTTCTTCTCTAGCATTCACTGACTATGTCACTTCAACTACCTATAACTTTGTCATACCTAGATATTTGATCATGAGCTCATAGACTAGCATGAGTACAATCAAACCAAATTATCTTCTAGGGCGCATACCATAACTCGGTCATACACATGTGCGCTGATGCTCTGAACTGCTGGTGCTCTGCTTACTGTCTAGTCTTCTACACTTAAGCCAATTTATGATCATCTCATCAAGTGCGCTGACTCCAAAACATCATATGACTTTGTTGGCATAATGACAACACTATATTAAGTCATATACACCAGTATAGTCAACTTGCCAACAAGGGCATGATGATGAACACAAAGGGAGGCAAGGGGTCTCCTTGTATTAACCCTCTTGATATCTTAAAGAAGCCTTCTGGGATTCCATTAACTAATAAAAAAATTCTAGGTGTTGAAATACATTCATACACCATATATATCCATTGGTTAGAGAAGTCGAAGGCCTTCAAGCATCTACATAAGAATCTATAATCTACTTTATCATAGGATTTCTTAATGTCTAACTTGATCATGATGATAGGAGATTTATTATTTTGAACCATATGAATTTCTTCCTATGCTACGATTATCCCATTCAAAATAGATCTCCCCAGCACAAAGCCTATTTGATCCTCAGATATGATCTCTGGGATTAGGTGTTTTAATCTATTCACCATTTTTTTGTTAGGAGCTTATATATAGTATTATTTAATATTTAATATTAATATTTATTATTTTAAATATTATTTATCAATATTTAAATATTAATAAAATTAATTGATATTAAATATTATTAATTATTAATTATGTTTTATTTAATATATGTATATAATTTTTTTCTTTTGTCATTTTGAGATGAAATATTTTTATATTGGAAAAATTATTTTTAAATGGGAAAATTGTAGGTGGATTATATTTTTAAGTCCAACTGGGATTTTTGGGAAAATAAATTTAAACTATGTTGCATGTTATGGAAAATGTATTTTCTTCTGTGATTGTGGGTTTTATGGGAGGTTTGACATTGCCTATTTTAGGAGTGTTACCAGAGGCTTGGGATTGTGTTTCTGTTAATATTTATATACCTCATGTTGTTGTATTATTTGAATCATATTTTCATTCTAAGATCATGTTTTGTGGACACTGTGAGAGTGTTGTTATGACACTGTGGTTATGTGAGAACCAATGTGTTCCTGTTATATTAAGGAATGATTTGAGGATTATTGTTATCATTTTCTTGTTATCTAGTTTATGACCCTAGATATGATAACTAAGTGTATAGGTGGGGAGTGGTTTGCAACAGGTATCGAGGCCTGCAAGTAGCTGCTAGGATAAATTATTGCAAGTGACTTAATAAAATGATAATGTAATAAAATCTATAAGGATAGAAACATTAATAAGATGTCTGTATTCCTAACCCATGCCTTCAGTGCTAGTACATTCTTGGATGGTTTGTGAAGATTCTTTGGACACATGCATGGACTTGGATATAACATAATTGGTACCTCATATATATGTGAGAATTACTAAAATCACATAGAGTCACTAGGGAGATGGGGTCTTGAGAGACTGCTAGGCTAACTATAGACTTGACTCATGTGATGACACTTCCCCATATGCATCTTAGGTTTCCTACATGTGTTGGTTTCCTCCAGTTGAGTATGTTTTACCTTTGTCATTCTATTTTACCTTTTGAGATAGAGAGATTTTAGGATCCCTTTCTTAGTTTGTACTATGGTTGATTTTGGTGTTTGATATCTGAGTGGGGTTTGTCGTTATCTCCTTAGCATGGTGGGAGTGGGCCATTTATTTTTTGTGAGGTTGGGTGGTAATGATTCTTTTACCATTTGAGATTTTGACATTCATGTACTAGTGCTAGATGATCCTTGTAGTAGTTGTACCTTCTTGGTCATCATTTTTGGAGATGTACTCTTATCTTTCTTATATTATATTCTTGTATCATTGTTTCAGTTACTCTAGAGATATCATATTTTACTTTGTGTTTGATTTTTTTACATACCCCATGACATGTACAAATGATGTCTTTTCATATGGATACCTTATGGTATTGGTTATATCTAGATTTCATTTATAAGAAGTATTTATTTATATTATGTATGGTTATTATATTAGGTAGATTAATTAAAACTTATATAATCTATGTCAAGGAACCCTTGAGATTTGTAATCTATGTTTGAGTCACACTTGTGTGTAATGAGTTGTATTATATTGTATCGCTTCCACATTGTTATACATTGTTGTTTGTAAACTCTTAAGAAAATAATCATTTTCTAAACTTAGTAGCATGTTTGAGGTCGATCTCTCCTGGGTTTCCTGGTGGGGCATTACACTTGGTATCAGAGCCAAAGTTTCTACAATGGGAACTCTGGGAAGTTTGTACACCCATTAGATGTCTAGTAGTTAAAACTTGAAACAAAAAATTAGACAAATTACACTCTTGTATTTCAAACTATTGTTTTATGATTATATATCATGTCTTTATTATTTTGACTTGTTTTGAGATATCATTCTTCTTTTGGATATTGTAGGAAAGATGGTCACTAGGGCTAGATCTATTGCTAGAGGCCACAATGGAGGCTGTGGTAGAGGATGTAGGAGGGGTAGACATCACAACCATCTTGCGAGTCATAGAGCTGAGAGCTTACATGAGGATAATGGTGAATAACATGGTGATTCAAGGAAGCCTAATACTAGGTAGACACTTTAAAATATTCTCAAATGTCTACCCTTTCATAAAAGGGTTGAGAGGGAAGAGGCACACCATTTTGATAATGAGGATAGACAGAGATCTAGGAGTCCTAGGAGAAGGGACACTACCATTGGTCAAGGGGCCACAAAGGCTAATCAGATGAGAGACCTTCTAAGCTCATTACCTCCTCCCTTTGATGGTTTTGGTATTGGTTTTGAGGAAGAGACATGGCTCATTAAATTGGATCAATGTTTTTATATGTAACAATTTGATACCAATGTTAGGGGGAGGTGTTCTATCATGAACCTCAAAGGTTTTTCAGCTACTTGGTGGATAATAGAATAACATAAACTTGAGCTTAGCATGGATATTGTCACCTGGGAGTTTTTTCTTGAGATCTTTTGGGAACACTTTCTATCTGATCAATGAAAATAACAATGCGTAGATGAGTTCCATAATTTGTGGCAATTATCTATAACTGTCCAAGATTATGAGCATTGTTTCTTCAAGCTCAATCCTTATGAAGGTTTTGGTGATAAGTCAACATTGATGGTACAACATTTCATTAGGGGGATTAATGGTCACATAATTAGGGGAGTTAAGGTTTTCAAAACTGAGACCCTCAAGGAGGTGATCATTAAGGCTACCTTGGTGGAGGGAAATCTAGCTTGGGGTCACATGGTGGTTTGATGGGTGCTCAACCTAGTGGTCTTGCACCTTTGGGATCAGTCTCAAGGAGCTAGGACCAACAAAAGAAGGGATTCTCTTCTCCATCTCATGGGGGTAGTTCTTAGTCTAAGAAATTCTATAACACTCATCACATCAAGCATCATTCACCTAGTCAACCTACTCAAAGTTTTCATTAGGGGGTTAGTAGAGGTAGTTTCCAGCAATCTAGTGTAACTTTAGCTGAGAGAGGTTTTGGTGGAGATTTTTTTTCTTTCTTTTGAACAATATGGTCATAAAGAAACCAATTGTCCCTAGCGTTCAACATAGATTTCAGGAAAGGGGCCAATAACTTATGAGCCTATAGTTGAAGATGCTGGTAGATCCCATAAGGTGTTTGCAATAGGGAATGATCCTCAGAGCTCAAACCATATAGTAGGAAAGAGTCCAATGGGACCCACAAATTAGTTCTTATTTAACTTGGTACCTGATGTAATGCGATTTATGGGACTTATATCCCTATTTATTTGTAGGCTTCTAGGAGTAAGCCTAATTCTAGTGAGGGTGGATGTAGTACCCACCCATAGTTTTATTTTTAGTTTATTTTTCCAAACTCTTTTAGGCCACTTTTATGTATGTGTTGATTATTTTAGTGATATTTAGATTATTGATGTATGAATTTTTGTTAAGTTGATTTATTATGAGCCTTTGGATAGTGTGTTATATCATGTGTTTGTAGTTAGATGAGTATGGTTATTCTCATGTCAATTTAAATACTTATGAAGATGTATATGTTATGGTTATTTCATGATGGTGATCTATATGTTAGGATGTGATTTACATTTATAGTTTTACCGAATGCATACTTGCATGTGTATGGTTGGTGTGTATGTTTTATATTTCTAATTGATGTGCCTAATTTTCTTGAGGGATGGAGTTGTAGTTACTTTCTTGCGAGATATACATGAGCATTCGATCCTCACCAATGATTGTTAAATATATTTATACATGTATGTACATGCTCATCTTTTATGTATGATTTTAGGTATTGGACATCAAATTCCTTGAATTTTTAGGATGAGCATGCCCTATCACAATATCTCAATGGTAAGAGAGGGGAGATAACATACAAATCCAATCCAAACCCAAGCCATTTATTGTCTTGAATTAAGAGACAAGTATCTAATTGAGTTTCCTGTCTGAATTCGTCAAGGTGACATGAATTGTGAACCCCTTTCCTTGAGTATATTTTTGTGTTTTTGGGTTTAGTCAATTCTTTCTCATGTTGTCATGATATATGGTTTGATGTGATTTTATGTTATTATGGTTAAGTGATTTATGGGGTTGATTATGTGAATAAATAATTAAATCTTATTAAATATAAAAATATTAATATGAGGGTATTTAATTAATGAGAATTAATTAAATAAATTTATTAAGTAAAAAGACTTAATTTAAAAAGTCTAATTTTGTGAATGAAGGATTTAAATATTTTTTTATTTTTAGACAAGGTGGAAATACCACTTAATATTTTTTTTTTAATTTTTAGACAAGGTGGAAATACCACTTAATATATTTTATTAATAATATATTTTTACAAATTGGTTAAGTGAGATCTCCCAGAGAAAAGAACCAGTGAAGAAAAACTTTGTTCATTTCCCATCAAAATATGAATACAAGTTTCTGGTCCAAGCTAGATACCAAATAGAAATCTGACTAAGGAGCATGCAAGCTCATTCAAAGTGAATACCAAAATACATTTTACAATAGCAGAATATGAACAAAGTATACATATGAGATTTCCCTATAGTCGGAGACATGAGAGAAACTCCAAATAGAAAACTGCCACGATGACCATTAGATGAAAAATCCATCAATATGAACCAAAACTGACCTGCAACCAAAAAATACCTGCAACTAGAATATGCATAAAAGAACAAAATATATATATATATAAAAGAAGAGCATTATACTTCCACCATAGAAGAATATTAATGTATCATCTTAAAATGGAAGCACTTCCATGTTAAGAGTGTTTATCCCTCTAAGTAAGTGGTCTAGGGTCATGTTAAGTGCCTTGATTGAGTCTTTGCATGTATCTAGCTATTTCCCCCCTGTTCTGCTTCTCTCCCCCTCATTTCCAGCCTTTTCTGACAGTTTTCTCTGAGAATCTAGAGTTTTTGACTATCAGGGTCAAAGATGACTTGGTAGGGTCAAGGATGGCCTAGACCCCGACCTAGATTAGTGATGACCTTGACCATGACCTAGGTCAGAGTCTACCTCGTCCCTAATCCCAGGTCCAATTTTTAGATTTCAAGAGTTACGGGATGTCAGGCTTTGAAAAGTTTCTTTTTCCCACTTTCGAGTCGGCCATTTCAGGTTTTGAAATCGTAAATCCTTAAATTGCATTTAATTTTGGGTTATTTCTAGGGGTTAAGGTTAATTGGGATTTAATTCCCCAATGTCGGCCTTGTCTAGAGGTTTGTGCCCTAGATCACTATAAAAGGAAGCCTTCCTCTCTCATTTTGTCCATCAAGTTTTTGAGAACAAGCGACCAAGCAATTTCATGATCAAGCTCTCAAGTGAAAGCAAGAAGGAGAAGGAAAGAAAGCAAGCATTCATTCATCTTCAAGCCTAGCATTTAAGTTTTCAAGCATTCAAGCATCCATCAAGGAGATCCATTGTTAGGTATTGAAGAATTCAATCTCTTTGGAGCCCCCTTGAAGATTTCTCCATCCACATTCATCCAAGCTTCTTCCTATGCAAAGATCCATTCAAGATTGGTGTTGAAGATCTAATGCCATTGATTTGAGACATCCTACATTTATTCTACATTCATTTTGGTACCCATACTATTTCATCTCATTCATTTTGGTTAACTCGACATACTTACCCTCTTTTCTTTTGTCGAATTAGATGCCCTATTGCATTTTGTGGTGTTAGATTTCCTTTTATATTATCTTGTTGGTGTTAGATTTCTCTTTTATGTTAAATATTGCATGCTAATTATATTTCTTGCTTTTACATTTCAAAAATACAAAAAAATTGCAAAATTTCTTTCAAAATAAAAAAATATTCATGCTTTATGTTTTCTTAGTTTAGTTCACTTGCATCGAATTGGTTTATGAGCTTTACTACTTCTAGTCCTACTTTAGATGAACTCATAGACTTATGGGTGCTAGTGATCCCGAGTCTTCCTCTCCTTTCCATAGGATCTTGAATCATAATTTGATTCTTCATGATTCTAATCCTATTATGGAGCAAAAATCTTCTCACTCATCTCATGATGAGGATGATGCTTTAAGAGTTCCTCCTGAATAAGTCCCAAAAATTTCAACTGAACTTGATAAAATGGGTAATTGGATTATTCAAGAAAACCATAATCAAGATTCTATTCTAGCTATAGAGGCTCTTAATAAAGTTCTTCATGATAGTGATGAAGGTGTTAATCTTCTTTGTGGTATTACTCACCTCGTGTATTCAAATGTTAAACCTTTAGCTCAAGAAGCTCAAGATTTAGGGTTGATTCCTACTATCACTAGTGTAGAACCTTCTTCTATTCCTTTATCTAGTGTTCCTACCTATACTCCTTCTTTGGTGATTGTGACAGTTCCCTCTGTTCCTATGAGTGTTCCCTCTGTGTCTCTTCTTACATCACAACCTTGTTATCATAGTGTTCCTTTTACATATTCCAATCCACTTCCAACTCTAGTTCCAAGTGTTCCTCCAGTTGTGTCTTCCATTCCTGCAGCTTCATACACTTTACCTAGTGTTTCTAATGTTGCTATTCCTCCTATTTCCTCGAATGATTCAACAATCATCAGTTTGGCTCAAATTGTGTCATCCTTACAATAACAAATTGCTTCCTTAACTCAAAACAAGTTTAGCATTCCTACATGTGACATGGGAAGTCCTTTGTCCCCAGATATCATTTGTACTCCTATTCCTCAGCAAGTTTACATTCCCAGTCTTGAGAATTAAAATGGAAAAGGAGACCCCGTTCATCATGTTAAGACATTTCAAATCCTTTGTAGTGATTATGCTCATGACCATAGGATTTTAGCCAAACTATTTGCTAGAACTTTTCATGACAAAGCCTTACAATGGTATTGGTCCTTGGCTTCTTATTCTATTGATTCATTTCCACAACTTGCCAATGCTTTTATTCAACAGTTTCAAAACAACATTGGCCCGCAAGTGTCTTTGATTGATTTGATGCATTGTAAACAAAGTGCTAAGGAAAAATTGACTGAATTTATTGGTAGATTTAAGCATTTGCATGCTCAAATTTCCTATTTGGTTCCTGATATTGATATTCAACATATGGTTATTTGAAATTTGCAAATGGATATTAGAGATAAGATTTTGCTTACTGAATTTACCTCTTTTCAACAACTTTATGCAGCACTTCATCATTATCAATTACAAGTGAGTCAATTTGAGAGCACCACTCTAATGACTCCTGTTGATAAGAGTGATTACTCCTAATCCAAAAAAATTTAAAAAATTCAACAACTATGTCAAGATAAACAAACAAGCAAATGCAGTTGTTGATCAAGTTGCTGTTGCATCTCATAATGCCACTTTTGCATCCATTTCTTTTTGATTATATCCTACGTTTAATCCTCTTTCTAAATCTTTACATTCTATTATGAATAGATTCTTATCTACTAATATGATTACTTTACCTCCTATTTGACCTCTTTTACCTGCTATGATTGCATCTAAATCTTTTTGTCAATATCATCGTCAAAATGGTCATGATATTGAGAAATGATATTCTTTAAAACATAAGGTTCAAGACTTAATTGATTCTAATGCCTTATCTGTCGACAATCTTGATGGTAGTGGGAACAAATCTGTCTCTCCTCCTAATCAAAACCTTCAAATCTATACCAATCCTTTACCCATGCATGATACTAATACCGTTGCTTAACCATCTTCTATGGAGATTGTGTATCATTCAAAGATGGATGATCTTAATCACATTGTTAATCAAGTGGATCACGTTGGTCAATTTGTATCTCCACCTCAAGGTCAACCTTAGATTCAACCTCAAGTTCAATCTCAACCTCAACCAAAACCTAAGCCTAAATTGAAAACTCAGCCTAAACCTCAACAACAACCTAAGAATAAAAGACCTTGGGAACTTTTTATTACTTTCGATGATTTTGAGACTATTAAAGCTCTTGATGGTCCCCTTTATATTTATGCTAGGATTTCTTAGATACCTACTCGTGGTTGTCATGTTGATCCTACATCCTTAGTCAATGTTATTACTGAAGAAAATCTTTTTATGAAAAATTTGCAACGTGATTCTTATGACAGATTTGATGTGTATTTTCAAACTTGTAATGGTTTTAATTATCCATCATTTGGTTCTATTAACTTACCAGTTGAACTTTGTGGTAAAACTATGAACACTACTTTTTTTGTTGTTCCTACTTCTAATTAGTTTCAAGTTAAGCTTGGTTTGCCATGGTTAAATGCTATGCATGCTGTTGCTTCACCTATGCATAAATGTCTTAAAATTATTCATGATGAAGAAGTGAAGATGATTAATCATAGTTTATATCAACCTTCTAGGCCCAGGGATTGTGCTACTATTGACTTCTTTTGGCCTTCATTACCTAATTCATGTCCTTCTCGACCTGATAATCTTTTCCACTCATATCAAGCCTATAAGCATCATAAGATTCTAGAATTAAGTGTATCTCTAATGAATCTTAATCATGGTCTTTTTCCTAAACCTTCTATACCTTCTTTATCTATGGCTTCTACATTTGTTAATCAACCTCCTAATGTTGCTTGTCCGACTATTGATAATCCTATTAATCTTCCTAAAGAACCTGTAAAGGATCTGATAGTTGTTCCTCCTAGTTCTCAACATTTTTCAAGTAAAGATAAATGTAATCGATCTGATAATGAACACCATAAAAAGTGTCATGCTCATGCTAAGGATGGTAATTCTGTTATTTCAAATTCTTTACTTTCTTTTGATCAATCTATGCATGATGTGTTAGAAGAAGTTAATGCTAATGATGTTAAGATGCATGATTATGATGATTCTATTCATATCTTAGATCCTATTTTTATTAATTTGGATGATGAAGACACTCTTGATGATGTTAATGATGAATATGAGACTATTGACATTGACATTGATTTACCTAATATGCTTTCATCACAATTGACAATTACATCTAGTATCGAACATCATGATTCTCAAGAGGATCCTTGTTTGGAAATGGCTATCATTCCTACTATGTTGGATATAGTCCCTCTTGTGAGTTACTCACCTTCCCTAAATGATATAGAATGAGATGGGGAGAGTAGGTGGCACACTTGATTAGCTTGTTCTTCATGGTAGCCTTTTTTGTGTGTTTTCCTGTCATACTATGCTTCTCCCATGATGTGTTTGCTAAATGTTGTTAGATTCTTTTATATGACCCTTGTTACTATGTTGGTGCAAGGTGATAAAGGAATCAAACTTGTTTTACAATTCCTCTATATGTATCTTTATTCTTCCATGTGTTGGTTCATGTTATGTTGTACCTATGCTATTATTTGTAAATGTATCCTTGTGTAATCTACTTGGATTTGAGATGTGGTAGCACTGATTCTTTTTGGTCTCCATGACATGGTTTGAAAAGATTCTTCTTCATATCTCTTATGTGATCTTTCCTCCTTTGTGATTGTAGTTCTACTTTCTTTGGGGAATTATGTCAATTCATTTGCAATAATATCATATATATATTATTTTATGATCATACTGACCCCATGATAGGTAGATCCCTTCTGTGTTCTCTATATGTTTATGTGGTATTTCCCTTGAGTTGTCTTTGTTTGGGGGCATCTCGTAGTGGAAACGTAATCAGTGGAGTTGTTTATGTTTCCTTTAAATCTATTGCTCCTGTTAAAGTGTTAGCAATGACTTTAACATGGCGACATACGCTCTGCTCACCTATTGCACACACACACTTTTCGATACACATATATTATTTTTCAAGATACTTTTCTCCCTTTTTGGATTAGCGACTAATCCTTAAAGCATGGATTTATATTTTAGGATCTCTTGATCCCTCCAAATTCAAATTTTTGATCCCTTAAGGTCAGAGGTGTCCTTAAGACTGGATCTCTTTTTCTTTTGGTTTTACTCTTATGGAATAGAATATTCCTAAGGGTGAATCCTTGATGGGTTGAATAGTGAGTAGCCACATTCACTAGGTGGTACAATTCCATCTTTCCAATTGCATAATTTCCTTATTTAGTTCACAATGGGACATAAGTTCTCATTGGGTGAGATAATCACACACACACACACACTCTCTCTCTGTCTAGAGATGTCTCTCTTATTGTGATCTTGTAGTTGACAAAGACTTGAGTCCCTGGGGGTTTGAGGTTCCCTTTTTCCCTTTCATTATGATAAGATTATCTTTCCATTATGATCTCCTTTACCAAGAGTTTGCATCGAGTCCATACTCTTGCTAAAGTGGGGGCTTAATGTATCATCTTAAAATGGAAGCATTTCCATGTTAAGAGAATTTAACCCTCTGAGTAAGTGGTCTAGGGTCATGTTAAGTTCCTTAATTAGGTCTTTGCATGTATCTGGCTATTTCCCCCCTGTTCTACATCTCTCCCCCTCATTTATAGCCTTTTTCTTATAGTTTTCTTTGAGGATCTAGAGTTTTTGATTGTCAGGGTCAAAGATGATCTGGTAGGGTCAAGGAAGACCTAGAACCCAACCTAGGTCAGGGATGACCTTGACCCTAACCTAGGGTGGAGTCTACCTCATCCCTGATCCCAAGTACAATTTTTAGATTCTGTGAGTTACGGGATGCTAGGCTTCAAAAAGTTTCTTTTTCCCACTTTCGGGTCGACCATTTCGGGTTTTAGAATGGTAAATCCTTAAATTGAATTTAATTTGAGTCCATTTCTAGGGGTTAAGGTTAATTGGGATTTAATTCCTTAATGTCGGCCTTCTCTAGAGTTTTGTGCCCTAGATCACTATAAAAGGAAGCCTTCCTCTCTCATTTTGTCCATCAAGTTTTTGAGAACAAGCGACCAAGCAATTTCATGATCAAGCTCTAAAGTGAAAGCAAGAAGGAAAAGGAAAGAAAGAAAGCATTGATTCATCTTCAAGCCTAGAATTTACGTGTTGAAGCAGTCAAGCATCCATCAAGGAGATCCATTGTTAGCTATTGAAGGATTCAATCTCTTCGGAGCCCCCTTGAAGATTTCTCCATCCACATTCATCCAAGCCTCTTCCTATGCAAAGATCCATTCAAGATTGGTGTTGAAGATCTAATGCCATTGATTTGAGACATCCTACATTCATTCTACATTCATTTTGGTACCCATACTATTTCATCACATTCATTTTGGTGAACCTGACATACTTACCCTCTTTTCTTTTGTCGAATTAGATGCCCTATTGTATTTTGTGGTGTTAGATTTCCTTTTATATTATCTTGTTGGTGTTAGATTTCTCTTTTATGTTAAATATTGCATGCTAATTATATTTCTTTCTTTTACATTTCAAAAATACAAAAAAATTGCAAAATTTCTTTCAAAATACAAAAATATTCATGCTTTATGTTTTCTTAGTTTAGTTCATTTGCATCAAATTGGTTTATGAGCTTTACTACTTCTAGTCCTACTTTAGATGAAGTCGTAGACTTATGGGTGCCTGTGATCCTGAGTCTTCCTCTCCTTTCCTTAGGATCCTGAATGATAATTTGATTCTTCATGATTCTAATCCTATTATGGAGCAAAATTCTTCTCACTCATCTCATGATGAGGATGACGCTTTAAGAGTTCCTCTTGAACAAGTTTAAAAAATTTCAACTAACCTTGATAAAATGGGTAATTGGCTTATTCAAGAAAACCATAATCAAGATTCTATTCTAGCTATAGAGGCTCTTAATAAAGTTCTTTGTGATAGTGATCAAGGTGTTAATCTTCTTTATGGTATTACTCACCTCGTGCATTCAACTATTAAACCTTTAGCTCAAGAAGCTCAACATTTTGGGTTGATTCCTCCTGTCACTAGTGTAGAACCTTCTTCTATTCCTTTATCTAGTGTTCCTACCTATACTCCTTCTTTGGTGACTATGATATTTCCCTCTATTCCTATGATTGTTCCCTCTGTGTCTCTTCCTACATCACAACCTTGTTATCATAATGTTCCTTTTACTTATTCCAATCCACTTCCAACTATAGTTCTAAGTGTTCCTCCAGTTGTGTCTTCCATTCCTATAGATTCTTACACTTTACCTAGTGTTTCTAATGTTTCTATTCCTCCTATTTCCTCTAATGATTCAACAATAATCAGTTTGGCTCAAACTGTGTCATCCTTACAATAAAAACTTGCTTTCTTAACTTCAAACAAGTTTAGCCTTCCTACATGTGACATGGGAAGTCCTTTGTACCTAGATATCATTCATAATCTTGTTCCTCAGCAATTTGATATGCCTCATCTTGAGAATTACAATGGAAAAGGAGACCCCGTTCATCATGTTAAGACATTTCAAATCCTTTGTAGTGATTATGCTCATGACCATAGGATTTTAGCCAAAATGTTTGCTAGAACTTTCCATGACAAGGCCTTACAATGGTATTGTTCCTTGGCTCCTTATTCTATTAATTCATTTCCAAAACTTTCCAATGCTTTTATTCAACAGTTTGAAAACAACATTGGCCTGCAAGTGTCTTTGACTGATTTGATGCATTGTAAACAAAGTGCTAAGGAAAAATTGATTGAATTTATTGGTAGATTTAAGCATTTGCATGCTCAAATTTCCTATTTGGTTCCTGATATTGATATTCAACATATGTTTATTTCTATTTTGTAAAATGATATTAGAGATAAGATCCTGCTTACTGAATTTACCTCTTTTCAACAACTTTGTGCATCACTTCATCATTATCAATTACAAGTGAGTCAATTTGAGAGGACCACTCCAATGGCTCCTATTAATAAGAGTTATGCTACTCCTAATCCAAAAAAATTTAAAAAATTCAACAACTATGTCAAGATAAACAAACAAGAGAATGCAGTTGTTGATCAAGTTGCCGTTGCATCTCTCAAAGCCACTTCTGCATCGACCACTGCTTTTTGATTAAATCATATGTTTACTCTGCTTTCTAAATCTTTACATTCTATTATGAATAGATTATTACCTGCTAATATGATTACTTTACCTCCTATTTGACCTCTTTTACCTGCTACGATTGCATCTAAATCTTTTGTTCCTAAAGATTTTTGTCAATATCATCATCAGAATGGTCATGATACTGAGAAATGTTATTCTTTAAAACATAAGGTTCAAGACTTAATTTATTCTAATGCCTTATCTATTGATAATCTTGATGGTAGTGGGAACAAATCTATCTCTCCTCATAATCAAAACCTTGAAATCTATACCAATCCTTTACCCACGCATGATACTAATACCATTGCTCAGCCATCTTCTATGGAGATTGTGTATGATTCAAAGATGGATGATCTTAATCACATTGTTAATCAAGTGGAGCATGTTGGTCAATTTGTATCTCCACCTCAACGTCAAACTCAGATTCAACCTTAAGTTCAATATCAACCTCAACCAAAACCTTAGCCCTAATTGAAAACTCAGCCTAAACCTCGACAAAAACCTAAATATAAAAGACCTTGGGAACTTTTGATTACCTTTGATGATTCTGAGACTATTAAAGCTCCTGATGGTCCCCCTTATATTTATGCTAGGATTTCTCAGATACCTACTCGTGGTTGTCATGTTGATCCTACATCCTTAGTCAATGTTATTACTGAAGAAAATCTTTTTATGAAAAATTTGCAACGTGATTCTTATGATACATATGATGTGTATTTTAAAACTTGTAATGATTTTGTTTATCCATCATTTGGTTCTATTAAATTACTGGTTGAACTTTGTGGTAAAACTGTGAACACTAGTTTTGTTGTTGTTCCTACTTCTGATCAGTTTCAAGTTAAGCTTGGTTTTCCATGATTAAATGCTATGCATGCTATTGCTTCACCTATCCATAAATGTCTTAAAATTATTCATGATGAAGAAGTGAAGATGATTAATCATAGTTTATATCAACCTTCTAGGCCCAGGGATTGTGCTACTATTGACTTCTTTTGGCCTTCATTACCTAATTCATGTCCTTCTCGACCTGATAATCTTTTCCACTCATATCAAGCCTATAAGCATCGTAAGATTCTAGAATTAAGTGTACCTCTGATGGATCTTAATCATGGTATTTTTCCTACACCTTCTATACCTCCTTTATCTATGGCTTCTACATCTATTAATCAACCTCCTAATGTTTTTTGTCCGACTGCTGATAATCCTATTAATCTTCCTAAAGAACCTGTGAAGGATCCGATAGTTGTTCCTCCTAGTTCTCAACATATTTCAAGTAATGAAAAATGTAATCGATCTTCTAATGAACACTGTAAAAAGTGTCATGCTCATGCTAAGGATCATAATTCTATTATTTCAAATTCTTTACCTTCTTTTGATCAATCTATGCATGATGTGTTAGAAGAAGTTAATGCTAATGATGTTAAGATGCATGATTATGATGATTCTATTCATATCTTAGATCCTATTTTTATTAATATGGATGAAGAAGCCACTCTTGATGATGTTAATGATGAATATGAGACTATTGACATTGAAATTGATTTACCTAATATGCTTTCATCACAATTGAAAATTACACCTAGTATCGAACATCGTGATTCTCAAGAGGATCCTTGTTTGGAACTGACTATCATTCCTACTATGTTCGATATGGTCCCTCTTGTGAGTTACTCAGCTTCCCTAAATGATATAGAATGAGATGGGGAGAGTAGGTGACATGATTGATTAGCTTGTTCTTCATGGTAGCCTTTGTTGTGTGTTTGTCTATCGTACTATGCTTCTCCCATGATGTGTTTGCTAAATGTTGTTAGATTCTTTTATATGACCCTTGTTACTATGTTGGTGCAAGGTGATAAAGGAATCAAACCTATTGTACAATTCCTCTATATGTATCTCTATTCTTCCATATGTTGCTTCATGTTATGTTGTACCTATGCTATTATTTATAAATGTATCCTTATGTAATTTTCTTGGATTCGAGACGTGGTAGCACTGATTCTTTTTGGTCTCCATGACATGTTGCGAAAATATTCTTCTTTGTATCTCTTATGTGATCTTTTCTTCTTTGTGATTTTAGTTCTACTTTCTTTGGGGAATGGTGTCAATTCATTTGCAATAATATCATATATATATTATCTTATGATCATACTAACCCCATGACAGGTAGATCACTTCTGTGTTCTCTGTATGTTTATGTGGTATTTCCCTTGAGTTGTCTTTGTCTGGGGGCATCTCGTAGTGGAAATGTAATCAGTGGAGGTGTTTATGTTTCCTTTAAATCCATTGCTCCTGTTAAAGTGTTAGAAATGACTTAACATGGGGGCATACGCTCTGCTCACCTATTGTACACACACACTTTTCGATACAAATATATTATTTTTCAAGATACTTTTCTCTCTTTTTGGATTAGAGACTAATCCTTAAAGCATGGATTTATATTTTAGTATCTCTTGATCCCTCCAGTTTCAAATTTTTGATCCCTTAAGGTCGGAGGTGTCCTTAATACTGGATCTCTTTTACTTTTGGTTTTACTCTTATGGAATAGAATATTCCTAAGGGTGAATCCTTGATGGGTTGAATAGTGAGTAGCCACATTCACTAGGCAGTTCAATTCCATCTTTCCAGTTGTGCCATTTCCTTGTTTAGTTCACAATGGGATATAAGTTGTCATTGGGTGAGATAATCACACACACACACACACACACACTCTCTCTCTCTCTCTCTCTAGAGATGTCTCTCTTATTGTGATCTTGGAGTTGACAAAGACTTGAGGCCCTAGGGGCTTGAGGTTTCCTTTGTCTATTTGATTATGATAAGATTATCTTTTCATTATGATCTCCTTTACCAAGAGTTTGCATCGAGTACATACTCTTGCTATAGTGGGGGCTTAATGTATCATCTTATAATGGAAGCACTTCCATGTTAAGAGAATTTAGCCCATCGACTAAGTGGTCTGGGGTCATGTTAAGCACCTTGATCAGGTCTTTGCATGTATTTGGCTATTTTCCCCCTATTCTGCTTCTCTCCCCCTCATTTATAGCCTTTTTCTTATAGTTTTCTTTGAGGATCTAGAGTTTTTGACTGTCAAGGTTAAAGACAACCTGGTAGGGTCAAGGATGACCTAGACCCAGACCTTGGTTAGGGACAACCTCAACCCTAAGCTAGGGTGGAGTCTACCTCATCCCTAACCCCAGTTCCAATTTTTAGATTGCAGGAGTTACGGGATGTCGGGCTTTGTAAAGTTTCTTTTTCTCGCTTCCAGGTTGGCCATTTCGGGTTTTAGAATGGTAAATCCTTAAATTTCATTTAATTTGAGTCCATTTCTAGGTGTTAAGGTTAATTGGGATTTAATTCCCAAATGTCAGCCTTCTCTAGAGGTTTGTGCCCTAGATCACTATAAAAGGAAGCCTTCCTCTCTCATTTTGTCCATCAAGTTTTTGAGAACAAGCGACCAAGCAATTTCATGATCAAGCTCTAAAGTGAAAGCAAGAAGGAAAAGGAAAGAAAGCAAGCATTCATTCATCTTCAAGCCTAGAATTTATGTGTTCAATCATTCAAGCATCCATCAAGGAGATCCATTGTTAGCTATTGAAGGATTCAATCTCTTTGGAGCCCCCTTGAATATTTCTCCATCCACATTCATCCAAGCCTCTTCCTATGCAAAGATCCATTCAAGATTGGTGTTGAAGATCTAATGCCATTGATTTGAGACATCCTACATTCACTCTACATTCATTTTTGTACCCATACTATTTCATCTCATTCAATTAACCATGATACATTTCTTCTTAAGCAATTCTAAATAAGTTTGGGAAGCTCGTCAACTCACAACCTAACCGAGAGGAATCGATATGAAATTTATCACAACCAAAGTTAGCAAGGTAGTCTGTTAATGTATTTCCTTCCCAATATACATGTGATATGATGGGGTACTCAAATGAATCTAGAAGAGCCCAAATTTTCTCAAGAATGTATTTGAAATGTTAGTTATCAACTTTCCTTGCTTTGCAAGCATTAATGACAATGAAAAAATTACCTTCAATATGAAGGTGCTTTAGATTCAAGTTTTTTGCCATAATGATGCCTTCCAAAAGAGCACATGCCTCTACCATATTGTTTTTTTCAAGAGAAATTGACATAAGTTTCTATGCCAATATAGCACCCAAATTATAATGAAAAACTACCCCTATTTCGGAATCACTAGGATTTCCATGAGAGGATCCATCAAAATTTAATTTTCAAAAAGGAGGATTAGGAGGATGCCATTTAATTGATCTTCTATCGACCATAGATTTTTGAACCTGTGGAAATATAGGTGATAGAGGAATAATGATACCTTTCCAAGAAGAAACCATAAAATTGTCCCAAGTAGAAAACTATGAGTTATGATTAAAATATTTTTGAACTTGAGCATTACTTGTTCATAAATAATTTTTTCAAGAATAACAAGAATAAATGACAACTGTAAAGACTCACCTCTAAAGATACTCTTATTGCATTCCAACCAAATGGACCAAATGACTCAAGATGGAACAATAAACTACAGACACACAAATGGGGAAGAAGAATAAAAGGTTGGCCAAGACTGGAACATGTCCCATAAAGAAAAAGGAAAGTAAATGAGAGGGAAAGCTTCTGAAGAAAAAAATGCCAATAATTTATAGAAAAGTCATAATGAAGAAAAAGGTGGTTAACATCCTCAAGATTATTACCACAAAGAACACACGGAAATGGAGATGCAATATTGAATTTGGCTAAGTGGTCACTAGTCCAAATTCTGTTATGCAAATCCAACCAAGAAAAATATCCATCTTTAGGAAAAATTGAATTGTTCCAACAAAAAATAATAGCATGATGATAAGATTGATGATTAGCCATTTGTTGAACAACAAGATTTCCTTCCTTAAATGAATACTTCCCTATTTCAGAAGGACACCATACAAGTTGATCTTTGGAATTAGAAAGAAAAATAACTCGATCTTGTAAGATGGATTTGAAAGAATGAATTTCTTGTGAATATGATAGGAGGAAAGAAGAATCCTTCCAAGAAACCTTATGGGAAAAAAAATCCACACTATCCACATAATAAACCAACCTAACATCCCACAAATGTGAAAGCATAACATAAACAAATGCAAGGGAGTTAGACTGAGAGAGAGGGGGAAACCCATTCCAAGAATCCTTCCAAAAAAGAACATCCTCCCCTGAATGAACCTACCAAGAGAGGAAATTGGAAACCACTTCTCGACAAGAAATCATGAAATTCCAAATGGAAGACCCTTTAGGAGGATTATAAATAGTGAAAATCCTTGCAGGGTTTTGGGAATCTAAATATTTAACCTGCATAATCTAGCACCACAAATATTGAGGCTTGGTAACATGGCCCAAACCAATTTACCACTAAAATATATATTTCTTTTGGATAAGTCTTGAATCACAGCCCCACCAGCCTTCTTGGAGAGGGAGATTTTGTCAAGAGAAATCAATGAAATCTTTTTCTCCTCAGTCATGTTATTATTCCAAAGGAAGGAGTGAATAATTTTTTCAATTTGATTAATGACAGATCTAGGAGCACGCATAATTGAAATGTAGTAATTAGGTATAGAAAACAAAACTATTTTGACTAAAAGAATCTGACTTGAAAGGGACAACCATCTTTCTTTCCAAGCATAAATATGAGACTTTAATATCTCAATGACAAAATTCCCAAAATAAGGTTTGACATATCCCATGAAGAAATGAATCCCTAAGTATGTTGAAGGAAGAAAATCAATAGGGAATCCTAAGAGATTGAAAATTCTATCAGCCACCACCCGAGGAGTGTTAAAAATGAAGATTTTAGACTTATGAGGGCTAATTTGTTGACCTGAACTAGTAGTGTAAGTATCCAAAATGAACTTGATATGTTTGGCTTCTTGAAAAGTAGAATACCCAAATAGAAATGTATCATCAACAAAAAAATTATGAGTAACAAAGATATCTGAATTAGGAATTGAAACCCCTTTTGAGAAACCCAATTCCCTTTCCTTTGAAATCAACCAGTTGAAAGCTTCTGCTATGATAATAAATAAGAAGGGAGATAAAGGGTTTCCTTGCCTTACACCTTGAGAAGAGGAAAAGAAACTAGAAGGGGCCCCATTAATTATGATAGAAAAAGAAGCCAAATAGATACAATTCTTAATCCATTTGCACCATGAAATAGAAAAGCCAATTTTTTGCAGGACTTTAAATAAAAAATTCCAACTTCATAATAAGCCTACATCATGTCCAGCTTAATGACAAAAGATGGAATATTGGATGAATTAATGGAATGTAAAGTCTCATGACCAACAATTGCACCCTCATGGGTTTCTCTACCTGGGACAAAACCCCCTTGTTGGGGAGAAATAATATGAGGGAGAAGTAGTTTCAGCCTTAAATAAATAGCCTTAGAGAAGATTTTTTAAATAGAATTGCACAAGGAAATGGGTCTAAAATCAGCAAAGGTATGAGGGTTCTTAGACTTTGGAATCAGAGCAATAGAGGTGACATTAAAGTTTTTAAGAACATACCCACCCCTTCTGGATTCTTCCAAAGCCATTAATAAATCAAATCCAATGAAATGCCAACACTTCTGAAAAAAGAGAATGGTAAACCCATCAGGTCCTGGGGCCTTATCATGAGCCATGGAGAAACAGCTGAATGAAGTTCATCTAAAGAAAAGGACCTCATAAGAAATGCGTTATCCTCCTGGGTCACAAGGGGAAAAATAGAATACAAAGAAAATCCAAATGGTGATTCATAGATGGAGTAGAAGGAGACAATAATTCCTTAAAAAAGGAAACACCTTCCTCTCTAATCTGCTGATCTATATTTAGAATATTCCCAGATTTAGAATCCTTCATACTAAAAATTATAGAAGCAACTTTTTTAATCTTAGCTGCATTCTGGAAAAAACTCATGTGCCTATCACCTTCCTTAAGCCAAACCTCATGAGACTTTTGTTGCCAGTAAATTTCTACCCAAGAACACAAGACTTCCCAATAAGCTTGTAAATAATTATTAAATCTAAAATTTAAATTTAAAAGCATAATTAATGAATTGATATTTAATTATCAATTTCATAGTTATTAATATGTTAAAAAATAGTTGTTGTTAATAAATGATTAATATGCAATTTAAGTTGCACATTCAATTTAATAAAATTGAATTAGGAATTTAAGTTAAATTTGATTAAAGAGATGATAATTGAAAAGTGCATATGTTATTATTAAAATTATAATTAATCATGTAGAAGAGTTTGATAAAAACAAGGTTAGGAAGTTGAGTTCTAATTTTCTGATTAGGAGTTGCATGCTTGAGTTCCGTATGTTGGGTTTTCTGTATCAAAGGTTTTTGGGTTATTATTTTTTAAAAAAGAGGTTTTTGCAAGTTTTGGTCTGGTTTTGAAGTTAAAGAAATTTTTGAAAGTGTGGAGTATTTTTAATTTTTTATTGTTCATTTGTTCCAGACCAACTAGTGGAATTTAGGTAGGGTTTGAAACCTATGTGTTATTCATTTCTTTTAAAAAGCTTGTTTGCATCATGTTTGCTAGATTTATGAGGGTTTTGAAAATTTAACGTTTCATAGAATTATTGTTTGGGATTTTGGTTTGATAAAAATTCTGGGTATTGTTGTGAGAATAAAATTTTTAGTATTTATTTGTACGAATATGGGCATAGGGGTTTAAATTTGCATTTGGGCATAATCAATTTCTATGATATTAAAGAAAAATAAATATGTAAAATTTTCCTATAAGGTTTGGAAAACCTATCAGAATTTATATATATACCTTTAGGTATATAGATAATTTATATATATTAATTTACAAAAAAAAATGCTTGCTATTTTACGTTAGGAATTTTTTGACAAAATTAAAAAAAAAAATTAAAATAAAAGAGGGTGGGTGGGGCCACTACCCCCCACCAAATTGACAACCCAAAGGGTTGGTGTGGAAACAAAGGCCGCCAATGACACCCAACTGCCGTCGGTAGCATAAGATGTCACAACAGCTTTAGGCTGCCGTTACCAACCAGGGGGGGGCTAGGGTGCCATGGGGCCCTCTCCCTAATATTTTTATGTTAGGTTTTAAAATATTTAAATTTTGATTTTTAAATAAATTTAAAATTTATGTTATTTAATATTAACTAATATTAAATATTAATATTTACTATTTAAAATATTATTTATCAATATTTAAATGTTAATAAAATTAATTGATATTAAATCTTATTATTTTTAATTATGTTTTATTTAATATATGTATATTGTTTTTTGCTTTTGTTATTTTGAGATGAATTTTTTTATATTGGAAATAATTATTTTTAAATGGGAAAATAGTAGGTGGATTATATTTTTAAGTTCAACTGGACTTTTGGGGAAAGCAAATTTAAACTATGTTGCATGTCATGGAAATTGTATTTTCTTCTGTGATTGTGGGTTTTAAGGGAGGTTTGACATTGCCTATTTTAGGATCATTACCAGAGGCTTGGGGTTGTGTTTATGTTAATGTTTATATACCTCATGTTGTATTTTTTTAATCATCTTCTCATCCTGAGCTCATATTTTGTGGACACTGTGAGAGCATTGTTATGAGTGTGGTTATGTGAGAACCCGTGTGTTCTTGTTATTTTAAGGAACTGATTTGAGGATTATTGTTATCATTTTATTATTATCTAGTTTATGAGCCTAGCTAAGATAAATAAGTGTATAGGTGGGGAGTGGCTTGCAATAGGCACTAGTGCCCGCAAGTGGCTTCCAGGATAACTTATTACAAGTGACCTAATAAAGTGATAATGTAATAAAATTTATTAGGGTAGAAACATTAATAAGATGTCTATATTCCTCACCCATGCCTTGAGCGCTAGTACATACTAGAATGGTTTCTGAGAAGATGTTTTCTGCATGTGTGGACTTGGATATAACATAATTGGTACCTTATCTATATGAGAGGATTACTGATACCGAATAGAGTCACTAGGGTGCTAGTGTATTAAGAGACTACCAGGCTAACTCTAGAGTTGACTCATGTTATGAAACTTCCCCATATGCATATTAGGTTTCCTACATGTGTTGGTTACCTCTGGTTGAGTATGTTTTACCTTTGTCATTCTATTGTACCTTTTGAGATAGAGAAATTTCATGATCCCTTCCTTAGTTTATAATGTGGCTGATTTTGGTATTTGTTGTATGAGTGGAGTTTGTTGTTATCTCCTCAGCACGGTGGGAGTGGGCCATTTAGGTTCTATGAGATTAGGTGGTAGTGATTATTTTTCCATTTGAGATATCAATGTTCGTGTACCAGTGCTAGATGATCCTTGTAGCAGTTGTACCTTCTTTTTCATTATTGTTGGAGATGTACTCTTATCTTTCTTATATTATGTTCTTGTATCATTGTTTCAGTTACTCTAGAGATATCATATTATACTTTGTGTTTGATTTTGTTATATACCCTGTGACATGTGTAGATGATTTCTTTTTAGTATGGATACCTTATGGTACTGGTTATATCTGGAATTCATGTATAATATGAAGTATTTATTTAAATTATGTATGGTTATTATATTAAGTAGATTAATTAACATTTATGTAATCTACGTCAAGGAATCCTTGAGATTTTTAATCTATGTTTGAGTCACACTTGTGTATAATGAGTTGTATTATATTGTATTTCTTCTGCCATTTTATACATTTTTGTTTGTAAACTCTTAAGAAAAATATTATTATGTAAACTTAGTAGATGTTTTAGGTTGATCTCTCCTGGGTTCCCTAGCAGGGCATTATAAAATTTCCTTTAACAATATTTGAAGATTATACCTCCTTTGTGTAGTAGATTTGGTAAAGAAAAGTGTGGTAGATATCACCTAAGAAATCATTATCTTTGAGGTTGTTAGGATAAGAATAAGATCTCTTAACCTTATCTCACTTACTTTCAGTATATTTGGTGGAAATATTTGGAATACTCTTCATTGCCAACTCTTTTGAATATCTCCCAAAGACAAAAATTTCAAAGTCATCTTAAAAGAAATTATGTAATTCTCCTTGGATTACCAACATACATCATGCCAAATGAGCTCACATCTATCATAAAATCATATGTTCACAGTAGGAACATGGGAGTCACCTCTATAATATTTGCAATCTTAGTATATTAGGGGTCTTTGTTCAAGAGAGGACAATGTCTGTTGATAATTTATTTTTTGTTGGTGTGGTTATAAAACACCCATCAAGAAAATTGGCACTAGGAGGACATGAATGTGAATGTTGGATTGTATCAATACATCAAGAATATGAAGAATTGTCAAGTGTAGAATTAATTGTTACTACTTCTAGATTTGATTGTGTATAAGAATTGTCAAGTGTAGAATTAATTGCTACTACTTTTGGATTTGATTGTGTATATATTATTTTACATCAAAATTTTAGATCACACTCTGTGATCCATCATCAGGATGAAATATAGAAAAAGGAGAAAGAAAGACATCTTTCTTTCTCCTTGTGCTCTCCTTCATCTTGATGATGGATCACATAGTGTAATCCAAAATGTTGATGCAAAAGAATATATAAAAAATCAAATCCAGAAGTAGTAAAAATTAATATTTCATGGATTGTATAAATATAATTAAATTAAGTGTATAATACTCAAGTGGAGAAGATATTTAAAGATACATCCTCCATTGTCACACCATCAAAAAAATTGGCACTAGAAGGAGGACTAGGAAACAATTTCAATCAAGAAGACTTCATATACTAAAGCATATCAATTCATTCTCACTTGAGGTACATCAAAGATTTTTGAGATCTACTTCTGGAGAAAAAGAATTACAAGAATTCAAGTTTGATAAAAATCATAGGCAAGGAAAGAAGGAAGCTACAAGTCAAAATTCATGAAGTGTAGAAGATATTGCAAGGATATTTCAAAATCCACCACCTCAATGTCAAGTGCAGAGGACTACTTAGGTTCAACAAGGAAAAGTTTAAGTAGCAATACCAACAATCATCCAACAAAAAATGACTCAAGCATTGGTACATTGGTGTCCACAAAATGCATCTCCTATTGCAACATTTTCTTCTTATCATGACATCCCAGGAATCCTGAGCATTTATATTCTAAGTTCTTTGTCAATGACATAAACCACACTGTAGATGAACACATCAAGATTTTTGAAAATTTTCTTTGAAATAGGAACATCCAAAATGAATATATTTCTCGTAGGTTGTTCCCTTATTCTCTGGGTAAGGAAGCATTTTACTAGTACATCAACCCACCCAACAATTCAATTCAGACATGACATCATTTGAAAGATGCATTATTGGGAAAGTTAAGATTTCCAACTGCCTTAGTAGAGCTATATAGACAATTCATTGACCTAAGAAGACAAGAATGAGAACTAATTGTTTCTTTTAACAACAAATTTCAAAGAGCCTATTCAAGGTTGCGTGATCCATATCATAGAAATAAAGATGCAGCCAAAAAATACACAATTGAATCCTAATATCAATATCACAACAATGATGTATCCAACAAATTTACCATGCTCATTAAATTGTTTCATGTCTATATTTTTATAGAAGGCTCATCTCACCTAAAAAAAATGATAGAATCCTATGTGAAATTTGTCAAGGTTAGCCTCTAGTCACCAATAACTACTATAGGAGCACCTAGTTACTTTGGACATTTTTAAATGATGAATCAAGGAGAAAGGAACACCGTGACCAATTATTATCCTTCTATCAATATCATTCCTTCTATGAACCAAATAGTGCCTCATTTGTGAGATCCCATGTCTCAAGCATTGCCAAACCAACCAGTTTATCTTTAGAATACAACATCGTCAATACAGACTCAAGAAGAAAAGGAAGAGATGAAAGAATTGATTGAGAAAGTCAAGATATTTTCCATTGAGGTTATTTATCTTAGAAATTAGAATCACCAAATCTAGAGTTCCTAGAGAAGCCGTCAAGCATATCAAGGTACTAACTAAGGATACTAAGGTAATCCTTTGGGTGATCAAGAAAGTCACTAAGGGAATATTAAGGGATATCAAAAAAAATTCTTGGGTTCCAAAAAAATAATCAAGGATTCATGAAAAAAAATCCTAATAATAGAGGCGTTCCTTCACTATTGGATAATATACCAAATTTTTAGGGTTGACCTATAGATAAAGTTTTCCTAGTAGAATCAACTCTACCAAAATGTTGTAGGTTGCACAATACATATCAACACTTTGAGTTACAATGTCACAAATTCCAAGTGGCCATTGATATCTTCAAAAGAGAAATGTAGAATTCAGAAGATCCATATAATCCTCTAACTCTAGGCTATGAATGAGTCCATACACCTAGATATGATCAAGAGCCAGTCTTTGAATATTTTAAATTCCCTCCTGAACCACAAGATTACATGCCACTATGGAATAATAAAATTATTACCCTCATCAAAGAATGGTCTAGTGGAGGTTTTAGATGATTACATCCCATCAAAATATCAAGGCCTATTTGTGACACAAAATCATCCTCTCGAAAGGGATGATTATAGTTTTTCTCTACTTTATGATAGCATTATCATGGAAGGAAAAATTGAAGTCAAAGAATACTAGTAGTCATTCAGGAATGAAACATCAAAGGATCCAAGGAAGGAATTCAATAGGCTAAGTGCCTATGTGCTAGAAGAATTCAAAAATATCAAAGTTAGTCTGCAACTATTTGAGTTAATAAAAATTTCAGAAATTAGGGAAATACTATTGGGAACCTTGATTGATACTCCCTCAAAGAATGTTCCCCAAGGTGTTTCATACATTCCTATAAGTGCACCCAACATTCCCAACCCAATCTAGCACAAAATACCAATGTATTCCAAGACAAGCCACCAATGTCATGCAATGCATTTGATGCTCCACAAAATCCTCCCAACTTCATTGGCATGGTACAAAATTTTTCGGATGCTCAAAATGATACAACAAATGAAGTTTCACTACAAATTGATCCTGCAACAAAAGAAAAAGATACAACTAGGTGTGTTGATGTGCTAGTAGACAAAAAATGACAAATGTAGTCCATAATAGAAATAACACTTGGCAAGGTGTAAATAGTGAAGGAACCATGGATCAAAATTCTCCCATGCCATGTACAAAGTTTCCTTAGAACAAGTATCCAAAATGATCCCACATGCATCAATGATGGAAACTTTCCAAGAAATAAAGAATGTTGGAAACCCTTCCAAGGAGACAATCTCAAAACCTAAAGATGAAAGGTTCAAACAAAATCACAGTAAAAGTTCCCAAGGAAAGTGCAAGAGAAAAGTTACAAAATAAAATGATCAAACAACTGATCAAGTTTGGACTTTGTGGTTTGATGTATCAAATTCAAAGAAAGGAAATGGAGTAGGCATTTAATTAGTCAGTCCATTTAGAGAAACTTACTTGGCTACACACAAATTGTAATTTTTGTACACCAACAATGTCACTAAATATGAATCACTAGTTCACAGATTTATTCTTGCTATCCAGAAAGGCCCTAAGATACTACATCTTATTAGAGATTCAAACGTAGTTGTGATGTAGGTGAGAAAACTATATGCATGCCATGATAAAATCATAAGTTTTTACCAGAACATAGTGGGACCTCATCGATATTTCTCATGCATTCAAAATTAAACAAGTGTATCAATCAAAGAATCTAGTAGCATATTCATTAGAGCATACAACCAGTTGGTTGGACCCTCTTACGATGGATTGTGTGAAGAAATTCACAACAAGTTAACTTTAATATCCTCTATTCCTAATAATGTAACCAATTTCTAAGTATTTGAGGATGATAAGCATATCCTTGAATTACTTAAAAATATAGATGATAAGCATATTCCTCCAGAAATTATATAATTAGAAAGAATTTTTGATTTAGATAGGTTAAGTTCTCTTAAATACCAAGTAACTAAAGGGAGAGAATGTCAAACAGTAAACTTAGGAACATATGGGAAAGTAAAGAATGTTTTCAATAGAAAATTTTGTACACATAAAGGAAGGGAAGGTATCTTAAAAATAATGAGGGAATTCCCAGATGTAATAGGATGGGGATAAGATGACTTGAAGACTTATGACACTTACCCTATCACACATATAATTATACTTAAGCCAAGAAATAAACTATTTTGGCAGAGACAAAGACAAATCAATCTATTGCTAGAACCATTGATATATCAAGAAGAAAATACATTTCTTTTAGCAAGGATCATATTTCTAGTTAGATACTCGATGTGGGTCACCAATCTAGCTCCAAAAAGAAAGAAAAATTGTGAAATAATATTATGTGTTAACTTCCAAAATTTTAATACAGCTTCAAAAAAGGACAACTAACCATTTCCATTACTAGATAAAGTATTGAAAATTGTTAATATATCTGAAATAATGTTATTCCTAGATGGTTATTTATGGTATAACCATGTGATGGTGGAATAAGAAGGTAATTTTAAAACTACATTAACAACCAAGTGGGGTACAATTGCCTACAAGTGAATGCCATTTGTCTTAATCAATGCTAGAGCCACTTTCTAGAGGGATATGGATATTTCCTTCTATGATATGGTTAGGAAATACATCATTATATACATGTATGATCTCACAATATTTTCTAAAAGAAGAGAAGATCATATAAGTGATTTAAGAAAGATATTTTAGAGATGCAGAAGATATAAAATATCACTCAATCCAAAGAAATGCATGTTTAGTGACACAAAAGGAAGAATTTTAGGACATGTAATTTTAGAGCATGGGATTTCAATTGACCCATATCACATGAATCTATTTCAGGATTAGGCCTTCCTGAATGCCAAAAGGAATTGAGGTCATTATTTGGAAAGATCAAATTCATGAGGAAGTTTATAATTGGATTTGATGAGATGGTCAAGTCATTAAATGTCATGCTGAAGAAAGGTGCAAAGATAGATTGGTCATCTCCAACAAAGAAAGAATTCGATGAAATTAAGCAAGCCACTACAGATGATCTAGTGCTTTTAAGTCTTGATTATTCCATACCATTTTTCTTGTAATCCTTTACCTCAGAAAATACATGCACAAAAATCCTCACACAAAAAATAGATGAAAAGAATGAGAATCCAATTGAATTCATGAGCACACCATCAAAATATGCAGAGTTGAGATACCCAAACATTGAAAAGCAAGATTATGCTTTGTTGAAGGCTACAAATAAATTTAGGCACTACATTTTGAGAAGAAAAGAACATGATATAATTCTTGACGCAATAGTGAAAATATTTAGTGATGCAAAAAAAATTGGGAGAAAGAAGAGGAAAATGGGTGACCACCATCTAGGAGTAAAACATTGAAACCCTATTGATTAATCTAGTCTCTAGACAAGCCCTAACCCAAAAAATTTCCACAATAGGACCTAGACTAGCACAACAAAATTATGTACTAGATGAAGTATCCCTAGACGAGTCGTACGATGATACTATTTACGATTTGATAAATCATAAGTGTCCTTCCAATTAGAAGCTCATGTAGAGGATATCCTTAAGAATGAATATTCAATAGTGCATGCTTCAAGGATCTTTTCTATATAGAGAAAATCACGAGGGGATCTATTTAATGTGTTTTGGAAAAGAAGAGGCAAAGTTAATTATGACACAGTTTTACAATAGGTTCAAAACCAGTAATAGAAGCCATCTAGCCACAACCCAAAAATATAAGGGAAGGATACTATTGGCCTAATTAATTAAAATATGCATATGAACACATGAAATCATGTAATACTTGCCACGTAGCTACTATTCATGAAAAGAATCTTGCAATGCCATTTCAACCCGTTATTGAAGTATGATATTCTTTTACATGGGGCATATAATTTATTGGTATGATTAATCCACCTTATTCCACACAAAAAAACTACATACTAACTACTATTGACTATAGCGAAAGGTGGTCAGAAGCTCAAGCTTTGAAACATTGCACAACTAATGTGGTAATTGCGTTTCTTGAAGAAAATGTTATCACTAGATTTGGATGTCCTCATGCTTAAGTATTTGATAATAGTTTTGCATTTTCATCTTTGAAATTTTATAATTGGGAATTTGAATATGGAATATAACATTAAAGTTTTTATAAAATTACTATCCACATGGAAATGGGTTCGTGAAATGAACAAATAAAAATCTATTGAGTGCAATCAAGAAATTGCTAGACAAAAATCCTGAGGACTGACACACACAATTGAGATTTTCTCTCTAGGAAGATAGAACCCAAACCAAGATTTCTTTGGGGATATACCCTTATCATCTAGTTTTTGGATAAGATCTAGTCTTTCTAGTTCAATTTGGAATCATAGCCCTACAATTTATATAGGAATATTTGGAGTCTGAAGATAGAGTGTAGACACGTCTATCCTAATTATTAAACTTGGAAGAAAAATGAGATCAAGCTTTAGAAAAATTTGTGAAACATTAGGGAGTGGTAAAAAATTGGTTCAATAGGCAAGCCAAGATCAATTCATTTTATATTTTTGACCTTGTCTTGTACTGGGATGAGGCCCATGAGCAAAGAGGTGATCATGAAAAGTTTGATTTAATGCCCCTTCCATAGTCTGATTTTCAATCTGTTATGCTATTATTTATATTTATGGATTTACTGACCCCATACCTACATGTGTATGGATTTCCTATATGTTTTATATTTGTATTTGATGTGCTTGATGTGATTGAGGGAAGAAGTTGATAGGTAGGTTGGATGAGCCAATCACAAGCTCATGCCTAGGTCTCACAAGTGACCTTGAGGTGTTCTCTCCTAACACCTACTGACCTATAGGATCCCCTTTTGTGGCTTGATCCCCTGGTCTACTAACCAACCCAAATACCAAGTATAAACTGCCAAGACAAGCTAAATCCTTGGTGCTCTTCTTCCTTCACATACACACAGACCCTTAGTGCTATCTAAGGGCTCACCACCTCCAATACTAACATAGACTCTTGCAAAGGTAGGGAGGTGCTCCAACATGTCTTGTTTGGTTCATTTAGAGGTCTTTGAGGTCTTACTTCACATGTCTTTCTTACTAATCTCATAGATCCTTCATAAAATAGGGCTACAAGGAAGAGCCCCAATTAGGCCTCCTATTTCGAGAAAATAGGACATTTCTCCCAAATGATGCCAAATAACCCTACAAATTAATTATGGATTCTTGTTTCAATTAAAAAAATCTCAAGTATTTTTGAGGTTTTAGGGTTCCACCCTTCCGTACAATCCCCTAACCAAAAAAATAGGTGTTTTGGGAGGGTTTTAAGACTTTTCTAATTACATGGCTTGTCTACAAGTTTTGGGTAACCAAATGGATTGGCTAGACCCCCTCCTCTCAAGAATTTATTGGAAAATACCTTATGTTTGACCTCAAACCATTAAAATATGGATTTGTGCACACCTCTGCAAGTTAGCTTTGTTGTGTCTTAGTCTTTCCTAGCTGGGCTCACCATAGGCTCGCCTAGGGAAAGACTTTGTAAATGCTTCCCAAGATTTTTAGGGTCCATGCTCCTATAGAAAGTATATACATGGAGTCTAATCACTATCCCCAAGAGGATGTATAGATTTAATGATGGGGTAGTGATATGGGTCTCCATTTCACACACCTTCGTGGTTTGAACCAATGAATTGGGAAAAGACAAAGATTTAATGCAGAACAAGAAAATGAACACAAACTCCTAATATATTGACACACAATTCAAGGAAAAACACTAATCTAACTTATCCATTTATTTTAGTTCATCATGCAATCTAAAATATTCAATGCAATTCACTAATCCCAAAGATACACACAAACTTTCATACACTACTCACATTCCAAAATCAAAGCTCTATACATAAGAATCTCCAACCTCGGGATTTGGTAAAAAATACACATAAATAGTATGAAATTATTCTTAGGTTTCCATTAGGGTACTCTTAGGTTGTTTTAGGGTGTTTGGAAAATTCTATCTGAGTAACATTGAAAAGTTGCAAAAGTTGCTAAGCAACTTTTTGCAACATTTTTACAACTTTTCCAAATTTGAAAACCAAAGACTTTAGCTAAGTCCAAGAGAGTTATAAACTCCATGATAGGTTCAACTATAACTCCTAATATACCTTAGGACCAATGACATCATAGTGACATCATATCAATACAAATAACTGAGAAAGAGACTTTAACACTTAAGCCTTAAGATGGAAAAGACCTAAGACATACGACCTATATAGACCTCTCATCCCTATTGGATTCCACACTATGGTCAACATGACCTTAGGGAAAAATCACACATTCTAAAGATGACTCACAAAGAAAAACAAGATGGATTGGATCAACCAACCCTTGGGTGCTCCTACACCATGCCACCCCTCTACACAAAATAAGTTAAGACACAATAGGGGATATATGAGAAAGATCAATACCCAACTATTTGAAGTTTCTTTCCTCCACCCAAGTAGCTTCAGATTTAGGATGATCCTTCCACTGTACCAGGTGTTCCATGTAGACCCTATGTCTCATATTCTTCTTCACTCTAGACTCCAATATCCTCTCTTCTTGAGGCTTGGTCTTAGGATGCATGGATACTGTGCTGACATATGAAAGTTCATCCTGATTGTTTTGACTAATCTTAGACAATGGTCCCTTATACTTGACCAAACCTATAATATTAAAGACTGGTGAGATGGCTAGATTTGGAGGAAGGTCCACTTTGTATGCATTGGCTCCATACTTGGCCATAATCTAACATGGTCATATCCTCTTCAACTGCAACTTGGTAGGCACCCCCTTCTACAATATAGACTTGTTCAGATGAACCATGACATAGTCACCTACTGCAAATTGGACATCTTTCCTTTTCTCATCTACTTTGGCTTTTAGATTTTGAGTTACTTTTGCTAGGGTCTTCTTGACTTTCTCCTAGATTTATAGCATAGTTTGGGAGAAGTCCTCTGCATGGCCACTTTTATAATCCATATTCCCTAGATCTCTGAGTTCATTCACTCCTCTTTAGTGCATCCCATACACTATTTCAAAAGGGTTTTACTAGTGGTTTGGTTCACACTATCATTGTAGGCATACTCTTCTTAAGGAATGACTAAGTCCCATGTCTTCCCATACTCTATGGTTAGGCACCTTAGTAAGTTACCCAACACCCTATTGATCACTTAATTTTGACCATCTATTTGGGGATGGTAAGTTGAAGCAAAAGATAAGTTAGTATCCAATCTACTCCATAGGGTCTTCCAAAAATGGCCCATGAACTTAGCATCCCTATTTGACACAATGCTAAGAGGAAGTCCATGGATCCTTGCCACCTCCTTGAAAAAGAGATGAGCTATGTGGCTAGCATCACGAGTCATCTTGTAGGGGATAAAGCGACTCTTTTTTCTAAACCTATCTACCACCACATAGATGTTATCCAACCCTATCTTAGTCTTAGTAAGCCCCACTATGAAGTCCATGATGATGCACTCCCATGGCCTATTGGGAATGGGTAAAGGCTGGTATAGGCCTGCGTTAATTTCTCCTCCTTTGGCCTCCATGCATATAACACACCACTCCACATATCTCGTCACACCCCTAGGTAGTTTAGGCCAATAGTAGAACCTTTGGACTAACTCCATGGTCTTGTTAATGCCAAAATAGCCACTAAGACTCCCATTGTGCTTCTCCTCAATGAAATTTTCTCTCATTGACCCCTTGGGAACACATAACTAATTCCCTTTAAATAATAAGCCACTCTGCAAGGTGTTTTCAACAAATTGACTATGAAAATGGTTTTGGAAATCAGAGAATACCTTGTAAGCCTCTGAGAAGTCTTCATCATCTTTATATAGGTCCTTGAAGCTATCTATACCAATTCTTTAGAGTTGGACTTCCTTGACTGTTAGGAACCTCCTACTCAATGCATCTGCCACCTTGTTCATTTGCCCCTATTTGTGCTTTATAGTGAAGGTGAAGGCCTACAGATACTCCATCCATTTTAGGTGTCTATTTCTTAGCTTCTCTTGTTTATTTATGTAGCTTAAGGCCTGGTTGTCTGTGAACACCAAAAAATCTTTAGGAAGGAGGTAATGCCTCCATTTCCTATGTGACTACACTAACACATATATTTCCAAATCATGGGATAAGTATTTATTCTTATCCTCATTGAGATTCTCACAAAACAAGGCTATAGGCCTAACTTCTTGACTTAGCACTCCCCCAACTACTATCCCACTTGCATCACACTCCAAGGTGAATAACTTATCAAATATTGGTAGTAGGATAATAGGTTAGGTAGCTAATTGTTGTTTCAAATTCTTAAATCCCTTGCTTTCTTTTTGAGTCCACTTGAACTTGGTCTTCAATCCACCTTTGATTGTGTCTAGCACTGGTGCACACATGCCACTAAAATTCAATATGAATTTCCTATAAAATTAGGATAAGCCATGAAAACTTCTAACTTGTGTCCCTGTGATTGGTGTAGGCCAGTTTAGGATGAATTCCACCTTACTTGGATCCATATTCAATTGACCCTTAGACACTACAAATCCCAAGTAGAACAATTATTTCTTGGGGAACTCACATTTTTCCAAGTTAACAGCTAATTGTTCTTCATGGAGTCTTTTGAGCACAACCTCGAAATGTTTTAGGTGTTCCTCCTTTTTTTTTTTTTTTTGAAGATGAGTATATAATCAAGATACACCACCTCAAATATGCCTATATAGTCCTTTAGCACCTCATTCATCAATCTCATGAATGTGATAGGGGAATTAGTAATCCCAAATAGAATCACAAGCCACTAGTACAACCCTTCATTGGTTTTGAAGGCTGTATTCCACTCATCCCCATCCTTTTTCTCGATTTGATGGTATCCACTTTTAAGATCCAACTTGGTGAAGTATTGAGCTCCTCCTAGGCAATCCATTAGATCCTCTATCCTTGGTATAGGGAATCTATATCTAATAGTAATCCTATTTATAGCCCTTGAATCAGTGCAAAGTCTCCACTTACCACCTTTGTTGGATGCTAAGACCACCGGTACTTCACATGGACTGATGCTCTTCTTTATTAGCCCTTGTTTAAGTAGCTCTTGCACTTGTCTTGCTACTTCTTGGTTCTGCTCTGGTGTGAGCTTGTAGGCTGCCTTATTTTTCAATGAGGCCCTTGGTATAAAGTTTATTTGATGACTTATATACCTTTTAGGAGGTAAATTTTCTAGTGTCCCATCACTTACTATGTCCTTATATATTCCCAAGTAGATCTTGGATCTCCACTGGTATAGGTGCTTGGATAGGATTCTCCACTTCCTTGGGTTTCACAACTATAGCATACCCCTCACTGTCTCCTTCTTGAAGTGTATGCAATAGCTCCTATCCACTACTAAGAAATACACTAGGGGTTTTTGTATGCACCTCATCATCATCCATTAAGGACCGAATCTTTAATGTTCTCCCATATTTCTTGATGGTTGTGTTTCCTCTTCCATCATACATGGCTTCTCTATCATATTGCCATGGTATACCCAATAAGAGATGACATGCATCCATGGGTAGTACATCACATAATAATTTGTCTTTATATCTTCCAATGGAGAATTCCATCCATGTTTTCTCATTCACTAGAACACTTTTCCCTTTGTTCAACCATGTCACTTTGTAGGGGTTACTATGGGGTACCTTAGTTAGGTTGAGCTTCTTGGATGCTTCCTCTGCAATGATGTTATCTATGGAGCCAAAATACACAATCAATTTGCATACTTTACCCATGATCTTGCATCTGACTCTAAAGAGAGCTCTTCTTTTCTTTGGCTCCTCTTTCACTAGTTGTCTAATGAGGACTCTCATGAACATGAGGTTCTCTCCCATCTTTGATTCTTTGTGACTGACCTCCGGTGACTTGACACTTGATGCGTCTTCTTGAGTATAAGCCACTCTCTTCTCTGAATTGGAAGAAGATGTCTTCTTTGGACACCTATATGATGGATGTCCTATCTACCCATAATTGTAACATTTCATGCTAGCAAAGTAAAAAATATTTCTTAATGCACCTCTTCCTCTATTAGAGCCTCCATGGGTACCTCTACCTCTGCCATAGTTTCCTCTAGAGCTTGTTTTACCACTTTTCTCTACAAGATTGGAATATCCTTGGATTCTTTGATCAATACCTCTTCCTTGGTGACCACCTCTACGACCCCATTTGATCTCTTCCTCTACCTCTATTTCTTGAGCTTGAGTCTTTCTTGCTCTTACTCTTTTCCTCTATCTTTAGTGCCAATTGATAGCACCGATGCACTATTTTAGGGATTATAAGAATCATATCCTCTTGGATAGACCACCTCAATCCATTAAAATATCTAGCATCCTTAATGCTTTCTTCTTCTACCACCTTGGACCTTAGGAATAACTTTTGAAACTCCTCGGTGTAGGTGTTGACATCATTGTCTTTTTGCCTTAGACTTTGCCTGCTTTTATGCAGCTAGATTTCATAATCCTATGGCATATAGGCTTCTCTAACCTTGGCCACCATTCCTTTCCATGTGGCTATTGGGTTTTTTTTCCTTCTTTCTCCTTTTTCTATTTGAATAAACTTCCACCATGTAAGAGCAGAGCCTCTAAGCCTTAACTTGGCTACTCTCACCTTCTATGGGCTCACCACCTCCAATACTAACATATAATCTTGTAGAGGTAGGGAGGTTCTCTAAAATGTCTTTTTTGGTTCATTTAGAGGTCTTGGAGATCTTACTTCACATTTATTTCATACCGATCTCATAGATCCTTCATAAAATAGGGCTACAAGGATGAGCCCCAATTAGGCCTCCTATTCTGGGAAAATATGACCTTTCTCCCAAATGATGCCAAAGAACCCTACAAATTAATTATGGATTATTATTTCAATAGCCAGCCTCTCAAGAATTTTTTAGGTTTTAGCATTCCAACCTACCGTACAATCCCCTAACCAAAAAAATAGGTGTTTTGGGAGGGTTTTAGGACTTTTCTAATTGCATGGCTTGTCTGCAAGTTTTGGGTAACCAAATGGATTGGCTAGACCCCCTCCTCTAAAATTTTTCTTGGAAAATACCTTATCTTTGAGATCCAACCATTAATCTATGGCTTCATGCACACCTCTACAAGTTATCTTTGTTGTGTCTCAGTCTTTCCTAGCTAGACTCACTATAGGCTCGCCTAGGGAAAGAATTTGTAAATTCTTACCAAGATTTTTAGGGACCATGATAGTGTACAAAGTATATACATGGAGTATAATCACTATCCAAAAGAGGCCATACAGATTGAATGGTGGGGTAGTGAGTTAGGTCTCCATTTCACTTTCTTGGTTTGAATTGGTGAACAGGGAAAAGATAGAGATTTAATGCAGAACAATATAAAATAAACACAAAATCCTAATCTAATGACACAAAATACAAGGAAAAATAATAATATAACTTCTCCATTGATTTCAGTTCATCATGGAATCCAGAACATTCTCTGTAGTTCACTGATCCCAAAGATACACACAAAATTTCATACACTACTCACATTCCAAATTGAAATCTCCATACATAAGAATCTCCAACCTTAGGATTTGGTCCAAAATCCACTTAAATATTCCAAAATTATTATTATGTTTCCATTAGGGCACTCTTAGGTTGTTTTAGGGTGTTTGGACAATTCTGTCCGAGTAACATTAAAAAGTTGCAAAAGTTGCTAAGTAAATTTTTATAATATTTTTACAACTTGTCCAATTTTGAAAACCAAAGACTTTGACTAAGTCCTAGAGAGTTATATACTCCATTCTAGGTTAAAATATCATTCCTAATACACCTTAGACCCAATGAAATCATAGTGACATCATCTTAATACAAATAACCAAGAAAGAGACTTTAACACTTAAGCCTCAAGATTGAAAAGACCTAAGACATAGGACCTATATAGACCTCTCATCCCTATTGGATTCACACTATGGTCAAGATGACCTTAGGGAAAACTCACACATACCAAAGATGGCTCACAAAGAAAAAAAAGATGGATTGGATCAACCAACCCTTGGGTGCTCCTGCACAAAAATTCATAGTTACTTCCTCTCGAGATCCACACGATTGACCAATCCTTGCCATTGTCTCTTATATATTTATACATGTATGTACATTCTTGTCTTCTATGTAGGATTTTAGGTACTAAGCATCGACTTCCCTGAATTATCAAGATGAGTGTTCCCTATCATAATATCTCAATGGTAAGGGAGGAGAGATAACATATAGGTCCAATCCCAACCTAAGCCATCATTTATCCTAAAATAGGGGACACGTATCTTATTGACTACCTATCCGAATTCATCAAGGTGACATGAATTTGTGAAACCTTCCTTTGAGCATGATGGTTATTTTGATTTAGTTGATTTTTAAGTGTTGTAGTCATGTGAGTTTTGTTGCATGATTTATTTATTGAAAATGAATTAATTAAGATTAATTATTATATTAGGGTAATTATATCTTGGAAATTGTTCAGGCTTAGAATTGTTACCTAAAATTAGGCATTAAGGCTAACAATAATTCTATCTTGACAATGGAAACCTCTCCTAGCTGTGGGTAGAATATGAATGGAGAGGAATCTCTAGATTCTAGGCCAGTTCCTATAAAATATGGAATATCACTTTCCCGATCTGCAATTGTTGGGAAAAGGGAAAGAATACTATAACTTAAAAAGATTAGGGTGATACACCAATGAATAATTAAAACTTTTCAAAAGAGATGAAATTCAATCTTGACTCACAAATTAATACCTTAACACTTTGAATCTCTGCTCAACGTATAGGTTAATAAATTCATGCTATCAGGGTTCTACCACAAATAGCTTGGATAATTAACAAACATACATTTCTCATACAAGGCCTAGAGGCAATTGATTATCTTGAGAAGGAACAAAATTTCATTCACTTCCTTTAGATAATAAACTATTTGATACTTGTTAGAAAAGATGAAACAGGATTTGATATTGAAAAACAAGTACACAAATATGAATCAAAGAATCTGGTTCATTCCTTCAAAAATCTGACAAAAATGATTACAAAAATGGCCTGATAAGCACTTAGGAACAATATGTTCACTATATGCCCTCTCTCCAAAATCTGCAACCTCCTAATTGATCACTAATAATCAATTTTATAACCAGCTCCAACTTCAAATTCAAAAATCTAAGCTCCTCAATCTTAGCCTAAAAGCATGCCTAAAAATATGCCACTACATTAAGTTCCTCAAACAAGCCTCTTTTCCTAAATTTTTGGCCTAAAAATATAAGGAATTAATCCTTTTACACAAATAAAATATGCCAAAAATTATACAAGGGATTAATATTAAATAAAACCTTAATACTAATTACACCACCCCTATACCCTAACTCCTGTTTCCTAACTTAGATAAAAATCTAAGTGTGAACTATTACAAAGTGGAGAAGTCGACATGACCCTCAATCCACTTGCAATGCATTTGAAAGAATGATGGGGATAAGTATGAAAGGTGGCATGTTTGGTTTTCGAGGCTAAGCTGGCATTGTCATTCATTGAATGCATTGCTTTAATTGGCGGACTCCAAAATAGTTATTCCATTTTCCTTGGCATTTGTGTTTGTGTTCTCTTGAAGCTTCTCAAAGAAATCTCAGGGAAATGAAACCCTAAGCTTCCTATAACTATGAAGGAGCTCAACTTGACTATGAGAATCTTTGACTGTGGCTGGACTCGAGCCTTCATCTGTTACTTCCTTTTTGTGTAACTTTGTTAGAACTCAACATTTGTGTTTGTCTCTCCATCAGTGAACTGTAAGTTATTCTTTGAACTCCCTATTGATTTTGCAATGAACTACAAAGTTTGAGTATGCATTTCTCCTTGTTAACTGTTTGTTCCACTATTGCATATGATATACTCATAGTTTATGAGTTATAGTTGTATCTTTGTTTTCAATAGTCAAACTTGTTATTTCATTCCTTTACTTTGCATTAGTCATGGGTATACTGAAGGTTATCTTTTATGACCATGAGCCCATATCATGCTCTACAACATCTATTATTATGCATCTCTGTTGAACTATTCCTTAACTTTCATCTTCTTCCGCTATGGCTTATAACCTCGACTTCATGGCTTCATACATTATACCTGTTATTCCCCATATTTACATGGGCTTTACTCAATACGGCTTCATGCATTTTGTTGAACTCATTGTTGTTTATCTATTATTTTGTACATGTGGGTTCGAAGGTTTATGAACCCAAACTTGTTCACCATAGTTCACATGCCATATGAGGTACTCACTGTGTGTAATGCTTACTATATTGTGACTGTTCATCATGTTGTGACTTTCTTACCACCCGTGAGCTGGGTTTATAACTTAGCATCAGTTCTGGGTTTGAAGTGTCATTGCCTTCATTGATATTCTCTGTTTATATTTTGAACTCACTGTCAGTATAAACCATGGCTTTGATTTGTATCAAAAAGTCACTATCTCGACATCCGCTATTATTAATGATGTCAACCTTGGTTTTAATAACAGTCAAACACTATTTATCTCCTTTTACACTATGGGTTCAAAAGTTTGTGAACCCGAAACTTGTTCACCATAGTTACACTAACAACTGTGAACACATTTGAAGCACTTATGATTGGCATAGATATAAACTTGTTTATAAACTAGTAACAGTCACTATTTTAACCTTTTCTATCCCATTTGATTCTTAAAGCTGTGACTATTACTAGTTCATAAGAATTCTTCAGTCCACTAAAGGAAAAAATAATCCCTTCACACTTTGATAACTGGAATACCAGTAAGCAGCTTATGATCATTACCTGAAATTGCACAGCAACACACTTCTCACATTGATGGAACTTTGAATTACTGTCAATTGCAAATTTATCAATTTTAGTATCTACCTCAGCATATTCTATGATAATATAGAACATCCAAATTGTTGACTCTCTTTTACTGACATAGACAAAACCCTGTGTAATCAACATATATAAACTTGATGAACTGGTGAATTCTCTGCTTTGCAAAACAAATATGATGAGCTTGGCCATGATGGACAATTGCTTCAAGAAAGCATGAAAAAACCTCTTGATGAGTTACTAAAGTTACAAGGTTATGAGTGAAAAATGTTAAAGATATAGTCTGTTATACATAAAACCATTGCATCTTTCTCTCATGACCTTTGCAAACCATAGAAGGTGATTATGACTGAGAGATGCTCAACACACTTTCTTATTTCCATAGTAGATAAGTACTCTATCCTTTATGATATTCTTCTGCTGGTTACACATGCTCTGTTCTAGTTTATACATATTTTCCATTTTATGTTCAGCTTGCATCCTGTGGCTTTGTCCATTGTAAATAATTCACATTAATGCTGAATCTACACTTAATATGATAAGTACAACAAGATGAAAATGTCTATTTTCTATTAATGAAGTTCAAGCATGGGCTTGTGACACTCAAAAACCATAGAATGTTAAATAATGAGGTTTGAACATGGGTTTGTGACGCTCAATAAAAATAAACTGTAAACACTTTATGATTTTATAGCTTAATCTTGAAGCACTCTTATGTATTTAGCAACAACTATGTTTATGATTTGAAAATGTACTTTGAAATAGTAAGGACATATTTGTATCGGTATTTATGCATCACCATTTGTATCTTGAACTGGAAAGTTGGCAATCATTGGCATTTTCTGTAACATTTTTATCATGGGAAACCGACTTGATCTACATCTTTGATAATGACTGAAAGTGAAAACCAGTCAGCTGTTATCTGTAAAAATAATCTGTTAAGCTTTCAAATAACATTATTATGAAGTACATTATTTGAAAAAGGTTTCTTAGTTTGAAACATACTAAGTCCCTTTAATTCAAACATCTGGTTAATAAAAAGGACAACATACACCATAATGATCATTAGTAGTAAAAGGTTTCATGTCAGAAACAAGTCCCTTTAACACTACCTTGCAGTGAGTGTCAGTGTACATTTCCTTATTTCTTTTAACTTTCTAGATTGATGCAGTATTGAAAACTTGATCACTACAGTATTTTATTTGTTTCTCATGTATTGCTTAGATCCATCAGGATCTAATCACATTTTCCTTTCTCATGTAGATATGAAACCCTAAAGACCTAGATGTAGATGGAGACCTGGAAGATGAAGACCTAAATGCAAAGACCTAGCAGACAACCAGCTGACTCAAAGACAAGACAAGGAAATGCATGGGACCCCTATTCCATACTTCAATCTTTCTTTTCAATTTTTCAATGTACTCTAAATATTGAATTGAAATATGAAACAAGAAAGGACATTTGTATACTACATTCGGTTTGAATGCACAATGTGATGATCATTCATGAATTTTGAATTTTGCAATATTTGATCAATACTTAGAGTACAATGATGACATCTAGAATGAATGCAATAAGGACATGTAAACTAACAAAACCTGTAAGGTAGTGTTAATTAGACAAACAAATGCAACCTTTTCCTATTAATGCTTATTGTATTGTATGGTGTATTTTTGAATAACAATTTTGGCGACTTCTACTGGATGTCTGCCTACTAGACATGACCACTAGACTTATCCTAGGGCAACATAATTTAGGAAAACGGAACCATGAATGCAACCTTTATTGAAAATAAAAATGCATCTAAACTAGACTCAATGCAACCTAAGAACCTAGTGCTTGGACAACACTTATTGAATTTTAAAAAACTGAAACAAACCTAACCCTCAAAGCAAAGCTTGAGGTGTATTCCATTAACTGGAATCTATAACTCTTCCCCTTCAGTTGTGGACAACTGAAAAACATTATTGTCCTTACAGGCTATTATAACAAAAGGGCCTAACCAAATTTTTTTGAATTTATCATGCTACCCTGGCTTGCTCTTTAGCACATCCCACTTGAGTACTAAATCTCCTTCCTTAAATTCTATGAACTTAGCTTTCTTATCAAAAAATCTTTTAGTTTGTGCTTGCTTAAGTTCCATTGTATCCAATGCTTTTTTCCTTTCCTCTTCCAGCTGCAACAAATCAACATACCTCAATTTCAAGGGATCCTCTTCTCCAAACAACAACATCTGATCAACAAACTGCAAGGCTGGAAATTCAGTAGAAACTGGCAATTTGGCCTCTTTACCATAAACCAGGACATAAGGGGAATTCCCAATTACCCGTTTAGGTGTAATCCTATCCAGCCATAAGGCTGCCTTCAATTTAGAATGCCGATCCCTTTATTTTTCTTGTAGGGTCTTTTTAATAATTCTGATTAGATTTTTGTTTGTAGATTTTGCAAGTCCATTACCCTGAGGATAGTAGTTAGAAGAAGTGTTTAAATAAATCCCATTCTTCACAGCCCATTCTGTAATAGCTAAACCAATAAAAGCCATAGCATTGTCAGAAATAATTGATTGAGGAACTTCAAACCTAGTGGTAATATCTTCATAGAATTTTAACACAACAGGTCCAGAAGCCTCCTTTAGTGCAATTGCTTCGGTCCATCTTGTAAAATAATCCATAGCAGTTAAAATCCATTTATGACCTACACTAGAATTAGGATTGATAGGACCAATAAAGTCCATTCACCACTTAGCAAATGGTTGATCAACCAAAATTGGTTTTAATGGTAGTGCTACCAACCTTTGTTTACCTACAAAAAGTGCACATTTTTGACATTTTCTAGCCCAAACATGAGCATCCTTAAATAAATCAGGCCAATAATAGCCTTCCCTTAGTATTTTCCAGGCTGTAGTTTTAGGACTGAAATGTCCTCCACAAGATCCATCATGAAATTTCAGATAAAATTCTGCCTTGATCTAGTGAATCAATACATTTAAGAAACATTCCAAAATAGTCTTTTCTATATAGAAAACCATCAATAAGAACATAGGGAATAGATTGTAACCTGTAGTACCTCCTTTTTGCCTTATCAAGATTATTTGGGCATTGTCCAGTTTGCAAGAATCTAGTCATATCTGACAACCAAGTTACAAGATTATTAAACAAAATAAAATGACTTTGTAAGTTTTCAGATTCTTTAGATGCTTCAATTTGTTCTTCTTCTTCTGCCATTTGTGCATAAAGGCCTTTTCCTCTAACCAACTTAGTTATGCGAATCTACACATCATACTCCATAACCCTTGTTATCCAACCAGCTCTCTTTTCATTAACATCCTTGTTCAACAAAAACTCTTTGATGCTAGGATGAGCAACCATTAAATGCACCTTATTTCTAGCAATTAAATGCTTAAACTTCTTCAAAGCTTTAATAACAACTAGTACATGTTTTTCAATAAAAGTGTACCTTCTCTCATAGTCATCCATACCTTTACTGAAAAAAGCAACTCGCTGCTCCTATTTTTCATCATTCTTCTAGACCAACATAGCTGAAATAGTATCAGAACCACCATGGGCATACAAAATAAAATCTTTAGTAAAATCAGGATTAACAAGAGTAGGGGATGAAGACAAAGCCTGTTTTATCAATTCAAAATTCTTCTTTCTTTCATCAGTCCAGCTGAAAGGAATATCCTTTTTAAGAATTGTAGTCAATGGTTTTAGCAGGTTTGCAACATCAGGGATAAACCTCCTTACAAAGTTAATTCTCCCAATAAAACTCTGCAATCCTTTCTTATGTTTAGGCAATGAAAGCTCAAGGATTGCATGAATTCTTTCAGGATCTATTGTGGTTCCCTCCTTAGACTGTTAGGAATAAGGTGTCTCAACCTTGGATAATTCCTATTCTTATTATTTGTTTTGTAAAATGTATTTCTTGCAAATAATGTTGATGTGTCGGCATCTTGAATTATGTGTAAGGAGATCATGGCTAAAATGGTTATGACAGATTCCTATGACACGTAAGAGCTATGTCAGGAAGATTCAATGACAGGTGAAGACATGTGGCAACTGATAAATTTGAGTACTCTGATATAAGCTTTTTTAGGGTTGTGAAGAGATGTGATGCGAGTGTATGGTTGCAACATTTTTATGCTGCCATGATTTGTCTTCAAAGTTTTGGAAATCTTCTAAAAGAACTTGCATTGCAAGTGTATTGTAAGCTGTAATAGTTTTGATCAATACATTGTGCAGGTTTTGGAGTGCTGGGGTTTTTACCGAAAGGTTTCCCTAGGGTATATCATTGTGTCATTCTCTATTTTTTTGTATGCATGGTATGTGGTTGCAATATCTTTGTTAAAGTAGTTAACGAATCTAAAATTGTAAGGATTTATAAGAATTTGCACAATACTCTCTTATAGAGATTAGCATAGGAAGCTGTTTCCGCACCTGAGTTTCCTTACATAGACACCTGATACCCTAAAAGTTTTCCCTCATGAACTGCAAACACAAATTTCTTAGGATTTAAAGAAATTCCAAACTCTCTACATCTTTGTAATATCTGTCTCAAATGATCAATATGCTGATTTAAAATCTTGCTGTAAATTGTCACATCATCAAGATAAACCAGAATAAATTTATACATTAGATTCTTGAAAGCCATGTCCATTACTTTCTAAAAAGTAGCCCCAACATTTGATAAGCCAAATGGAATTCTTCTGTAAGCCATGGTACCCCATTTAGTTGTAAAGGCTATTTTAAATTGATCAGATTCTTTGACTAAAATCTGGTTGTAACCAGAGTATCCATCTAAGAGTGAAAATCTCTCAGAACCTGAAACATATTGTAAAATCTATTCCATGGAAGGAAGAGAGTGTCTATCTTTCAAAGATGCCCTATTAAGGTCTCTAAAATCTACACAAAGTCTTATTTCTCCATTCTTCTTCCTTATTGGAACTAAATTAGAAACCCATGATGTGTGTTTAATAGGAAATATGATACCACCATCTAAAAGTTTTCTCAGCTCTTTTAACATTAATGGCTCTAATTTGGGGTTTATAGGCTTTTGCCTTTGTCTAATTGGCCTAGCATTAGGCTCCAATTCTATAGTATGCTGGGTTAATTGGGGATCAAAACCCTTTAGATCGGAGTAATCCCATGTAAAAACATCATTATATTCTCTAAAAAGATCAATAAACAGTTCCTTTTCTTTAGGAGAGTTTATTCTACCAACCTTCAACCGCTTATCTCTAAAAATTTCTACTTCTTCATAATGATCTTCTTTAATCAGCAAGTTGGTTTTACCCTTCCTAAACTGATCATCAGAATTAAAAGTTGATTCGAAGCTAACTAACCCCTTTGGTAGCTTATTGGTTTTCAATTGAATAATTTGGTCTTCCATTTGCTGAATGTTTTTGTTATCTCTTGAAGCTAAAAAACCATCTATTTCTGTCAGAAAACTCAATATATATTCATGAGTATTGAAAACTTGCCAATAAGTGTCATTATCCAGAATGGATGGCCTAACAATTATCTTAATATGTGACTGGTCTGAAATCAATCCTTTATTTTTTGTTATTGCAATATGAGCACCAATACCAGCCAGCCTATCAGCATGTATATTTTCCCTTCTAGGAATTGAAATCAAGTTGAAAGCATCAAACTCATCTAGAATATCAGAAACTCTTGATTTATACATCTTAAGCAAATCATTTTTAATAGTATTGATGCCTCTCACCTGTTTAACAATAAGCTCACTGTACCAAATGCTCTGAGACACTTAATACCTCTCAATCTTGCCCACTGTAATCCCTGGATCAAACTTTCATATTTAGCCACGTTGTTAGAACAAGGAAAGGACAACTTATAAGTAGCATAAAATTTATCACCATCAGGAGATACCAGCATAACTCCTGCACCAATACCATCCTTATTCCTTGACCCATCAAAATACAAATCCCAAAGCTAGTTAGACACATCAGATTTAGATTCTGGATCTTCAATCAAATTAGGAACAATTGAATCAGATTCTAAAATCATGTAGTTTCCAAAACCAGTATCAAACATATCATCATTCTGTTCATTCTTGGTAGCCCATTCATCTAGAACAATATTTGGATATGCTCCAGTTTGAGTATTATACGCTGAATAATTAGGAATTTCATCTTGATCCATTATCACACAACTTGCATTAATAGGACTTGAATTATAAGGCTCTATGTGATTTTTGGCCAATAATTCTAATTTTATGGTTACCTTAGTACCATATCTAGTTCTAAAGCACAAATGTGACCAATCTGATGAAAAATAGCCATCTATTTTTCTGTGAAATCTCTAGACAGACACATGACAAAGTATCCTGGTAAATCAATAACATATATGTCCTGTGGAATTGAAAAATTTGGGCAGGAATGCAGGGTCAAACTTGCATTTTTAATAACTCCTAAAGTCTTAACAGAAGTTCCATCTAGCTGGACCACACCCTTCTCAAGAGGCTCATATTTTAAGTTCAGCAAATTTGCCACTTTTTTAGGCATGACAGTACTAGTTGCACCACTATCAACCATGCAATTATGAACTAATTTATTTCCAATAATCAAGGAGACATAGAAAGGAGGAGGCTTTTCATTTGTAGATTTCTTACCTCCCTTTTCTGATGTCTTTTGTACACTTGACAATTCCTTATCTGTAGTTACTATTGTTTCCTCAATATTTGTAGTTTTCTTGAATTCTGGTATTATTGGCTACTGAACTTTAGCAGGTTTTTTTATCTTCCTTTAATGGCTTTTCCTGAACCTTAGGAGGCTCAAAGTTAGTCATGACCACCATTGGTGACTGCTGTACTATTTGCTGAGAATTAGTTGCCAACTTGGACAACTCTTCTTTCAAAATTTCAATTTGTCCTGGAATAGACAAAGTTTCCCATGCAGACAAAGTAACATTCATTTTTTTCATTGTATCAACAATATTGAATGGAATAGTAAAATGTACCTTATGTGATGATCTAGGAGGACTCTGATCAGCGTTCCTTTGAGTTTGATCTTTATTAGTGGAAATTGACAAATTCTTCAAAATAGAAACTGGTGGACGAGAAGCATTCCCAACAGATTGATCAGCTTTAAGAGCTCTCTTTTTTTCTCTTGTATTTGTTGCAATTGATGAATCTTCATTAAGTCCACAAAATTCTTCCTCTTGCCAGTTTAAGAATCTAGTATCTATAGCACTTTGGTCTGATTGATTTTGGACCTCTTCAATAGACACATTCTGTTGTGAATTCATTGAATTTTGTACCATGAGAAGTTGATTGAGAATTCCATTAGAACATGTAGATTGATCATGTGGCTGACTACATGGAAAACACCAGTTAGTAGAAATGTTATTTTGAGTAGGCACAATATCCCTAACAATATTAAGAGGTGCTAGATTATACTATCTATTTGGTCTCATATTCCAATTCTGCCTGTTTGCATTAGTATTTCCTTGAAATTTCTGCCTATTAGCTTGAAAATTAGGTTGACTAGGATATTGTGTAGAAGAACCTGCAAACTGATTTTGAACAGTAGGGTTTACATGAGCTTGATTCCTCTTTAGGGCCACTAAATCATTACCAAAAGATTGGAGTAGATTTTCAATTTTTTGTTGACTGTCCTTAATAGTTTGTAATTCATTTAGAGGGGGTGTAGGAGGCATTTCTGAAGGTTTATAAGATGGGACATTGGATAATGGTGGAACTACCAATGGTATATTAGACTATATATTGGGAAAGAAAGGCATAGGAGGCCTAGGAGATATCTTTCCTACCTGAATAAGACTATTCTATGCCCTAATAGTAGTATCAAAAGCTTGAGGCAAAGTATTACCTCCCATAGATTGAATCATTATAGAGATATCACTATTTAGACTCTTCAAATAATATAGAAATGCATATTCAGTTGAAGGTCTTATCGTAATAGGGATCCGATTCCAAGTCTTCTGAAAATGAAGGTTGAAATCACTCATCTCCTCTTGTGGGGCTCTCTTGATTGTAGTTAATTGTTCCACAAGAGACAAGTTATCCGATTTATCCTCAAAAAATTTAGATAGACTTTCACCTAGGGCATCCCAAGTAGCAATAGAATTCGCTGGGAGGGTTTTGAACTAGTAAAGGGCTTTACCCTTGAGTGATGCAGCTAATAGCTTAAAAACTACATCTTCTTCTGTAACATGATGAACATTGCAAAAAATTGCAACATCTCTGATGTGTTCAATGGCTATCACTGGTCCTTCTCCAATAAATGATGGCAAGCCTTAGGGAGCAGCTAATGGAACATTGTTGTGATTTGTAATCATCAAAGGACTACCTTGATTGAATGTAACAAACAAAAAATTCCTAGCCATTGCTTGATGTTGAGGAGCTTACTGCTGAATAGCCGGTGTAACAAAAGGTTGAGTAGGCTGAACTACCTTCCTTTGATAAGTCTTTAGATGCTGGGGAGTTACTATAGTACCACTTATAGAAGCTCCAAGAATAGAATTATTTATAGATAAATCTTCAATACTTGGAAATTCTGATCCGGTATGATTAAGAATGTCTAGATCCTTGGGAAGATTGAGCTCTTCAGTGATAACCTCAAGTTCTTCTGAATTTGCAGCTTGCTGTTTGAAAATAGGATTATCAAATGATGATAAATTTGAATTCAAAGAAATACCTCTTGGATCATGCAATGTTCTTCCACCTCTAGATGACCTTCCTCCCCTTCTACTTGGTTGTAATTCTTGATAGATGAATCCCTCCTCATTTGCTCTGGTTGGAGTTCTACTCATTAAAATCCACACTAAGAGCTGCAACTAAAATTTGAAACTACCATAGATCTAACAACTCAGAACTAAGATGCAGTTCGTGGTCCCACCGGGCGTGCCAAAAAATATTCAAGCTTAGAATTGTTACCTAAAATTAGGCATTAAGGCTAACAATAATTCTATCCTGACAATGGAAACCTCTCCTAGCTGTGGGTAGACTATGAATGGAGAGGAATCTTCAGATTCTAGGCCGGTTCCTATAAAATATGGAATATCACTTTCCTGATCTGCAATTGTTGGGAAAAGGGAAAGAGTACTATAACTTAAAAAGATTAGGGTGATACACCAATGAATAATTCAGACTTTGCAAAAGAGATGAAATTCAATCTTGACTCACAAATGAATACCTTAACACTCTGAATCTCTACTCAATGTATAGGTTAATAAATTCATGCTATCAGGGTTCTACCACTAACAGCTTGGACAATTAACAAACATACATTTCTCATACAAGGCCTAGAGGCAATTGATTATCTTGAGAAGGAACAAAATTTCATTCACTTCCTTTAGATAATAAACTATTTGACACTTGTTAGAAAAGATGAAATAGGATTCAATATTGAAAAACAAGTACACAAATATGAATCAAAGAATCTGGTTCATTCCTTCAAAAATTTGACAAAAATGATTACAAAAATGGCCTAATAAGCACTTAGGAACAATATGTTCACTATATGCCCTCTCTAAAAAATCTACAACCTCCTAATTGATCACCAAAAATTAGTTTTATAACCAGCTCCAGCTTCAAATTCAAAAATCTAAGCTCCTCAATCTTAGCCTAAAAGCGTGCCTAAAAATATGCCACTACATTAAGTTCCTCAAACATGCCTCTTTTCCTAAATTTTTGGCCTAAAAATATAAGGAATTAATCCTTTTACACAAATAAAATATGCCAAAAATTATACGAGGGATTAATATTAAACAAAAACTTAATACTAATTACACCACCCCTATACCCTAACTCCTATTTCCTAACTTAGATAAAAATCTAAGTGTGAACTATTACAAAGTGGAGAAGTCAACATGACCCTCCATCCACTTGCAATGCATTTGAAAGAATGATGAGGATAAGGATGAAAGGTGGCATGTTTGGTTTTCGAGGCTAAGCTGGCACTGCCATGCATTGAATGCATTTCTTTAGTTGGCGGACTCCAAAATAGTTATTCCATTTTCCTTGGCATTTGTGTTTGTGTTCTCTTGAAGCTTCTCAGAGAAATCTCAGGGAAATGAAACCCTAAGCTTCCTGTAACTATGAAGGAGCTCAACTTGACTATGAGAATCTTCAACTGTTTCTAGACTCGAGCCTTCATCTATTACTTCCTTTTTGTGCAACTTTGTAAGAACTCAGCATTTGTGTTTGTCTCTCCATCAGTGAACTGTAAGTTATTCTTCGAACTCCCTGTTGATTTTGCAATGAACTACAAAGTTCGAGCATGCATTTCTCCTTGTTAACTGTTTGTTCCACTGTTGCATTTGATATACTCATAGTTTATGAGTTATAGTTGTATCTTTGTTTTCAATAGTGGAACTTGTTATTTTGTTCCTTTACTTTGCATTAGTCATGGGTATACTGAAGGTTATCTTTTATGACCACGAGACCATATCATGCTCTACAACATCTATTGTTATGCATCTCTGTTGAACTATTCCTTAACTTTCATCTTCTTCCGCTATGGCTTATAACTGTAGCTTCATGGCTTCATGCATTATACCTGTTATTCCCCATATTTACATGGGCTTTATTCAATACGACTTCATGCATTTTGTTGAACTCACTGTTGTTTATCTGTTATTTTTTACATGCGGGTTTGAAGGTTTATGAACCCGAACTTGTTCACCATAGTTCACATGCCATATGAGGTACTCACTATGTGTAATGCTTACTATATTATGACTATTCATCATGTTGTGACTTTCTTACCACTCATGAGCTGGGTTTATAACTTAGCATCAGTTCCGGGTTTGAAGTGTCATTGCCTTCATTGATATTCTCTGTTTATATTTTGAACTCACTGTTAGTATAAACCGTGGCTTTGATTTGTATCCAACAGTCACTATCTCGGCATCCACTATTATTAATGATGTCAACCTTGGTTTTAATAATAGTCAAACACTATTGATCTCCTTTTACTATATGGGTTTGAAAGTTTTTGAACCCGAAACTTGTTCACCATAGTTACACTGACAACTGTGAACACATTTGAAGCACTTATGACTGGCATAGATATAAACTTGTTTATAAACCAGTAATGGTCACTATTTTAACCATTGCTATTCCATTTGATTCTTAAAGCCGTGACTGTTACTAGTTCATAAGAATTCTTCAGTCCACTAAAGGAAAAAATAATCCCTTCACACTTTGATAACTGGAATACCAGTAAGCAACTTATGATCATTACCTGAAATTGCACAGCAACACACTTCTCACATTGATGGAACTTTGAATTAGTGTCAACTACAACTTTATCAATTTTAGTATCTACCTCAGTATATTCTGTGATAATATAGAACATCCAAATTGTTGACTCTCTTTTACTGACATAGACAAAACCCTGTGTAATCAACAGATATAAACTTGATGAACTGGTGAATTCTCTGCTTTGCAAAACAAATATGATGAGCTTGGCCATGATGGAAAATTGCTTCAAGAAACCATGAAAACACCTCTTGATGAGTTACTAAAGTTGCAAGGTTATGAGTGAAAAATGTTAGAGATATAGTCTATTATACATAAAACCATTGCATCTTTCTCTCATAACCTTCGCAAACCTTAGAAGGTGATTATGACTAAGAGATGCTCAACACACTTTCTTATTTCCATAGTAGATAAGTACTCTGTCCTTTATGATATTCTTCTGCTGGTTACACATGCTCTGTTCTAGTTTATACATATTTTCCATTTTATGTTCAGCTTGCATCCTGTAGCTTTGTCCATTGTAAATAATTCACATGGATGCTGAATTTGCACTTAATATGATGAGTACAACAAGATGAAAATGTCTATTTTCTGTTAATGGAGTTCGAACATGGGCTCATGACACTCAAAAACAACAGAATGTTAAATAATGAGGTTCGAACATGGGTTCGTGATGCTTAATAAAAATAAACTATAAACACTTTATGATTTTATAGCTTAAACTTGAAGCACTCTTTTGTATTCAGCAACAACTATGTTTATGATTTGAAAATGTACTTTGAAACAGTAAGGACATATTTGTACCAGTATTTATGCATCACCATTTGTATCTTGAACTGGAAAGTTGGCAATCATTGGCATTTTCTGTAACATTTTTATCATGGGAAACCAACTTGATCTGCATCTTTGATAATGACTGAAAGTGAAAACCAGTCAGCTGTTATCTACAAAAATAATCTGTTAAGCTTTCAAATAACATTATTATGAAGTACATTATTTGAAAAAGGTTTCTCAGTTTGAAACATACCAAGTCCCTTTAAGTCAGACATCTGGTTAATAAAAAGGACAACATACACCACAATGATCATTAGTAGTAAAAGGTTTCATGTCAGAAACAAGTCTCTTTAACACTACCTTGTAGTGAGTGTCGGTGTACATTTCCTTATTTCATTTAACTTTCCAGATTGATGCATTATTGAAAACTTGATTACTACAGTATGTTATTTGTTTCTCATGTATTGCTTAGATCCATTAGGATCTAATCACATTTTCCTTTCTCATGCAGATATGAATCCCTAAAGACCTAGATGCAGATGGAGACTTGGAAGATGAAGACCTAAATGCAGAGACCTAGCAGACAACCATCTGACTCAAAGACAAGACAAGGCAATGCATGAGACCCCTATTCCATACTTCAATCTTTCTTTTCAATTCTACAATGTACTCTAAATATTGAATTGAAATATGAAACAAGAAAGGACATTTGCATACTAAATTCAGTTTGAATGCACAATGTAATGATCATTCATGAATTTTGAATTTTGCAATATTTGATCAATACTTAGAGTACAATGATGACATCTAGAATGAATGCAATAAGGACATGTAAACTAACAAAACCTGTAAGGTAGTGTTAATTAGACAAACAAATGCAACCTTTTCCTATTAATGCTTATTGTATTGTATGTTGTATTTTTGAGTAATAGAAATATCAGAATATTAAATATAAGGATATTTAATTATTAAGGGTTAATTTAAATACCTTTGTTTAATTAAAAGACTTAATTAAAAGTCTAGTTTTGAATAAACTGATTTAATTAATTATTAAATTCAAAGATGAGTTTTAGGCATAATTGATTTATTTAATATTTAATTATCAATTGCATAATTATTAATGTGCTAAAATGTTAATTGATTAGTTAAATATTAATATACAATTTAAGTTGCACATTCATTTTAATAAAATAGAAATAGAAATTTGAGTTTAAGTTTAGTTAGGAATTGTTAAATGGAAAAGCGCATATAATTATAATTATAATTAATTAAATATTTAAAAAGGTAAATTAATAATTAAATGCAAAAGGAGTTTGGTGATTTTAATGTTGAGTTCTATTTCCTATTTGGGTATTGCATGTCAAGTTCTAATTTCAACGATTTCAAATGAAGTGATTCTTTTATATTTTTCAGAGTAAAGTTTACCTTGTCTATGGTGTTGCATGTATTGAAACCCTAGGTTGCTTAGTTTTCTTTTATTAGGTGTATTTTGTTCATTATTCTTTACACAAGTTTACAGATTTTGGTTTGGAGTTTGAATTGAAGGAAATTATGAAAGCTTGGAATTTTCAGGGTTTTTAGATTGTTCTTGGTGGATTCTGCCAATTGGTGGATTAAGGTAGGGTTTGAAACCCTTGTAGATTGAATTTTCTTTTAAAATATTATTTACATTGTGCTTGCCAGATTTTTTTGATGGTAGTTTTGTCATTATTCTTTTGTATGAAATTTTGTTTTCAAATATTTTTGGATGAAAAAATCTTGTGGTTATGTAGAATTGTGAATACTTGGTATTTTTTTAAAAAAAATATTAAGGAAAAGCCTTGCATTAAATCAGTTAGGGTTTGTTTGTATTTATTGTTGAAACCCTAGGAAGTAAATCAAATTAAAATAGATATATAATATTTGCATATGAGCATAATTTTTTTTATAGAATTAAAAGAAAGTAGTAATGAATATATACATGGAGAAAAAGATTTTGAATCATGAAATTATAAAACCAATGGAAACAGAAATATATATATGTATTTGGACTTTTGAAATCTATTATACATATACATATAATTACACATAATTTTTTGGATTTATATATATTAAAAAATATTTATTATTATTATTTATTAATTCTTGGATTTGAAAAAAAAATTATAATTATAATTTATTAATTTTTAGATTTAAAATTAAGAATAAAAAATAAAAAATATTATTATCATTATTATTTATTAATTTTTAGATTTTTAAAAGATAAAATAATAATAATAATAATAATAATAATAATAATTTATTTATTTTGAAAAAAGAAAATTAATTAATAAATAATTATAAATCATTTTTTTACATGCAAATTTTAATATTAATGTTTTCATTTATATTTATATTTGAAAAAATTAATAACATTATTTTATTATTAAATACACGGTGTTTTGATATGCATGGAGATTTTATTTAAATTTAAAAAGTATATGTGTATGAGATTTTAAATAAATATTTTCTTAATAAGTCAAACTAGACTTTAGTAAATAAAATTGACTGTTCTTAAACCATCAAGACTTGTGTTATGGTTTGACTACTTGGTATATTCTTTTATCTTGTTTGATGTTGTTTATTTGGGAAAACTACTGTTAGAATAACTGAGAGGAGGGTGAATCAGTTAGATCAGTTATCATACAGTCCCAAATACAAATATGTACCTTATAAAATAATTCCAACAAATTATGCAGCTTGGTAACAGAAAATATCAATCTCTCTATCTAGTTTACCAATTACCTATAATTATCCAACTATGATTACCGACTAAATCAACTATGTAGTATGTAAAGTATGATAGAAAAACAATCATAACAAATAACACATAACACAATGATTTAATGTGGAAACCCTGCTAAGGGAAAAACCACCTGGGACCGGTAACCCAAAATAAATCACTCTTCTGAAGTGAGCTCAGTGAAGAGCCAACCTTATGATGCAGGAACATCCTGGGTGTAAGAGCAATCTTGCATCACCCAAAAATATTTCTGGTTTCTTTTCAATAAGGGCTGTCTTGTGCAAAGCTGCTATTTATGGAAATTTACTATTTTTAGTAAGTTTTCTGTTTGAGCTTAGAATGGTCTATTTTCTTTCCTAGAGGTTCATTTTGGTCATATAAGCCTGCCAGTAAAGTTTCATTGCCAGATCAAGTGTAGTTTTGAAGATATTGAAAATTTTCGGTATTGGTAGCAGGGTATAGAAACTTTGAACTCAGTTTTGAAGGCTTTAGAGGCCCCGGATGAGGTCGAACCTTCAACTCAATGAAGCTTGTTTGATTCAGGCATTGTAGAGCACTTCACACCCTTTTTGAAATGGGGTTATAATAGTCAATCAGGTCAACGAGTGATGACTTATGGTCTCCGAAAGTTGGGCCACCTAAAATGGTGAAAAATGATTTTCCTTCAAAATTTCTGTTTGGGTTTCAAAAGTTGTTTTGAGCCGACAATGATGTAATGAAATGAAAAATAAAATAATTCTAAGTTTGGTCGGCCTTATTGGCTAAAATTCTGGAACCTTCCCAGGTGGTGGAAAATTGCCTATATAAGGAAGGCTGTAGTGTTGTCTTAGGCAGTTCGGGAAGTTCTGGGTAATAATTCAAGGCTTTTTCCTATAGAATATTGTAAGGGGAATGCCCATGTGGCTTTGCATATTGTAATTCTAAAAATTTGTAATTCCACATTTGTGGAGATAATAAAAATCCCATTTGATGTTCTTGCAAATTGTTGTTGTTTCTCTGTTTCTGTTATGTGTTTGTGGTATTAAGGGGAGCACCCTTCATCACCTTGTTAAGGTTACAATACACACTATTAGGTGTGACCTAGTTAGAGGATTTATCACTAATAGTTAACTTTTAACCATAATTCACTATGGGGTCAACAAGATAACACTTTACATTCAACGAATGTCATAGGATAGAACATAAGACTGTTAAGTCCACTTGTTTAAGAGATTTTTTGAATCAATGGTTAAACTGATACAATACTGATTTGATTCAAATATAACTCAATTGAAAATATTTAGATCTATGCTAAGTCCATACAAATCCTTTGATTATTAATCAATTTCACTTCCTCAATATTTTTCAACTTACTTTCACTTGGTAAATAGTTCTCTGATACTCGGTAATGTCTACAGGCTCGGTTCTTTCACTAACTAGTTTGATTAGGCATGAATGAATATAATCTTCACATGAAATCTCTGTAGTCTTCTTCTTTTCGGTATGTTTCAATAATGAAACTCATATCTCTTATATAGATAAGTAAACCATTTTCATATCAGCCATTAGATTTTGCCTCTTAATCTCTTTTGTCTATTTTTTTGCTTAAACCTTCCTTGATAGATGTGTCATTAACACGTTTCAATCTCATCCTTTAGATCTTCTTCAAATTTTGTCAGCCGTGGATCTCATAACAAACTTTATCCTTAACCTCAAAATCATAACAATTTGTAGCTCATCAAATTCACTCAGCTATTCTTAGCATTTAATGTTTTCATCCATACTTGGTTAATATAGAAATGCGTTGGTGATAACTAGTTAAACTAGCTCAGTTAATACTGTCAGTCGGTATACACTGCACTGGCTTGGTGTATACATAAATCTTCAATTACCGACCACATTAACATGTTCAATTCCAAATCTCTTCTTCATAGTAGATTAATGTAACATGCTCAAGTCAAAAATATAAAGCCATAGACTCATCAATAAGTTACCCAATGTTTACCTTATTCTTATCTTCATATCCATCTTTTCCTTATGTAGATATCTCAGTTATTCATCTTTTCTTCCTTCAATAGATGCTTAGATGTTTGTAACTAACATGATAAGTACTCTCAAGACTAGTTGACATCAATGACAACATATTGACTGATTTAATCATCTTACATATCATTTTAGTAGCTCGGTGATCTCTAATCACTGTTCCTTTAGTTCATTCAGATATTCAATTAGTTGTAGTTCATCAATGTCTCCCTTTAACATTGATGACAACACAAGCAATATGAAAATATGCCACACACATACCAAACATGTATTCTACAACTATGTGAGTAAATGTTGTAGCTCGGTAAGCTCATATTTAATATGTTTAATCACTATAACAACATTACAAGTGAAGACTCTCCCTGCAGATTTGATTTTTTCAGTTCTCAGATTCCCTTTGTTCTTAGCAGCAAATATTTAGGTCTCTCCCTTTCTGCAATCTCTCTTTGTTTGTGTTCTCACTAACTGATTTTCATATGCATTCTCTTCAATTTTATCTCCCTTTGACAATAATTCCAAAGAAAATATACAAATAGCTCTACAACAACCAAGTAATTCTCTATTGTTTGGTTCATATCAGGTACCTTCAGTGTATAGATAAACAAATTTCTATTCCAGTTCTACAATCTTTCACAACCTTAGACAAAATACAAAGTGTGAGCTATGTGCATCAACATGAATGATCTTCTGATAAGTATAGGTTGATGCAACCTCCAGATCACCTCAGTGACTGGTAGATAGGGGATGAACTCCAAGTCTAGTCCTCAAATATTCAAAAGTCTCCTTTGGTAATGGTTTAGTAAAGATATCAGCAAGTTGTTCCTTAGATGTTACAAATTCTAGTTTCACTTGCTTCTCTTGAACTCGTTCCCTCAAGTAGTGATACTTAATGGATATATGATTTGTCTTCGAATGCATCATAGGATTCTTAGAAATATTTATAGCACTAGTGTTGTTACAATATATAATCACCGAGTTAGTGATTACCTCATTCATCCCTTCCAACACTTGTCTAATCCAAGCAATATTTGAACAATTTGCAGCAGCAACAATATACTTTGCTTCAGCAGTAGACTGAGAAATGCATGCTTGTTTCTTTCTAATCCAAGTCACAAGCCTTTCCCCTAAAAAGAATGCTCCACTGGTTGTGCTCTTCCGATCATCTATGTTTCCAGCCCAATCTGCATCAGTGTAAACTCTAAGTTCAAATTTGGCTTCAAATGTATACCATAATCCATAGTCTTCTATTTTCTTCAAGTATCTCAAGATTCTTTTCATTGCAACCATATGTGAATCTTTAGGATTGGTAGAAAATCTAGCCACAATCCCCACTGCATGTGAAATATTAGGCCTACTATGTACAACATACATCACTTTACCAATCATAGATCGGTATAGAGTCTAATTTACTTCTCCAGATTCATCATCCTTTGTCAATTTACAACTAGTTACCATTGGTGTTCCCACTGGTTTAGTATCTTTCATGACAAAAGTTTTCAATACTTTTTTAATGTATTTTGATTGTGTGATGAAAATCCCATCTTTCTGTTGTAAAACCCACAAACCTAGAAAAGAATTTAATCTCTCCAAACATAGACATTTAAAATTTCTTTCTCATGTCATCAACAAAAGATTTTCAAATTAGATCTTGTCCTCCAAAGATTATTGTGAGGTCCTACCCCGACCCATCCTAGCTTGACAATTGTTTTGGGACCTGGTTCATCTTGATAATACATTGTTTAGAGACATATACCTATTTTTGATCATGACTTTCTACCATTAGACTTTATGTGATGATTTTCACTGATTTATATGATGATGATGTTAGTCATACTCTTTACATACTTTTATTGGTTTCATGCTTACCTTATGATATATGAATTTAGAATTCTACATTTGTTATGTTACCTTATAGAATAGTAAATGTTGATAGTGTAATGGTTCAATGATTAACTTAGAGTTACTTTCTTATGTGAAAATTGAATGTACATTTTGATGTTGTAGAATTAGGGTATAATGTGGATTATGTTTATGATTCATGAAATGTAGTTTCCTTATGTAATTGAATTTAGATGTTATTATTGTTCCTATTTCACTTTCGATATGATTATATATGCATTGAGTTTATGAGATACTGACATTTGAATCGAGTGTGAAAGATTATGACCATGGTTGTAAATGTGGGGAAACAAGGATGGATCTATTTGAAAATCAGTTTAAGCCAAAGTCGGCTCTAAGAAGAGAATGACCTTGTTGTTACATGATTTTATTCATAATTGTGATGCATGTATGAATGTTATTTGAAAATGTTTGTAAATGCATTATTAGATGCAATTTTATTTTATGTAAATATAAATGTAAATTTATCCACTAGGCATGCTAAGTGTGTAATGTGATGTGTACTTTTATGAGGTGTCACTTGACACCATTGTGATGAGATGACATGATCAAATGGAACATGGAACCTACCTCATCTTTTGGTTATCTTTTGTATCCCTAGGCTTGGTTAGTGGTTTAGGAAACCAATGTTTATGTCATCATGGTTCCATTTTTGGATGCAAACTTTACTAAGGTTTTAGAAGGGTTATATGGAGCCCTATGATGTAGTTAGAGTTGGATTTAAGTGCCCCAAGACATAGGCATGGGTTAGGGGGCTAAATTTCACCATTTTCACTTTCTTAGGCTTCCATATTGCCTCTCTAAGTGGGCCATATTTGGTAATGATGAATTTGGAAATGTTTTCTAGGTTAACTCACCTTCCCATGTTTTTAATTGCATTCCATTTCCATAGCAGGGGCAAGTGGCAAGTTAGCAAGGATCTAGAAACCTAGCTTACTTTGGGATGAGGGTAGGAGAGAGAAATATTTTAGAGTCTTTAGGAAAAGAGCCTAAGAAGTTAGACACTTCTTGACTATGCTAGTTGAGAATTGGAGAGAAGAGGACTTAAGAAGTTCTTGTGGCTTTGAGAAGTGAAGCAAGCTAGGAAGCAAAGGGATAGCTCTTCTACAAACCTCCATTGCCATTTCTTAGGAAAAATGTTGGTGGTTTAATCATGTTTATGTTTGTGTAATTGTATTGTGAAGATGAAAATTTTTGTGTAAATATTGTAATGTGTTGTTTCATTGTGCTCATATGAATTCTATGTTTAATTAATTTTTTTAAAAAATGTTTCCTGCAATATCTGTGTCTTGACTTTGTTCTTAAAAAAACAAGAGTAGAATTCATATGAGCACAATGAAACAACACATTACAAGATTTACACAAAAGTTTTTATCTTCACAATGCAATTACACAAACATAAGCATGATTGAACCACCAACCTTTTTCTTGAGAAATGGCAATGGAGGTTTGTAGAAGAGCTATCCATTTGCTTCCTAGCTCTCTTCACTTCTCAAAACCACAAGAATTTCTCAAGTCCTCTTCTCTCCAACTCCCAACTAGCATAGTCAAGAAGTGTCTAACTTCTTAGTCTCTTTTTCTAAAGACTCTAAAACATTCCTCTCTCCTACCCTTATCCCAAAGTAAGTTAGGTTTCTAGATCCTTGCTAACTTGCCACTTGCCCCTGCTATGGAAATGGAATGCAATTCAAAACATGGTCAGGTGAGTTAACCTAGAAAATATTTTGAAATTTATCATTACCAAAGATGGCCCACTTAGAGAGGCAATATGGAAGCCTAAGGAAGTGAAATGGTGAAAGTTGGCCTCCTAACCAATACCTATGCCTTGGGGAACTTAAATCCAACTCTAACTACACTATAGGGCTCCATATAACCCTTCTAAAACCTTAGGAAAGTTTGCATCCAAAAATAGAGCCATGATGACATAAACTTTGGTTTCCTAAACCACTAACCAAGCCTACGGATACACAAGATAACCAAAAGATGAGGTAGGTTCCACCTTCCACTTGAGCATGCCATCTCATCACAATGGTGTCAAGTGACACCTCACAAAAGTACACATCACATTACACACTTGGCATGCCTAGTGGATAAATTTATATTTACATTTACACAAAATGAAATTACATCTAATAATGCATTTACAAATATTTACAACAACATTCATACACAACTCTTTGTGATGAGTTGTTATGTTTAGAAGGAGCCTTGTGAAGGCATGTGAGTAAGATATGTAATTCTTGATTTGTATGAGTAAGACATCTCCATATAAGAAGTTTCCACCTTCACCCATTTAAGGATCTAATTTTGATCCTATGTGCAAGCTTGGGAAGGGAGTATAGTGTGTGTGATCATGTACCAATTTATGGAATGTATGTTAAATGTATGTGTGTTGCATGTTTGTTTTCCCTCCATTCTTGTTTCCCCTAGCTCGGGGGTGGCCATGAAATGGCCTAGGCTGGGAGGTGAGCCTCCATGGTCATGTGGAAAAGGTTTTTGTGTTGCAGGTTTTTCTTGCATGGTGTGAAGATGAAGTTCAAGTTTAAGTTGAAAAGTTTAAATAAATGCTCTAGGTGCATTAAGCTTAAGTGATCTTTCTCTACTCATATTGTTTTCTATGATATTTTAATTGTAAAAGGGTAAAAGCTGGAACTAAGCCTTAAATATTAGCCTCTCGGAAGAGGGTTTTAATACTAGTTGAATTTCAAATTTAATCTTAGTAAATTTATTTTCTTCATTAAAAGTTAAATTTCCTGCATCTATAGAATGAATTTTAAATCAGTTTCCTGCATATTTGTTACATGAAATTGTTATGGTCTGAAAATTTTTAGTTTAATAATTGACTTAAAATGCTGCAAAACCTATGTAATTGATATGATGAAGATAATTATGTAAGTAAACATTGTTTGTAAATTTGTTAATTGATTTTACATTCACTGCAATTTATATGAAGTTAAAATAAAGGAAATTATTACCTGATTTCATTTTCTTGCAAATTCTATGTTAATTCTGTGTTAATTCTAATGATGGTTCATTGAAAGGAAATTACTATATGATTATTCATCTTGCAAATTTTGTGTTTAATTAATTTAAAAAAAAATATGTTTTGTATAATATCTGTGTCTTGAGTCTGTTCTAAAAAAAAAATTATGTCTGTTAGAAATTTACAGTATGACTAGATGAATTAATTATCGACACTATGCTCATTTATGCATATACAAATAAAGTAGTATTTATATGCATAAGTATATTTGTATGTTAATATACCTATTAAACTTAATGTATACTTTTGAAGCTTAAATAACCAGGGATTAAATGTATTCTTTTTCTATGTTTGTCAGTTAACTATATCCACATTTTACATATACTAAGTATTCATATATATATATATATATATATATATATATATATATATATATATATATATATATATATATATATATATATATATATATATATATATATATATATATATATATCTATATCTATATCTATATCTATATCTATATCTATATCTATATCTATATCTATATCTATATCTATATATATATATATATATATATATATATATATATATATCTATATCTATATATGAAAAAACATATATGTATATATATTTAATAGTATGTATTATATATAATATAACATATACTATTTAATAAAAAAATATTAAATAAACAAAAAATGTTTTGTAAAAAAAAAAATTAAATTAAAAAAAATTGGGGGGAGGGTCGAACCCTACCCCTCGTCTCCTTTCTCTTCCTCGCGGCGGTGGCAAGCAGTAGCACCACTGGTGGTGCTGCACTGCAATACCCTTGACGTGTTGCTAAGATGCATCCCTCTCTCCTCTGTCCATTTCATAGCCATCACAGAGGGCAGAGCCGTATGACCATGGCCGCCGACTCTGGCCCATAACAAGGCTACAAAACCCTGTTATTTTTTTTGGCAACATAAATATAGATAACAAAAAAAAAAAATATTTAAATTTAAAACAAAGATTTAATATTTTCAACAAATGTTGAAATGGGCAAATGTAAACTGCATAGACAGAGCCCTAGAACTTATACAAAAAAGAAAGAGATGAGATCCTTGTAGATCTGGAACCAACAGAGAGGGAATACCTTATGTTTTTTTAAAGGATTCTCTCAAATCTGCATACACATTCTCATATGAAAATGAGTGTGTATATGCACACCATGTGTGTGCATATACACACTTGTTCTCATACGAGAACACCAAGAAAACCTCCGCTAATCTTCAGACGTGAAAATGAAAGAGAAAAACATGAGACATTAGGGTTTCAGAGAGGTATATAATATGGCCCCAACCCTAATTTTGAATTAGGGTTTGGAGTGCCATTTATTTTAAGTATTTAGTTATTTCATTATATTCATTTCTTTCATTGTGTTAGTCTTTAGATTATTTTAGTTTGCTTAAGGGGCATATTAACTTGGTAAGAATGCAAGTCTTCTTTATTTAGTTAGTGATTATTTTTAAAAAGATTTATATTAAATTTTAAAAGCCAAAATCAATCTCAATGTGTTAGTATTAGGAAAATTATAGATGATGAATTTAATTTTCCATTCAAAATGTTTTCGTTATTGTTGTGATTAAAATTATTTAAATGGCTTTTATTATCTTTAGTAAATTTTAAATTAAAAGAATATTAAGTTGTAAAGTTTTATAATTTTATGAATGGAGTTAAGGATATTAAAATCATTTAATTCTAAAAGGACTATATTAAATGGGTAGTTTAATAAATAATGATTTAATATTTGAGATTATTTTCTCTTAATAAATCTAATCTCATTTTAACACAAAACTATTATGGGTAAAAAATAGAATTTAATTTATATACATATATCCATTTCTATCTCTTAAAGATATTTGGGTAAGTCATTATTAGGACTTAGATAATTAAATGATAAAAAGAAAAGAAATGTGAAGTTAGACTTTAAAGCATTATGTGAATGTAAATTTGATAAAAATATTGAAATTAAATATTTTAAATTTAAATAAAAATCAAGTGAAGATTAAAGTTAATAAATGTATTAACAAAGAATATTTTAAATGCTTTATAACTCAAACCTTTCCTTTTAATGATTAATTTTATTCTTTTAAGATTATTAGGGTTAAACCATTTTAACCTAAAACTAACTCAGGGTATTTAGAGAGATGTTTACCTTTAGTATGGCCTTTTCCCTTTGTCACCTAATGTCATCTGCCGAGTAAGGGACGAAGGCACACCAACGCATTCCTTGAAGTTCCCTTATGTGATGTTGGGTGACTAGCCCATACGATCTCATGATCTCGATGCTTCGCATTGATGGGCTTGTGTTTAACTTAGTTGATGGTTAGTGTTCGTTAGTGTTAAAAAAAAAATTGTTGTTGTGTTTTGTCCATTTTTTTTGGGCATTACATTGTGGTATTAGAGCACAGTTTCTACTCTAAGAACCTTAAAACCCATTATATTCCGTAGTTCAAACTAAATCATTATTTTAAAAACTTGATAATGTTATTTTTATGGGGCCAATATATGTGGCCAATATACTAGTCATCGTAAAAATAATATTACAGCTTAACCTAAATTATGTTGGAATCTTTAATACTCTTAGAAATTAATGGCTTACCTATATAAAAATTAGAGTTCCGATCAATTAAATTTGAATAAAGAAGTATGGACTCTATTAACCTTTATTATATCATGAGTGGGGAGCTCACTTATTGTTCTTTCTAGGACATCTATCTTTTTAGGGAAAACCTTAGTAAAGCAAAGTTGGGAGAAAAGGATGCCTCCAGTCACGCGTAGTGCTCACTGATGTGGACGAAGACCTAGAGGTGGCCATGCGATAATAGAGGGAGATGAACAAGAAACTAAGGGAGTAGGTGATGTGCAGGGCCCCCCTCCTGTACCACCACCTAATCCCAATTAGGATATCCTAAATGCATTACAGAATCTAGTTGGTATCATTATGGATAGATTGCCTCCAGGAGGCCAGCAGGCCAAGGTCTGGGAACGGAGTAGGAGTCCCCCTCCTAGATGAGTAGAGTAGCAGGTAGATGACAAGGCTGAGTCAATCCACATGCCAGAGCCTCCACCAGTGGTAGTGCCAAGAGTGCCCCATGATATAGGGGACCTAAGTAGAGATCTCATATGACTTTAGCCACCACCCTTTTCAGGATCCACGGCTAGGACATAGTCCGAGGCTTGGATTTTGAGCCTCAAGCATTGCTTTGGGTTGTGTCCTTACAAGAGCCACCTTAAGGCATGATTTTCAATTCACATGCTGAGAGAGACCGCCTCTACTTGGTGGAAGTAGGAGGAGGTTAAGAGCCATCTTGCCATAAATATTCTCACATGGGAGATCTTCTTGGAGAGATTCTGAGCCCGATATATGTCAAAGAATTTCAGATAGCATCACATCGACGAGTTTCATGACTTACAGTAGAGAGGTCTACCAGTAGCATAGTACAAAAGTAAGTTTCTTGAGCTCCTTCCTTATGTAGATTACATGAAGGATGAGAAACTCTAGGTCAACCACTTTATTAAGGGGTTGAACTATGCCATAGCTGACAGAGTGCAGATGGTACCCTTAAGAGATTTATGGGATATAGTTGAGAGGGTCATGATCATAGAGGAGATCCATAACAGGTCTCACGACACCCAAGACCGGTCACAAAACTAAAATTCTGCACCTCAGTCTTCTAATTTCCAAAAATCTCACTAGAAGGGAAATCAAAAGAACTCATCAAGATCTTCTAGGGCACCTCAACTGTAGTAGCAATAGTCTCAGCAGAGTCCCTAATGTGACCAGGGAGCTTAGACTCAGTCATCTAGAGGCGGCTTCAGTGGATCTAGTATCAAAGGTGGACAACAATAGTCTAGAACTCAAGGGAGTTAGTTCCAGGCTAGAGGACCATGTTATTCATGTGGTACCATGGGGCACATTGCTAGAGATTGTCCTATGGGTCATCCAGTTGGCAGTCAGATGATGACAACTTCAGAGCCCACAATAGGTGAAATGGGCAGGTCCCATCGAGTATTTGCAACAATTGATGACTGTTAGGCTGAGCACCAGGCCACAATTTTAGAGAGCACAAGTGGAGATGAACGTGTACCTAGCTTTGGAGCCCATGTGTATACTGGTTCATAGGACCCTAGCCCTTTGAGGTCAAGAGCTAGACCAGGTTAGGGTCTAGTAGGATTGCTATGATGAGGTCACAGATTCTTGTGAGGACACAAAATAGATGAGAGATCAGTACCCCCATCTATTCGATGAACTCTAGGAGAAAGTTCACACCTAGGGGGGAGGATGTGAGGTCCTACCCTGACCCATCCTAGCTCGAAGTTGTTTTGGCACTTGGTTCATCTTGATTATACATTGTTTAGAGACATTAGACATATTTTGGATCATGAATTTCTACCATTAGACTTTATGAGATGATTTTCACTGATTTATATGATGATGATGTTAGTCATACTCTTTACATACTTGTATTGGTTTCATGCTTACCTTATGATATATGAATTCAAAATTTTACATTTGTTACATTACCTTATAGAATAGTAAATGCTGATAGTGTAATGGTTCAATGATTAAATTAGGGTTACTTTCTTATGTCAAAATTAAATGTACATTTCGATGTTGTAGAATTAGGGTATAATGTGGATTATGTTTATGATTCATGAAATGCAGTTTTCTTATGTAATTTAATTTAGATGTTATTATTGTTCATGTTTCACTTTCGATATGATTATATATGCATTGAGTTTATGAGATATTGACATCTGAATCGAGTATGCAGGATTATGACCATGGTTGTAAATGCAGGGAAACAAGGATGGATCTATGTGAAAATTAGTTTAAGCCAAGGTCAGCTCTAAGAAGAGAATGACCTCATTTTTATGTGATTTTATTCATAATTATGATGCATGTTTGAATGTTATTGTAAATGTTTGTAAATGTATTATTACATGTAATTTCATTTTGTGTAAATTTAAATGTAAATTTATCCACTAGGCATGCCAAGTGTGTAATGTGATGTGTACTTTTGTGAGGTGTCACTTGAAACCATTGTGATGAGATGACATGCTCAAGTGGAACATGGACCCTAACTCATCTTTTGGTTATCTTGTGTATCCCTAGGCTTGATTAGTGGTTTAGGAAACTAAGGTTTATGTCATCATGGTTCCATTTTCGGATGCACATTTTACTATGGTTTTAGAAGGGTTATATGGAGCTCTATGGTGTAGTTAGAGTTGGTTTTAAGTGCCCCAAGGCATAGGCATGGGTTAGGGGGCCAACTTTCACCATTTTCACTTTCCTAGGCTTCCATATTGCCTCTCTAAGTGGGCCATCTTTGGTAATGACGAAATTGGGAATACTTTCTAGGATAATTCATCTTCGCATGTTTTGAATTGCATTCCATTGCCATAGCAAGGGGAAAGTGACAAGTTAGCAAGGATCTAGAAACCTAACTTACTTTGGGATGAGGGTAGGAGAGAGGAATGTTTTAGAGTCTTTAGGAAAAGAGACTAAGAAGTTAGACACTTCTTGACTATGCTAGTTGGGAGTTGGAAAGAAGAGGAATTGAGAAATTCTTGTGGTTTTGAGAAGTGAAGTAAGCTACGAAGCAAAGGGATAGCTCTTCTAAAAACCTCCATTGCCATTTCTCAGGGAAAAGGTTGGTGGTTCAATCATGTTTATGTTTGTGTAATTGCATTGTGAAGATGAAATTTTTTGTGTAAATCTTGTAATGTGTTGTTTCATTGTGCTCATATAAATTCTACTCTTGTTTTACTTTCTTGTTTTGTATTGTGTTGTGGGTGTGTAAGATACTCCTCATCCTTGGGAGGATTTAAGGATGTCTTGGGGTGAAGGGTTTAGTTGGGAAGTCCATATGTTTGAGAGCTTGGATGTATGGGCATCCTTGAGGTGTACTTATGTTTTAGTTGGGGGCCATAAGAGATGTGTTGATGCTCTTTGTGATGAGTTGATATGTTTGGAAGGAGCCTTGTGCAGGCATGCAAGTAAGATATGTAATTCTTGATTTGTATGAGTAAGACATCTCCATATGAGAAGTTTCCACCTTCACCCATTTAAGGATCTAATTTTGATCCTATGTGCAAGCTTGGGAAGGGAGTATAGTGTGTGTGATCATGTACCAATTTATGGAATGTATGTTAAATGTATGTGTGTTGCATGTTTGTTTTCCATCCATTCTTGTTTCCCCTAGCTCAGGGGTGGCCATGAAATGGCCTAGGCTAGGAGGTGAGCCTCCATGGTCATGTGGAAAAGGTTTTTGTGTTGCAGGTTTTTCTTGCATGGTGTGAAGATGAAGTTCAAGTTTAAGTTGAAAAGTTTAAATAAATGCTTTAGGTGCATTAAGCTTAAGTGATCTTCCTCTACTCATATTGGTTTCTATGACATTGTAATTGTAAAAGAGTAAAAGCAGGAACCAACCCTTAAATATTAGCCTTTCGAAAGAGGGTTTTAATACTAGTTGAATTTCAAATTTAATCTTAGTAAATTTATTTGCTTCATTAAAAGTTAAATTTCCTGCATCTATAGAATGAATTTTAAATCAGTTTCCTATATATCTGTTACATGAAATTGTTATGGTCTGAAAATGTTTAGTTTAATAATTGACTTAAAATCCTGCAAAACCTATGTAGTTGGTATGATGAGATAATTATGTAAGTAAACATTGTTTGTAAATTTGTTAATTGATTTTACATTCCCTACAATTTATATGAAGTTAAAATAAAGGAAATTATTACCTAATTTCATTTTCCTACAAATTCTGTGTTAATTCTAATTCTAATGATGGTTCATTGAAAGGAAATTACTATATGATTATTCATCCTGCAAATTCTATGTTTAATTAATTTTTTAAAAAAATGTTTCTTGCAATATCTGTGTCTTGAGTCTGTTTTAAAAAAAAATTCTATCTATTAGAAATTTACAGTACGATTAGATGAATTAATTATCTACACTATGCTCATTTATGCATATACAAATAAAGTAGTATTTATATGCATAAGTATATTTTTATGTTAATATACCTATTAAACTTAATGTATATTTTTGAAGCTTAAATAACTAGGGAATAAATGTATTCTTTTTCTATGTTTGTTAGTTAACTAAATGCACATTTTACATATACTAAGTATTCATATATATATATATATATATATATATATATATATATATATATATATATATATATATATAATTAAATATTATATATATATATACTATAGTAAATATAATGCTTATAACATTTTCATATTGCTATTCTGAATATTAAATATTTATATTATATATGTATATACTATTATATATATATGAAAAATCATATATGTATATATATTTAATAGTATGTATTATATATAATATAACATATAATATTTAATATTTTTTTTTAAAATATTAAACAAACAAAAAACATTTTGTAAGAAAATAATTTAAATTAAAAAAAAATTGGGGGGAGGGTCGAATCCTACCCCCTGCTCTCCTTTCTCTTCCTCGCGACGATGGAAAGTAACACCACCACCAGTGGTGCTGCAATGCAGCACCCTTGAGGTGTTGCTAAGATGTATCCCCCCCTCCTCCCTCCATTTCGCAACAATCACAGAGGGCAGAGCGGTACAGCCATGGCCGCCAGCTCTGGCCCATAAAAGGGCTACAAAACCTTGTTATTTTTTTTGGTAACATAAATATAGATAACAAAAAAAATAAATTTAAATTTAAAACAAAGATAATATTTTCAACAAATGTTGAAATGGGCAAATGTAAACTGCATAGACAGAGCCCTAGAACTTATACAAAAAAAAAAGAGATGAGATCCTTGTAGATCTGGAACCAACAGAGAGGGAATACCTTATGTTTTTTTAAAGGATTCCCTCAAATCTACATACACATTCTCATATGAAAATGAGTGTGTATATGCACACCATGTGTGTGCATATACACACTTGTTCTCATATGAGAACACCAAGAAAACCTCTGCTAATCTTCAGACCTGCAAATAAAAGAGAAAAATGAGATATTAGGGTTTCAGAGAGGTATATAATATGGGCCCAACCCTAATTTTGAATTAGGATTTGGAGTGCCATTTATTTTAAGTATTTAGTTATTTCATTATATTCATTTCTTTTATTGTGTTAGTCTTTAGATTATTTTAGTTTGCTTAAGGGGCATATTAATTTGGTAAGAATGCAAGTCTTCTTTATTTAGTTAGTGATTATTTTTAAAAAGATTTATATTAAATTTTAGAAGCTAAAATCAATCTCAATGTGTTAGTATTAGGAAAATTATATAGATGAATTTAATTTTTCATTCAAAATGTTTTCATTATTGTTGTGATTAAAATTATTTAAATGGCTTTTATTATCTTTAGTAAATTTTAAATTAAAAGAATATTAAGCTGTAAAGTTTTATAATTTTATGAATGGAGTTAAGGATATTAAATTCATTTAATTCTAAAAGGACTATATTAAATGGGTAGTTTAATAAATAATGATTTAATATTTGAGATTATTTTCTCTTAATAAATCTAATCTCATTTTAACATAAAACTATTATGGGTAAACTATAGAATTTAATTTATATACATATATCCATTTCTATCTCTTAAAGATATTTGGGCTAAGTCATTATTAGGACTTAGATAATTAAATGATAAAAAGAAAATAAATGTGAAGTTAGACTTTAAAGCATTATGTGAACGTAAATTTGATAAAAATATTGAAATTAAATATTTTAAATTTAAATGAAAATCAAGTGAAGATTAAAGTGAATAAATGTATTAACAAAGAATATTTTAAATGATTTATAACTCAAACCTTTCCTTTTAATGATTAATTTTATTCCTTTAAGATTATTAGGGTTAAACCATTTTAACCTAAAACTAACTCAGGATATTTAGAGAGATGTTTACCTTTAGTATGGCCTTTTCCCTTTGTCGCCTAATGTCATCCGCCGAGCAAGGGAGGAAGGCACGTCAACACATGCCTTGAAGTTCCCTTATGTGACATTGGGTGACTAGCCCATACGATCTCACGATCTCGATGCTTCGCATCAATAGGCTTGTGTTTAACTTAGTTGGCGGTTAGTGTTCTTTAGTGTTCAAAACAAAATATTTGTTGTTGTGTTTTGTTTATTTTTTTGGGGCATTACAATTATATCATCAAAAAATATCTCAACAATCAAAATGTTATCATCAGATCCTCCTTTCATGTACAAATTACTATTTTCACTAGTTCTTACAAAACCAATACTTATAAGATAAGCATGTAGTGTTTCAAACCATGCCCTCGGTGCTTGCTTCGATCCATACAAGGCTTTGTGCAGTCTACATACCATGTCTTTCTGATTCTGATCAAAAAACCCTTCTGGTTGTTCTATGTAGACCTCCTCCTCAAGAATTCCATTCAGAAAAGATGATTTCACATCCATTTTATATACTTTAAATCCCTTATGTTCAGCATACGTAAGTAATATGTGAACTCCTTCCAGTATAGAAAAAGGTGCAAAGGTTTCACCATAATCAATACCTTCTTCTTGTGCATATCCCTTGGAAACAAGTCTTGCCTTATTCCTAGTGACCTCTCCATTTTCATTCAACTTATTCTTGAAAATCCACTTAGTACCAATAACATTTTTATCGGTCGGTCTAGGCACTAAAGTCCATGTTTTATTCTTCTCAATTTTTTCTATTTCCTCATTCATAGCATTGATCCATTCCTCATTTTCAAGTGCATCCCTAACATTCTTAGGTTCAAACTCACAAACTAAGCATGTGTTGTGTCTTAATTTACTTTGGGTCAGCATGCCATTTTTCTTATCTCCAATGATTTGATTATCTAGATGGTGTCTTCCTAAAAATCTTGTTAGCACTTGATCTCTTCTCTACTCATCATTCGGTTTAGGTTCATTTTCCTACTCAGTAGCTTCTTCTTGATTCTCGGTTTGCATGTGTTGATTCTCGATAGCATTTTCTTGATGCTCAGTAGACTCATCTTGTGACCTCAGTAGATAATCTGGATCTTCAACATACGTAAACCTACCATAATCTTCTGGCTCCTTCATGCTTTATTCATCATTCTTTTCAGCAAACTCATCAACTCTAACATTAGCATTTTTTATTATTTTATTAGTAACCTTATTCAAACTTATATAAGCTTTACTCTTAGTAGAATATCCCAAGAATATTCCTTCATCACCTTTAGAGTCAAATTTACCATTCCTATCATCTTTCATAATATAACACTTGCTACCAAAGATTCTGAAATAACTTACACTCGGTGTGTATCCAAACCATAACTCATAAGGTGTCTTATTTGTGTCTTTCTTTAGTTGAGCTCAGTTCAAGACATTTATTGATGTGCTAACTACCTCTCTCTAGTACATCAGTGCAACAATTTTCTCAATTATCAATGTTCTAGCACAATCAACAACAGATCAGTTTCTCCTTTCAGCAATTCCATTCTATTGTGGTGTTCTAGGTGTAGAAACCTGACTTTTGATACCATGCTCATTATAGAAGTTAGTGAATTCATTAGAAACAAACTCACATCCTCTATCAGACCTTAAGCATTTTAATTATTTTCTGGTTTCTTTTTCAACTTTAGCCTTATACCATTTAAACAGTTTGAATGCCTTAGATTTTTCTTTCAAGAACATAACTGCCATTAATCTAGTATAGTCATCAACAAAAAAAAAAGTATCTATCACCATAGTAGCTTTGAGTTCTCATAGGACCACATAAGTCGGTGTGAACCAACTCAAAAATTCCTTTAGATGAATAGTCCTTACTTTTAAAACTAGATTTGGTCATCTTTCCTTTCTGACATTGATGGCACATAACATGATCAGGTTTGGTTAGACTAGGAAATCCTCTAAATTTTCTCTTTCTACTGATCTTAATCATGTTATCAAAATTTACATGACATAACCTCTTATGCCATAACCATGCATCTTCATTTTTCACCAGTAAACAAGAAGTTTCAACATTGTCAAGATAAAATAAATTACCTTTTTATTATCCTCTTGTTCCAACAAGCTTTCTATTTTCATCATAGATTTTCACCTTGCTTTCAAATGCAAGTTAGTGACCTAAGTTATTTAGTTGTGCTACACTCAACAAATTGTAATTAAGTCCTTTTACCCAATATGCATTATTACATCTAATTTTATCATTCAATAAAATAGATCCTTTTCCTTTAACCATGCAAGGTGCATCATTTCCCATTTTCACTGGTCCTCCATTATAATGCTCAAGATGATCAAACTTATCTTCATCACCAGTCATGTGATGTGTACAACCACTATCAATGATCCAAGTATTATTCTTACTAACTTTAGAAATAAGTGTTGTTTCTACATACCTTTCCTCCTCTTTTGAATCATCTTTCATTGCAACAAACACTACCTCAATATCATCATCAGTGTTGGTGTCAGAGTCATCTTCTTCAATAAGGTAACATGCCTTTTTCCCTCATCTTTGTGATCTTGGTTGTCTTTGTTGTAGTATCAGTTTCCTTTGTTACTCCTTCTACCATATTTCCCATCACCAGATTGGTCTATGTCTTTATCATCCTCTTTCTTGTTAGGACATCTAGCAGTAATATGGACAACCTCTTTACAATTAAAACAAGCTAAAGGTAACTTTACCTTATATCTACCTTTACCTTTTTGTAGTCTTTGGGCCATAAGTGCTTCAAGCTCATCAAGCTCATCATCAATATTACTATCACTTTCATTACTTATATTATGCTTACTGCTAGATTTACCAATCTTAAGAGATGACATAGAAGTAGACTCAACATTCAGTACAACACTATTGTCAAAATTATTCAGCTCAAAAGTTGTTAGCTTTCCAATCAGACTATCAAGAGTAAGAGTCCTATTAGGTGCAGACCTCATTTCATGAATAGCAGATATTTTGATTGCATAGATAGGAAACAAGGTTCTCAGTATCTTACTTACCACTATATCTTTAGAAATAATACCACTAGCTCCTCAGATGGCATTGACCACCTCTTTGATTTGGTTTGTGTACTGTGTAATATTCTCTCATTCCTTCATCTTCATATCATCAAATCTACCTCTTAAGATTTCAGCTCCGGTTCTCATTACATTTGCATCACCACCATAAACAAGAGAAAGTTTATCCCACATTTGCTTCGCTATTGTGAAATCCTTGACATCCTCAAATTTAGCATCAGATAGAGTAGCAATAATCTCTATCATAGTAATATTGTGTTCATGTCGGTCTCTCAACTGATCAAGAGTCAAAGGTCCAATAGTCGGTTGTATGTAGCCATTGTCCAGTAAAGGTATAACAAATTCTCCAATTCTAGATATGTGTAGTCTCATCCGGCTTTGCCATGTAGTAAAGTTGTCTTTGTTCAACTTCGACACTTCCCTCTTATACATCATGTAATATTTCTACTCAAGTTCTTAAAACTTTCTTCCAAGCAACCAATACGCTCTGATACCAATTGTTAGAATAATTGAGGGGGGGGGGGGGGGGGGGGGTGAATTAGTTAGATCAGTTATCCTACAGTCCCAAATACAAAGATGTACCTTATAAAACAATTCCAACAAATTATGTAGCTCGGTAACATCAAATATCAATCTATTTGTCCAGTTTACTGATTACCAATAATTATCCAACCGTGATTACTGACTAAATCAACTATGCAGTATGTAAAGTATAATAGTAAAATAATCATAACAAATAACACACAACACAATGATTTAATGTGGAAACCCTGCTAAGGGAAAAACCACTTGGGACCGGTAACCTAAAATAATTCACTCTTTTGAAGTGAGCTCAGTGAAGAGACAACCTTGTTAACGGTTACAATACACACTGTTAGGTGTGACTTGGTTGGAGGATTTATCACTAATAGTTAAATTTTGACTAGCATTCACTATGGGGTCAACAAGATAACACTTTACATTCAACAAATGTCATAGGGCAGAACATAAGATTGTTAAGTCCACTCGGTTAAGAGATTTTCTAAATCAATGGTTAAACTGATACAATACTCATATGATTCAAATACAACTCAATTGCAAATATTCAAATCTATGCTAAGTCCATACAAATCCTATGATCATTAATCAATTTCACTTCCTCAATATTTCTCAACTTACTTTTACTCAGTAAATAGTTCTCCAACGCTCGATAATGTCTGTAGGCTTGGTTCTTTCACTAACCAGTTTGATCATGCATGCATGAATATAATCTTCACATGAAATCTCTACAGTCTTCTTCTTTCTGACATGTTTTAATAATGAAACTCATATCTCTTATATAGACAAGTAAACCATTTTCATACAAGCCATTAGATTTTCCCTCTTAATCTCCTTCATCCATTTTTCCACTTAAACCTTCCTCAGAAGATGTGTCATTAACATGTTTCAATCTCATCCTTTAGATCTTCTCCAAATTTTGTCAGTCGTGGATCTCATAACAAAATTTATCCTTAACCTCAAAATCATAACAATTTCTAGCTCATCAAATTCAATTGGTTGTTCTTAGCATTTAATGTTTTCATCCATACTCAATTGATATAGAAATGCATTGGTGATAACTAGTTAAACTAGCTCAATTAATACTGTCAGTTGGTATACACTGCACTAGCTTGGTATATATAGAAATTTTTAATTACCAACCACATTAACATGTTCAATTCCAAATCTCTTCTTCATAGTAGATTAATGTAAAATTCTCAACTCAAAAATATAAAGCCATAGACTCATCAATAAGTTACCCAATGTTTACCTTATCCTTATCTGTCATATCCATCTTTTCCTTATGTAGATATCTCAGTTCTTCATCTTTTCTTCCTTCAACAGATGCTCAGATGCTTGTAACTAACATGATAAGTAATGTCAAGACTAGTTGACATCAATGACAACATATTGACTGATTTAATCATCTTACATATCATTTTAGTAGCTCGGTGATCTCTAATCACTATTCCTTTAGTTCATTCAGATATTCAATCAGTTGTAGTTCATCTATTACATTGAATTTTAGAAATGGTATACCAGAGGATTTGAAGTGTTTTTCTATTGATCTCTGATTTCATGTGGTGAATCTTTATAACTATTTTTGAAGTCTTGATTAGATCATATATGATTTTGTGATATTTGTGAGTGGTCTCATATGTTGTATTGCATCTCGATCTTTATTTAGTTGACCAAAAAGGTGACGATCATTATTATAATTGAGTCTAATTTATTTGGTCACCTTATGTTCTCTACTATGATTGTTCTACATTCTAGATGATTATCTTTATGGGTTATGTTACTTCATGTTTGGATATGGATGTCATTGATGTTGTGATTATTCTTGGTCTTGTGATATGAGGCTCTTTGGATTGTTATTATCCTTGAGGTATCTATTATGGGATGGATGATCTTTGGTAATGTCTATATTGAGATGGACTATTTGATCCTGGTATAGGATGTGTTGTTATCTACTATGCTCCATTATTTTACTTTGGTGATTATGATGCAGGAGCATCCTGGGTGTAAGAGCAATCTTGCATCACCCAAAAAATATTTCTAGTTTCTTTTCAATAAGGGCTATCTTGTGTAGAGCTGCTATTTATGGAAACTTGCTATTTTTAGTAAGTTGTTCATACAATCTTAGAATGTTCTGATTTCACATGTGGAGGTTCATCTTAGTCATATCAGCCTGCCAGTAAAGTTTCATTGCCAAATCAAGTGTAGTTTTGAAGATATTGAAAATTTTTGGTATTGGCAACATGGTACAAAAACTTTGAACTCAGTTTTGAAGGCTTTAGAGGCCCTAGATGAGGTCAAAACTTCAACTAAATGAGGCTTTCTTAATTTAGGCATTGTAGAGTGCTTCATGCCCTTTTCAAAATGGGGTCATAATAGTCAATCAGATCAATGGGTGATGACTTATGGTCTTCGAAAGTTGGGCCACCTGAAATGGCAGAAAATAATTTTTCTTCAAAATTTATGTTTGGGTTTCAAAAGTTATTTTGAGCTAACTATGATGTAATAAAATGAAAAATAAAATAATTCTAAGTTTGGTCAGCCTTATTGGCTAAAATTATGGAACCTTCCCAGGCAGTGGAAAATTGCCTATATAAGGAAGGCTATAGTGTTGTCTTAGGCAGTTTGGGATAGTTTTGGGTAATGATTCGAGGCTTTTCCCTATAGAATATTATAAGGGGAATACCCATGTGGCTTTGCATATTGTAATTCTAAAATTTGTAATTCCACACTTGTGGAGATAATAAGAAGCCCATTTTCTATTCTTGTGAATTTTTGTTGTTTCTCTATTTCTGTTATGTGTTTGTGGTATTAAGGGGAGCACCCTTCATCAAGTGGTATCAGAACAGGAGTTCCTGAGTGTGTAAATAGATCATCGACTATGAGGCAGTTTGCACCAGGATCATGGTTAGGGTTTTAGTGTGCATCATGAAAATGCCTCCATGAAGGGAACATGGAAGAAGAGCTGGTGTTGTAACACCTGAGGTTAGGGCACTGTAGAGACAAGTGCGAGCTTTGCAAGAGGAGATTCATAGAGGAATGAATCATAATGTCAGAGATGAAAGTGAGGATGAAGCTGAAGGAGAAAGAAATTATGATCAAGAAGAAGGTGAAATTTTGAACCAAGATGAAGAAAGACTTTTTCAAGCCATTTCCAAGATTGGGAAAAGACCTAAGATTGAGGTTCCTGCATTTTCAAAAAATCTAAACCCAGAAGAATTGATCATCTAGATCAATGAATGTGAAGAATATTTTGAGTATGAGGATATTGAGGATCTTGATAGGGTCAAATTCGTGAAGGCCAGACTGAAGGGTCATGCAAAAATCTGGTGGCAAGAGATTCAGTTGGAGCGAAATCGAAGAGGAAAAGATAAAATCACAAGATGGGATCGAATGGTGGATAAATTGAAGTGACAGTTCATTCCTATTGATTATGAGCTTGACCTACTGAGGAAGATGCAAAGTTTGAAGCAAGTAGGAAGATTTGTTTAGGAGTATATAGAGGAGTTCTATCGAATCCTCATCAGAGTAGGCCATGCGGAAGCTGATAAGGAGAAAGTAGCCCATTACCTTAATGGGTTAAGGACGAGCATTTAGGAAGAATTGAATCTAGTTTGAATGAATAGTATTGAAGAGGCATACCAGTTTGCCCTAAAAGTAGAGAAAAAGCTAAACAAGAAGTTTGAGAGCAGACAAAGTGGAAGAGGTCATGATGGAAGATCTGGTGGACGGTCATATGGAGATTGAAATGAAGATTCAAAAAAGCAGGATGAGGCCAATAATAGTTAGAATTAGAGAGGAGATAATTTCAATCATTTCCAGGATCAGAATAATAGAGATCAGAGGGGAAGAGGAAGAGGACAAGGATCTGGAAGAGGAGGCTTCCATGGAACATGTTTTCACTATGGGGAAGAAGGTCATAGGGCATTTGAATGTCCTCAACACCAATGAAGGACAGATAGGAGAAATGAAGGCCAGGCTAGAGTTGCACATGTAGATGAAGATACCCAATCATCACATTTTGAAGATGCTAAAAGAGGACAAATGCTGATTAACATAAGAGTCCTACTTGTAAGGAAACTCAGGTGCGGAAACAGCTTCCTACGCTAATCTCTATAGGAGAGTATTGTGCAAATTCTTATAAATCCTTACAATTTCAGATTCGTTAACTACTTTAATAAAGCTATTGCAACCACATACCACACATACAGAAAAATAGAGAATGACACAATGATATACCCTGGGGAAACCTTTTGGTAAAAACCCCAGCACTCCAAAACCTGCACAATGTATTGATCAAAACTATTATAGCTTACAATACACTTGCAATGCAAGTTCTTTCAGAATATTTCTAAAACCTTGAAGAAAAATCACATCAGCATAAAATGTTCCAACAATACAATCGCATCTTATCTCATCGCAACCCTAAAAAATCTTATATCATGTGCTTCACTTTTTAGGGCTACTCCCAAAGACAACCGTATTAGGGTTTTACCATTCAACAATACACTTACTTCTTCTATCTTCTCAACCCTAAAAATGCTTATATCATGCACTTCCCTTTTTAGGGAAACTTCCAAAGATAGCCATATTAGGGTTTTACCATTCCCTGAACCCCACGATTGGGGAAGAGTGTACAGTACTCAAATTTATTAGTTGCCACATGTCTTCACCTATCATTGAATCTTCCTGATATAGCTCTTATGTGTCATAAGAATCCATCATAACCATTTTAGCCATGATCTCCTTACACACAATTCAAGATGCTGACACAACAACATTATTTGTAAGAAATACATTTTAAAAAACAAATAATAAGAATAGGAATTATCCAAGGTTGAGACACCTTATTTCTAACACTACTAAGTGGTGAGAATGAACCTGAACAAAGGAGGAGCCTATTTTGCACCAGGTGCAAGTGTGAGGGTAAGTGTTGTGATGTGATTATTGATAGTGGCAATACTAATAATTTGGTGTCAGAAGAGATGGTGACAAAGTTGAAGCTCAAGAGGCAGAAACATCCACATCCATATCGGGTTGCCTAGGTGCAGGATGACCACAAGGTCATGGTTAGTGAACAATGCCTAGTGAAGTTCAAGATTGGTGGGTACCAAGATGAGGTACTATGTGATATCATATCTATGGATGCATGTCATATGTTGTTGGGTAGACCTTGGCAGTTTGACAGGTGTGCTATACATGATGGTCATGCAAATACCTATTCACTGATAAAGGATGGAGTGCGACATAAGCTAAAACCATTGAAGGAAACATAAGAAAAGGTATGTGGTAATGCAAGAATAACTTTTGTTGATAGAGGAAATTTATTAGATGGTATGCGGCATGAGCATATGTGTTTTACCTTAATTCCAAAGGCTGGGAAAGAGGAAGTAGAAGATGTACCTGTAGAAGTTGTAGAATTATTGAATGAGTTTCAGGATATTGTATCTGATAATGTACCTGACGGATTACCATTGGTAAGGAAGATCAGTCATCAGATGGACCTGATTTCAGGAGCCGGTTTTCCAAATAAGGTAGCACATAGAATGACACTAGCAGAAAGTGAAGAGTTGAAGATGGACTTGAAGTTTAGTTCATCACATCATCCATAGATTGTATATGGAAGTAGTCCAAGAAATGCATCTGAGTTGAGAAAGATAGATAAAGGAGAAATAAGTAGTGCTGAAGCTGAGGATTTTGCAGAACACTTGAAGCACATCCATGAGGAGGTGAGGAAGCATATTACCAAGATGAATGCATAGTATAAGGCTAAAGTAGAGAAGAAAAGGAGGCATAAGGAATTTCAGGTTAAAGATGAAGTCATGGTTCATTTGCGAAAGGAGCGATTTCCAGCTGGTACATACAACAAGCTGAAAATGAAGAAGTTTGGGCCATGTATGATACTGAAGAAGCATGATTCAGGAAATGCCTATGAGGTCAAGTTGCCTACTAAGCTGAATATTTCACCAATGTTTAACATTTTAGATTTCATAGAGTACCATGAAGGAGGTGTTGAAGATGAGATCATAGCAGCACAATGGAGTATTCCAGCAACTATTTCAACTACTAGGGAGATTGAGGATATACTGGATAGTCGTGTTGGTAGAAGCACAAGGAACGGGACATGTGAAAAATATCTGGTCAAATGGAAAGGATGACCTATTGAAGATTCATCATGGCTGACAAAGGAGGAGGTTAACCATCTTGGTTTTCATCTACACACCTGAGTCGTGACAGGGCCACTTCTCAAATTACCCCAGGTGTCTAATGCAAGAGCATCTTGGGTGGAAGAGCAATCTTGCATCACCCAAAAAATATTTCTAGTTTCTTTTCAATAAGGGCTACCTTGTGTAGAGATGCTATTTATGAAAACTTGCTATTTTTAGTAAGTTGTTCATAAAATCTTGAAATGTTATGATTTCACATGTGGAGGTTCATCTTAGTCATATCAGCCTGCCAGTAAAGTTTCATTGCCAGATCAAGTGTAGTTTTGAAGATATTGAAAATTTTTGGTATTGGCGGTAGGGTACAGAAACTTCGAACTCAGTTTTGAAGGCTTTAGAGGCCACGGATGAGGTCAAAACTTTGGCTAAATGAAGCTTGCTTAATTCAAATGTTGTAGAGTGCTTCATGCCCTTTCTGAAATGGGGTCATAATAGTTAATCGGGTCAACGGGTGATGACTTATGGTCTTCGGAAGTTGGGCCACTTGAAATGGCAGAAAATAGTTTTTCTTCAAAATTTCTGTTTGGGTTTCAAAAGTTGTTTTGAGCCAACTATGATGTAATAAAATGAAAAATAAAATAATTCTAAGTTTGGTTGGCCTTATTGGCTAAAATTCTGGAACCTTCCCAGGCGGTGAAAAATTGCCTATATAAGGAAGGCTGTAGTGTTGTCTTAGGCAATTCAGGACATTTCTCGGTAGATCTAGGTAATGATTCAAGGCTTTTTCCTACAAAATATTGTAAGGGGAATGCCCATGTGGCTTTGCATATTGTAATTCTAAAATTTGTAATTCCACACTTGTGGAGATAATAAGAAGCACATTTTCTGTTCTTGCGAATTGTTGTTGTTTCTCTGTTTCTGTTATGTGTTTGTGGTATTAAGGGGAGCACCCTTCATCAGATTATCATGATTTATGGTTTATGAGGAGCTTTTTGTGGTTTTGGTTTATTCTTATCCTTGTTATTTTGATTGTAGTATTAGGGTAGTTTATTTGAGTGTATAGATGGGAAGTGGCTTTTTTTGGAGGCATCAGAGCCTGAAAGTGGCTACCTGGGTATCCTTTATAAGTTACTTAATAAAGTGATAAATTAATGAAATTGAGAGTTTAAAATGAATTAATAAGATAATGTGTGCCTCACCCATACCTAAGTACTTGATTGAGGTCTTGACTAGGATGGGAGTGGGAAGTTGCTTTCCTCTTGCGTGGACTGGATATGGCATAGTTGGTACCTCATCTGCATAAGAGGATTACTAATTCTAGATAGATTCAGTAGGGCATCGAGGTCTAAATAAATTACCAGTATAATCTTAGAGTTGGATCATGTGATGAAACTTCCCTTTATACATCTTAGGTTTCCTACATGTGTTGGTTGCTTCTGGTTGAGTGTGTTTTATCTTTGCAATTAGTGTTATATCTTTTGAGATAGAGAGCTTTTAGGATCCCTTTCCTAGGCATTGTATTGAGTTGGATTTTGGTGTTTGTTATCTAAGTGGGATCTGTTGTTATCTCCTCAGCATGGTGGAAGTGGACCTTTGGTTCCATGTGGTTGGGTGGTAGTGTTTCTTTTACCATTGATATTCTGACATTCTTGAACCAATCCTGGATGATCCTTGTTGTTGTTACATTCTTTCTTGTTCATCATTATTGTATAATTGCCTTATCTTTTAGGATATTGTACTTGTATCTTGTATATGATTTGTTATTACATATCATGTGACCTATGCATTAGATGATGGTTCATTACGTATACCCTATGGTATCAATTATATTTATGTTTCATTTATATGATTTTGTACTTGATTTGATTAGGTAAAAATTGGATTTGAAAGGTCCCAAAACCTTGTACAAAAAAGATCAGAAGATAGGCATTACTGATCAAACCAAAAGGTAGAACTAGACACAAATAAAATAGGGGCCCTCAGCCCTACAAAGATAAATAGAGAAAGACAACACAACAGACCCAGACAACAAAAATGGAAAAGGAAACAACTAGTTTATATCCATCATCTCTTTAGCCTGAATGACTAAAAGCTCCATATTGCCCACAGAGGCTTTCAGATCTCCTAAGTCCGCTTCTTTTTTCTTGGTACTAGCACGAGTTCTAATTCTAGGCCCCATGTTATCTTTTGTCTCCTTAATTTCCTCACCCCTGTTGGTCTCAAGCTTCTCTACCAAGTACTTGTTGTGGTCCACTAAAGCTTTCAAGATGTGGAGACTCTGATCACTAATCTTCTTAAGAGTAGTTTCTGTTAGGAATAAGGTGTCTCAACCTTGGATAATTCCTATTCTTATTATTTGTTTTGTAAAATGTATTTCTTACAAATAATGTAATTAAGTGTGAGTGTACATGTCTAGTTGGCATGTTGATGTGTCACTCCACTTGATGTGTTGGCATCTTGAATTGTGTGTAAGGAGATCATGGTTGAAACAGTTATGATGGATTCCTATGACATGTAAGAGCTATATCTAGAAGATTCAATGATAGCTGAAGACATGTGGTAACTAATAAAATTGAGTACTGTACACTCTTCCCCAATTGTGGGGTTCGGGGAATGGTAAAACCCTAATACGGCTATCTCTGGAAGTTTCCCTAAAAAGGGAAGCGCATGATATAAGCATTTTTAGGGTTGAGAAGATAGAAGAAGTAAGTGTATTTTTGAAATGTTTTATGCTGCCACGATTAGTCTTCAAGAGTTGGAAAAATCTTTTGAAAGAACTTGCATTATAAGTGTATTGTAAACTATAATAGTTTTGATTAATACACTGTGCAGGTTTTAGAGTGCTAGGGTTTTTACCGAAAGGTTTCCCCAGGGTAAATCTTTGTGTCATTCTCTATTTTCTGTATGCATGGTATATGGCTGCAATATCATTATTAAAGTAGTTAACGAATTTGAAATTGTAAGGATTTAAAAGAATTTGCACAATACTTTCCTTTAGAGATTAGTGTAGGAAGTTGTTTCTGCACCTGAGTTTCCTTACAAGTGGTATCAGAGCTTGATCAAATTTTGATCCTAGTTGTTGGGTAGGGTTTTTTTGAGCTAATCTCAAGTTGAGTGGGAGTTTTGTGTAGAGCATTCTTAATCTTATTTGCAAATTGAGATGGCAAGTTCCTCATACAGTAGAATGGAGGTGGAGAAATTTAATGGCACTAATTTTGAGTTGTGGAAAATCAAGATGGAAGACATGCTTCAAGACCACGATCTATGGGAGGCTACTTCACTTGATGTGAAACCTGCAATGATATCTCAAGTAGATTGGGAGATCAAGGATCATAAGGCTAAGGATCTCATTAGACTCTATCTAGCAGATGTCATTGTTTTGAATGTTCTTGATGAGACTACTGCAAATTCTTTGTGGAAATGGCTTGGGTTTGTGTATCAGGCCAAATCTATGGTGAATAAGTTGTTCCTGAGAAAGAAGTTGTATTCTTTAAGAATGGAGGAAGGTGGATCTGTAACTGATCATCTCAACGCATTCAATTTATTGATTGCATAGTTGGCATCATTCAGTGCCAAGATCGAGGAGGAGGATCATTGTATGACCCTTCTTTGTTCCTTGCCAGATTCATGGGACCATATGGTGATGGCTCTCAGAATTACTATAGTCACATTCAATATGGATGATGTGGTGTCTTCACTGCTATCTAAGGAGATGCAAAGAAAGACTTTGGATTCATCTAAGGAAGCCCTTGCTATTTGTAGGAGATCCAAAGACAAAGGAAAGCAAAATGACAACAAGTCAAAGAAGGGTAGATCTAAATCCTATGGGAGTAAGACTCCTAGAAAGTCCAAGGTGAAATGTTGGAACTGTGATAAATATAGGCACTTTCGGAAGGACTGCAAAGAACCAAAGAAGAAGAAGAAAGGCTCAGGTTCAGCGTCTAAAAAATCTCAAGAAGATGGAGATGCTTTTATTGCAGCTTTGGCAGCCCATGCATCTGATGATGTGTGGTTGGTAGACTTAGGTGCTTCTTTTCACATGACCTCTCATTGAAATTGGTTCTCAAAATATGAAGAGTTCGATGGTGGAAAGGTGTGTTTGGGTGATGATTCTCACCTAAAGATAGTTGGATGCAGAAGGGTCACTATCAAATTTCCTAATGGATGAGTAAAGGAAATCAACGAAGTTATGCACATTCTGGGTTTGGCATGAAACCTATTATCTGTAAGTATGTTGAATGATGTAGGTGTGCATGTTGTTTTTTTGAAAGAAGAATGCAAGATGATGAGAGGATTGATAGTGCTTGCGAGGGGTACTAGGAGAGGTACCTTATTTCAACTAGATGCATGTATTCCTCTATGTAATAGTTATTCATCCTCACCATCCAAATGAGTAGTGAAGAAGTCTATGGTTATTGGTTCTGATGGCAGTGCAAACACTTTGGAAGGTAAGCTTCCTACAGAAAAGATAATGTTGTGGCATATGAGATTTGGCCACATTGGTGAAAAGGGTCTCAGAACCCTGAAAAATAAAAACCTCATTGAGGGGTTAAATGATTGCAATCTCAAGTTTGACTTCTGTGAACACTGTGTCTATGGTAAACAAAATCATGTTCAGTTTTACTCTAGTTCTCACAAATCTTCTGATGTTTTGGATCTTATTCATTCTGATGTATTTGGTCCTGTAAAAGTTCCTTCAATCTCCAAGTTTGTATTTTTTGTATCTTTCATAGATGATTACAGTAGAAGGGCTTGGATTTATTTCCTTAAAAGTAAGACACAAGTCTTTAGTCGGTTTAAAGAATTTAAAGCTCTTGTAGAGAATTAGACTAGTAAGAAGATTAAGTGTGTGAGAACTAACAATGGTGGTGAGTTTTTCTTAGTAGAGTTTGAACAGTTCTGTAAAGAACAAGGTATCAAGAGGCATAAGACAAATCCTTATACCCCACAAAAAAATGGAGTTGCAAAGAGAATGAATAGGACATTGATGGAGAAGGCTAGGAGTATGCTTAGTGGAGCTGGTTTAGAACAAAGGTTTTGGGCCGAAGCTGTGGCCACTGCTTGCTATCTAGTTAACAGATCTCCTAAATCAGCTCTTGTTGGTAAGACACCCATGGAGGTGTGGTCTGGTAAGAAGCCTTCAATTAGACATCTTCATGTTTTTGGTTGTGAAGCTTATGCACATGTTCCAAAGGAGAAAAGATCTAAGTTTGAAAACAAAGCTGTCAAATTTATTTTCATCGGATACAGTGTTGGTGTGAAAGGATACAAGCTTTGGGATCCTGTGACTAGTAAGGTGTTATATAGTAGAAATGTTATCTTTAGAGAGCTAACATCTTCTCCTATTGTGCTACAACTAGATGAAAAAGAAAAGGAAAAAGATGTTGTTTAGTTGCCTCCTACCCCTGATAAGACTGAATAGAGAGACCATGTTGGGCCTAATGATGAGGAGAGCTCTACCAGCTCTGATAGTTTGAAAGAAGAGGAAGAAAAACCTCAACCTCAGCCCTTGAGGAGATCCATGAGAGAAAGAAAGCAACCAGAAAGGTTTGGTTATTCTATGTTAGATTCTAGTTATTCTTTTGCTTTGATTACTAACACTGATGAGCCTAGATCTGTGAAAGAGGCTTTGGGCATGGAAGATGCAGGTTCCTAGATTGAGGCTATGGATGATGAGATGGCTTCATTGGAGAAAAACAAAACTTGGGACCTTGTACCTTTTCCTAAAGGGAGAAAATCTATTGGCTATAAATGGGTGTTCAAGAAGAAATTCTGTGCAGATGGTAGTGTTGAAAGGTACAAAGCTCGATTGGTTGCAAATGGGTATTCAAAGGTAGAGGGAATAGATTATGGTGAAATATTCTCTCCTGTTACAAAGTTGACATCCATTAGATTTCTATTATCTCTTGCTGCATCATATGATTTAGAGATAGAACAGATGGATGTGAAGACAAATTTCCTTCATGGTGATTTGGAGGAAGAGATTTATATGTCATAGCCTGAGCACTACATTGTTAAAGGTAAAGAATCCTTAGTTTGCAGATTAAAGAAATCTCTATATGGTTTGAAAAAATCTCCTAGGATGTGGTACCTTAAGTTTGATGCCTTTGTGTTGTCAATTGGATTTGTAAGATCGAAATCAGATCATTGTGTTTATTTCAGAGTTGAAAATGATTGCCTTCTTATTGTTGCATTATATGTTGATGATATGTTGCTATTTGGGAAGGGTAAGGGTATGATTTCTGATTTTAAATCTTAGTTGTCAGCATAGTTTGAGATGAAAGATCTTGGGGCAGAAAGGTACATCTTGGGTATGGAAATTAGTAGAGATAGGTCTAACAAAAAACTTTGGCTGAGTCAGAGTAAGTACGTGAAGTCTATGTTGGACAGGTTCAACATGGTAGATTGTAGACCACTATGTGTTCCTGTTTCTATGGGAATAAAGTTATCTGTAGATGATTGTGTAAAATCTCCTAGTGAGGTGGAGGACATGAGTATAGTACCTTATGCTAGTGCCGTTGGTAGTCTTATATATTCTATGGTTTGTACTAGACCATACATTGCCCAAGCAGTGGGAGTCCTGAGTCGGTTTATGGCTAACCCTGGACGGGTACATTGGGATGTAGTTAAGTGAGTATTCAGATATTTGAGGGGTACATTAGATTACTCCATATGTTACCATGGTAACTCTTCTAGATCTCCACATTCAGTTTGTATTCATGGGTTTGTGGATTCAGATTGGGCAGGTGATATTGACAGTAGGAGATCCACCAGTGCTTATGTGTTCACTATGTTTGGTGGTGCTATCAATTGGATGAGTAAGCGACAACCTGTGGTTTCTTTGTCCACTATAGAAGCTGAGTACATGGCTGCTACTCATGCTTGTAAGGAAGTCATTTGGCTTAGGAGATTGTGTTCTGATGTTGGTGTTGATGTAGAACAAATTACCATTTGGTGTGACAGTCAGAGCGCTATTTTCCTTGCGAAGAATCCAACTTTTCATGCCAGAACAAAGCACATTGATGTGCAGTTTCACTTTGTGAGAGATATGGTGGAAGATGGAAAGGTAAATTTGGAGAAGGTAGATACTGTGAAGAATGTTGTAGATGCATTAATGAAACCAGTGGGCACTGAGAAGTTCAGATGGTGTTCGGAGGCTATGGGCCTTTTGGCCTATAGTGGTTAGTTCTTGTTATGTTCCTGTTGCTCTTACAAGGTGTTCGACAAGTGGGAGAATGTTAGGAATAAGGTGTCTCAACCTTGGATAATTCCTATTCTTATTATTTGTTTTGTAAAATGTATCTCTTACAAATAATTTAATTAAGTGTGAGTGTACATGTCTAGTTGGCATGTTGATGTGTCACTCCACTTGATGTGTCGACATCTTGAATTGTGTGTAAGGAGATCGTGGCTGAAACAGTTATGATGGATTCCTATGACATGTAAGAGCTATGTCTGGAAGATTCAATGATAGGTGAAGACATGAAGAAATTGATAAAATTGAGTACTATACACTCTTCACCAATCATGGGGTTCGGGGAATGGTAAAACCCTAATACAGCTATCTTTGGAAGTTGTCCTAAAAAGGGAAGCGCATGATATAAGCATTTTTAGGGTTGCAAAGATAGAAGAAGTAACTGTATTGTTGAAATGTTTTATGCTGCCACGATTTGTCTTCAAGAGTTGGAAAAATCTTCTGAAAGAACTTGCATTGCAAGTGTATTGTAAACTGTAATAGTTTTGATTAATACACTATGTAGGTTTTGGAGTGCTGGGGTTTTTACCGAAAGGTTTCCCCAGGGTAAATCTTTGTGTCATTCTCTATTTTTTGTATGCATGGTATATGGCTGCAATATCATTGTTAAAGTAGTTAACGAATCTAAAATTGTAAGGATTTAAAAGAATTTGCACAATACTTTCCTTTAGAGATTAGTGTAGGAAGTTGTTTCTGCACCTGAGTTTCCTTATAGTTTCCAACTTTTTCACTTTTTTGTCAAGGATAGTAATTTTATCTTCATACTAGCTACTTTCAAAATCCTTACTATTATTGTTCAATTTTTATTCCAAAGCAAGCACCGTACCACCAAGCTTCCCAAAGGTCTCCCCTTACAAATAGCTTCCATCTAGTCATTCAATAAATTAGCCAAGGGTTTATAACCGAAGGTAGCCTTCTTAATCATCTTCACAATCTTACCTCTTTGAGATGAGCCTTCATAATTTCATTTTCCTGATCTCTGGTCACCATAAATTGACCAAAAGAAAGGATGTTGTCCTTTTGATCCTTCCCTATATTAATACCATCATTCTTGTTGGTAGGTTTGTCACTCACCTGAGTAGTGTCCACACTATCAATCTGCTTGCTGTGAGGAGTAGTATCTTCAGCCACAATGTCAGTGATAATATTGTTATCCTCCTCCATGTCTTGTTGATCATTCTGAGTACAGTCCATAACCTCCTCTTTTTTCTCATTCTCTTTAGTGACAGTTTTCTTTTTCTTGCTCTTCATCGGGCTTTCAATGAAAACCTCTTCCTCATTAGAGGAAACAAAGAGGCCCCTTTTGATTTTTTTTTTATTACCCTTTTTATCTTCAAATTTTTTCTCCTTAATGAAGGGAATTTTTCTCTTATTCCTTCTAGGGTTAGTGTCCTCCTCCTCTATTATTATCTCTTCAAGGTCAAGCTCAGAATCATAGGCCTCAGTCTTATTCTCAATTTTTTTTTAGGTGCTCCACTTCATATACCCTTTACCTTTGATACTATGAACCACAATCTTTGATTCATCTTCTATGTATTCTTCAAACTTTTCTCCCAATTCCTCATCCTTTGTGTACTCATCACTAGGGGCATTACCCTTAAGAAGGGGTCTTTCATTTTTTTTTCAGTTTCAACAGATTATAGATAAGAACCATTAAACCCTATTGAGAGGGATGATTGCTTTTAGGGCCAGTCTAAAGGTCCCTCATCATATTATTCATGGAACTCATGAGGTATTAAGGGATACTAATTTTTTCATCATGCCTAAAGTGATTTTGAATGACAAAGTGGTGCCCATAGGCCCTAGAGAACCTACCATCCAGAGTCAAATAACTAATTGTAGAATATAAGATAAAACACAAAGGCATACTAATATTATTAGGGATAAAGTACCCACCAACCTTTTTAACCAGTCTAGCTGCCTCTTCCTCATCTTTTGGAAATATTTCATAGGCTCTATCTGAGTAACTCCTATCCTGGTAGAATTTCATGCCATCCATAGGTAACCCCGTAGCTTCAGCAATCAAATCTTCAGTAATTTCAACCCATTGATTGTTAAAATAGATTTTTCCGTTCTTCCAGTTCTTAGTGAAGAACTTCATGATAGTCGGCTTATAGCCTTGAAGCTTCTCCATGTATACAGTAAAATCACCTTTTTTGAGAATTTTCCAAATGTTCTCTTTTTGAGTCCACTCAATACAACTAGCCAGCTCAAAAAATTTCTTGTTACCACCCATATTCTTAGACTAGTTTTTTCTCCACACAATGCTCTTGAATGAATGACCCTCTAACTTCTTGGTGTAAATAGCCTTCTTCACAATCACCCAGAACCCATGAGAAATGACATGATGATAGCGAATGGCTGTGATGAAAATGACAACTTCATTATTAATCCTTAAAAAGTTCATTTTTTCCCCCATCATTTATCAACATTTTTTCATTCGTCTGAGTTCTGTTGATTCTCTCAATTATAATATATCTCATTTTGTATGAAATACTTTCTTTATTCTGCCATGAGGTGATATTGTCATTTCTACACGCATATTTGGAAACCTAGTCAACACCTCCATTTGTTTCACAATAGACATGGGTGATGATGCAATTATTCATAGTACTTATGATATCCTTTGCATTTTTTATAATGTTGTCAATCAAACAAGAGGGGGGAGAGGCCTTATTGAGGCATTTAATAATGTTCAAGGAGTCCCCCTCAAACCAAATGTTGTTACAATTGAACTCTTTAGCTAAGAGAAGACCTTGGTATGCTTCCATACCCTCCACAACATGGTTATTCTAGATTCTAAGTGGGATGGCTCCCATCTCTTTGCATATACCTTTTTCATCACGGATCACAACATCATAGCCAACAATACTAGGATTTCCCTTAGAGGTGCCATCAAATTTCACCTTCATCCACCCTATAGGGGGGTTTCCCCAAACAACTTCATCCCTGAGATTGCTTTAGTCTTCACTTTTAACTTGAATTATCCATTTCTCTAGCCTCCCTAGTATTGGGATTAGATTCCATGATTTTGTAGTTTTCAATTATCATACTTTTAGTTTTTTCATATAATATCTTGGGGAGATTAGACTTGTCTCTGAATATTCTGTCATTCCACTCTTTCCAGATGGCCCAACTAGCATGAGGTAAAGCAATTTTCCATATTCTTTTTATAGCTTTGTTCCTGATTATAATATCCCATGAACTGAACATGCTTTGAATGTCAGAGGGAAGGACCTATATGTAGGGAAATTTTTAACAAGTTCAAAGAAACAATTTAGTAGTACTGAACTAATCAAGAAAACTAATAATAATCATTAAACCCTACAAACAAAAAAATAAAAAACATCATATTCAGAAATTAAACACCTATGCAAACTAAATGATGCTTGAGGCTTTTGTTTCTTCTCTTCTCCTTGTTGAGGTGTGACACTCAGCTATGATGTTGGGAGACCTTGACTCAAAGATCTGAGAAAGTATGACACTGATAATAATTTGACATAAGTTTGATGCAAAATTCGGAGATATAAATGTGAGAGATGAGGGTTGTTTATATATAAATTATGATTTGAATGGACGTGGTGGAGCTCTAAATTTTGGGCAAAATTTGGAGTCTTATATAGTGATAAAACCCTAAAAAATGGTCTCTTAAACCCCATGCCAAATAATTAATGATGGAGTACATGAAATGGGATAAAATATTACATTAATTTTCAATTAACAATTTGAGATATTATGGAAGGAAGCTCTGTGACAAGAACAATCAAAATTCTATGATCAAAGCCTTCAGAAAATGCTGGAATATCGACCTACTGCAAAGATGATGTCGACAGAGGTAGAAGATGGTCAAATTTTAAAAATATAAAAAATACCTAGTTCGGAAAATCAAATTTCATATCTCCAATAAAAATCTTAGCTTTCCACGAGGTGTTTTGGTTTTTCAACCAAGCCCAAATCCGAAAGTTAGGTAGTTATTTTTTAGTTAGTTTATCATTTTTTCAAAACAATTTGTAATAAGGGTGTGTCTTTTCACCCTAAAGAGGTGTGAAAGCCACTCAAACATGTATGTATACATAATGTAAAATGTAAAGAGAGACAATACAATACAAGATATATTTTCATAGGATATAATTCGATCAAAACTACAATATAAACTCTAATGTACTATTTTTTTCAACATTAATAAAGATAAGTGCTCTTCTTTTTTATTTGTGGTTATAAGCTAAATGTTTTCAATTAGCCTTTCAGATTACTCTATGAACCAGGGTATCCTACTGTGTTTTTCTATTTGATGCATTCATTTATTACTAATTTGTACAATTTGAATAATGGTAGCATGGTCTGAGAACCTGTTACTATTTCCTTTCAGGCTCTTAAGTTGGGTTAAAAACCATAGGACCTATTGTATAAGTTGTTTTAAATTTTGTTTCAATAGAAGCTTGTAGGGTGATGGTCTCGCTTTATAGGAGTGAGTTACCTTAAAACCGTCTCTGATTGTACGCAGGGTTGAAAGTTTTATGACTCTATAGCCCAAGTATTTTGAAGGCACTGATCTAACTATAATTTAAAAATTGTTATTTGGTTCATACTTTGTGGTTTGTAGATTATTATTTCAAAAATATTACTTTTGAGTCCTTAGTTTAATCTACTTTAGTCAAGATTTATAGAATAGAGATTATTAGAGGATTTGTTTCTTTCCTCCAAAGATCATTCACCACCTTGGGAGAAACTTTGTTTATTTATGTACGCAGTTGTGCAACATAGAGAACTTGATAGTTTAAAGTGAATTTAGGCCTACCAACCTTGGCTTGATTAAGCCAGAATTGCAGAGGTATTAGTGTGTACCTGTCAGTTGGCCAAAAGTGATCCATCAATTTTGGGCACCAATAGGACGATCAAGATTTATTTGAGAAAAATGGATTGAATGGATGAGATAATTAAGAACTGAAAAGATTTGGGTAACTTTTCAGAATAAAAGATTTAATTCCAATTTAACTCAAAAAAGTGGAGAGTTATTTAGAAAATAAAGATGAGAGGATTTAGTTATTTTTTGAAAGATAAAAATTTCCAAAATTGAATTTTGAGAAAATAATTAATTTTGATTTAAAATGATTTTATTTTTAGAAAATTATTTTTCTCAATTTATGAGGATTTTGAGTTTTTTTAGATATTATAATTGCCTCATATTTTTTATTTTTCTATTTTTTGGAAGATTTAATTGAATTAAAAATTCAATTAAAGATAAGGATGAGATTAGAATGAAATTAAATAAAATTGATGTGAAATTAAATTAATTTGGTCAATTAATTTAATTTGGAAGAATAATTAGCTAATTTGAATAATTAAATTCAAATAATGGGAAATAGGAAATTTAATTCAATTAACTGATAAAAATCAATTAATTAAAGGTAATTAATTAATAAGCTTAATTATTTAGTTAATAATAGAGAGATGAATAATTGATTAAAAGATTGAAATTTAGAGGAAAATAAGATGATTAATTAATGATTAAATAATCATTAATTAATAGAATAATAATTATTGACTTAATGCTAGCTTGAAATTATGTCCATTTTTGAGTATCGACATGACCCATTCAAGATTAAAGGATTTCGGCAAAAGTGACCAAATTTCATGAGCAAAGGAACATTGGATGAATGAGTGGTGGACAATTTCTTCTTCTTTCCTGCACAAAAAAAACATGTTAGGCAAACACAAACCCCTTAATCTTGAGAATATCAAGAGTAAGGATTTTATTTTAGAGCATCATCCAAAAGAAAATATTAATTTTGGGAGTTAGGCCTTTTATCCAGGCTTTGGCCCATAAGGGAGCCTCATAGTTGACATAGTTCAGGTTATAGGCCGACCCCATAGAGAAGTTACCACTAGGGGTAAAGTTTCATATCAATGTATCTTCCTCATCATATACTATAGTAGCATTGAGGATTAAATTCAAAGAGTGAAGGGTAGGATCAATAGTGGTAAGGTCTATCCACTGACTGTTCACCCAATAGTCAGCAACTTTAGGACCAATTCTTAGTTTACAAATTTTAGCATAGTGACCCCAGAGGGGGTTCTATGCAAGAGGAGAGTCACTAGCCCATATGTCTTCCCAAAATTCAACCTTGTCCCCTTTGCCGATTTTCCACTTGACCCCTCCCCTAATAGTAATTTTAGCCTTGATTACATTCTTCCAAATGCACGAGCCAACAGGGTTATCATCACTGGCCAAGAAATTATGGAGAGAGGGTATGTTCCTTTTATATTTATTATTCCATATAGTACTCCATTCCACCTTTGAGCTATAAACCCTCCATCGAAGCTTAGCAAGAAGGGAATCATTCAAGTTCCTTATCCTTCTGATACCAAGACCCCCTTTAAGTTTAGGCATGCAAAATTTTTAATTTAAAGTAATTAATTAATGTTTACGGAGTTTCTACGTCAAGGAACCCTTGAGATTTGTAATTTATGTGTTGAGTTATACTTGTAAGTATGAGTTGTAATTATATTGTATTGCTTCTGCATTGTTATACATTATTGTTGTGTAAACTCTTAAGAAAAAAATTATTTTGTAAACTTAGTTGCATGTTTAGGTTAATTTCTCCTGGGTTCCCTGGTGGGGCATTAAACATGGTATCAGATCTCATATTTCTACACTGGGAACTCTATGAATTTTGTACACCCATTAGGTGTCTTGTATTTGAAAACTTGAAATGAAACATAGACACATAACTCTTTTGTATTTGTGAACCATTGTAACTTATAACCTTAGTGACTGTCTATTATTATTTTTTGGTACATTCTCTAATACATCCAATTGTATTCTTGGGTTTCGTGAAGTGGTTACTCCCTTGAGTGTGGCTGACACCAGTCACTTTGTTATGTGAAATATTTTATGATTGATAATTTATTTTAGTTATTGATGAATCATTCATGTTGTGTTTTGGCTAGCATTTACATGTTGTGAACTTTCTTATGTGTGGACTAGTCACTTGACTCTCTTTTTGCTACCTATTTTGTGACACTAGTCACACTTGACTTATTGTTGAATTACCGCGGTACTTTTATGATTTAATCTTGAACTTGAAATTCCTCCACTTGGGTTTTTCCTTTTTGAACTTTGTGGTGGCTATTCTAAATGTTTGGTATTGTTGGCCCCAATCTGTGATAAGTGTTGTTTCTATCATGTTCATTTTGGACCTCTGATAGTATGTGTAAGGGATTACATCACAAAGAATTATACTATGTTTTTATGTGAAGGTGAATTATATTGTGTGTCCTATATGTTGGGTTGCATTTGATAGGATTGCATGAACCTCTAAATTTATTATTTGATATAGTTTTTTATTAAGACAAAAGTAGGTTTTGAAGGGGCCCCAAAACCTTGTACATAAATGTCACTAAAGATATTCAATAATAGCCCACTAAATGCAATGGGTCAAGACCAAAGAGAGGGTTTTACAATAAGCTCCCACAACCTGGATGATTCAAGCATGAGACAACAATCATGTAACCCATAACTACAAAGAAATCCAACACTATGATTTTCCTGGAACACCCTTCTGATGGGAACGAAGGGTCATATCAAAGGAAGAGGAGGCCTTCTTAAGTTTTTTTCCTTTGACAACACTCCATCCCTCTTCAACTCTAGCCACCTCAACTTGCCAAGGTAGAGTATCATAAGTAAGGCCAGAACAAACCTGGCTACCAATAGGGGCAGCCAAAAAAATAGATGATCGAACAGGAGCCATGACCTCCCTACCACTAGGAGAAGACAAAAGCATTGCATCCCCAGCCAAACCAGAAAATGAAGCAACTGGAGTGATAGGAGGAAAGTCTCCATCATCCAATGAAACTTGTAAATTCTCTGCCGATGGTAAACCTCCAGCAAAATATGAAACCCTAGCCAAATCTACCAGTGACGGCTCAGACATTGATGATCCTACAACCAAAAAAACTCCAGAAACCTTTGAATCCTACAAATTCCCAGAAGAACCTCCAGTAACTCCAGCAACCTTTGAATCCTACAACTTCCCAGAAGAACCTCTAGCAGGAGATGAAAACTTAGCCAAAGCAACTGGTGATGCACCAAAAGCCAGTGACACACTAGTAATAACATTACCAACTACCAGTGAAGCCATCAAATTCCTAGAAAACCCTCCAGTAGGAGAGATAACCCTAGCCAAAACACCAACTACCAGAGAACTCCAGGAGCGTAGTCTTGACCAACAAAAGAGGGAAGGGGGACCTGGGCTGCCACTTCAGAGAAGCATTTTTGGAAAATAGGTTTCTACCAAATAGTGATGATCCAAGGCTCCTTTCCACCATGACACAGTAGATTTATTTTTATCCAAACTGCATTGAACACTAGCAACTGGCAAAACCCTAGTACCTCCAGCAACCTTCGAGTCTTGAAACTTCCTAGGAAAGCCTCCAGAAGGAGATGAAACCCTAGCTAAATCAACCAACATTGCACCAGCAGCCAACAAAGCACCAATGACCAACAAACCCCCAGAAGAAGCACTAGCGATTGCTACACCTCTTGTGACCAGTATCACACCAGCCATTTCAACAACCGACGAAGACCCAACATTTTTTTTCCGGTGAAAACCTAGTACCTCCTGCAACCTTTGAGGCCTGCAACTTCTTAGGAAAGCCTCCAATAGGAGATGAAACACTAGCCGAATCATCCAGCATCACACTAGCAACCAACAAAGCACCAACAACCTGAGATCCCCCAGTAGAAGTACCAACAACTAACTAACCCCCAACACCCAGCATTACAACTTCACTAATCATCTAGAGAAGTTATGAAACAATTGGACTTATTATTTGATATAGTTAAAAATCTGTATTTTAAACAATTAATATATAAGATGAATTATATGCTATTGAATGAATAAAGATCTAGATCTATTTAAATCAATTAATAATGAATGATTGATCAATGTGATTTTTAGTTTATGCTTAAACTAGAATTATATTGCTCTTGATGACTATATATCATGTCTTTATTTTATAGCTTGTTTCAAGATGTCATTTTATCTTTTTCTTCATGATTAAGGGATGCATATCCTTATTTATTTGTAGGCTTCTAGGAGTAATCCTAATTTTAGAGGAGGTAGATGTAATGCCCCTCCCATAGTATGATTTTCTATATGTTATGATGTTATTTGTTTTTATGGATTTACTGACCCCATACCTGTATGTGTATGGATTGCGTGCATGTTTTATATTTTTGTTTGATGTGACTAATGTGGTTGAGGGAAAAAGTCATAGTTACTTACTTATAAGATCCATGTGATCGGTTGATCCCCTCCATTGTCTGTTATATATTTATACACATATGTACATGCTCATCTTTTATGCAGGATTTCAGGTACTGAGCATCTATTTACCTGAATTATCAAGATGAGCATTCCCTATCACAATATCTCAATGGTAAGAGATGATAGATATCAAAAAGGTCCAATCCCAACCTAAGCCTCCATTTGTCCTAAAATAGGGGGCAAGTATCTTATTGACTACCTATCCAAATTCATCAAGGTGACATGAATTCGTGAACCCTTCCTTTGAGCATGACGATTATTTTGAGTTAGTTGATTTTCAAGTGTTGTAGTCATGTGAGTTTTGTTGCATGATTTATTTATTGAAAATGAATAAATTAAGATTAATTATTATATTAGGATAATTATATCTTAGAAATATCAGAATATTAAATATAAAGATATTTAATCATTAAGGGTTAATTTAAATACCTTTGTTTAATTAAAAGACTTAATTAAAAGTCTAGTATGGAATAAAATGATTTAATTAATTATTAAATTCAAAGACGAGTTTTAGACATAATTGATTTATTGTATATTTAATTATCTATTGCATAATTATTAATGTGCTAAAATATTAATTGATTAGATAAATATTAATATGCAATTTAAGTTGCACATTCAGTTTAATAAAATTGAATTAGAAATTTGAGTTAAAGTTGAGTTAGGAATTGTTAACTGAAAAATTGCATATTACTATAATTATAAATAATTAAATATGCAAAAAAGAAAATTAATAATTAAATGCAAAAGGAGTTAAGTGATTTTAATGGTGAGTTCTATTTCCTGTTTGGGTATTGCATGTAAAATTCTAATTTTAGTGATTTGAAATGAAGTGATTCTTTTTATATTTTTCAGAGTGGAGTTTACCCTGTTTATGGTGTTGCATGTATTGAAACCCTAGGTTGCTTAGTTTTCTTTTATTAGGAGTATTTTGGTCATTATTATTTACACACAAGTTTACACGTTTTGGTTTGGAGTTTGAATTGAAGGAAATTATGGAAGCTTAGAATTTTCAGGGTTTTTAGATTGTTCTTCATAGCTTCTGTCAATTGGTGGATTAAGGTAGGGTTTGAAACCCTCGTAGATTCGATTTTGTTTTAAAAGATTGTTTACTTTGTGCTTGCTAGATTTTTTTGATGGTAGTTTTGTAATTATTCTTTTGTATGAAATTTTGTTTTGAAAGCTTTTTGGTTGAAGAAATCTCGTGATTGTAGAAACATGAATACTTGGTATTTTTGTTAGAAAAATATTGAGGAAAAGTCTTGTATTAAATCAGTTAGGATTTATTTGTATTTGTTGTTGAAACCTTAGGAAGTAAATCAAATTAAAATAGATATATAATATTTAAGTATGAGCATAATCTTTTTATAGAATTAAAAGAAAGTAGTAAAGAATATATATATGGAGAAAAAGATATTGAGTCATGAAATTAGAAAACCAATGTAAAAAGAAATATATGTATTTGGACTTTTTAATATATATATATATATATATATATATATATATATATATATATATATATATATATATATATATATATATATATATATATATATATATATATATATATATATATATATATATATTACAAAAAATATTATTATTTATTAATTTTTCATATTTAAAATAAATAAATTTTAAAAAAAAATATTATTATTATTTATTAATTTTTGTTTTTAAAAAACTAAATAAATTATTATCATTTAATAATTTTTAGATTTAAATAATAAAATAAAAAATAAGTTATTATTATTATTGTTATTTATTTATTTTGAAAAAAGAAAATTAATTAATAAATAAATATAAATTATTTTTTACATGCGAATTTTAATATTAATGTTTTCATTTATATTTATATTTTAAAAAATTAATAACATTATTTTATTATCATATACATGGTGTTTTGATATGCATGAAGATTTTATATCAATACTTATTTAAAAAGTATATATGCATGATATTTTAAATGAACATTTTCTTAATAAGTCAAACTAGACTTTAGTAAATAAAATTGACTGTTCTTAAACAACTGAGACTTGTGTTATGGTTTGATTACTTGGTATATTCTATTATCTTGTTTGATGTTGTTTATTTGAAGAAATTACGTTGACTTTTAGAAATTGTATACCGGAGGCTTTGAAGTGTTTTTCTGTTGATCTTTGATTTTATGTGGAGAATCTTTATAACCATTTTTGAAGTCTTGATTGGATCATGTATGATTTTTGGATATTTGTAAGTGATCTCATATATTGTATTGCATCTCGATATTTACTTCAGTTGACCAAAAAGGTGATGACCGTTATTATAATTGAGTTTGATTTATTTGGTCACCTTATGTTCTCTACTATGATTGTTCTACATTCTAGATGAATATCTTTATGGGTTATGTTACTTCATGTTTGGATATGGATGTTATTGATGTTTTGATTATTGTTGGTCTCGTGACATGAGACTATGTGGATTGTTATTATCCTTGAGGTATCCATTATGGGATGGATGATCTTTGGTAATGTCTATATTGAGATGGACTATTGGATCATGATATAGGATGTGTTATTCTTTACTATGCTCTATTATTTTACTTTGGTGATTATCATGATTTATGGTTTATGATAAGCTTTTTGTGGTTTTGGTTTATTCTTCTCCTTGTTATTTTGGTTGGAGCATTAGGATAGGTTATCTGAGTGTATAGATGGGAAGTGGCTTATTTTGGAGGCACCAGAGCCTAGGAGTGGCTACCTAGGTATCCTTTACAAGCTACTTAATAAAGTGATAACTCAATGACATTGAGAGTTTAAAATGAATAAATAAGATAATGTGTGCCTCGCCCATCCCTGAGTACTTGATTGAGGTCTTGACTAGGATGGGAGTGGAAATATGCTTGCCACCTACATGGAAGGGATATGGCATAGTTGGTACCTCATATGCATGAGAGGATTACTGATACCACATAGAGTCAGTAGGGAACTGGGGTATAGAGAGACTACTGGGATAACCTTAGAGTTGGATAATGTGATGACACTTCCCTTTATACATCTTAGGTTTCCTATGTGTTTTGGTTGCCTCTGGTTGAGTGTGTTTTATATTTTCAATTTGTATTGTACCTTTTGAGATAGAGAGCTTTTAGAATCCCTTTCCTAGGTGTTGTATTGAGTTGGATTTTGGTGTTTGTTATTCGAGTGGGATATGCTGTTATCTCCTTAGCATGGTGGGAGTGTACCTTTGGTTCCATGTAGTTGAGTGGTAGTGTTTCTTTTACCATTGAGATCCCGACATTCCTGAATTGGTGTTAGATGATCCTTGTTGCTATTACATTCTTTCTTGTTCGTCATTATTGGAGACTTGCCTTTTCTTTTAGGATATTGTACTTGTATCTTGTATATGATTTGTTATTATATACCCTGAGACCCATACAATGGATGATGGTTCATTATGTATACCTTATGGTATCAGTTGTATTTATGTTTCATTTATATGATGTTGTACTTTTTATTCATTTGTATATATGAGATTTTTAATTATATTTAATCTAAAGTAATTAATTAATGTTTGCATAATTTCTACATCAAGGAACCCCTTGAGATTTGTAATCTATGTGTTGAGTTATACTTGTATGTATGAGTTGTAATTATATTGTATTGCTTCCGCATTATTATATATTATTTTTGTGTAAACTCTTAAGAAAAAAATATCCTGTAAACTTGGTTGCATGTTTAGGTTAATTTCTCTTGGGTTCCCTAGCGGGGAATTACATTTGATGAGTTATGGATGGGCTTGTATCAAATTTTTGAATTCTTGGGAGAAAATTCATTTAAATTGAAAAACCCTGACATGAGAGAATATTCCTTTTCCCATCAATGGCCAATTCCTCAAGCATTATGTCTAGACATAGGTTTCCTTCGAAGGCCTATTTTGTGTGTAGTTAGATTAGGTTTCCCTTGTTTTTCTTTTGGTGTGTCTTCTTTTAGTTTTCCTATTTTTTGGTTTTGGGGTTTCTTTTTTTTTTTTTGTTTTCCCCTTCACTTTGGGGTTTTGATTTTTCTTTCCGTAGCTTAGGTTTTTATTTCCTTGAGATTATTTTTGCAATTTGTTTTTATTTGGTTTTGGTATTTTTAAGTGGCTTAAATGTTTGGAGTTTCCATTTGTGAGAAAGGTGATGGTGTTTCTATTGGCATAGATTCCATTAAGTTGTGTTAACTTCATTTCTTGGATAACTATTTATAAAGATACTTGGAAGCCAATGTTTCTTTTTCTTATGTTTATCATCAAGTTAGAACACACAATTGACTGAGAAATTTAGTCCTTTACTGTGCCTTAACACTCAAATCTCAAGATTACTATACTTTTCACACCTAATAATTTTCTTTGATTCATTTTGAATCCTTAGAAGTTATGGCTTGTGAAGATCCTAAATCTTGCTTCAACACCACTATAATTCCCAAATCCATAGTGAGCTTCATTTCTTACAATCCAAGTGGAGAGAAACAAATGAAATATCAAAAGAAAGAGAAAAGAAAAGAAAATAAAAGAAGACAAAAAAGATCAAATGATTGAATTTAGGAATATGAAGACATCTCTACAGGTGTTAAAAATACTAATTCATTATAAGTAGATAAATATCTATGAAAATTATAGAAACAACCTCATCGAGGCTATGGATGCTTGACTGGCAGTAAGGCAATGTCTAAGATGCTTTTGAAGTTAAGATGTTTATATAGCTTGCCTTGACTACTATCAAGGATTCTAATGGTCTTATGAGATGGAAATTAATACATTTGCACATAGTTAGGTAGTCATGGATAAATGTGTTCTAATCTAATATATGATTCCTCTCCCCTTTAGATTTTGTTTTCTCTCTTAATGATGGCATAAGAAGGATTAACCTAAGATTTTGGGTTAAAATCAGGTTTTTATCCTTGAAATGTTTTCAAACATTTCACTTGTGGTGTCGCCAGATGCTATGACCTTTTCACACATCACCCCATTGAAAATGGGGACCCCCCCCACATTTTTGTCCAGTTGGTCATTTTCTTTTGTGTCCTTGGTAATTTTAGCTAAGTTCCCTAAAGTTTCTTTTGTTTAAAATAAACATTGAGTGATTTACCCTAAGTCTGGAATGGAATATCATTCACCTTTGGTTTTAAAAAGTGAAGTTTTGCAAGGGATAGTCAATTTGGTCAAGAATGAAAGGGGAATTAATCTTTTAGAGAGAATGTTAGTGAAATTTGAATATTTTAATGAACTATTTTTGGAAATTTTTATTTTTAGTAAGTTTCACTCTATCTCAGATTGGCCTGATTTTGAGTTTGGAACAACTTACTATTTTTAGTATGTTTCAATATGTCCCAAATTTCTCTAATTTTGTATTTAAATAAACTTACTATTTTTAGTAAGTCTATTTTAGGTAGGCCTATTTCTGGCAATTGATGAGCACTGATAGATGAATAAATAAAGAGTACCCATTTCTAAATCTAGAGGAATGAATAGTGAAAGAAATTAATCCTAAATTCACCAATTTTGAGGACATCCATGAAAAATGTTCAAAAGAGGAAAATGAATGAAAAATGTTGAAATTTTACTATGGGAAAAATCATTGATTCCCTCCCAATGAATGCCTAAAGTGAAAAATCATGAAAAAATCACCAAGTAAAAAGAAATTCAACCTACATGCCTAATTAGTGCCCAAGATGGGGCATTCCAAGGTGTCAAATAATTCATTCAAACTTAAAACATCCTTCCCCAAGGCTGATATGTGCTCAAGGGTGTGGATTTTCTATGTCGAAGGAATTCTCATCACAAGGAAAATCCTTTGTCTTGTCTAATTTGTGCCCAAGTTGGAGAAAGAAAGGAACAATAAAAATTACTAAGTGTTGATCAAAAGTTCATTGAGGAATGAAAGAATAGTTAACTATAAGAAATTTCCCTCCCCAAACCTCAAGAGTGTTGATTCCAAGCATGCAAGGAATTTCTCCGAAACACAAATTTCCTCTCCCATACCCAAAGTGCGCCCATGGGCTCTAGTTCTCTACAGACAAGGAATTTCTCCAACATGGAAAAAAACCTTTAGTATTACTAAATATTTATGTAGAGAACTAATCCTCTATGAGAAAGGATTTTCAAAAATCACCAAATATCCTTCACTATGTCTAATTTGTCCAAAGATGAGGAATTTATCCAAACTTTAAAAATATGCCTCCTTATCTCATTTGCGCTAATGTGCGTGCAAGGGAGGAGTTGCAAATAATGGGTAAAAATTGGTAAGTGTTGAGAATCCAAGGTCAAGATTGTGAGAAATGTTAGAAATATTAAAATTTGCCTAAGCGTTAAAATACACCTCTCTGTCTAATGTATGTCCATTAATTTAAGAGGTGATGATGAAGTTAAATGCCAAAATAAATATTTTTTTCAAAAATAATTCAAATGGTATGACACATGGCATTTAACAGTTTTATTTAGAAAATTGTAAGATAACAAGAAATAATGTCTTCTAGAATAAAAAATTGAATTTTTTTTTGGAGAACATTAATACGATGACTAAAATCCACCTATTGCCAACTTCATAGGTTGGTGAGTGAATTTTCTATATAAGAGAGATTTCATTTCATTTTCACAAATAAAGGTGAAGAATTTGGGACTAAAGGCGCAAGTTTTGTGGAAGAAGAAGAAGTTTGAAGTGAATATTTAAAATCAAGAGGTTTTCTTCATTGAAGTTCAAAGTTATTCAAAAGTATGGAATGAATCCTTAAAATAATTGAGCCATTGGTTGCAAAAATAGGTTGATTGATGAAGGAATGACAACACACATCTTGAATAATAGATTGGAAGATTTATTTGGCATGATTTTCTTCTCTGAAGAGGACTTGGAGAATATCTATGTATTCTCAAACATTAAGTATAAGATTCAAGAGTCAGTGCCAGAATGAGAGAATAATTTTCGAAAGTTTGAAAAGGAATAGCTATTATGGAGTTCAACCACAAAAATGTGCCAAGTGTTTGTGTGGATGAGTTATAAATAGTCATGTCTAGATTCTTCACATTTAATGAAAGGAATCAAGCATAATATCTTCTGGGTGAAAAATAATTAATGTCTTAGTGGGAATCTTGCCTCATTATGGGTTGATTTGACCCACTACCATGGAAGTGGGTGACCCATATTCCTATTGGCCCATGTGGACTCACTACTTTATGACAAGGAATCTTTCCCTAGCTGAATCCTAACAAGAGCTGATGTAGAAAAATCTAGGCCCTCTATTCTATTTCTATCTAGCCCTTTCTTTATATTTTGAAACTATAAAAGGGACTCGCCTCTCATTTTTAACTGAGTGAAACTTTGGAGATTGTTTCTATAAGCTACTAGAATAAAAGAGTATTGTTTGAAGTTTTGGTGATACTTGTATTCTTTTAGGAGTTTTCATGGTTTCTTGTTCCCCAATAGATTATATTTGCTTTCATGTTGTTAGATGAATGATATTGATAATATTGCTATGGTGAAATTTATTGTTCATATCTTTTTCAATTAGATAATTTTAATGAACATTGTAATGTTGGTCTGAGCTTTTATGTGGATTCTTAACTTTGATCATTGAATGTACATTGTTCTAAAGATGGCATTCATCTATGATATGAAAATTTCTTATAAGATCTTTGAATATTTCACCTCTTTTGTGTAGTTTATTTCAAAAAAAAAACCATGGTAGATCTCACCTAAGAAATCACCATCTTTCAAGTTCTTAGGATTAGAACAAGATCTCTTAATCTTATCTCATTTAATTTCATTATATTATTTTGAAATATCTGAAATACTCCTCATTGCCAAATCATTCGAATAGTTCCCAAAGCCAAAATTATTGAAGTCATGTTGAAATAAATTATGCAAGTCCCCTTGGATTACTAGTACACATCAAGCCAAATGAGCTCATATCTGTCACAAACTCACATGTTCACAACAGGAACCTTAAACCCACCTCTATTGTAGTTACAATCTTAGTATATGAGGGGTCTATTTTCAAGAGATAATAGAGTATTAGTTGGCACTTTATTCTATGTTTTTGTGGTCATAAAACACCCATCAAAAAGTAGGATGAAGAAAATCCAAAGCCAAAGTCATAACTTGAAATGTGATACATGCAGGTGGTAGTTGGAGTTCTCTAATGGGACATGATGAATAAAAATAGGTAGGGCATGCCAAAGATAGACAAAACAAAATATTACCAATATCTTGAGAATAATTGTATTCTTAAGAGGAGCCATCACCTGGGGAGTTAGAGGCATGAATAAGAAAGCTATATTCATGTGAATTTCTACCATACCATTGTGTCCTTGTTATTGGAAAGTTGACTATACTGGTGTATATGACTTAATATAGTGTTTTCATTATGGCAACAAAGTCATATAATGTTTTGGAGTTAGCGCTTATGATAAGAAGATCAGAAATTGGCTAAGTGTTGAAGACTGGACAGTATACAGAGTACCTGAAGGTCAGAGTGTCAGCACATGTGCATATGAAAAAATTATGGTATGCACCCTAGAATTTAAGTTGGTAAGACCATATTCATGCTACATATAAGAGTGCATGATTAGAAGATTTAGTATGAGGAAGATACAAAGAGTTCAAGTTACATAGACAATGAATGCCAGAGAATAACAGTGCAAGAAGTCGACTGTTGGTATTTTGGTTAGCAGCTATATTATTATGTTGTAAAGGCTATGTGCTTATTGTAATTAGGTTTTAGACATATAATTATGTTTTTTTGTAAACACGCTTGATCCAATTCAATTGGAAGCATTGTATGTAATTGGTTAAAGGGCTGACCTAGTTAATTATTTTGTATGCGCATATAAATATTAGATGCGCCGTTGTAATTAAGGATGAGAGTTGATATAGATTTGAAAGAAGTAGAGTAGAAGTGTACGAAGAGTTTTTGAGATGTATTAGAGCTTTGCAACAGGTCAAAGCTGTTAGGAATGGGAACACTGAGAGGGGGGGGGGTGAATTAGTGTTCACTGTAATTTATCTTTTTACTTTTATTCTTTAAACTGAACTTGAATGCTTAAATACTGAAATGAACATCCACATAAACATGAAACATAAAATCAACACATGAAACCAATATGGTTACGGGGAAACCCAAATAGGTAAAAACCCCAGTGGGAATTGACACCCACTAATATTCTGTACTAGTATTTTATGATCCTTGCTAGAAGATCCTTAACCCTGTTAGGAGTTGCTTTACAATATATTTAGTACAGTAGACCTTGTCGAGGGTTAGACCCTGTTAGGAGTATTTTACAATAAACCCTATTAGGGGTGTGGAATCACTGTCCTAGAGCTCATTGCTCAAGTGATGAAGGCTACAACCTTCTGATCTCAAATACACACTATATCTGTTGGTTGAACTGTCATTGTGACACTGCTTGTCTAATCAGTTCCTTTCATGCATTGATGCTTTGACCTCTTGCAAAGCTCTAATACATCTTATCAAATCTTCACATAATTTTTATCTTCTTATCTCAACTCTTTAAAAACTCTCATACTAATTAAAATGGGTGCATCTCATATTTATACGCACATACAAAACAAATAACTAGGTCGGCCCTTTAACCAATTACATACACTGCTTCCAATTGAATTGGCTCAAGCATGTTTATAAACAAAGATAATTATATGTCAACAACCTAATTACAATAGGCACATAGCCTTTACAACATAATAATATAACTGCAAATCAAAATGCCAATAGTCGGCTACTTACTCTGTTCTTCTATGGCACACATTGGCTGTGTCACTTCAACTTTTTGTAACTTTGTCATACTTGCATATCTGATCATGCGCTCATAGACTAAGCATGAATAGAATCTAACCAACTTATCTTCTAGGGTGCATACCATAACTCAGTCATAGATGCATGCGCTAATGCTCTGAGCTTCAGGTACTCTGTACACTATCCAGTCTTCAACACTTAGCCAATTTTTGATCTTCTCATCAAGTGCGCTGACTCCAAAACACTATATGAATTTTTTTCCATAATGACAACACTATATTAATTCATATACACCAGTATAGACAAGTTTCCAACAAAAGCATTAGCGCATCAAAGGAACTGACCAGACAAGCAGTATCACAGTAACAGTTCATCCAATAGATATAGTGTGTATATGAGATCAGAAGGTTGTAGCCTTCACTACTTGAGTAGTGAGCTCTAGGAAAGTGTGTCCACACCCCTAATAGGGTTATTGTAAAAGACTCCTAATAGGGTCTGACCCTTGACAAGGTCACTGTACTAAATACATTGTAAAGAAACTCCTAACAGGGTTAAGGATCTTCTAACAAGGATCATAAAACACTAGTATAAAATATTAGTGGTTGCCAATTCCCACTAGGGTTTTTACCTATTTGGGTTTCCCCGTAACCATATTGGTATTATATGTTGTGTTCTTTTATCTTGTTTATGTTAATGTTTATTTTAGTACTTAAGCATTCAAGTTAAGATTAAAAAGCTAAGAAAAAAGATTTAATTCAGTGAACACTGATTCACCCCCCCCCCTCTCAATGTTCCCATTCCTAACAATTGGTATCAGAGCCCTAGTCCTCAGCAAAGAAGTTTAACCACTTGTGGAGATCATGGACAAAGCAAAAATGAAACATCTGAAAATAAATCTTTAAGCTGCTCTTGAAGACCTGGACATATCTAAAAAAGAAATTGAGGAACTAAAAGAAAAAGTCAGCGATGCTCAAACAATCATCAAAAGGATAAGAAAAGATTTGAAAGAACTCTCTACCAGTGATTTAGGGATAATGGTCAAAAAGTTCAATGAAGAAAATTCATCCTTGAAAGAACATATTGAAGAATTGGATGATAAGCAGACTAACAATTAGGAAGTCTATGATGAATAGATCAAAGAGAACCTTCAACTGAATGAAAAATTGAGACAAGCTAACATGGAAATCTTGGAGCTAAGAAATAACAAAGAAAGGTTGGAATTTGAATTGAAAGAAGCAAAGAATCACATTGATAAATTGCACACCAGTTCTAATTTGATAGAATCTCAGTTATATGCAAGAAGACTTAAAGGAGATACTAGCTACATTGGATACAATGAAGCACAAAACCAAATTGACAACATGTGAGCAAGGATGAAAGAACAAAAAGACTCTATTGATACTAAGAAGACTAAAGATCAAACTAAAGTTAATGTTGAACCACCTAAGGATGAGCGCAAGCTAGCTGACCGCACTTGTTATGCATGTAACAAACATGGAAATATAGCAAGGAACTCTAAAGAGGTAAGACCTTTCAATGGTTACTATTACTCATGCAATAAATTTGGTCATAGAGCTATGAATTGTAAGACAAGTCGCAAGAAAAAAATTCAACATAATTAGAATCAGCCAAATGTAAGAAGTTCTCAGAATGTTACATGTCAGATATGTAAGTATAATGGTCACTTAGCTAGACAGTGTAAAATGGTAACCCATGTTAATGCACCAAGGAATATAAGACCTCAAGTTATTTGTCACTCATGTAACAAGGTTGGACACATCTCAAAGTTTTGTCTATCAAGAACGCAGAGTCAGGAAAGCCCTAAAAACCCAGAAGAAAGAATATTGGATACCGAAAGAGAAGTCAAGTTTGTGAAAGTTTCAGAGGATGCAAACTTGATTTGGTTAGAAGAAAGGAAGGATAAGGTTGATGAGAATGTATTGGATGCATCCATAATGGATGCACTTGTACATCTAGATGAATGGCCCTCAGGGTCATAGGGGGAGCTAATTTAGCTCTAAACCCCTATGTGGCCGGTATACTCACCCTAAGAGTATGAACCTTTGGACTTAACCTTTTGGAGACTAGTAGAACATATGTGCAAGAGCACACTAGATGATTTTTTATAGAATGAAAGTTGGAAATTATCAGTGACAGTCTAGTTTACGCGACAAGCATTAATGGCAAAATTCTTACTTTAAAGTACACAAAAGCTTTTAGATCTTTAATTGCATTCGAATTCAGAGATATTGGAGAGAAGAGGAGCCCTAGGATTTGATAGAAAAGGATTGGAGATTGATTCACCAGTGATTAGTAGTGCATTTGATTGGTTGCAGAAGCCCTAATCCATTACACCAATTCAGAAGTCTTTGAAATCATTTGGAAAGTGATATAAAAGTAAGTAATGGCTACTCCCATTGTATTTGATGTGGCAGAGAAGAAGAGATATGTGTTTAAGAGGCATCCATTCAAATCCACATTAGACGACCTAGAAGGTGCATTCTCCCACACTCCCATGGGTGTTATGCATGTGGAAGATATTAAGGGAATACATATACTGCAAGAAGGAACCAGTAGGTTTGGATAGAATAAGAGTGCACATGGAAAAAATGATGAAACTTGATAAAACCTTCAAGGACGAGTATGCGCAATTGGATAATCATCCTATAGTGGAATATGCTACAACATATGAGTTCTATGAGTCGGAATGGATCAAGATCCTACTCAGCAGGATCCATGATGACCTATTTTGGATAGGTGAAGTACCGGTTAGAATAACAAGAGATCTAATTCATGAGATGATAGGACTCTCAAAGATAGGTGCCATCCTTCCAGTGGGCAAGGACACCAAAAAACTTGTAGAAAAGGCTTGCAAGTCAATAAGTGATAGGTGCGGAATGACAATAGAGCCTATATAGGAGAAATACATCAAATTGATGTCCATGATACTAGGATACAGGTTCCAACACACCAGTAGAGTAAATAGTGTGTCAGCGGCCACCATTGTAGCAGTAATAAGGTTGGTAAGAGAGAATGGAGAGTTTAATCTATGTGAGATATTTCACACACAACTAATAGATAACATAAGAGCCATCAAACATGACAAAACTAAGATATTCAGGTTTGGGTCCTTAATAATCTATATGTACTTCCATATTCTTGGAAAGGTGTCTAATTTGAATCTAGACAAATCTATTCCCACTATGCCATAAATATCTCTCAAGGCATGTACTGAAAGTACATTGAAGGATTACATGACACTAGAATTGAAGACATTTAGGGCTAAAATGCAAATGAGATACCAAATTCTAGAAAAGATAGTTGAAAAATACAAGGATAGTATTTGTTTCATGGTAGAGACTGATACAACATGCATGGAGGCTGTTGAACCAAGAAAAAAGTGGATTCATCAACTGGGATATGAAGTTGAAGAGCCTATTCTAGAGGCTTATGCTCAAGTTCTGTTGTCAGCACCTAAGGACCCCAATGAACCTAGATGGGGAACTTATGAAGAGAAAAAAAAAGAAGTAGATGCTGTATTGAACATCGTAGCAACAAAAATAAAAGTTGCCAAGGTTACCTCAGAGATTTTGAAGATTCATGGAGTATCTCAAGAAGACCTAGACAAAGCAAGGCAAGAAAAGATTTCTTTGGAAATAGAGAGTGCAACTGCAGCAAAGACAAAATCTAATGATCCAAAGATGAAGAAGGTGAAAATTGAGAAATTTGATGATCTGAAGGGTAAAATAGATGATACCCCTTCTACACCCAAGGTAACTATTAACCTTATTGCTCCTCCTAAGTATAAGGCAATGCCTAAAAGGAAGAAAAAGATCAGCACTAGTCATCCATCCTCATGAGTAACAAGAAACAAGAAGAATAATCAAGAACCCCCAGAAGTAAGCTTCAAACCCATTCTGAGTGTGTTGAGTACAAGGATTATTGATGAAGGTAGGATAGATCAAGTAGGGAAGTTCTATGAGAAGTATAGTGAAATTGACAAATCAGAAATTCATGGAATGATTGTCAAACATATGCTGAAGTTCAAAAAGATAGTCCTAGAACTGAAGACTATGATTCCAGATAAAGTGTGGAACATCTTGGAATTCCTAAAAACAAAAGCCATTGAAGAGGATCAAAGGATTAGAGAAAAGACTCTAGATGATAGCTTACCAGTATGTTCTCTAGAGGAGAAAAAGTTGTTGTTAGATTTGGTGAAGCCGCACCTTAGAACCAAGTCAAGGACCCTGTATATAATGTAATGCCCCACTAGGGAACCTAGGAGAGGTTAACCTATAACTTGCTACTAAGTTTGGTGAACATTTTTTTTTTAATAGTTAACAAACAAGATACACAACAGTGTGGAAGCAATTACCATTTACTCATATTAAACCAACAACCAAAATAGATTAAAAAACTTGAGGGTCCCATGATGTAGAATTACTTAAGAAAAAAAATACAACTAAAGAAAGATAACAAAAGATTCCATATCATAAATGATATAATTACAACTTACAACAATACATGCAAACCTCATGGACATCCATGATACTAACAAACTGACATCCACTGCACATGTCGCAGGGTATGTAATAATAAATCTAACAAGGAAGTACAATGTCCATATTAGGTATCACGTGAGATACTCTAATATAGGACTACATAAATGAAGGTATGATAAGAAACCAGCAATGAAGAAACATAAAGGCATCCAACTGCAGAAGTATCAACAGCACTGACACCAGGACCTCGAATCTCAAATGGTAAAGAATCACTACCACCCGTCCGTGTAGAACCACAAAGGCCTACCCCACCGTGCTGAGGAGATAACCACAAACCCCAATCAGATGATCAAAACCAAACAAGGATAACCACTAAGCAAGGAATCCTGAAAGCTCTACTCAAGGTTCACAAAAATATAGTGAAAGGTGAGACACACTAATCCAGAGGCATAAATAGAAACTCAGGAGATGACTTAGGCTACATGCTATGGGAGTGTCATCACATGTCTATCTACTTGAGTTACCCTGGACTGGTCACTCTAGACCCTAAACCCTCAAGCATTGAGTTATGCTAGATTGGCCACTCTAGGCCCCAGACCCTCAATATGATCCATGTGGGACTAGAATTCTCTCTCATGAAAATGAGGAATTCTAATCATAACCATACTCTAAATTATCTTCTTAAATGATCTATAAAGTTTTAATTACTATGTTATCACTTAATTACATAACCTACAATAGGTTACCTAGGTGCTGACCACTTTGGGTCCCGGCCCCTATTGTAAGCCACTCCCCTAAGATGCACTTAATCAATCTCCCCTAGGCTCATAATCACATAAACATCAACAGGTATACAACCAAGTAATCATAGATGTAGTTTCACACATAAGAAACTGACATGATTACATAGATACCATAAATAGATAACAACCAACAAGAGCCCATAGGATCAGAACATAAATGACAAACAGAATAAGCACACACAAAGAACAATATACATAAATACAATCCACTGAAAACATATCCCTGCCTCTATTTTCCCCTAGGCCATCTAATGCCCGATGCCACACAATGTAATAGAAATTACTATAGGAACGATAATTACAACACACACGCTAAGAAGAAACAAAACATATTCTTTCATAAAACAATAATTGTAAGAATATTTCCCATAATCATTAAACGAATTCAATAGAGTGAAAACACCCAATTTTGGTAAAAACATAACACTTAACAAATGATACCTCTCAATAATTTAATCATTCAATAGATCAACAAATTTCAATAAAATAATTTCCAATTTATTCTATTTAATATATAAAATTTAAATAACATAAGAATGCAAGGAATAACCATACTATTTCAATTAAACTAATAATTGAAAATAGATTAACTTTACAATTTAACCAACTAAAAATCCAATTACAACTAAACAAATTTAATTTAATCAAACTATATTTAATTAAACTAAATAATACAAAAATTAATTTTAATAAAAATCATATTCTAACATCATACATTAAATAAACCATAATTTAAAATAACTAAATTAAATTAAATTAAAATAAACTAATTAAATATAATATAATTTTAATAAACATAATAAACAAATAAATTTTAACATAAATTAAAAATGTATTAATCAAATACTAATAACAAAATAAAATAACACATGGGGGAAACTTGCGGGTCCCGCTCCCCAAGCTTTTTTGAAAATTGGTGCACCTTCTAACACGCCCCCCCCCCCCCCGCACGTCCCTATCGCCGTTGTGGCAAAAGTACTGCCTACGGTAGTGCTCACTACCTTCGATAGTGTAGTACTGTCATAGCAGTACTACCTGCTACGATCGATAGAGGGAGGGGGTAGGGCACAGTGGTCCCCGCCCTTATCACTTTTTAAAATAATTTTTTTAAAAAATACAATCTTTTTTTTTTTATACTAATTTTTTTATATAAATGAAACTTTTCCAAAAGCATTGCCATTTAATTTCTATTTTATTTATTGAATAAATATTTTTTAATAACAGGTTTAATATATATATATATATATATATATATATATATATATATATATATATATATATATATATATATATATATATATATATATATATATATATATATATATATATATATATATATATATATATATATATATATATATATATATATATATATATATATATATTTATAAACACAGATAGAAATAGCCCACAAAATAAATGCTTATTCCCAAAAAGCATAAGGAGATTTATATATCCATTTATGACATTCACATGCCTCCACATAAAGTTATATATTATTGGTCTTTTAACTTGACTATATTTTTTTTATAGAGAATAATTTATACCAGAATTGGGTCTTTTTAGTAACTAATTGATTCTTCCAATAAGAATTTATTTATTTCATTCTCTATAGTCAAACTATTGCTCAGATTTAATATTTCAATTTGAAGGAAATCTATAAACAATCATTTAATGAAATTTTGCTAGAGTAACACTATGATGCCAAGTAATAATAAAATGCGGAAATCAACTACACTAGGGTTTTTGAATAACCAGATCTAATATAAACACAGAAAGACAAAAGGATGTAAAAACAAAGATAACAGGCAAAATTCAATGCCTACATTAGATCAAATGCCAGAAACTAAAAATGAAAACCCTTGTAGATCTGAGAATAGAACTCTCTCCAAAACCAAGCCCAACCTGCAGATCTGAAAGCTATGTTGCAAAGAGGTGTCCAATCCAGATGCACAGATAAATTCAAATCAACATGCAGCCACAACAATCCACAAATCTCCAAAATACCAAGCACACAAGCTCCCCCAAAAATCTTCTCCAAAAACCTATCTCCCTAAAAAATGAATGCACTAATCTCCTAATAGGAATTCAATTCCCAAATTCAAGCAATTCCAAAAGACAACTCAAAAGCTAACTCATAGTTCAACTCCAAATCAGAAATGACTCATAAGACAACTCCTAATCCAACTCCAATTCCAAAATTGAAAGTAAATAAAATTAATTAATTAAAATACCTTTTAAATGCACAACTCAACTTGACTTTTGAAAACTAGTTATCTTTTTGAAAACAAACTCCTTTCCAATTTTGTACATGTTATAATTTAAATTTATTTATTAAATAAATTAAATACTTAATGCATCACAAATTCATGGAATTAATTATTTAATCATTTAATAAAATATGCAAGCATAATTCAAATCATTCTCCAATTAAGCACATGTTAATAATTAAAACCCAAATTAAATAAATTAAATATTTAATACATCCTAAAGCATGTAATTAAATATTCAATTATTTAATAATACACTCAAACATAATTAAATCTAATTTCAATCAAATAATCAATTAATTCCAATTAATCAAATAATTGACTTTAGATAATTTTCCAAATTAAACATAGGAACATAATTCAATCATTAAATTCAACTATAATCCTAACATCGATAATCATATAAATCACCTAAATAATCATGAATCAATTGAATCAAGCACAATAAAATCAAGCACAATCAAATTCAAGCAAACTGAAAACATGCACAGACTCAAGAACGGGATCCACGAATTCATGCCAACCAGGTGAATTTAGGTAAGGTGGTCAAACATACACTTGTCCAATCCTAGGACAATAAGACTTAGGTTAGGGTTTTGGGTCTGTGTATTATCTCCCCTCTTTACCATTGAGATGAATGTTTGTGGGTACGCTCACTCCTGCCAATTCAGGGAAGACGATGCCCTGTACTTGCAAACCTATCATCACAAGATGAAGCATGTACATACAATAATATATAACAGACAATGGCGGGGATCGGCCTGTGGATCTCGCAAGCAAGTAACTATGACTTCATCCCTCAACCACATCAGGCACGTCAACCAAAAATATAAAATAAACACATCGACCATACACATGCAAGTATGGGGTTAGTAAAATCATAAGCATCAATGATCTCCTAACATATAATCTATCATCCTAAAATAATCATAACATTTATAAATTGGACTAGGGGCGAGGTACTACATCCACCCCCCCTAGGATTAGGCTTACTTCTAGAAGCCTACAAACAGATAAGAATATATATATATCCCCCAAACATGAAGCATTTACTAAAAATGAAACACAATCATAACTTGAAACAAAAACAAAAGGAAACATGATCATAAAGAAATGGTTTGAAAGCAAAATGTTTTATGTCTATGTTTAGTTTCAAGTTTAGACCACACAAAACCTAATAGGCATACATACCCAGAGTTCCCAGTGTAGAAACTCCGCTCTGATACCAAATGTAACGCCCTGCCAGGGAACCCAGGAGAGATTAACCTATAACTTGCTACTAAGTTTGGTGAACATTTTTTTTTTTAATAGTTAACAAACAAGATACACAATAGTGCGGAAGCAATTACCATTTACTCACATTAAACCAACAACCAAAATAAATTACAAAACTCGAGGGTCTCATGACGTAGAATTACTTAAGAAAAAAAATACAACTAAAGAAAGATAACAAAAGATTCCATATCATAAATGATATAATTACAACTTACAATAATACATACAAACCTCATGGACATCCATGATACTAAAAAATTGACATTCACTGCACATGTCGCAGGGTATGTAATAATAAATCTAACAAGGAAGTACAATGTCCATATTAGGTATCACATGTGATACTCTAATATAGGACTACATAAATGAAGGTATGATAAGAAACCAACAATGAAGAAACAATGAAGAAACATAAAGGCATCCAATTGCAGAAGTATCAATAGCACTGACACCAGGACATCGAATCTCAAATGGTAAAGAATCACTACCACCCGTCCGTGTAGAACCACAAAGGCCTACCCCACCATGCTGAGGAGATAACCACAAACCCCAATCAGATGATCAAAACCAAACAAGGATAACCACTAAGCAAGGAATCCTGAAAGCTCTCTACTCAAAGTTTACAAAAATATAGTGAAAGGTGAGACACACTAATCTAGAGGCATAAACAGAAACTTAGGAGATGACTTAGGCTACATGCTATGGGAGTGTCATCACATGTCTATCTACTTGAGTTACCCTGGACTGGTCACTCTAGACCCTGGACCCTCAAGCATTGAGTTACCCTGGACTGACCACTCTGGGCCCCGGACCCTCAATACGATCCATGTGGGACCAGAATTCTCCCTCATGAAAATGAGGAATTCTAATCATAACCATACTCTAAATTATCTTCTTAAATGATCTATAAAGTTTTAATTACTATGTTATCACTTAATTACATAACCTACAATAGGTTACTCAGGTGCTGTCCACTTTGGGTCCCAGCCCCTATTGTAAGCCACTCCCCTAAGATGCACTTAATCAATCTCCCCTAGGCTCATAATCACATAAACATCAATAGATATACAACCAAGTAATCCTAGATGTAGTTTCACACATAAGAAACTGACATGATTACAAAGATACCATAAATAGATAACAACCAACAAGAGCCCATAGGATCGGAACATAGATGACAAATAGAATAAGCACACACAAAGAACAAGATACATAAATACAATCCACAGAAAACATATCCCTGCCTCTATTTTCCCCTAGGCCATCTAATGCCCAATGCCACACAATGTAATAGAAATTACTATAGGAACGATAATTACAACACACACGCTAAGAAGAAACAAAACATATTCTTTCATAAAACAATAATTGTAAGAATATTTCCCATAATCATTAAACGAATTCAATAGAGTGAAAACACCCAATTTTGGTAAAAATATAACACTTAACAAATGATACATCTCAATAATTTAATCATTCAATAGATAAACAAATTTCAATAAAATAATTTCCAATTTATTCTATTTAATATATAAAATTTAAATAACATAAGAATGCAAGGAATAACCATACTATTTCAATTAAACTAATAATTGAAAATAGATTAACTTTACAATTTAACCAACTAAAAAATCCAATTACAACTAAACAAATTTAATTTAATCAAACTATATTTAATTAAACTAAATAATACAAAAATTAATTTTAATAAAAATCATATTCTAACATCATACATTAAATAAGCCATAATTTAAAATAACTAAATTTAATTAAATTAAAATAAACTAATATAATATAATATAATTTTAATAAACATAATAAACAAATAAATTTTAACATAAATTAAAAACGTATTAAAAAAATACTAATAACAAAATAAAATAACACATGGGGGAAACCTGCGGGTCCCGCTCCCCAAGCTTCTTCCAAAACTAGCGCACCTTGTAACACACCCCCCCGCACGTCCCTGTCACCATTGCGACAAAAGTACTACCTACGGCAGTGTAGTACTGCCGTAGCAGTACTACCTGCTACGATCAGTAGAGGGAGGGGGTAGGGGACAGTGGTCCCCGCCCTTATCACTTTTTAAAATAATTTTTTAAAAAAAATACAATCTTTTTGTTTTCTACTAATTTTTTTATATAAATGAAACTTTTCCAAAAGCATTGCCATTTAATTTCTATTTTATTTATTGAATAAATATTTTTTAATAACAGGTTTAATATATATATATCTACATATACATACACACACACACACACACACACACACACACATATATATATATATATATATATAAACACAGATAGAAATAGCCCACAAAATAAATGCTTATTCCCAAAAAGCATAAGGAGATTTATATATCCATTTATGACATTCACATGCCTCCACATAAAATTATATATTATTGGTCTTTTAACTTGACTATATTTTTTTACAGAGAATAATTTTATACCAGAATTGGGTCTTTTTAGTAACTAATTGATTCTTCCAATAAGAATTTATTTATTTCATTCTCTATAGTCAAACTATTGCTCAGATTTAATATTTCAATTTGAAGGAAATCTATAAACAATCATTTAACAAAATTTTTCCAGAGTAACACTACGATGCCAAGTAATAATAAAATATAGAAATTAACTACACTAGGGTTTTTGAATACCTAGATCTAATATAAACATAGAAAGACAAAAGGATGTAAAAATAAAGATAACAGGCAAAATTCAATGCCTACCTTAGATCAAATGGCAGAAACTGAAAATGAAAACCCTTGTAGATCTGAGAATAGAACTCTCTCCAAAACCAAGCCCAACCTACAGATCTGAAAGCTATGTTGCAAAGAGGTGTCCAATGCAGATGCACAGATAAATTCAAATCAACATGCAGCCACAACAATCCACAAATCTCCCTAAAAAATGAATACACTAATCTCCTAATAGGAATTCAATTCCCAAATTCAAGCAATTCCAAAAGACAACTCAAAAGCTAACTCACAGTTCAACTCCAAATTAGAAATGACTCATAAGACAACTCCTAATCCAACTCCAATTCCAAAATTGAAAGTAAATAAAATTAATTAATTAAAATACCTTTTAAATGCACAACTCAACTTGACTTTTGAAAACTAGTTATCTTTTTGAAAACAAACTCCTTTCCAATTTTGCACATGTTATAATTTAAATTTATTTATTAAATAAATTAAATACTTAATGCATCACAAATTCATACAATTAATTATTTAATCATTTAATAAAATATGCAAGCATAATTTAAATCATTCTCCAATTAAGCACATGTTAATAATTAAAACCCAAATTAAATAAATTAAATATTTAATACATCCTAAAGCATGTAATTAAATATTCAATTATTTAATAATACACTCAAACATAATTAAATCTAATTTCAATCAAATAATCAATTAATTCCAATTAATCAAATAATTGACTTTAGATAATTTTCCAAATTAAACATAGGAACATAATTAAATCATTAAATTCAACTATAATCCTAACATCGATAATCATATAAAATCACTTAAATAATCATGAATCGACTGAATCAAGCACAATCAAATTCAAACAAACTGAAAACATGCACAGACTCAAGAATGGGATCCATGAATTCATGCCAACCAGGTGAATTCGAGTAAGGTAGTCAAACAAACACTTGTCCAATCCTAGGACAATAAGGCTTAGGTTAGGGTTTTGGATTTGTGTATTATCTCCCCTCTTTACCATTGAGATGAATGTTTGTGGGCATGCTCACTCCTACCAATTCAAAGAAGATGATGCCCTGTACTTGCAAACCTATCATCACAAGATGAAGCATGTACATACAATAATATATAACAAATAATGGTGGGGATCGACCAATTGTGTGGATCTTGCAAGCAAGTAACTACGACTCCGTCCCTCAACCACATTAGGCACGTCAAATAGAAATATAAAATAAACACATCGACCATACACATGCAAGTATGGGGTTAGTAAAATCATAAGCATCAATGATCTCCTAACATATAATCTATCATCCTAAAATAATCATAACATTTATAAATCAGACTAGGGGTGAGGTACTACATATAATGGACAAGAACTATGAATTGGTGGCTAAGGAAACAAAGAAAGCATTTGAGAAGGTCTTCATGAATAGGCACATGTACCCATCTACTGCGCCTATAGCTCAAGTGCCCACAAAGGAAGTCAAGGTGGTAGAGACCACTAATGTACCTATGACAGGTCCTCAGGACTCAGTGCCTGTAGTTAAAACACACACAGAGGCAGATAAGTCTGCGCCCATGAAAGAGACACTGAAGGATGACACAATTTTTATTGATAATGTAAAAGTTACTATGGCGGCCACAGACATGGCTTTGGACAAGTTTGAATAAGCCTTTGTAAGAACTCAAGAGGCTAAGAACTTATGTGGTAACACTCCTCCTAATCAACAAGAAATATTGATTGAGGATATAACAGATGAAAAAGAAGAAAATGTGATAGAAAAAGAAACAGAGAAAGAGAAAGAAAAGATAGAAGAAGGAGAAGAAGAGGTAAAAAGAAGTGAGCCAACATATAAGCCATCTATTGTAATGCTAATCAAAGTAAAACAAGAAGTAGAGGACAACACTCCTATCACTCCACTACCCTCAACAACATTGTTGTCAAGTTTGACACTTGACACAACTAGTTTGGATTCATGGGGAGAAGAAGACCTGATCAAGATCAGTGTCTTAGCTATGGAGAAGGCCAAGGAGAAATAGGTAATGAGGAATCCCCTCTTTGTAGAATCAGTAAATATCTTGAACAATTTGTTACCAACATATAAGAAAGTGTCCATGGTACACTCTGTTGATGATGTAAGTGCAATTCTATCACAATTCAAGAGTAATTTCTCTAAATTGGAAGAATCAACATCATTAGTTGTAGAGGAGAAGTATATGTAGAAAGGCTAAATGAGTTGGTTAGTAACTTCTCACTAGACCTTAGTTCACTCAAAGTTGAACAAGCAACTTTGAAAGAGTTTGCAGCAAAAGGATGGAAGATTGTTGCTGATTGTATGAATCAAGATAAGTTGACAGATGATCACTACAAGAAGATTCAATAAGAAGAGGCCATGATAGAACAAGTGAGGAAATTAGTAGAAGATCCCTCTATTGATATAAACATGTGCAACAATGTATATTAGGGACAGCTTGACAAAATTGAGAAGGCATAAAAGGAGATGTCAAAGATAAGGGCTAGGCAGACTCAACTTAGAAATGCTCTTGCGCCCTCCCTAGATGTGATGAATTAGAATATAAAGGAGATCAATGACACCATGGTGACATATGATAAAGGTCCTAGTTTAGACTTGGAGAAGATGGAGAAACTACAATATTCTTTATGCACCCATCTCCAAACAATCAATGCATTGATTGCATTTTGGAAGCAAGAGATCCAAAATTTATAGATTGCATACTCGAATGTACTTTCAGTGTAAGTACTTGTATAGATTCAGTTTTGTAACACCTTTGTCATTAATGTCAAAGGGGGAGTATGTATAGAATATGGAGCTATAGCCATGTAAATAAAATGTATAGTAAGAAGATATAAGGGAGATATAAGATAGAGTATGATTAAGTGTTTTTTGTATTAAGGGACAGTTAGTCACTTTTCCATATTCCTTTGTTGTCGTCAATGAAAAAGGGGGAGATTGTTGGAAAGTTGACTATACTGGTGTATATGACTTAATATAGTGTTGTCATTATGGAAATAAAGTCATACAATGTTTTGGAGTTAGCACTTATGATAAGAAGATAAAAAATTGGCTAAGTGTTGAAGACTGGACAGTATACAGAGTACCTGAAGGTTAGAGTGTTAGCGCACATGCATAATAAAGAATTATGGTATGCACCCTAGAAGTTAAGTTGGTAAGACCATATTCATGCTACATCTAAGAGTGCATGATTAGAAGATTCAGTATAAGGAAGATACACAGAGTTCAAGTTGCACAGACAATGAATGCCAGAGAAGAACAGTGCAAGCAACCGACTGTTGGTATTTTGGTTAGCGGCTATATTATTATGTTGTAAAGGCTATGTGCCTATTGTAATTAGGTTTTAGACATATAATTATGTTTGTTTGTAAACATGCTTCAGCCAATTCAATTGGAAGTGTTGTATGTAATCGGTTAAAGGGCCGACCTAGTTAATTATTTTGTATGTGCATATAAATATTAGATGCGTCATTATAATTAAGGATGAGAGTTGATATAGAGTTGAAAGAAGTAGAGAAAAAGTGTGTGAAGAGTTGTTGAGATGTATTAGAGCTTTTCAAGAGGTCAAAGCATCAACGCATCAAAGGAATTGATCAGACAAGTAGTGTCACAGTAACAGTTCATCCAACATATATAGTGTGTATCTGAGATTAGAAGGTTGTAGACTTCACTACTTGAGTAGTGAGCTCTAGGATAGTGTGTCCACACCCATAATAGGGTTATTGTAAAAGACTCCTAACAGGGTCTGACCCTTGACAAGGTCATTGTACTAAATACATTGTAAAGCAACTCCTAATAGGGTTAAGGATCTTCTAACAAGGATCATAAAACACTAGTACATAATATTAGTTGGTTTCAATTCCCACCGAGGTTTTTACCTATTTTGGTTTCCCCATAACCATATTGGTGTTATGTGTTGTGTTCTTCTATCTTGTTTATGTTAATGTTTATTTCAGTACTAAAGCATTCAAGTTAAGATTAAAGAGCTAAGCAAAAAGATTTAATTTAGTGAACACTGATTCACCCCCCCCTCTTAGTGTTCCCATTCCTAACACTTGTATCCATAGAGAAAACAATAAGAAACTAGGCAATCAATGGAAAAATATCACCAATATTTGAAGGGGAGACCCCCATATTTAAGAAGCTAAGTCCAAGGTTTTTTCCTCACCATCAAAACCACATCCTTATGAAGAGGATTTGATATATCAATATCTATCAAAATAAGAGTAGAAATAGAGTGTTACATATAGGATGTGGTTGGTTCCAACCCCACAACTACAACTTACCATCAAGAACCAAATCCTTGTCCTTTGCAAGAGTCAACAGACATACTAAAGAAACTCCTTGCATGGGGAAAATCTCGACCTTTCCCTTGATGATAGGCCTTTGAGATTCCAAGACCCCAAAATCCTTTGTAGATATAGTCTTCATTTACAACACATATTGGGCAAGAATCATCACCAAGGTAGATTTAGCACAAGGGGTGATATGTAATTTATTTCATAGAGGTATAGAAAAACTTCCAACACTTCCAACATAAATGCATGGTCATTGATGATTAGTGATAATAGATAGTTAGGTGTTCAAAGAAGAAAAATTCTCACAAAGAGGGGCACAATTAGCCCTAGAATCCCCAATGTAAAAAAAATGAATATGGGCAAGGGGACCTTGTTGAAACCCATGGTTGGGTAATTGTACCAAGGGCACTCGAGCAATGATCACTAAAGTCAGGAAGAGGTCCTTTTAGGGTGAACATGGGGAGCTTCCATTGATGAAATAAATGACTAGGTTGCATGGGAGAACTTGCAACTACTAAACCCCCAATATTGAGTAGTATTTTGATATTTTACTATACATCAAATATTAAAAAGTGTTAATTCATATCTAACCACTAATTCAAAGAAATTACAACTCTATAATTACTCCCTTTGAAATTCAACCCTATTGTCCATCGACAAATGACATCAAATTAAGATATAATTGATTTAATTATCATTTTAATGATGTCCTCTCAATAACATAATTTATTTCCATTTAGCCTATAATTGTCTTTAAAGAGTTTCAAAGAACTTGTGTGTAGAGTAATTCCTATGACAAATATTAAACTTGTAGGTTGTATTTTTTATTTTTTAGTTAGATCACAAGATATCTATTACAAGGGCTAAAACAAAAAGTAATCAGTGATAGATTTTGGTTTATATGTGTGTTTTAAAGTTTGGTTTTTGTTAGAAGAATGTTTAAAACATTTTTCTATATTTTTATAGTGGTATCATATGAAAACCCTCGTAGGCTTAGCAAACCTCTATGTAAAAATGGGATATGGATATGATTGGAAGGAGTTTGGAGGATCCCAATCTTTTGAAGAGATATAATTTAACTTCTAGTTTGAAATATGCCTAAGACTCAATGCATTGATAGTGGTTAATAAATCACCTTTAATGGCTAAACAAGTGATTCATAAACTTTTTTTTGCCAATTTCTAACCTTGTAATAAGGCTCTTTCTTCAATTACATTTTGGAATTTTATAAGATTTGTACCCACTCTTGTAAATTGGTCTAGATCTAGATATTATTCTAATTTGTTGATAATTGTTTGTTCAATATTATACTTGAAGTGTTCTTAGAGAGTTTTTTTTTTAGTTTATGAAATTACAAGAAGCAAGCTTGGAACACCAACAAACTAGCATTGTTATTGGGGGCATAAATCATGGTAAACGTATATGTTGTTTTACATTATATATATCCTAACTTGTAAGTAGTTTTTCTTTAAGCTTGTTACAAAATATAGATAATTGATCTTATATTTCAATGATATCTAGGTGTTTATCTATAATTATTTGTAAGACTAGTCTCTTTACTTTTGTTTGAACATTATCTGCAAACAATCCTAGTAAGCTTTGTATGGTAGCTTCCAAAATTGAAAGTTATTTTTCATGGAGATTATCTTTCCCTCACAACATCTAGACTTCGATTTGCTCAAATATATAAAAGTTAACAATTTCATACCTTTGTGGTTCTTGAATTTGAAAATTCTTTATTAAATCTATTTAGCCAATAGTTTTCTTTAATGTGTTTTAAAGACCTTGTGTGTCAAGTAGTTTTGAAGTTCTTGGAAAATAGTAACCTTGTAGGCTGCATTTTACATTTGCTAGTAAGATCATAAGCTATCACTCATAAGGGTTAACATAGAAAGTAATTAGTGATAGATTTTGGTTTATATGCATTAGATGGGTTTGGTATTTGTTTAAAGAATGTTTGAAACTTTTTTTTGTAATCGTATAATGAAATTGATAGTAAAATTCTCTTAGACATGGTAAAGTCTAAAGTGTAGAATATTTGTACCAACTCTTGTGAATTGGTCTAAATATTCTAATTGGTTGATAAAGCTTTGTTCAATATTGTACTTGAATCATTCTTGAGAGGATTTTTGAGTTTATGGAATTGCAAGAATCGATCTTGGAACACAAAAAAAATGACATTGTTATTGAGGGCATGAATCATGGCTTAATTATTTATTGTTTTACGATGTATATGTCCTAAGTAATTTTACTTTCTAGGCTTGTGACCAAATATAGATAACCAATCTTCTAATTCAATGATATTATGAAGTTTATCTATAAAATTTTGTTAGCCTAGTCCCTTTGACTTTTTTTAACATTATTTACATAAATCCTAGTAATCTTTGTATGGTAGCCACCAATGTTGCGAGCCATATTTCATGGATAAAATTTTCCGTGCACAACAGCCCAACTTCCCAACTTAGTATGAGAATTTTTATTTTCCTTAATTTTCTTAGATATGTCAAAGTCATCCTAGCCTTTGTATACCTTTGTTGTAGTAGAGTTTGCAAAGTCTTTATCAAATTTATTTGAAGGTTCATCCATTTACAAAGTTCAGGAAATATGCCCGAGATTTGTCAAATTCATATGTATTTAGAATAATGTTTTTTTATTTTCTATTGTATTTCTTAGTTACGATGTAATTGAATCATTTTGGATAGTCAAACCTAGATTTATGAAGGCAATTATAATATTTGTTAGCCTTATGATATGTGACATAATTATGTGACCTCGGGGTAAGTGCTTTGCAATCTTTTATTATATTAGAAGAGTAGTGACTCCCCTTTATAAATCTAGGTGCTAGGACCTTAAATATTTGGTATTAGGAATCATGAAGTAGTCATCTACATCCTTGTGGTTGTTTTTATTATTCATTAGTGGACAATCAAGTGCCCATTTTTTTTAAGGATCTATGTAAAACATTTTATGTGGGAGTGGAAGTTCCTTGCAATGGTAAAATTTGAATGCAAACGGAAACAAATAGTACTAAAATTTCCCATTCAAACCAAATAAAAACTTCTAAATGAAGTTCATAATGAAGTTCAAACAAACACAATAAACTCAAAAGTTAGCATAAATTTCATGTTGTGATTTGATTTTCTATAATGAAATGATGGTATGTGGATTCTCCTTTGCTTGAAGACTACAACATTCAACAATATATTGTAGACACCTAAAATTGACTTGTTGTTCATACACAACGATTTTACCAACATTCCTCTTAAAAATTTAAATAATTTTTATTATTTAATTGATTTGAGTCCTTCCACTATATTCTAAATTTGAATTCATAAATTTCTTCCTAATTCCATAATTAAGTAATTTAATTATTAAACGTCTAATTAATCTTCATCACTAATTCTTCTATAAAGTAATTAATAATTATCATTATTTAATTATTCTCCACCTCTTTGAAATTAATTAATTAATTTTATTATTTGATTAAATATTCCTCTTTGTTATTATTACACCTATGTAATAATTACATTTAATTAATCAATTTCCCACTCATATTAAATAAATGCCAGTTTATTTTATTTACTAAGTATTCTTCTCATAAATAAATAAGTTTATTTATTTATTTATATTTCCCATATGAAAATAAATGAATACTTTTATTTATTTAATTACAGTTTTTCTTCTAGTTATGACTGATACTAAGTTTTACTCTACTAATCACATTTTATAACTCCTTAATCACTTTTTTTTGACTAATCAATCTATTCAAAAATCAATTCAATCTATTCAGTCTTCTATTCCATCTAATCAACCGCGTGATCATTCTATTCTATAGACAAACCAACCAATCCAATCAAATCCCTAATCTATTCACTTCACTTCTCAATCAATTCACTTAACTGACCAATCAATTATGTTGACAAGACAATCAATTGAGTTCTCTTCAATCAACCTGATTTTACTCTTCAATCATAGTCAATCAAGCCTATCAATCAATAAATAATGATTGAAACCCCCAAATTCTTACTGTACACACCTAAGAATCCATTAGAAAATAAAAGTATTTTTATTTTTTTAAAACCCCCTGATGACATCATCATTTACTAATAAATTAATCATTTAATTAATTAATATATTTTTATGCCATTATATCCCTTTATTTTAATTAAGCATCTTTAATTAAAGAATCCCTCCCCAAAGCATTTAAATCAAATTTGAATGATTTTCCTATCTTTATTCATGAATCAATATTCAATAAATGATGTCATAATCCTTAAATAAATTTCACATTTATTTAAAGCCTCCAAAAACTAGAACCTTCTATCCTTTCCTAACCCCTTCCAATATTCCCTAAATCTTTCCTAAAACTACTTAGGAGAAATTACCTACTTTTCGTAAGCTAATCCAAGTCTCCTTGACTTTTGGTCAAACCCTTCCCCTAATGAGCCTTATACACTCATTTAAGCCTCTTCCACACTCTTTAAGGCTTCTTACAACATCATAAAGAGACCCATGTCTCTTCTTCCACACATGTTCCCCTTGCACACTTCCCTAGTGTTTCTCACACATGTGTGAGCAACCCCTAACCTAAGCTAAACCTTACCATACCCCAAACCATACCCCTAACCTTACCTCAAACCTTACCCCAAACCCCAACTCATCCTCCTAACCCAAGCCCTTCTCAAATCCTATAAATACCCCCACTACCTAAGATCAAAACACCCAATTCACCTTTCATTGCATAGTAGTGTTATAATGCTAGGATAGCTCTAGATCTTTAAAGCTTTACACTAATTGTTAGATTTCATTATTTTTCATGCTTTCATAGCTCATCTTAGCATAGAATTAATGGATAAATCTTAGTTTCATTCACTATTTTATTAAGCTTTCTTGCATCATATCACATCTATTTTGGATTAAAATCAACTTAGCAAAATCATTCATAGTTTAGATTGTTTTATTGAGCTTGTAGGTGTATGCACCCTAAAATGGTCGCCTAGACTTTGGGCCCCCATTCAACAATTTATCAAATCCCCGAATCAATATTTTCAAATATCAACAATATCAATTATATCAATTTCCTTGATCAAATCATAATCAATTCAATATTTCTTAAGGTTTGAGCCTTATTTAATTTAAAAGAGAAAATAAAATAAAAATCTTATTTAATTAAGAGAACATGCTCCTTTTAATTAATTAAAAATCTCTTTTAATTAAATAATAAAATCACTTTATCCTAAGCCTTTATTTAATTAAAAGGAATTTCCTTCCCTTTTATTTAAATAAAAAATCCTCACTTTTCTTCTTATCCTATGTTGCACAAATAAAGCATTATTCTTATTTTATAAAAAGAGAAAAAATACTTTTTGTCTCATATGGACATAAAGTCAACTCCTATTTTCCTACTGGAGGACATTTGTGCACAAGGATCAAGCTTTTATTTTTCTCCATCGTTAATTAAGTCTTTTGCCTCTTAATCTCAATGGTCCATTTTCATCTCATTCTCTATAAAAGAAGAGCTCTCTTCCTCATTTTCATATCTTAAGTTTTCATGCTAATATTATGCTGCAAGTTTTCTAGGTCATTTTGGAGCTCTTTGAAGACATTCTACATCCAAGCTTTGAAGACTTGTTATTGCATTTCATTGTAGTTGCATATTTCCTTTTTTAGTTGCATTATCATAGCATATTAGTTTAGATTTTCTTTTATGCAATAGATTAACTTGCATTGTCATATAGATTTGCATTGCATTGCATCCATATTGATTTTATTGGAGATATTGATATTGTTGCCCTTGTCTTTAATTTGGAATCTCTCATTGTGTGGTTGACTAGGAAGGTCATGAGTTTATAGCTTTAGCTGAGAGCAATTTTACAAATCTTGCAACTCCATGCATAGAGAGCTATGGATCGATTTGTGAGGGCTCATTCTTAATTTTTCTTGCATGTAAGGATTCATAGAAGTGTGAAAATATTTTAGCACACATTTTTGGCACCCACCGTGGGGCAACCCACCTCTTGCATGCTGGTTTTGATTATTTTTGGAGCTAACCCTTGTGCAGATTTGTTTGGAGATGAGAAATCTTAGATTTGAAAGATTTGATCATATCTCCCAAAAGACTTGGTTTTTTGGTCTGAATTTTTGTTTTTAGGTTGATGACATATCAGAGAAGCTCCAAAAATATTTTCAAAATTTTTGGAGGTGATTTGTATTTTTTATGATTTTTTCTTGATTTTTCATAAAAAATTGATTTTTGGGGCAAATCAGAGTATTTTTTAGAAATTTTTACATTTTTGGAAAGGTCTTGGAATTATACATGGGGTATTCACTATGTTGTTAATTTAGAAATCATATCATAGCTCATTTGGTCAATTTATAAAAACTGGTATGTTTTGGTAAAATGGGTCTCTAGGGCACAAATGAAGAGATTTTTCTGAAATTTTTACATTTTTGGAAAGCTCTCTATTTTTTGATAGAGGTCTTTTTTCTTCATTTTGGGTTTAGGGTCCGAATTCATGTGGTAAAAATAAAATCTTTTTGACTAGGTCAAATGCAAATTTTTTTTTTTTTGTGATGGGTATGCACTTATTTTTCATTGTTCATTGCATGATATGAGTTATCATTTGGATTATTTGCTGGTTATCATTGCTCCTAACAATTGATTTTCAGATCTAACCCTAGGGTTTTAATAAGTTAGATATACATTGCATATCTTGTTTGCTTGTTTTTTTGTCTTGTTCATTTGAAGGTGCTCTTTCTTTCATGGAAAATGCTTAAAACAAAACGTTGGACTTGAGGTACTTTGTTCCATCTCTACAACATTTGGATTTTGGGATTAAAATTGAACCTCTCATGTGTTTGGCTTAAATGTTTTACATGGTTTCATAGAACACATTTCAATTGATGCTCTTAATGGGAAATAAATGAACATAGATTTGCTTTCATACAAGTTTGTGTAAGTGAATGCTTGTGTTTAAATCTTAAGTAATTCTTGGTTCTAATATCCAGTATCTCATTGAGTGATTGAGGGCATGGATTCATTCCTTGTTTACATAGGGAGTTAAATGCACCACTTTGTGGACTCACTCTATGTTTACTTGGAAAGTTAAATATTCCATTGTTCAACCCTTTTTCATTTGTGAGTAGTATTGATTAGCAGTTTTAGATTACTTATGATTGATCTAGATTGCTATCTTGGGTTATTGGACTCACTAATCCACCAGCCCCTCATTTTCGCCCCGTGGTTTCAAGATCAGCACCACATTAAAGGGGAGGGGTCTACAAGAAAGAAGCGTTAATTGCTCCACTAGGCAACCCTTTTGTGCTTTTTGGAACTCACTTATTTTCTAAAGTGTGGACTCACTTTGAGTTGATGTGAGGAGTTAAATGTTCCACTTTTGGGTTCACTTTGAGTTGATGTGAGGAGTTAAATGTTCCACTTTTGGACTCACTTTGAGTTGGTGTGAAGAGTTAAATGTTCCACTTTTGGACTCACTTTGAGTTGGTGTGAAGAGTTAAATGTTTCACTTTTGGACTCACTTTGAGTTTGTGTGAAGGGTTAAGTGTTCCACTTTTTGGACTCACTTCACATTCTCTTGAAGGGTTAAATGTTCCACTTTTGGACTCACTTCACATTCTCTTGAAGGGTTAAATGTTCCACTTTTGGACTCACTTCACATTATCTTAAAGTGTTAAATGTTTCACTTTTGGACCTACTTCACATTCACTTGAAGGGTTATGTGTCCCACTTTTGGACTCACTTCGCATTTACTTGAAGAGTTAAGTGTTCCACCTTTAGTGCTCTAAATACTTTTGATAGTGAATTACTTAATTTTTTTTTTTTAGAAGGCCTACTTGGGGACACACCACCTCAAGGGACGACCTTAACTCTTGTGTTTCAGTGGAGTATAAATATCGAAAGGTGAATCCAAAGACACCTCTCTTGGGAATTGAGTTTGATATCACTCTTGGCTAAGCCTTAAAGAACTTTATACCTTTGAGAAGTGAAGGAGGAGATTTGGGTTACCGTCTCCCCCCGGCTGTGTGATTTTGGATTATTCTCATCTATGAATTTGGGCCTCACGTACCTTGCGTATATCAAGAACTCCTTAGAAAAGCCATGTATATCCTTGTAGACAGCTTGATAAGGTGTTGTTGTGTTCTATGTGCTTGCTAAAACATTTTCAAGAACATACAGAAGTAGAACCTTTAAGGAGTAGAAATACTAAGTCACTATCCCTGTTCATGTGTAAGGTTGCTTTGTCCCTTGCCCATTGCTTGAAGACTACTTGCTTGAATTCCCTGGTTGCTATTCTATGTGCTTGATCATCATTGCAAAATCTTTTGAAAGATCTAATTGGAATATTGAAACTGAGTTCCATCATGCTGTAGTGAGTTCTCCTTAGAAGCTTGGTCTTCCTTGGTTAGTCTAGGTTAGATCTTAGGTGCTGTCACATTGCTCAACATCTCAATGAATGTTATGGTATTAATTGCATAAGATGAATCTTAGTCTTCTTCCTTCTCCATTTCCCATATTCTTCTAAAGTCTTCTATTCCCATGGGAAATTCTTCTTCTTCTTCTTCTTGATTCTTTTTCTCTTACTATCTAGTCTACCTTCTTCTATTCATCTATTCATTTCTTCTACGCTTGATTCCTCCTTTTCTAGAACCATGAATTTCAACTATCTTGTTAAGGAACCTCTCTTGAGAATAGATGATCTTGAACTCATTGCTCAATTTGAAGAATATCTTTATTCCTCCAATAGTCCTTCCAAATATCTCATGGGTGATAAACTTATGGCAAAAATAAAAGAAAAGATGGTTAAATCAGATGCCTTTGCTAGGATCATAGACATGATCATATCACAACCTCCTTCTTCTAAACGTTCATCATCATCTAAGTTTTCTCATTCTTGTTCATCTTCCAAATCTTATGATGACTCTTCTAAACATTATTCGAATTCCTCATTATCCAAATCCTCTTCCTACACTAAGTCTTCAATTTCCTCTTTTTCTACTTCTTCAAAGAGTCTTACTTCTCTTCACAAGACATACCATAATGAGAAATGTGATAGTCGTGATACATCTTCTATGAAGAGTGACACACCCACCTTTGATGACTATGATGACTATGATGATGGAAATATAGCCATACCTATGATGCTTCTATTCCTAAGAGTCCTCCTCGCCGTGTCCTTGTGCTTACTGGAAATGGGTCCTCATATTGGAAAGATCGTGATGGTGATCTGTATGATTCAGATTTTGAAAGAAACTTTGATGAGTTTTGTGAACAATACCTTGATTATAATCTAGCTACTACTGTTGAGGAATATAAAATGAACCATGCTGATTTGAAACATAAATATTATAATAATCCTTCCTCTAAGAACATTCATGCTGAAAATAAAGATGACACTCTCAAGCAATATCATGTTAATGTTGAACCTTTGTCTTGTGATGGTTCCCTTCCATCCTTTACTTCCTCCAACATCCACACGTCTCCTAAAGCTGCTATGTCTTCTAAATCTTCTACAAATCCTTCATCCAATAAAGATCCTAATGCTTTCCATGCGGTTCCCTATAGTTATTCTCAAGAGCCACCTCTTAAAGATACCCAAGCTGACATTCACTTGGTTGCAAATACTTCCAATAATGCTAAACCTAAAGAGCCTAAGCTTTTATGCACTATAATGCCTACTTCAGCTAGTCCTTCACCATCTCTTCCAAAATCTTCCATGCAATTCCAACATGCTCCCTTGTCCTTAGAAGTGGCTCCATGTCAAGAGGACTCTAAAAATAATGAAGAAAAGAATATAAAAAAAGATCAAGATCAAGAACCCTCCATGTCATCCAATCTTTTTCATGACGTCTCTAATCCACTTCATGGTTCTTTTGATCCTATACACTCTTCCGCATTCATTTCACCATCTCCTAAGCAAGATCAAGCTACTACTTACACCATTGAGCTTATTGATAATCAAAATAACCTTATCACACTTGCGCTTTCCAAAGATGATACTTCCATTAAGGTTATTAAAAATGGTGTTATTACTTCCAATGTTGAACCTATTGAAAATCAAGAAAAAAATGATACGCTTATGCTATCCAAAGCTACTTATCAAGATCAAAGTCTTCCATCTTCTTGTTCTACCACTCCATGTTCACTTCTGCTTTCTACTTTTCCTAAGTCTTCGCAAGCTTTGAATGATCCTATCAAAGAAATTTCTCCTATTCAAGATGTCTAGGATCCTGTTGAAAATTTTAATGCTCACTCTAAAGATGTTGATATCCTTGGTTGTGATATAGATGCTGATGAACTTATTGATTATCCTTTTGTGTCTTCCACATCCATCCTTGGACCTCTTCCACCAATGCTAAGGGCTTTATGTCTTCTTTCCATCTTGGGTCCTTATGTCCCTTCACTTTCCCCTCCTAATTCTCCTAATTCATCATCTATTTTGGGTCCTTACATCCCTCCATCTCCTATCTTTCCTCAAGATCAACATAGATGCATACCCTTGAATCCTTTTCATCCACCCACTCATCTAAACCAATCATATCCTCCTTCTTCCACAAGTCCCAAGTCTTTTGGGAGTAACTTGAATGTTCAAAACAAGAAAAAGAAGCAATATAAGAATCCATCAAAAAAAGAAAATCACCATGTCTCCTCTAATTGACATGGGGGCATAAAGTCAAAAGAGATATCTAATAAGAAAATTACAAGACAAGTATGGGTTCCAAAATCCATCATTCAAGATATTCTCTCTAAATCATCAAAAGGAAATGAAAAGCCTAAGGCTATATGGATTCCAAAGTCTCTCTTGAGAGAGTCTAATATTGAACAAAAAGTGAAGTTGACATTAAGGCTTCCAAAAGCTTCCACTTCATCTTCTTCCAAAAACATTCTTTCATTCCATGTGCCTAAACCGCAACCTCTGCTAAATATTCACCATATTTCTTCTCATATTCCTTCATTCACATTTCCTCCATCTTCTCGCCACCCTTCAAGGTGTGTGTTGACATTGATCTTGCCTTCCTTCCCATCTACCCTTTCACAATCCTTCCATTCATTATCCTTCTACCTTCTATCTTTTTTCCTCATTTGCCTATTCCTCCTATCTTCCAACCTCACTCGCTTTACATAAAGTTTTATCCTCCATTTTTCTCTTCCATTTTCCTTTCTCTATCAGTATCTTTAAGCATATCATTTTGAATCCTTGACATATCATGGTTTATCCTTTCAAGGAGCATTATCTAAAAAGCTTGCCTTCTTCCAAAAAAATAATAAATTTTTTTAAAAAAAAAGTCAAAAAGAAAAATAAAAATAAAAATAAAAAAAAATTGAAAATGTGCCTTGGTGAAAACCTGAAAACAGACACCTTGGTAGCAAAAGTAAAGAGAAATAAATTCATCCTATGGTGAAAACCACTCCCTTGTGGCACCTTGGATAAGTACCGTGATGAAAACCTGGAAATCAGGTGTCATGCATAGTTCTTCTACATATTTCATCCATTCCATCCTCTCTCTTTGATCTTGACAATGTTGACCTATACATGAATATTTGGCTATCTTGTGAGCTATCTTACGATGATCTTGCTTTCATTCCATTCATGTTTAGCCTTCATATTTATTTTCCTCAATTCATTCTAGTCTTTCACTATCCTTTTCCTGTTTGGTATTGATCTAATATAAAAAAAGAGTAAACACAATGCTATGAAGTCTCTTGACATGTCTACCCTCATTTGGACTTCATCCTTTCCTTCTGTGACTTATCCTATGCTGGCCTTTCATTGCTTGTCCAAATGTGCTTTAAATGATAATTTTTTCCTAGCTTGGGTACTCTTGAGGAGTTTGACCTTGAGGATTTCTTCCCTCCATTTGGCTTCATTCTCCTTTCCTCCATCTCATTCACCAACTTGCTAATCCCTCTTGTTCCCCACCTTGCTAGACACTAAGACTACAGGATGTGATCTTGCTTGGGAGTTTGATGCCCATTTCTGTTTGGGGGCATCCTTTGTACATATTTTATGATCTTAAAAAAATACCAAAAAAATTGATATATGATGCTGAAAAAATTCTAAAAAGCATAAAAAGTCTTGAGAAAATATTTAAAAATAAAAAAATTAAAAAAATACAAAAAAAATTAAAAAAGTGCCTTGGTGAAAACCTGGAAACAAGCGCCTTGGTAGAAAAAAAAGAAAAAAATGAAAAAAGATTCCAAGTGGTGAAAACCTAGAAACAGGCGCTACTTGAGGCCTTTGCACCCCTATTTGTTAGCATGCATCCTCGACACTTAGCCACTTTCCATCATGCCTTGACCTTATTTGACTTGGTCTAGAATTGGTCTTTATCTTTGTCTAGGGGGCATAACTGTTAGCATAGGTCCTTTAGGTGTGTTTGTCTCTTAGGGCATTTCACAAACAAGTGTTTTTTAACACCACCCCAAATAGTGTTTCTCAACACTACCCTTGCATCGAGTGTTTCTTAACACTTATCAGATGTCTTACCCAATAGTCTAAGTATGATGTGATATTTCTCATTAGCAGATGTGATAACCAGAGTCTGACTCTATGACCAACACACATGCACTTAAACAATCAACTTGTTGAGATATGTTGACTTTATTTTTCTTTGTGTGCTATCTATGAGGATTTCTTTGATGAGTGGTCTCTCCTTGAGAAGTTTTCGATGATGCATAGCTAGAAGACTGAGGGAATGAGAATGTTTTTTATTTCTTTATCTGCTTGTGGGTATATTTTGTTGGTCCTACCTGTCATGAGCATTTATGCTGGTCTTACTTGACACTATGGATTGACAAGGTATTATCCTTGACTGTTTTGTGAGTGCATGCTTCTAGTTATCCTGATTTCCATGTGTCTTGATACAAGCATAATCTCACCATATCAAACTTAGGTAATCTCACTGCATTAGTCATCTTGACCTCCATGTCTTTGATGCCTAGGTGGGATTTCCACATTTCTATCTGATAAAGATCATATTCATATCCACATAGTTATGCTAGTGTGTATTGTATGATCTTGCGACACTACCAATAATGCTCGATGATGATAATTAGATATCTATAGGTGTTGTGACCTTGCAAGTCAACCACTTTCATAGTAGCTTACATTCTTAGGTTCATCATAGTTTATTTTTTGCACCTTGCATATAGAGAGAGCTCTCCTTTTTATCATCTATGGACTAGTTGGTCAACTGTGCTCATTTTCTGATTCTTCTTGATCATATCTTTCATTTCTGGTCTTTCATGTCACATCATTTTCTATCCATTTTCGGACTTGAAATCAAAATCTGAGTCATGTTTCCAAGTTTTCTCATTCTTCTATGCAGTTGACTGACCTTTTGAGGCATAATTCTTCGATCTTTGATGGAATTTCTTCCTTTCCATGTCTTCTAAACTTCTAGTCTTTCATTCACCCCTTTTGCTTCCTCTCTCTGAGGTTTGACTTAATTTTTATCCTATATCTTTCCCAGTCAAACCTCATCAACCTGGGGCATATCTTCACTATTTGATGGTTATCCTATCATGCTGCATCCTTCGATTATGATTTATTGTGACTTGATTAGGTTTATCAATTTTTTGTTCTCCTCTATCTGATTTCAATTTTGATTCCGAGGGGGCAGTACTTATCAGCTTTATCATTTAGCTTAGCTTGAGATTCTTATTTTGAGATTTGATTATCACCTAGCAGTGATGGTGGTGATTTTGTCTTTTGATTTTTATCTCCTATTTTTCAGACTTGATTATTGCCTAGCAGCGATGAAGATAGTTTTGTCTAAGGCTTGATTTGCACCTAGCAGCGATGGTGTTGGTCTTGTCTTTCAGCTATTGTTTATGCTTGTCCCGATGTGTTCCCATTCGTCGAACACACATTTGGGTTGTTTTGTGATCCCAAATTGATCTCACATTTCAATTCTTCTTTGACTGCATGTGTTCCCAAAATGATCACACATTAGTGAAAGAGGGGCAAATGTATGCACCCTAAAATGGTCACCTAGACTTTGGGCCCCCATTCAACAATTTATCAAATCCCTGAATCAATATTTTCAAATATCAACAATATCAATTATATCAATTTCCTTGATCAAATCATAATCAATTCAATATTTCCTAAGGTTTGAGCCTTATTTAATTTAAAAGAGAAAATAAAATAAAAATCTTATTTAAGAGAACATGCTCCTTTTAATTAATTAAAAATCTCTTTTAATTAAATAATAAAATCACTTTATCCTAAGCCTTTATTTAATTAAAAGGAATTTCCTCACCTTTTATTTAAATAAAAAATCTCCACTTTTCTTCTTATCCTATGTTGCACAAATAAAGCATTATTCTTATTTTATAAAAAGAGAAAAAGTACTTTTTGTCTCATATGGACATAAAGTCAACTCCTATTTTCCTATTGGAGGATATTTGTGCACAAGGATCAATCTTCTATTTTTATCCACTGTTAATTAAGTCTTTTACCTCTTAATCTCAATGGTCCATTTTCATCTCATTCTCTATAAAAGAAGAGCTCTCTTCCTCATTTTCATATCTTAAGTTTTCATGCTAATATTATGCTGCAAGTTTTCTAGGTCATTTTGGAGCTCTTTGAAGACATTCTACATCCAAGCTTTGAAGACTTGTTATTGCATTTCATTGTAGTTGCATATTTCCTTTCTTAGTTGCATTATCATGACATATTAGCTTAGATTTCCTTTTATGCAATAGATTAACTTGTATTGTCATATAGATTTTCATTGCATTGCATCCATATTGATTTCATTAGAGATATTGGCATTGTTGCCCTTGTCTTTGATTTGGAATCTCTCATTGTGTGGTTGACTAGCAAGGTCATGAGTTTATAGCTCTAGCTGAGAGCAATTTTACAAATCTTGAAACTCCATGCATAGAGAGCTATGGATTGATTTTTGAGGGCTCATTCTTGAGTTTTCTTGCATGTAAGGATTCATAGAAGTGTGACAACATTTTAGCACACAGTAGGATCCTTAAGGCCTTAGGGGCAAAATGGGTGTCCTATACCTAATTTTGTTTCATTATAGGGTTATTATGGTCCCTAACCAATCCTAATATCTCCTAATCATCATTAGGGATATTCTCCAAGTGATTCAAGAGAACACCCACATCCCTAAAGTGAGAGCAAATCAAACGGTGACGGGGTGCTCCCGTTTAGGCTCTATTTGAATGACTTTGCAAATAGTTTTCTTTATAAGTTAGGTATATGATCATAAAATAATTTTTTACATGTTTATTCCTTTCAAGACAGATTAGGTTTTCACTGATCACATTTTGGCATGCCCGGTGGGACCCTACACGTGTTTGAAATTGCATTTTTTAGGGTTTTCCAAGCAAAAAACTCACTTTTCAACAATCTCATCTTGTTCTAGGTGAATTATCATACAAGTAAACTACTTGTAAGTATATTATCATACTAGGACCACCCATTAATCATAATAAGACCATCCATTACTCATACTAAGACCACCCATTACTCGTATGGGGTCCTGGTAGCCAATTTTGGCTTTTTTTGGCCCTCTGGCCTTGTTTGCTCATACTGGAAGCCATCCTTACTTGTAATATGCCTAACCATAACTTTTATGAGTAAGAAACATCAGAATACCCTACCATTTTTACTTTTATGGAAAATAGGGAGGTCTTGTAAGGCTTTAGGCCAAGAAAAAGTTGGTTTTTTGGGGTTTCTAGGAGTTTTCAGGCCCTTTTGACTGCTTGTTTCAAGTTTTTAACACAATATTTTGTAGGTAACCTTGGAAGGAATAAAAATCACTAAAACATCTAAATACCTAAGGCTCATTAACTCATTTTATCAATTAGGACTTCAAAGATTTCATTTGGTTGCTTAAAATGAACACTAAAACACAACTCTTGAGTGCCTAAAAATCAAAGAATCTACAAATTGTTCCTATTCAATCCTAATCAATCCTAAAAAACTTAAAACCTTTCTAATTGGTCCTAAAAGAAATCAAAATCATCCCTAAATTCTTTAAGTTGGATACAAATATTTTCAAACCATGCAAATCTAGGGCTTTTAGAATGGATTCATGCAAAGTAGGAACGTTTCATGTTTTGGGAGCATAAAAAGAACATCAAGTTTGCATTGAAAATCTAAGTGGTTCCTAATAAACTCAAAAATCATCCTAAGTGGTCATAAATCAAACTCAAATGCATCAAAGAGAGATAAAAAGAACTTCATTTACAAATGTCTCAAAGTTTGGTTAAAAGTCTCAATGCAAACTAGGAACAAAAATAAAAAACTTTGCTAATCTTTCCAAATTGGTTCCTAAACATTCCTAAAGGTTTCAAAACTTTCCTAAATCAGTCCTAGAGCTTTTTTATTGATGTGAACATGTCTTTTGTTGCAAAATATTGAATGTTTCATAAGTTTTCTTTCATCAAAACAATCTAGGAATCTCATTTTTGGGTGTAAAACATACAAACTAACACACAAAAGTCTTGAATGCAAATGCAAAAGTCCAAAAATTCATTTTTACTTTGAGTCCAAATCAAAAAAAATCTCGAATGATTTAAAAAAGAAAGAAAAGCATCTCTATTCCTTCCTCTTTCAAGTTTAGTTGAAACAAAACTCAATCTTGAATGATTTAAAGTCAAAACAAAGCACATTTCAAAGTTCTAAAGAAACACACAAACTCAATCTTGAATGCCCAAACAAAGAACTTGCAAGCCCTCGAAATTTTTTACTTTTTGAAGAAAGAACAAATCAAAATCCTAAACACTTGTTTCTTCAAGGTTTTCAAATTCAAACACTTAATCATTTTTTGGGAAAAGAATCTTCATGATGTGCATCTAGGAGTTTTCCATTGTTGCAAAATCCTTGTTAATATAAGTAATGTAAAACACTTGAACTCAAACAAGTTCACTTGTTTTACTTTTAGCGAGGCCTGTTTGGGGAGAAAAGCACTTCCTCTTTGGAGAATGACCTCAAACCAGTATCTTCCTTGATTGGTATAGAAATAAAGCACTAAGAAAACTCTCTCTTATATCCCCTCAAGCTCAGGCAAAGCATGTTGATGGTAGCCCGCGGTAGGTGAATAATCCCTACTATTTTGGCATGGTCAACTAGGCTCTTAAGTGAGTCACGCCTGTACAAACTAATTGGGAGGACTCCACTAAATAATTACAAACCTGTTAAAATAGAGGCTACCCTATCCACATCCAAAGGTATCAGAATCCTCATGCAAGGACCAATCTAGGGGGTTTATCGGATCACCTTAAGACTACTCACCATATGTATCCCCTTTTAGGGGGTATCAAGTTGTGGGCAAGGATTTTAATACTCACCTTCCTTTAGGTAGATCTGTTTGAAGTGATTGAATAGTCAAAAACTCAGTGAAAACACTTGTTGGAATATACACTTTTCAAATCTTTTTTTCAGATTCAAAGTTTTCCCATCTTGCTTTTATCCCACAAGGTTTCTTTGTCCCTTGTGAGATTGTTGTTTCAAAATTCTTTATCAAGTCTATCCTTTGCCATTGGAAACATCAAAGTGATCTACAACTTGATTCAAGATACAAAGAAGAATCCTTCAAAATCAGATACCCAAATTTTTTTGTCTCAATCCAAATATAAAAAATCTCCCCAAGTTATGTCCGATTTGATGACACACCCAAAGGCTAAACTTCCCAAATCCCATGCCTATCAAGAGAAGAAAGTTGTAGAGAGAAATATTAGAAGCCATCAATCTTTTGTGCAAGCAACCCAAGATGAGGAAAAGTATCAAGAAAAGCTTGATAATGTGGGCTATAACACAAGAGTCAAGCATTTTGCTTACCGATTCTAAGTGAACCATCGTTATGTCAATCTTGAAAGAGAAGACTAGTTGGATCTATCACATGTCCATTCTACCTTTGGATCCCAAATCCTATCTCGACAATGTCATCATCTTCCTAGTTGCATCTAGATCATCCTCTTATAAATAACATCATTCCATCATCCTTCACCATCAGTCCATAAGAAATCCACAATCCCAAAATCCTTGATTCAAAATCCAGCATCCATCATCCAAATCAAAGCTCACTATCCTTGCACCAAATCCAGTAATCCAAATCCACAAGCACTTAGTGTTCAAAACCTTTGAGTTGTTTTCAATCCTCATCCTAAATTAGAAATCACCCCCTTTTTGATAGAGCATTGTCTAAAGGAAATCCAACTTGTCCTTGCACAACCTCATCATCTCGAGCAAGAGATTGGCTTGTATTGATAAAAATATAGTTGACCAAAGATCATTAGTCTATCCTAGGTTGACCAAATCCTATCATTGATCCTCCGTCAGAAAAAATCAGCTCATTGTTAACACTTAGTGATCTTCCACTAGCATCCCACCAATCATCCACCAAATCTTGATCCAAATCAAAGTATCCCACCAAGCCCCCATTATCGCCAAACATCTCACCAATCTTTCACCATCTTCCGCCATCCTTGATCCAAATCCAAGCATCTCACTAATCCTTGCATTCCATTCTAGAAATCCACTATCCTTAGAAGTTTCCTAGGCTTGCATCCATCATTCTTTAGAGTCTTTTAGGAAGATCTTGCATCCATCTAACATCTACATCTCCACTCCATGCCCGTCGAGACAAGATCTAGAAAATGAAGGAACATGGATCCTTATCAAGCTCCTAGCTCATCTAATCCCAACATTTCTACCAACGCGATGGTAGCTTATGATCCCCAGATTCAACAAACTAGTAATGCATGGGATGATCCCAATATCCCTTCGACTTCTTTTGTGATAGAAACATTTATGAATCATCTGGGGAATGTGAAAATGATTAGTGCACTCACTACTCATTATCAAAGAAACATGTGGGATAACTTCACATAGGAGGGTACTCCCATTCCACCATATCTCCAACCTCACATCCCCATCAACAAAATCCAAATCCCAACAGAAGTATACACCCCCATCATCCAATAGATCCTTGATCCACTTCTCCACATATCACAAGTAGCTTTGCCTATCCCTCCTCTTTTGCAAAGTAGTTTCACAAGCCCTACAACACAAGCGACACAATCCACTCCATTTCCTTTCATAGGCACACCATCATCTTCCATAGCAGCTCAATCCATCATCCCTACCCAAATATTTTCACAAAACCAAGTGCCACCTCCCACCCAAGCCTTTACACAAACAGTTCCACCACCTTCCATGGGTCAAGCAACATCATTATTTCTAGGGGCAACATAGTCATTTCCCTCATCTTTCCAGCAAGCCTCCACTTCAACACCATTCATTTCGGGGGGGATTCAATCATCCTTCCCCTTCACTTCACAAGCTTCTTCATCCACACCATTCATTCCAGGGGGGACACAATCATCCTTCCCCTTCACTTCACAAGCTTCTACATCCACACCATTCATTCCAGGGGGGATGCAATCATCCTTCCCCTTCACTTCACAAGCTTCTGCATCTACACCATTCATTTAAGGGGGAACATAATCATCCTTCCCCTTCACTTCACAAGCTTCTACACCTATGACATCATTTCTAGGGGCAACACAATCATTCTCCTCTTTCTCCCAACAAGCTTCCACATCAACATCACCCTTTTCATGGGGAACCCAAGCCTCTTCATTCACTCCCCAACAAACATCTACCTAGGCACAAGCCCAAAAAAATGCATTCACCATAGGTATGCCTTCCATGGGTTTTTCAAATCCACCATTCATGTCCCAAACTCCCATTACATCCACCTTTCCAGCATCCTCTACATCACAGTTCCCACCACGCACTAGCTCTTGATGGGGCCTCACTAAGGAAGAAATGAAAGCCTTCGGAATACCAACCCACTTCACCACATCCATGCCAATAAACCAACAAACCACCTTCTCTCAAGAAGCACAACAACAACCATCTCAACTTCCACCAACTTCATCCTTTTTCCCATTCACAAACCATTTATTCACACCACCCAATGCTTCTCAACAAGTTCCACTACCTCAGCAGTGGAGTTCATCCCATCTCGTAAGATACCTTGCCTAATCACCTCCTCTTGGCTCCCCTACATCAGTTCCACCCTTAAGCAATGTGGGAATGCATCCATCCTACATCAACCAAGCATAAAGCCAAGTTCAACAAGGGCCATCTTACTAGTAAGCTGCATCATTCCACCAACCTCCTGCATAATAGCAATACTTCTAATCAAAGAAACAAATCCATATCATTCCCCAACAACAATAAGCTTCATCCAATCTAGTGCAACAACAACATCCCATCATCCTCCAATGCCAACAAGCAGTTCCATATCCTCCACCGCAATACACACCCGCACCGCATCAACAATATCCTCCCCAGCAATCATCACACCAAAATCCATTCCAATCTGCCTATCTCATCACTAAAATCTCTATATCCCACTCCACAATATCCACCCCAAAATCATCCTTATTCACCAGCACCACTAGATCCCTTTCAAATGGGAGTACCTACTCCAACACCAATCAATACTGAGTGGGAAGCAATGAAGAATTCTCTTAAAGAGATCCAAACTGGTACAAAGAATAAAACCTTCAAGTTTGAAGAGGTGTGTCCTTACCCATTTGATTGATCGATCACAACTGTCCCTTTCCCTAAAAACTTTGAGACACCCAAGTTTGATAAATATGTAGGAAAAGGAGACCCACTGAATTACATCAAAGAGTTCTATATGGCATGCCAAGAAGTGGCTTACAGTGACAATTATCTTTTGAGCCTATTCCCCAAAAGCTTGGGAGGAACTGCTATTGAGTGGTTTTACAAGATACCATGTGGGACCATCACAACTTTTGTCAAGCTCTCTGAGAAATTCATAGCTCAATATGCCCACAATGTCAAGAATGAGTTGACTTTATTAGACCTTTGCAACTCAAAATAGAAAGAAGGAGAAAGCTTAGCAGACTGCTTGCAACAATGGCAGAACCTCACTACTAGGTTATCATACCAACTACCTGAGAAGAATCTAACCAAGATCTTCATCAATAACCTATATCCCAAACTAGCCCACTTGATGAGAATGAACTAAATCCAAAAATATTAGGATATCAAAAGCAAGGGGATAGGTATCGAAAGAGGTCTCCTAGAAGAAGGCACAATCCGACATTTCAAGAATGATTCCCAAAGTAAATCTAACAATGACAAACCTCGTTACTAGAATCGTAACAAAAACACTATTATTGATGGAGCCACAGACACCAAGCATGTCCAAATTTTTGTGGCCGGTCCTACACCTACTCCTACATATCAACAACAACCCCAAACTCATTAGCAACCTATGCAATGATATCAACCTCAAAACAACCAGCAGAACTATCAGCAGCAAGCACATCAATCCCATCAAGGAAATCCAACCAATCAGGTTAATGCCATCAATACTACTCCCAATCAGAATAGACCTAGAGCCTAGAATTATCAGAAGAGGATCTTCACACCACTTGGTGAACCTCTGGTTGTTATCTTTCACTGAATGGCCAAGGCCAACTTGATCACCTACCCACTAATGTAGCAGTTTGATGATGCCACTCCTAAACCCAACTGGTATAAAGATCACGAGTACTGTGATTATCATCATGTCAAAGGACACACTACCCTAAGGTGTATGAAACTCAAGAATTACATCCAAGATCTCATTGACCAAAAGGAGATCCAAGTAGACACACCTGTGCAAGCCTTGCCTAATGCCAATTTGTAGATCTATCAAAACATGTTCCCTCAACACAATGCTGGAAAGAACCAAGCTAATGCTAATCCTCCTAATCAGAACCAAGGCAAAGGAAAACACGGAGATCATGTCAATTACAAAGACTACACTACTTCTTATATCAATTATGACAAGTTTTTTGGATGTATAAACCAAGTCAAACCCACAGTCAATGTCATCGATGTGAAAGGAGTAGATAGTCAGTGTGCCGTTACCACACATAGAGGCCAGATAACTATCACCAGTGCCCATCCAAGACTAGCACATAATGAACACAATGCACAATACAACCTTATAGAACATCTTGGGAACACACCATCCCAAATCTCCATCCTTGACCTTATCCGCACTTCGCCCCTCCATCAAGAAATCCTTGACCGAGCCCTCCATGAAGCACAAATCCCCACAGATATAAACACTATATAGTTTGAAAACTTTGTGGGAGATCTATCTACACCATGTTCACTTTCCTTTAAACCATCCAACATGCTAGCTGTTGCACTTGACCATAATCTCCCTCTCCGCATCACCGTCATAGTCAGAGATTTTTCCATCAAAAGGGTCATGATAGATAATGGCTCAGCCCGAAACTTGTGTACTCTAAAATTCATTCAACAAATAGGGTTCACAGAAGCTGATATTTCACATGAAGTAATCACCATCAAGGCATATGACAACTTGGAGTGTACCTTTGAAGATACTATTATTTTGCCTATCTAGCTAGGCCCAACAAAACAAGACACCATTTGCCAAGTTGTTGATCTTGACCTACCATTCAACATCCTCCTTGGTCAACCATTAATCCATTCCATCAAGGCTGTACCATCTACTTACCATCAGTGCATCAAATTTCCTCATCAAGGCACTAAGGTTACCATCCATGCAGACCCCCAACCCTTTGCATACTATCGTGCAATGGAAACATCATTCCCTCACTCTACCCATTATCCTCAAATTGATATTGGCACTTCTGTTGCCAGCTCATCCCTATCCCATTGTGATCTAGAGACTATCCTCGCCTCCACTCTCTCTTCTATCAATATCAACAACCAAGGCTGTGGTGAATACAACCTACCTGATGTATTTGTAGTAGGGTCCCTCCCACTTGATCCATATACACAAGGGAACCCAAATCACCAAAGCAAACCCACTAAAGCAAATCATGAAATCAAGCAAATGGGACCTATGACGTTTGTCTCCCATGGAAACATAAACAGTCAAGAGATAGATCTTGAAATCAATAGGTGGTTGTATAGAGATCCCCCACCACTTGACACTCAACGTTTTGGTTACTTCAAAGACAAGTATCCCCAATCACACAAGCACACCACTAAACAATAGAAATATCAAGGTTGTGGTCTAGGACCACAAGAAGGTGGAAGCAAAGACCCTATCAAAGCATCAAAGAATCCACAACATTGAGGTCTTGGCTTTAATACCCCTAGCCTACATATACAAGATCCCAATACCGCAACTAAGGGCACTAACATGGCCAATGTTCCCTTCTTGAATAGACAAGATGACCTTGTAGAGATCAAAGACATCCCTGAAGAGGAAGAAAAGAAATCATATGATGACATCTTTGATGATGATACCCTCTTGAGAACTTATATCCTCCAACAACTCACCATTAACTTCATAGAACTTCCCCTCATCCACCCCAAACTCATAGACTAGGACCAACCAAGTGTCACACATATCAATGAGTTCCAAAGCATGAAAGCACTCCTAGAGTTCATGGGGGCATCAGGCCCATAGTCAGATCAAGATTCAGAATTAACCCACATCTGTAAGCTCAACCCTAAAGGATATTTCAGGGAGGAGGCAAGCTTTAGCCTCAAAAGTGAAAGTGAAAGAGAAAAGCATGAGTCCTTATGTGGAAACCCCTCTAGAGCATATTCTGATTCCAAAAAAGTAAAAATAAAGGGTGTATCTTCTAGTGAAAACTTGGCAATTCAAGTGCTAGAAGATGGAGAATTACCTCTTCCTCCTATCTAGGATTACAGACCTGAGCAGTCACCTATCATCATAGAGGAAACTAAACCTGTAAACTTAGGCAAAGAAGAATGTCCAAGAATCACCTACATTGCAGCATCTTTAACAGAGGGTGAAGAAATGGCTCTCATTGCACTACTCCAAGAAGCCACCATAAAATTTGCATGGTCATATGTGCATATGCCTGGGCTTGATCCAAATCTCATTGTGCACAATCTTGTAGTGGACCCTAATGTCAAGCCAATCAAGTAGAAGCTAAGAAAAATGCATCCAAAAGTGGCCTTACTAGTAAAAGAAAAATGAGAAAAGCTTCTCCAAGAAAAAATCATCAGAGCCATTGATTACTCAGATTGGATCTCCAACATGGTACCAGTCACAAAGTGTTCAGGTGACATAAAAATTTGCATAGATTTCAGGGACCAAAAAAAGGCATGTCCTAAGGATGATTTCCTACTTCCCAACATAGACATGATCGTAGATCTTACAACGGGTCATGAGATGTTGTCACTCATGGATGGCTTTTGAGTCTATAATAAAATCCGGATAGTAGAAGTAGATCAACATAAAACAACATTCACAACTCCATGGGGTACCTTCTGTTACACCATGATGCCATTTGGGCTGAAGAATGCAGGTGCCACATATCAAAGAGCAATGACCGCCATATTCCATGACATGATCCACAAGATCCTAGAAGATTGTGGATGACATTCTTGCAAAATCAAAAATACGAGGTGAACACCTAAGTATTCTTGAGAGTGTGTTCGATTGCCTACAACATTATGGCTTGAAGCTAAATCTAAAGGAATGTGTCTTTGGCGTAACATCTAGAAAGCTTCTAGGCTTTATAGTCTCATGTCATGGCATAGAGATCGACCCCAAGAAGGTCAAATCTATAACAAAAATGCCTCCACCAAGAACACTCAGGCAGCTCAGAAGTCTACAAGGAAAGCTCTAATTAGTGTGTTGGTTAATCTCCTAGCTAGTAGACAAGTGCCAACCATTCACACATCTACTTCACAAAGACACAAGCTTCAAATGGGATCCCATCTATCAGAAAATATTTGACAAACTCAAGGAATATATAGCTAACTCTCCCACCTTGTACCACTAGTTTTAGGACACCCTCTCATACTCTACATCTTGGCAACCACTATGACATTGGGGGCACTCTTAGCACAAAATGATGATGACAAAAAAGAGAGAGCCATCTACTATATCAGTCAAACTCTTGTTGGATACGAGCTTAACTATTCACCCATGGAAAAAGAATGCCTTGCAATGGTCTTTACCACTCAAAAACTTAGACATTACATGCTCAGCCACCTAATCAGACTCATTTCAAGGTGGATCCACTCAAGTATCTTTTATCAAGGACTACTCTCATAGGCTATATGAAAAAATGGGTCATGCTACTCAGTGAGTTTGACATCTAGTACATAGATCAGAAAGAAATCAAAGGGCAAGTAATTATCAATCAGCTAGCAGAGGCACCACTGGTGGATGCCTATCCACTGATCATGGAATTCCCTGATGAGAACCTATGTATGATTGAAGAACAACCCATGTGGAAGCTATAGTTTGATGGCTCCTACACATCACATGGATATGGAGTGGGAATCATATTCGTCACACCTCAAGGTGACTATATTCCAAAATCATTCAAATTGGGACTCCCATGTAATAATAACATTGCAGAATATGAGGCACTCATCTTAGGTCTCAAAATAGCTATCCAATGGAACATCACAAAATTGAAAGTATTTGGAGATTCATAGATGATTATCAAACAAGTCCTAGATGAATATCAGACAAAGGATGACAAGTTTTTGCCCTACAAAGAACTAGTGGACAGACTGAAAGAACATTTCCTGAATCTATAGTTCACTTAGATACCAAGGCTTCAGAACAAAGCGGCCAAAGCAATGGCAACCATCGGATTCTTATTGGAGATCCCTCATGATTCAACTCAGTATGAATTTTTAGTTGAGCAGCTACACATGCCTGCTTATGCAAACATTGATACATAAATGGTGTGTGTCTTGGTTGGTCCTCAGTCCTCATGGTACCAGAACATCCATGCATATCTAAAGGATGGTATCATATCTCCCCATCTCACCAATAACCAATGCCAAAACCTAATTTTTAGAGCTTCCCACTACACTCTTGTAGCCAACACCCTTTATCTTTGAGGATATCACAATATCCTTTCTAGGTGTCTAGGTTCAAACGAGGCCGTCCTAGCTTTACAAGAGGTCCACACTGGAATTTGCAGTGCCCACATGAGTGGCATGGTTCTAGAAAATCAATTTCTTTGAGTTGGGTATTATTGGCCAACCATGGAACATGACACTTGTGAATTTGTCAGGAAATGTTTACCATTTTAGTAGCATGTAAATCTGATTCATGCACTAGTACAAGACTTGTAGCCTATTGCGCCACCTTGGCTATTTTCATGTTGGGGCTTCAACCTTGTCGGCTTAATCACTCCCCTTTCCTTAGATGGACACAAGTACATAATAACTACCATAGAGTACTTCACAAAATAGGTCAAAGTGATTTCGCTCACCCTAACTACTGGCATCCAAATATCCAAGTTCATCCTTTACCATATCATTTTTTCACTTTGGCATACCATCTACCATCTTCACAGACCACGACACACCTTTTGAAAAATAGCATGTGGATGATCTGTGTGCTAGACTCCACATTCATCACCATTTCTCCCATCCATATTTCCCTCAAGGAAATGGCCAAGTTGAGGCAACCAACAAAATAATCCTCAAAATCCTGAAGAAGGTTGTCAATGATTCTGGTCATGACTGGCACCTCCAAATAAATCCCATCCTCTGGGCCTACGACACTTCTTATCGAAATCACATAGGCACCACCCCATATTCCCTTGTTTATGGTGCTGAAGCTGTTCTACCAATCGAGGTCAAGCTCCCATCATTGCAAGTCTCCATGAAGAACTATACTAGTGATGAGGACTATCACATGGCATGTCTCACATAGCTAGACCTGTTAGATGAAAAGAGACAACAAGCATATGATCACTTGGTTGCATACCAGAATCAAATCAAAAGCTGTTATAACAAAAGGGTCCATCCTAGACAGTTCTAGGTCGGTGACATGGTCCTACAAGAAAATCAGAAGGTCCAAGCACATAGAGAAAAGAAGGGAAATTTTGAGCCTACTTGGCTGGGCCCCTCTGTTGTCACAACATGCTTCAGCTTTAGAGCCTATCAGCTATCTACACCAAAAGGTGAGCCTTTGAATGATCCAATCAACATCATACATTTGAAGAGGTTATATGCCTGAACCAGGTCCTACATATTTAGAAAATCCATAAAAATTGGAAAAAAAAAAGAAAAAAAAAGAAAAGAAAAAATCATTCTTCTAGTGGTGAAAACTTGGCAATTCAAGTGCCTTGGACAAGTATGTTGGTGAAAACCTAGCAACCAGGTACCATACATAGTAGATTGAGTCATTATCTATCAAACTCCCATCCCCATCCCCACCACCATCCCCCAACATTCCTCTTTTTAATCCTCAAGAAAATCTACAATCCAGCCTATCCATATCTTGTACCATATCTTGTATAGCGCAATCCTTCTTGTATATATCTTGTATAGCGTGATCGTCCTCTCCCCAATCCTAAGCTTCTATACCTAGCCTTTGTCAATAATCTCCCTGTCCATGTACATATCATCGTGTCTTGTTGTACATAGTCCTTGTCAGTCCTGCAGCAACATTTGATCAAAAATCTTGTCCCACTCAGCCTTGTACTTCAGCAACATCCATTGTCAGCTATTCTTGATCTCAGTGATTATTATTTGATTCATCATTTTCTAGTGAACAACAACACTCATTCTTTCATCAATCAGTAGGTCCTTGAGGATGTATCCTTCCTCTTGCCAAACCTAATCTTCCACCAATCACACCAGGTCCATGTCGATGTATCCTTCCACACGTTCAGACCAATCTTCCCACCATCAATCACATCAAATATCTCTCCTTGGAAAAGGTTGTCTTTTTGGAGTTATCATTTTGGTCTTGGATTTTGTCCTTTGGATCTTCTTAATATTTTATGGCTTCTCATTGTTTCTCTCCTCAAAGTCATCATGATCCTTTATATCATGGTGCACTGCGAATGAGGAAAATCTGGGGCAGGGTCTTTTGATCTTTGGCTTCTGCCTATGAGTCAGTCGAATATGACCCTTGCACAATTTTCATGTGATCTTCTTGATTACATGGCACACTTGGGAAATTTCATTTGCTTGTTGTTTCTCTAGGATTGTTTCTACCATGCTTCTTCTTGGATTCATGTGTGATGTTGGGAAAACCCTGTGTGTCTTTTTTGCATCAGTCCTATGCAATGCTAGTGATGAAGCCTTGTATTCTTTTTTAACCTTGGAAAGTCTCTAGCATTGCTATATCAAACTAGGTTGTGCTCTCCACATTTTCACTTGGAGCTCCTGAAATCCCCCATCCTACATTTTCTAGATGAATCTTGCATCTTGCATCTTCATGTAGCTGCATCCTACATTCTGCATTCCATCTTCATCTTGCATTCATCCATCTTTTCTCTTCGAAGCTTGGTTATTTCTCTCCCCTTCTTCCTTGGTCTTTCCCCTTCTGTTTCCTTTCGAGAAAATTCCACAACATTTTCTCTTTGCATTATTTTCTTGAGGGGGCACAACCCCTTATTCCTCTAATTTCTAGCCTGGGGCATCTTATTTTCTTGTCTTTGACACCACACCACTTGCGGCATCGAATCAAAGAGGGGAAAAATGTAGACACCTAAAAATCTTTTAGAAAATAAAAGTATTTTTATTTTTCTAAAACCCTTGATGACATCATCATTTACTAATTAATTAATTATTTAATTAATTAATATATTTTTATGCCATTATATCCCTTTATTTTAATTAAGCATCTTTGATTAAAGAATCCCTCCCCAAAGCATTTAAATCAAATTTTAATGATTTTCCTATCTTTATTGAATCAATATTGAATAAATGATGTCATAATCCTTAAATAAATTTCATATTTATTTAAAGCCTCCAAAAACTAGAACCTTCTAGCCTTTCCTAACCCCTTCCAATCTTCCCTAAATCTTTCCTAAACCTACTTAGGAGAAATTACCTACTTTTCCTAAGCTAATCTAAGTCTCCTTGACTTTTGGTCAAACCCTTCCCCTAATGAGCCTTATACACTCATTTAAGCCTCTTCCACACTCTTTAAGGCTTCTTACAACATCATAAAGAGACTCATGTCTCTTCTTCCACACATGTTCCCCTTGCAAACTTCCCTAGTGTTTCTCACACATGTCTGAGAAACCCCTAACCCAAGGTAAACCTTACCATATCCCAAACCATACCCCTAACCTTACCTCAAACCTTACCCCAAACCCTAACTCATCCTCCTAACCAAAGTCCTTCCCAAATCCTATAAATACCCTCACTTACTAAGAGAAAAACACCCAATTCACCTTTCATTGCATAGTAGTGTTATAATGCTATGATAGCTCTAGATATTTAAAGCTTTACACTAATTGTTAGATTTCATTGTTTTTCATGCTTTCATAGCTCATCTTAGCATAGAATTAATGGATAAATCTTAGTTTCATTCATTTTTTTAGTAAGATTTCTTACATCATATCACATCTATTTTGGATTAAAATAAACTTAGCATAATCATTCATAGCTTAGATTGCATTATTGAGCTTGTAGGATCCTTAAGGCCTTAGGGGAAAAATGGGTGTCATATACCTAGTTTTGTGCCACTATAGGGTTATTATGGTCCCTAAACAATCCTAATATCTCCTAATCATCATTAGGGATATGCTCCAAGTGATTTGAGAGCACACCCACATCCCTGAAGCAAGAGCAAATCAAACGGTGACAGGGTGCTCCCGTTTAGGCTCTATTTGGATGACTTTGCAAATAGTTTTCTCTATAAGTTAGGTATATGCTCATAAAATAATGTTTGACATGTTTACACCTTTCAAGATAGATTAGTCTTTCACTGATCACACTTACAAATAGAGAGCTAATTCTCATATTTTGCAACCACATACATGCTTTGATTTCTTATGCTATCACATTTGAACTTGAATTTGAGAGCCCACATTGCATAAAGAAGGAGAAAAATAAAGGACTTATTGGTTTGCATTTACATTTGATTTCTTTTATTTCACTCATTATTTTTTATGCATTCTAATATTTTCTTCCTCTATTGATGTTAGGGATTTACACTAGCTTCTACTAATATATCTTTTGTGGTTAGTTTTGTATTACAATAACCTTGTTAGGGGTGGGGACACCCTATCCTAGAGCTCACTTCTCAAGTGGTGAAGGCTACAAACTTCTGATTTCAGATACACACTATATCTGCTAGATGAACTAGTACTATGACACTGCTTGTTTGATCTGTTCCTTTGATGCACTGATGCTTTGACCTCTTGCAAAGATCTAATACATTCTTACTACTCTTTGGACACTTTTTCTCTACTTATCTTATCTCTATTTCAACTTCCATACTTTATTACAAAGGTGCATCTAATATTTATATCCGCTACCAAAATAATTAACTAGGTCGACCTATAACCGATTACATACAATGCTTCCAAGTGAATTGGCTCAAGCGTGTTTACAAAAAAACATAATTACATTTCTAAAAATGAAATACAATAGGCACATAGCCTTTACAAAACAATAATATCATCTCTAATCAAATTACCAACAGTCAGCTACATACTCTAATCTATTTTGGCATTCACCATCTATGCTACTTCAACTATCTGTATCTTCACCATACTGTATCTTCTGATCATGCACTCTTAGACCAAGCATGAATAGAATCTTACCAAATTATCTTATAGGGCACATACCATAACTCTATCGTACGCACATGCATTGATGCTTTGATCTACTGGTGCCCTGTTAACTATCCAGTCTTCTATACTTAACCAAATCTGATCTTCTGATAATGTGCGCTGTCTCTTGAAAACTATATGAATTTGTTGCCATAATGACAATACTAAATCTAGTCATATACAATAGTGTAGTCAACTTGCCAACAATCTCCCCCTTTGTCATTAGTGGAAACAAAGGAATATGGCAAAGTTACTAACTGTACCCTTATACAAAAACTCTTTAACATACTCTAACTTATATCTCCCTTATACTATTTACTATGCATCTTCTTTACATATATATAAGACTCCATATTATATACAATACTCCCCCTTTGAAATTAATGAAAAAGGTGCTCCAAAAATTTATCTACAAGTACTTACAAAGTTAGGACATCCAGATATGCTATCTGCAAATTGTGGATCTCTTGTTTCCAGAATGCTATTAGTGCATTGACAATCTGTAGATGGGTGCATAAGGCATATTGCAGCTTCTCCATCTTCTCCAAGTCTATACTAGGACCTTGATCATATGTCACCATAATGGCATCGATCTCCTTGATGTTCCAATTTAGAATATCTAGAGAGGGTGCAAGAGCATTCATGAGCTGTGTCTACCTAGCCCTTATCTTAGACATCTCTTTCTCTACTTTTTCTATCTTTTCTATCTACCCTTGGTATACATTGTTGCACATGTTCACATCAGTGGAGGGGTCTTCTACTAATTTCCTCACATTGTCAATTATTGCTTCTGCCTCTTGGATTCTCTTGTAGTGATCAATAGTTAGCTTATCTTGATTCATACAATCTGCAATGATCTTCCTTCCCTTTGCAAAAAATTCCTTCAAGGATGCTTGACCAAATTTTAATGAACTTAGGTCAAGTGAAAAGTTACTAACCAATTCACTCAATCTCTTTTTCATGTATTTCTCTTTTGCTACTTGAGATGTAGATTATTCCAAGCTAGAGAAGTTAGACTTGAAGGCTGTAAGGATGGTGATAACATCATCAACTATATGGACCTTAGACACTTTCTTGTCTGAAGGTAATAGGTTGTTCAAAATGTTGACTGATTCAACAAACAAAGGGTTCCTCTTTACCTATTTCTCTTTTTCTTTTTCCATAGCTAAGACACTGATCTTGATCAGGTTTTCTTCTCCCCAAGAGTCTAAGTTTGAGGTGTCTAGTGTCAACCTTGTCAACAATGATGTCGAGGGTAAGGGAGTGATAGGAGTGTTGTCTATCACTTCTTGCTTTACTCTAATTGTCATTTCAATATATGGTTCATCTGTTGGCTCACTTCATTTTACCTCTTCTTCCTCTTTTTTGTCTCCTTCTCTTCTTCTTCACCTGTTAGATCTTTTATTAGTACTTCTTCTTGTAGCTTGGGTGAATTTTCACCACATAGAGTTTCAACCTCTTGTGTGCTCACAAAGGCTTCTTCAAACTTATCCAAGTCAGTGTTAGTGGCTGCCATTGCAATCTCTACATTATCAATAAAGATTGTATCATCTTTTTGTGTCTTTGTCATGGGTGTAGACTTTACTACCTCTGTATGTGTTACAACTATGGGCATTGGATCCTGAGGACCTATTACTGGTATATTTTTGGTCTCTACCACCTTTTCTTCCTTGGAGGGCACTTGTGTTATGGGTGCAGTAGGTGGATACATGTGCCTATTCAAGAAAACTTTCTCAAAAGCTTTCTTTATTTCTTTGGTTGTCAACTCAAAGTTCTTGTCCATTATGTGTAATGTTCTTAGATTTTTTCTTAGATGTGGCTTCACCAGATCTAAAAAAAGTGTTTTCTCTTCTAAGGAACACACTGGTAGGATTTCATCTAGAATCTTTTCCCTTATTCTAAGATCTTCTTCAATAGCCCGTTTCTTCAAGGATTCTAGTATATTCTAGACATTGTCTGGGATGACTGTCTTAAGTTCCAAGACTATCTTCTTGAACTTAATCATATGTTTTACGATCATGACATGAATCTATGATTTATCAATTTCACTGTACATCTCATAAAACTTTCCTATCTGATCTAATCTTCTTTCATCAACAATCCTTATTCTCAAGACTTGAAGACTAGGTCTGAAACCTACCTCTTGAGGTGCTTGAGCATTTTTCTTACTTTTGGTTGCCTGGAAGGATGGGTGACTTGTGCTATTTTCCTTCTTCCTCTTGGCCATTTCTTTATACTCAGGAGGTGATGTTAGATCAATTGTTACTTTGGGCATGAGAGATAACATTTTTTTTACCCTATTTATCCTTTGGATCTTCACTTTTCTCAATCTTGACTTTCTTCAGTTTAGGATCATTAGTTTTTGCATCCATTGTGGATGTGCTCTCAATATCCAATGCCATATTTTCTTCTCTTGCTTTTTCTAGGTCTTCCTGAGTTACTCCATGAATTCTGAGTATCTTAGAAGTAATCTTTGATGCTTTCCTTTTTTTTGTTGCACTGTTAAGAATTGCATCAACTTCTCTTGTCTTCTCTTCATAAGTTCCCCATCTAGGTTCATTAGGGTCCTTAGGTCCTGATAGTAGCACTTGTGCATAGGCTTCCAAGATTGGTTCCTGAACTTCATACCCAAGTGGAAGGATCCATTTTGTTCTTGGCTCAACTACTTCCATACAAGTTGTATTAGTTTCTACCATAAAGCAAATGATGTCTTTGTATTTCTCAACAATACTTTATGGTATCATGTATCTGATCTACATTTTGACCCTAAATGTCTTTAATTCTAGCATTATGTAATCCTTCAATGTGCTCTTAGTAGATGCCTTGAGAGATATTTGAGGCATTGTAGGCATACTCTTGTCTAAGTACAAATCTAAGACCTTTCCAACTATATGGAAGTACATGTAGATAATCAAAGACCCAAACCTAAATATTTTGGTCTTATCATGTTTGATGGTTCTAATGTTATCAATTAGTTGTGTGCACAAGATCTCACACAAATTGAAATCACCATTTTCTTTGACAAGTCTTATTGCTGCAAGAATAGTGGCCGCTAACACACTATTCACCCTCTTGGTGTGGTGAAACTTATAACCTAATATCATGGACATCAATTTGATGTCTTTCTCCTTTATAGGCTCAATTGTAATTCCGCACCTATCACTTGTTGACTTACATGCCTGTTCTACTATTTTTCTCACATCCTTTCCTGCTAGAAGAATGACGCCTTTCTTAGAGAGGCCTGTCATCTCATGAATGAGATCTCCTATGATTCTTACTGGGACCTCACCTATCCAAAATAGGTCATCATGAATTCTTCTTAATAGGATCTTAATCCACTTTGATTCATAGAATTCTATGTCATAGCATACTCAACAATGGGATGGTCTTATAGATGTGCAAACTCATCCAGGAAGGTTTTGTCTGGCTTTATCATAGTTTCAATGTGCGCTCTTATCCTGTCAAGTCCTACTAGTTCCTTCTTACAGTAAATGTATGCACATATGTCTTCAACATGCATGACACCCATAGGGGTTTTGGAGAATGCACCTTCAAATAGGTTTCCTAAGCACTTCTAAATCATCGCGACAGATTAGGGCTTTGCAACCAATCAAACACACTCTTTCACTAGTGAATCAAACTTCAATACTTCACAATCAACTTCTAGGGCTTCTATGGTCTCTAATCACTCTAACTCGAATGCAATGAGTGATCTACAAGTATTTGTATACTTTAAAGTGAAAATTTTACCATTAATGCTTGCCACATAAATTGAAATTTGACTAAGAATTTCTAACTTCCATTCTGCAATTGATCGGGTAGTGCGCTCTTGTACATAGCCTCAACTAATCTCCAAAAGGTTAAATCCAAAGGCACATACTCTGAGGGTGAGTATATGAGGCTCTTGTATATGAGGCACATCCAAGATTTCCATGTTTGCTTGCCTCAATTATTCATTTAATTGAAGTTCTCTTTGATCTGTTCATATAAAATTCTTGATTGTTAGTTATCTTTTCATCTAGCTCTTCAATCTGATCTTTTAGAGATGTGTTCTCTTCATTTATCTTTTTGACCATCTTCCCTAAATCACTATTTGAACAATCTTTCAAATCTTTTCTTAGTCTTTTGATGACTACTTGAGAATCACTGACTTTTTCTTTTAGTTCTTCAATTTCTTTCTCAGATCTGTCAAGGTCTTCAAGAGTAGCTTCAAGATTATTTTTTAGATGTTTCATTTCTCCCTCATCCATGATCACCTTAAGTGGTTAAAATTCTTTGCTGAGGACCAGTGCTCTGATACCAATTGTTAGTAATGGGGACACTGAGAGGGGGGAGGGGGTGAATCAATGTTCACTGTATTTAATCTTTTTACTTTACTCTTGAAACTTAACTTGAATGCTTAAGTACTGAATTGAACATCAACATAAACAAGATACATAAACACAACACATAACACCAATATGGTTATGAGGAAACCCAAATAGGTAAAAACCCCAGTGGGAATTGACACCCACTAAGCACTGCACTAGTGTCTTATGATCCTTGTTAGAAGATCTGCAACCCTATTAGGAGTTGTTCTTTACAATTCTTTTAGTACAGTGACCTTGTCAAGGGTCAAACCCTATTAGGAGTCTTTTACAATAACCCTATTAGGGGTGGGGACACATAGTCCTAGATTTTATTGCTCAAGTGGTGAAGGCTACAACCTTCTGATCTCAGATACACACTATATCTGCTGGATGAACTGGTACTATGACACTACTTGTTTGATTAGTTCCTTTGATGTGCTGATGCTTTGACCTCTTGCAAAGCTCTAATACATTCTTACTACTCTTTATACACTTCTATTCTACTTATTTTATCTCTATTTCAACTTCCATACTTTATTACAAAGGCGCATCTAATATTTATATGTGCTACCAAAACAATTAACTAGGTCGGCCTATAACTGATTACATACAACACTTCCAAGTGAATTGGCTCAAGTGTGTTTACAAAAAAACATAATTACATTTCTACAACTTAATTACAATAGGTGCATAGCCTTTACAAAACAATAATATCATGGCTAATCAAATTACCAACAGTCGGCTGCATACTTTGTTCTGTTCTGACATTCACTGTCTGTGCTACTTCAACTATCTGTATCTTCACCATACTATATCTTCTGATCATGCGCTCTTAGACCAAGCATGAATAAAATCAAACCAACTTATCTTCTAGGGCACATACCATAAATCTATTGTACGCATGTGCGTTGATGCTCTAATCTACTGGTGCCCTGTTAATTGTCTAGTCTTCTATACTTAACCAAATTCTGATCTTCTGATAATGTGCGCTGACTCCAAAACACTATATGACTTTTTTTCCATAATGAAAACACTAAATCTAGTCATATACAATAGTGTAGTCAACTTTCCAACACACACATGTTTCTTTCAATGCAATTTATAGAAATATTTGACTCACTTGATACAAGCTTTCATCACAATCTATACTATGAAGTGACACAATTTCATTATATGAACTTGACACACTCGACACATCCATTCAACACAAAATTAATATGAAAATGACACTTGATTACATTAAAATGATGCACTTGATACCTTGATACACATAATTGGAAGCAAATATTGGATATGAAGGACTCTTTAACACTTACTTGGGATAAGGTAAATAAAATTACTGACAAATTTGGTTATCTTTGTATTGATGCAAGTGTGCTTATGGATTGTCAAAATTGAATGCTAGATATTAGATTTTTGATATTAACATTTGATCTTTAGCTTGTGGCTTGGTGGTAGTATTTTTTTAAAATCTAAAATCAATCCACTTTCAATTTTAGTGCACCTAAAATGAACATCATATGGATACAAAACACAAACTTATATTTTTCTTTGGTGATTAAAATTGACATGGGTTAAAAAATTGGACAAGAAAAGTACACTTCAAATTTTGTGCACTAAAATTGGACACAACAATATAAATTTGAATTTGGTGCATTAAAATTAAACTAGCAAATCTCATTCAATTTTGTGCTTTAACAATAAACCCATGCGCATGTATGGATGATCTTTAGATTAGTTCAGATTTAATTTTGGTGTCTAATTTGATTAATCATGTGTCTTATGTAATTGATTATTTTGAACATTTTTATTAGCTTAAATCCCTTATTTAGAGAGACCTATCTAGGGGTGTGATCACCACTAGAGGACGACCTCAAATTGACAAATCCTTTCAGCTCGTATAGAAATAAGACGGGGGAAAACCTCAAAATTATCTTACATCTAACCAAGCTTGAGAAGAAGAGTGGAAGGTAGTTTGGATTAGCCCTACTTTACTAAGGAGCCAACATGGTCCATTAGAGACTTAAGTGTCTTAATTTTGTACAAACTGATTGGGGAGACTCTACGGATTTGGCTAAAAATTAGTTAAAATATAGGCCACCCAGTTCACCTCTAAATATTGTCTTATTTTAGTGAGAGGGGAGGTAAAAATATCCCCTCAAGATCCCCATCATATGTGTCCCAAGGTATTGTGTTATTTGAAGATAAATCTTCCTTGACATAGAAACACTGCCTTGCAAAAGGAAAAAATAGAGGCAACTACAAGATGACTCTCTTGTTCTAGTGTTGTGACACGATTGTGTGAGTTGATGGAATACCAAGATATAGGTCTAAAAAATTTCAATGAGTCTATTTTGACCTTAGGTTAGTACTTCTTATATCTATTTTCATTGTTTCATATCACGTGAAAACTTGTAACTTGAAAAGGTTACCAAAGATATACAAAGTGGTTCTTTTAGTTAGTTTTGTCCTACAACCATATTCTAAGTGTGTGATATTTGTGTTTGTACATCATCAAAACCTATCCTAAAACATGTCCTATAGAGAGAAACATAAAAAACATAGGTCCAAAACATACCATCCATCCTTATCTAGAATTTTTGTGATCAACATAGGAGTCTTTAGCCTTTCATATTAGAAGGTCATACCTTGCATTTTGGTGGAATTCTCACATTTAGAAATTAAAATTTGCATAGTCATCATATTTTCCTTTTTTTACATTACATAGTCCCCATTATAGATCCAAAAATCCAAAAAACCCAAAAATATAGCTTGCATATCATAGGGTCAAGTATTACACTTTCTAGAGTCATTTTCCAAATTAGAGAGTACATCTTTTTTAGGACATTCATATAGTAGTTTTGCACATTATCTTAAATTCCTTAAAATTAATTATCATCTCGTCTATCTATCTTGTCTTAAGCATTTTCCATTCTTGTCAAAAGTTTGTCTTATTCATAGACACCTTGTCAGAATAGTCATTTTATTTGTTCCAAAATTGAAGTCAAGATAGTTACCAACATCATTCGGGTCTTTCCTTAGAAGGTTTACGTCTGAAGTTTCTAAAATCTTAGGGTATATTAATTACACTTTAGACATCATTTTATTTATTCAGTGATAGTTTGCATTATAATTCCAAAATCATTAAAAAAAAGCTTCCCTTATTTTCATTTTCATTATGTATCTCTCAAAATCCAAAATACCAAAAAAATTAGAGTCCTAACCTAGTTGTCCTAGTTTTCATTCATAAACCTTGGTCTTAGATAGAATTCTTGCACATGATGTTCACATGATCAAAGAAGGGTAAATAAAAAATGGACCACAACAATGACCCCTTGTATAATCCCACCAATGGTATTGACTTCACTATCCTGATAACCTTAAGACTATATTTTAATGCACTTGAGACAATGCAATGCCAACAAAAAACAAAGATTGACATTCTGCAACTACCTCCCATTCCTCCACTAGGAGATGAATTCTCAATTGAGAATATTAGGGAAACATGTACACAATAAGAGGTTGATAATTCCCTACAAGACCCTAGGGTAATGATTGTCATGGAGGCCTTACTGTCATCAAAACCAAATAGGTATTTCCATCTAGTTGAACACAATGGTGCTAAATTTCTTGGTAGATTTGAAACATTAGACTTAGTAAAGGACATATCAATGCCTTCATAATGAGTTTCTCCAACAATGTCATCAAATCACCTCCATCCTACCATCTAGAATAACATCTCATAGTGCTACTTGAGTCACCACATCTTCCACTACAATTGGGATCCGGTACAATAATTCTCTATTCACCAATAATCCACCCATATTTAGTGCACCCATTACCACAATTATCCTATCTATATTGTCACAAACCCATCCAATGGGTAGTTCTCAAATAATGGAAACAAGATCCTCCAATATAAATTCCCAAGGTTCAAATCCTAGGAGTCTTCTACCATGTGTTCCATCTAATCAAGTACCATCCTTACTCATTTAAGAGGAACCTCCACAAAAAACTCCTATAAACTATAACCATTTAGGGATTCTTTCAATCCTTTTAGGTCAACACATAAATAATGGGTCAAACACTTATACCTATTTGGTACCACCCTAGTATGTACCACAATCCTATGTACCTTTAACACATAAAAAACATGGGGCTTATAACCCCACACAATCAAGCACCATCCTATAATAGTGGGAGCCCATTTTTTGATCCTAACATAGTGTGATCCACATTGAAACCCATTGGATTCCTTTCTCAATAGGTTTAAACTCTTCAACAATAGATTGAAAATCTATAGGAAGGGAACTCCCAAAAGGTCATACACATCAACTGATCTTATTCCTTATATAATTGATAGGATGCTATACATGCCACCCTTTACACACAACTTTGAAACACCTAAATTTGATAGGTGAAAAGATAAGGGTGATCCCTATGACCACATTTGGGAATTCTTCATAGATTGTATAGAAGTGGACCATGATGAAATGTTATACCTTATGAGATTATTTCCACATAGTCTTAGTGGGTCAGCCATGGAGTAGTTTTCTAGACTTCCTCCAAGGATAAGATCATGGAATGAACTTGAAGAAAATTTCATGTCACATTATTCACATAGCATTGTCATCAAAATAACATTGATGGATCTCTACACTACCAACCAAAAAAGTGGTGAAATATTTTCTTCATTTTTACAATGGTTGAGGAATGTTGCCTCCAAGGAATCTTTCCACATACCCACAAAGGAAAATATCCACATGTTCATTAAAAATGTCAATTGGATATGATGTGTGAACTAAATTCTCAATGCATTGAGTCATTTGAATAACTATCCAAGAAATGGATAAAGGAAGAGATATCCCTCACCTTAAAGGGAGTAATCATTAAAGAGACCAATACTGAAAAAACCATATGATAAATACAAGTATATGTACAAGAACAAAAATGTGACAAATGATGGTGTTGTTGATGCTAAGTAGCACAACCATTCCTACATGTCCAAGCATCAACAAATTTCAAAAACATCCAAGCACTAACAAGTTTACAAATTGCCAATACAACAACTACTAGGGAGAATCCCTCTTCACACCAAACAAAAAACAACCAAAGTTCTGCAAGAAGGCTCGATCCAGGATGAAACTATACTCTTCTTGCAAAACCTCTTGAGAACATCTTGAAGAAACTTTAATAGTCTCATTTAATAAATCTACTCAAAATCATATCATATGAACCAAGTACCTTTAAAACAACATGGTGGGACAATGAAAACTTCTATTATTAATGAACCAAAGGACACAAAATGACCAACTATTTTTAGTTGAAGAACATTGTCCAAGATTCCATCAAACATGGTAAAATTGAAGTTGTCAATAATTATAGTACTACAAACCAAGATCATAAGATATTTCAAAAGCCATTGATGGATTATGGAAAAGGATGTGACTCAACATCAAGACAAGATAACAAGGCTACTCGCACCTATGTTAAAATAGACCCCAATTTGACCATTAATACAATCACTATCTGAGGTCTAGATAATGATTGTGATGTCACCACCTATCATTCCAAAATCATAGTAAAAGTTGCCTCCAAGTCATTCATTCCACCATCAGGTCAGTATAACTTATTAGACCATCTAAAGAAGATGTCAACCCAAATATAGACCATCTTTGAACTACTTCACATTTTACCAAATGATAAAGAAATCCTAGATAAATGTAACCAAAATTCTAAATGAAGAACATCGAGCAAGGAAAAGGTATTAAATAAGGATGGAATCGATACTTAATGATTAGCTATGATGAGCCAGATGATCATGATGATGAGGAAAGTTAGTTACAAAAGATCTACGGCTATTAAAATTTAAGATGAAGATCTATGATAAGATCTAAGTAGTAAAAAGAGATGGAACAAGTTTCTAGAAAATTTCAAGTTCCTAGGTGAAAAAGAAATGTGTTACCAAGATCTAGATTCAAGGTATAATGAATTGAATGGTTAAGATTGATTAAATGAAGAACACCAAAAATATTTATCTAGGATTTCTTTATAGTTTGGTAAAATGTGAAGTAGTTAAAAGATGGTCTATATTTGGGTTGAGGTCTTCTTAAGATGGTCTAATAAGTTATATTGACTTGATGGTGGAGTGAATGACTTGGAGGCACCTTTTACCATTATTTTGGAATGATGGGTGGTGACATCACAATCAATATCTGGACCTTGGATAGTGAGTGTATTAATGGTCAAATTGGGGTCTATCTTGACATAGGTGTGAGTAGTCTTGTTATCTTGTCCTAATGTTGAGTCACATCCTTTTCCATGATCCATCAATGGATTTTGAAATATCTTATTATCTTGGTTTGTAGTACCATAATTATTGACAACTTCACTTTCACCGTGTTCGATGAAATCTTGGACAATGTTCTTCAACTGAAAATAGTTGGTCATTTTATAAAATCTTCATCACCATGATTTACTGACTTAACATAATCACATGTTAGGTAAAAAAAATTATATCACCATAATCTAATCATTATCCAATCTATATCAGTTTCCCATTTAAGTTCTACAACTTCTCAACTTCTCATTTCTTCTTCTATCATTACCAAATGATATGGAGACATAATATAAACTAGAAATCAATTGCTTGACATCAATGAAAAGAAAATAAATGATATAAAATTTATACTATCATCATGTATTCCTCTAATCTTAGTTAGTCTTGATCATCAACTCCATCAGATAATAAATCTTCAACATTATTATCAGTTATGGTAGCAATCTCCCTCTTTGGCATTGATGGTAACACTAACAAATTTAGTGTTCAATTGATGATGTTATCCTTGACTATAATTCATATTTTGTACTCCCTCTAGATAGTAACTTCTTTTCTTATCTTTCATCTATAGTCTTTCTCTTTCTATCAATAACACTTTCCATTTTGATTCCATCAAAAACATTCTCTTATTCATCTCCCTCATCATAACCTATCATCAATTATTATTCTCCCTCTTTCAATGAACATCTCCTTCTTACATGAATTGACTTATTCATCTTCCTGCTATACTCATCTCCCTCTTTGACAAAAATTCAAAAGAAGCATAAACTTTTTAGATTATACCTTAAGTGTATAGATTTCCTATTGCAATCACAAATTTCCTTCACATCTTCAGGATTCACTTAAAGAGTGAAATACTTGCATCAAATCACAAGATAGATATTCTATTGGGTTCCTGAATTGATGTAACATGCATCTTTCCTTAATGAATGTTGGATAGGGGAAGAACCCCTAACTTACCTTAGAGATACTCAAAAGCATCCTTTGGTAATGGTTTTGTAAATATATCAGCTATTCGTTCTTTAGAATTCACATACTCCAATGTCACATGCTTATCTTGTACTTTCTCTCTCAAGTAGTGATACTTAATAGATATAAGTTTTGTCTTGGAATGCATCACATGGTTCTTAGATATGTTAATGTATCATCTTAAAATGGAAGCACTTCCATGTTAAGAGTGTTTAGGCCTTTGAGTAAGTGGTTTGGGGTCATATTGGATGCCTTAAATTGATCTTTGCTTTGATCTAGCTTTCTTCCCACTTTCCACTTCTTTTCTACTTCATTCTAGGTGAAATTAGGGTTAGGATCTTAAGGATTCTCTTGAATTTACCTCTTCCATAGCTACCTATTAGAGCACTATAGACATAGACATATTGATGAGTTCCATGAGCTTTAGCAGAGAGGACTCACAGTGCTATAGTATGAGACTTGATTCCTTGAGTTGCTACCCTATGTGGAATACATGAAGGATGAAAAGTTATGAATCAACTATTTCATTAAGGGACTCAATGATTGGATAGAGGGACAAGTTCACATGACCTCACCAAAGACCTTTCGTGAGTCCATGGAAAAGGCCTTGGTTGTAGAAGAGATTCGGAGTAGGTCAAGAGACGCTCGTGATGGGTCTTAGAACTATAAATCCACATCACAGTCATAGGGACACCAGAAGAGTCACTAGAAGAATAATAAAAGGCAATCCTCAGGGTCTTTTAATAGGAACCCACAATAGTAGACTCAACAAAACCAGAAACAAAAGCCACCATAGGGACAATAGGGCTCTAAGCCCAAACAGTGGCATGCACAAGGTCAGAAGAAGGATCAATGACAATAGTATATAGATGCACCCCCAGCACAGACTCATCAGTCCTATTGGGGGGGTTTCATTGGTTCTAGCAGGACAAGTGGTTAGTAGTTTTCTAGGCCCCAGGGAATATAGACATTCACATGAGGTACTTGCTATGCTTGTGGTGCCATGGGGCACCTAGCTCATGATTGTCCATAGGGGTAGATGTTAGGTAATCAACATGTGGCAGCTTCAGAGCCTACAGTGGGAGACTTTGGAAAGTCTCATAGAGTTTTTGCAGTAGTAGATAACTGCCAGGCCGAGCACCAGGCCACTGTGATAGAGGTAGCAGGTATGGTCAGCGGTACTAGTGTTACTATATTGTTTGATTTGGGTGCTACTAATTATTTTATATCTCCTATTGTTGTGGAGCATTGTGGGCTTGTGGCAGCAAGATAGGAAGTCAGTTGGGAAGTGGAGTTAGCATCAGGGTCTAGAGTGTCAGTCAACTCTTTAGTGAAGGATAGCCAAGTGCAAATTGGTGATTTCACAACTGTGGATCTTAGTATCACACCTCTTGGTTCTTATGACATAGTGCTTGGTATGGATTGGCTTTATGCCCACATAGCTAAGTTAGATTGTTGACAGAAGAGGATTGAGTGCCTTGATGATAATGGTACACCTATTGTGATTTGTGGGATTCAGAGAGGCATCTCTCTTCGTATGATCTCTGCCATGCAGCTTAAGCAGAGCATGCAGAAGGGATGTCAGCTTTTTTCCATTACCATCAGTGATAGAGAGGAAGAGGAGGAAAGGGAAACATCTCTTGATGATTATCCTATACTTCAGGAGTTTTTCGATGTGTTTCCTACTGAGCTTCCAAGAATGCCTCCTCGCAGAGCAGTTGATTTCCATATAGATCTTGTTCCAGGGGCTGCTCTAGTTTCAAGGGCACCTTACAAGATGACCACTAATGAGCTTAATGAGCTCAAGATCTAGTTAGAGGAACTTTTGGAGAAGGGTCATATTCATCCTAGCGTTTCACCTTCAGGCGCACCTATTATCTTTGTTAAGAAGAAAGATGGATCCTTGCGGTTATGTATGGATTATTGACAGCTTAATAAGCTTACCATCAAGAATCGATATCCACTCCCTAGGATTGATGATTTATTTGATCAGCTTAAGGGTGCTAAAGTGTTTTCAAAGATTGTTCTTAAGTTAGGATACAACCAGCTACAGATTGTTGACAGTGACATTCCTAAGATAGCTTTTCGTACTAGATACGGGCATTATGAGTTCACAATTGTACCCTTTGGACTCACTAATGCTCCAGTAGTGTTCATGAGCCTTATGAATGGGGTATTCCATAGTTTCTTAGATAAGTTTATAATTGTGTTCCTTGATGATATCCTGATTTATTCACGGGATGAGGAGGAGCACGAAGAGCACTTGAGATAGGTTTTACAGTGTCTTAGAGATAATCAGTTATATGGTAGTTTGTCCAAGTGTGCATTCTTTAGGATAGAGATTCATTACCTTGGGCATGTTATTTCAAGAGATGGAATCTTAGTAGATCCATCTAAGATTAGAGCCATCATGGATTGGCCTGCACCTACTTTAGTGACTAAGGTCAGAAGTTTTATGGGTTTGGCAGGTTACTACAGATGTTTTGTAGAGGGATTTTCTAGAGTGGCTCATCCCATCACTTCTCTTCAGCATAAGGGAAAGAAATTTGAGTGGACTGAGAAGTGTGAGAGGGCCTTTCAGGAACTTAAGAAGGCACTTACCAGTGCTCCTATTCTAGCAGTGCCTGATCCTTCAACAGATTTTGTGGTTTGCACATATGCTTCCTTAGATGGTTTGGGAGTAGTTCTTATGCAGAATGGGTGAGCCATTGCATATTAGTCTAGGAAACTTAAGACTCATGAAATCAATTACTCAACTTATGACCTTGAGTTAGCTGTAGTGGTTCATGCCTTAGTGAGATGGCAACATTTTCTTTTGGGTCATCGGTTTGAGCTCCATTCAGATCATCAGAGCTTGCAGTATATCTTCTCTCAGCTGAACCTAAATGCACGACAACGTAGGTGGACGGAATTCCTTTGTGAGTATGATTTTGATGTCCACTACATCAAGGGGAAGGAGAATGTGGTTGCTGATGCTTTGAGTAGGAGATTCCATGGGGCCTACTCTATGACAGTGGGTACTAAGTTGAGGGATCAGATATTGCATCATTTACATGAGGATGCTTGGTATGCAGAGGTTAGTTAGGTCATTCAGTCTCAGAGTACCCTTGAGGGTAAATATTCAGACTATTCCCTAGATTCAGATGGGCTTTTATGCCATAGAGGATGCATCTATGTCCCATCCTCTAGTGACTTGCAAGTATTCATCATGTTAGAGGCTCATAGAGCACCTTATGCAGCACATTCTGGAGTCAAGAAGATGCATGCAGATTTGAGACAGTTATATCATTGGCCAGGGATGAGACATAATATAGCTGAGATAGTGGCACGATGTTTGGAATGTTAGAGGGTTAAGGCAGAGCATTGTCACCCTGGTGGTTTGCTTCAGCCCCATGAGATTCTAGAATGGAAGTGGGATGTTATTTCCATGGACTTCATCATTGGTCTCCCTATGTCATCATGACGCCATGATGCCATCATGGTGATAGTTGACAAGCTGACCAAAGTAGCCCACTTTTCACTTGTTCAGACCACTTTCACAGCCCCAGCAGTAGCATAGGTTTTCTTGCAGGATATTGTCAGACTACATGGCATACCTTGTAAGATTATTTCAGATCAGGATTCTCTCTTCACATCATCTTTTTGGAGAGGATTACATACATCTTTGGGCACTAAAATCAACTTTAGCACCACATATCACCTAGAGACCGATGGTTAGATAGAGAGGGTTAATCAGGTATTAGAGGATATGCTTCACATGTATGTCATGGATCATTAGACTAGGTGGGAGGAGTACCTTTATTTGGTAGAGTTTGCCTACAATAATGGGCATCACACTTCTCTAGGTATGCCTCCCTATCAAGCATTATATGGTAGACCATGTAGAACACCTTTGAGTTGGGATCGTATTGAGGATAGAGTTGCTTTAGGGCCTAAGTTAGTGCAAGAGTTAGAGCAGTAGGTGACTTTGATCAGACATCATCTTAAGGAGGTTCAGGATAGGCAGAAGAAGTATGCAGATGCCAAGAGGGAAGATCATAGTTACCAGGTTGGAGATAGAGTCTTTCTGAGAGTGCGGCCGCATAAGAGTCCAATCCATTTTGGGAAAGGCTTTAAGCTTGCACCTAAATTTGTTGGCCCTTTTGAGATTCTTGAGCGGATAGGTCCTATCACCTATCATCTCGCTTTGCCACCGAGCCTGTCACACATCCATGATGTTTTTCATGTGTCAATGTTGAGAAAGTATATTTTTGATGAGACTCATATCATAGATTGGGATGCCTTGCAGGTGGAGTCAGACGGCCAGTTGAATTTGGAGCCAATCTGCATTTTGGCTCGCCGGATGCTAGCTCTTTGAGGCCAAGAACTGGACTAGGTTAGGGTCCAATGGGATTGCTATGATGAGGTTACGACATCATGGGAGGACGCAACATAGATGAGAGCACAATATCCCCATCTTTTTGATGAACTCCAGGAGGAAGTTCATGCCTAGGGGGGAGGATGTGAGGCCTCACCCCTAGCCTATCATAGCTATTCAGTTCTACATATGACTTAGACACATTTTATGATTATATTTGATGCCTTATGGATCTTACCGATACTTTATGATGTGGTTTTATCACTTAGTAGTTGATGGACATTATATTATGATTATATGATGATCACTAAAACATTGATTTGAGACTTACATGTGTGACTTGATTTTAATTTATGAATGTTTATGATGATGAAGTTAATTGTAATTGAATTATGAATGTATGCTATGTTTATGTTTCAAATTTAATTAAAGTAAGTATTTCATGATGAGCTGAATGTATGTTGTGGATATCAATTATGTCTTGTAATTTATGAATTATCAGATGAATTAACTTGCTATTTAATTGCATGATTATTTTTATCTCCTTGGACTACTGATATTGGAATTGAGTGTGCAGGGAAGTAGGCCAAGGTAAATTTGGGGAAACATCACAAAGACCTATGTTAATTCAGTTAAGCCAAGGTTGCTTCTAGAAAGAAGCTAAAAACCTCATTGTAATCATGTTTTATTTTGTAAATGTATGATGCATGGATGTAAATTGATTTATTGTAATTGTATTTGTTATTTATGTTTAGGGATGCTCAAGTGAATATGCCACATGTCTTGTGAAGTGTTTTATTCTATGTTTGTGTCACTTGACACATGAGTATGTGCTTAAGGCCATGACATGTCCACTTGTGTTTTGATGTCATCACTCTTAGGTGGTACCAACTTTAGGGTTTTTCTTGTAAAACCTTGATTAGGAAGCTTTGAGAAGGTCTTTCATGTTTGAACCCGAAATCAGATTTCTAGTGCAGTTTAGGGAGGTTAAATGAGCCCTTAGGATGTTATTAGGGACCCTTTTAGCCACCCTAATAGTTGTACCATGGTATGGAAGTTTAAATTTAGTCAAAATTAAGCCCATAACTCATTTATGGACCTTGAAAAGTACCCCTCAAAGAGAAATCCGAAAATGAAGGGATGGCAAGGAGGTCAAACCCATACCTTTTTCACATTCTTGGTCTCCACCTCATTTATGAAGGGAGACAAGGAGATATAGGAGTACTCCATGAACCATACCCATTAATGAGGGTTTGGTGTAGAATCCCTTTTAGTAGGGGTTTTGGGGAAGGTAATGGGTTGACACCCACTCTCTAGTTTTAGAGATTGACTAATTTGGAGAAGGCCTTGGGAAAAGAGGATAGCTCTACTACAAATTTCTTCCATAAGCATTGGACTCTAGGTTGGTGAAACTTTATTCTTACCTTTTTCATTTTGTTAACTTGTTGAGAGAAAAAGCTCTCTTGCAAATTCATTTCTTGTAGGTAAAATCTTGTCATTTTCTTTTTAATGTATGAGTGTTCATAGTGTTGTTGTGATAATGGAGGTTTTGATGTTATTGTTGTTGTAGTATCATGTTCTTGTGTTGAGTAAATTTTGTTTCTTGTAGAAGCAAGAGAATCATGAGCTCAATGTTGAGCATGATTCATATTTTTTTGATAATGTGTAGATTTTATTGATGTTCTTGTAGATTTTTTCTCTTTTATGTGTTGTAGTGATTTCATTGAGGGAGTTCTCAAGGCCAAACTCACCCTTGGGAGGGAAGAGTAGCCTTGAGGGTGAAGGAAATTTGTTGGGACAATCTTGAGTGTAGAGTCTCTCCTTGGAAAGGAGAGGGATGCAACATGGATGTATGAGCTCCATGTAGCCATCTCTAGTTTCATTTTGTAAATTTGGGGGTCATAAGGTGTATGAGAAGAATGTGTTTGTGAAAGAGTGATTTTTGATGAGTAAGCCAAGTGATGGCTTGTTCTCATCAAAGAGATGAGATTCTCCTCTTGATTTGGTTCCACCTTCACCCTTTCTTGAGTCATGTAATGACTCTTTGTAAAATCTTTGGGAGGGGAATTTCTTGTGTTTGTAGTAATGTGTAGTAGTGTTGTGGTTGCATGTGTGTTTCCCTTGTCTTTGTGATGTTTCCCCAAGCTCAGGGGTGGCTTCCTAGAAGCCTAGGTTGGGAGGTGAGCACTCCTTGGCCTATGCATTTGGTTTATTGCAGGAATTGGGAGCCTTGAAGACTTATTGTTGAAACATGGCTCTTGTGGAAACGTGAAGAAATCATCTTATTGATGAAGTATGTTTTGTTTTGTGTTTAAGCTTCTATAAGGATATCATGTGATATCCATTGGCTCAATGTAATTTTTTTGTAGTAGGAGTTGACACTCCCATCTTGAGTTGTATAATTGTGTTATGGATTCAAGTTTTGAATGAAGTATGATCATCTTGTTGGAAGATTATTGTTGTAAATGTAGAATCATGTTCTTGAATAAAAATTGTTTTAATCAAGTTGATACAATATGTTATTAGCATTATTTTGGTTCATTATAGGTGTTGATGAGCTTGAAAGAGTTGATAATTGTGTTTAAGATTTCTTTCATTATCAATTTGTTGAAGGTTATCAACTTACTCTTGTTAATGAACACTTTGTTATTGTGAAAAAGATAAGTTTATTTCACTTCATGATATTGGAATTATTAACTTATGATGAAAGGGTAGAATATATTTTCTTCATTGCTAATGGGAAATTACATTGTATTGGAAATGAGAAGACTATGGAAATAAAAGAAGAGTTCTCAAAAAGATATTAATCTTGTATTAGGATCATTGTTTGTAAATGTATTGAACTCAAATAATAAATCAATCTCTTATTAACATCCTTTTATCCTTGCAAATAAATTGTTTCTTGTCATGTTATTTTGGAGGAGAAAACCATTAGTTTAGTATGCAAACATTAAATGAAATTTTAAGAGCTTTTAGAGTATCCTATAGAGAAAACAATTTCCTCACCTTATAGTAAGCATTCATCAAATTTAAATCAAGTGAATAGATGAAAAAAATAAATTTGCAAACACAAACAAGCTAAAAAGAAAACCAAGCAAAAAAAAAAAAATGGCAATTGAGACCTATAGGCCTCTGGAATTTGTATGGGAAAGTTTCCCATACAAATTCCATTGCCACAGTCATTATTATAATTTAAAAATCTGCTAACTCATGTTCAAAACTAATAAAATAATAATAAATAAATAAATTCTCTCACTTCCAATATCACCCCCAAAAGGTGGTGCAAGAGATGGAAAGGCCTGACATGGCATTTAATACCCTTTTATTTCATTGACCAATGCACTTATCATTCAAGAGTACTTGGCTGCAAATTTAATACATAGCTATGATTCACTATCTTTACCCCTTGCCCTGCGTGAGTTGTTCTTGAGTCTTGGTAAATGGTTTGGGTGGGACCCAAACTCCCTTGTCCCATCATCTCCCCTCAAATCTTCTCTCCTTGAAAACTCATGCTAGGCTTTTGTTTAGAATGTTTAGTGGAGAATAGATTTGTTTGGTGGGCCCTCCAAACTTGCCTCCAAACTTACCCTCCTAACTATCCTCCTCCATGCTGCCTTCTTTAACACTCCTCTTTCCTTGATTTGTGCTCCAATAGTCATATGATGGGGTTTGACTTTCCCTCTCTCTCTTGGCATGTGTACCTAGAAGGGGAAAGGTGTTTTTTTAAATAGGTGTTTAGCTAAGGGGTTCATGGGGAGATTAACTTGTAGGATAGGTAGAAATAGATTGTTGTTAAATGGTTTAGCCTAGGTTAGTTTATTTTTTATTATTTAATATTCTTATTTATTTCATTTTGGAATTATCATTATTGTTTGTTTATTAGCAATGATAATATAATGGTTAAGTTAGCAATTATATAATAAATAAATTGCTAACTAATATGTAATAGTATACTAATCAATTAATAATCATGTTAATGAATTAATATATTATACTTATCACTTAATTAATTCATGTGTGATTTAATAATAATTATTAATATATATATAAATAATTAATATTTCATAATTTATTGATTAGTGAATAATTATATTAATTAATTAATATGTTATAATTAATAATTAATTTATAGAGGCCTTATTTGATTAATCCTTAATAAGTTGATTGGGAGATTTTAACTTAAGGTGAATTTACTCAATATATATATTATCATTAAATATAACAAATCAATTTGCTATTTACTTATATACATTGAAAAATTGATAATCAATACATGTAGGAACAATTTTTTTATTAAATATTTTAGAAAATGTTCCTTTGATCTACATGGTCATAAATTAAAGCCTCATGAATTGATTTGTTAAATTGAATTAATGAAACCTCCCATTAATGAATTCTTCTTAGCATCGCAATTAAAATAAACTTAAGATAATTTGACTTTTGAGAATGTGCCCTAGATATAGTTAGTAGGGTGACCCTATCGTGATTAGTTTAATTTTAGTAATGGATCACTCTTTTGAAACTAGGTAGTGACCTTTTGAAAACTGGCAGTGGTTAACAATTTGATTCTTCAGAGTCTTTGCGAACTATTGCCAAAGACACCCGTTAACCCACTACATTATATTAGACCTAATTATTCCTTTAAAAAAAAAATTGGTGTGTTTTTAGACTGAATTTGATGGGCATGACAATTTTCTAGGTAGGATTTAGAAATGGATCCTCCTACCCTTCATCTCAGTAATCATAGGATTTTATGTCTATTCCTGACATTCTATCCTATTCTGGCATCAGTTCTAGGTTTTTGGGCATCCCTGGGACCTCTTGACTTGGTTTTGAGTCAATTTAGGACCAGGGTTAATGTCTTAGGTCAACCAGGACTAGGTCAAGGTCTTAGGTCAACCCTAACTAGGTCAAGGCCAACCTTGACATTGACCCCTTTCTCCAAATTTTCAAGATCCTTAATTTTCGGGCTTCGAGCTTTCGAGAAATTTATTTTCCCACCTCTGGGTTCGCCATTTCGGGTTTCAGGATGGTAAATCCTTTAATTGCATTTAATCTAGGTATATTTTCTAAAGGTGAGGACCTAATTGGGATTTAATTCTCCAAGGTGGCCCATCTAGAGGAGTGTGCCCTAGATCGCTATAGAAGGAGGCCTTCCTCTCTCATTTTCATCATCAAGTTTTGTGAGAACATCCACAATCAAGTTTTCATCCTCAAGCAGTTTCTCAAGCTCTCAAGGTGATCAAGAAAGCATCCATTCAAGCATTTAAAGTCTTCTTATCCATCCAAGTTCTCCATTGAAGATCAAGGATTCAAGCATTCAAGCCATTGAAGGGATTTGGTTCAAGCATTCAAGATTTATCATTAAAACCCTAGATCTAGCCATCAGGATGGTGTGATCTTCCTTCAAGATCCTTTGTTCATCTTCAAGATCCATTTCATTCTCTTACCAAGGTGAATTCCAAGCATACAATCATGGAGGTTTGATTTACATTTATTGTTGTGTTCAAGCTTTCATATCAATATAGTTGTTTACATTTCAAATATAATTGCATATCTATTGAATTACATAGCTTAATTGTTAGATCCTTTTCTACTACTTGCTAGCATTCTCCATTTCAATTTCAATATTAAGGTTGATTCCAAATCGGGGTTTGACCAAGGCAAACCCCCCCATACAACAAAAACCCCCATTTTCTTGTAGGTATAGGTGTAGAGTTTTGGATCTGAGAGCGAATTTGGATACCCTTTTCGGAAAACTTCTGGGATCTGCAAACATAATTCGAATCAGACTTCAAATAAAGAATGTGGTATTTGACCTTTTATGAGGGTCAAACCCGAGCTGAGCCATCTTGAGGAAAGATTTCTAGGTTTTCTCTATCTCAGCATTTCCAATCCAGGATAGGTTTTAGATTTTCCTGAAAGTACACATAGACACCAGAATTCAACATTTTCCAGATCTACCCTAATTTGAGGTTAGTACTTGTATTTCAATTATTTCATATTCCAAGCATAAATTCCATTCATAGGGAAATATTGGATTTTCTTTCTCTTCCTACTCTTTTCCATAAATTGATTCGATTGTGCATTAGCCTTTTTGGTTGATAAATTAAAGGATGGTATATCCTTTAATTACATTTAATCTAGGTATATTTTCTAAAGGTGAGGACCTAATTGGGATTTAATTCTCCAAGGTGGCCCATCTAGAGGAGTGTGCCCTAGATCACTATAAAAGGAGGCCTTCCTCTCTCATTTTCATCATCAAGTTTTGTGAGAACATCCACAATCAAGTTTTCATCCTCAACATCTGGAGGTTTTCCTCTCTCATTTTCTCCATCAAGTTCTCTCAATCAAGTTTTCATGCTCAAGCACTCTCAAGCAAGGTGATCAAGAAAGAATCCATTCAAGAAAGAATCCAAGCATTCAAGTCTTCTTCTCCATCCAAGTTCTCCATTGAAGATCAACAATTCAAGCATTCAAGCCATTGAAGGGATTTGGTTCAAGCATTCAAGATTTATCATTAAAACCCTAGATCTAGCCATCATGATGGTATGATATTCCTTCAAGATCCTTTGTTCATCTTCAAGATCTATTTCATTCTCTTACCAAGGTGAATTCCAAGCATACAATCATGGAGGTTTGATTTACATTTATTATTGCGTTCAAGCTTTCATATCAATATACTTGTTTACATTTCAAATATAATTGCATATCTATTGAATTACATAGCTTCATTGTTAGATCCTTTTCTACTACTTGCTAGCATTCTCCATTTCAATTTCAATATTAAGGTTGATTCCAAATCGGGGTTTGACCAAGGCAAACCCCCCCATACAACAAAAACCCCCATTTTCTTGTAGGTACAGGTGCAGAGTTTTGGATTTGAGAGCAAATTTGGATACCCTTTTCGGCAAACTTCCAGGATCTGCTAATAGAATTTGAATCAGACTTCAAATAAAGAATGTGGTATTTGACCTTTTATGAGGGTCAAACCCGAGCTGAGCCATCTTGAGGAAAGATTTATGGGTTTTCTCTGTCTCGGCATTTCCAGTCCAGGACAGGTTTTAGATTTTCTTGAAAGTACACACAGACACTAGAATTCAACATTTTCCAAATCTGCCCTAATTTGAGGTTAGTACTTGTATTTCAATTATTTCATATTCCAAGCATAAATTCCATTCATAGGGAAATATTGGATTTTCTCTCTCTTCCTACTCTTTTCCATAAATTGATTTGATTGTGCATTAGCCTTTTTGGTTGATCAAATGGGATCTCTTCTTTGGGAATTTGGGTTTGAAAATAGATCTCAATATTTTCCCCTTCCCTTTCTATCTGAATAGTGGTGAATCTATTTTACCTCTAGTCAGTTAATAACAATGGTATTATCATAATAAATTGTAATAGGATCAATAATCTATTCATGCATACCTTATAGTAGTTTTTTGGTCCACACAATGTTAGAACAATTCATAATTGTTTCCAGATACTCAACTTCAATAGTAGATTGTGAAATACAACTCTGTTTCTTGCTTAAGCATGTAACTAGCCTTTCTCCTAAAAAGAAAGCTCTGCCATTAGTGCTTTTCATTTCATCAATATTTTTTTCTGAGTCAGTATTAGTATATACCTTAAGATCAAAATTTCCTCTTCTTGTATATAATAGATTGAAATCTTCAATCTCTTTCAAATATTTGAATATCCTCTTAGCTTCAGACAAATGTGTTTCCTTTGGGTTTACTGAAAACCTTGCAACAACACCAAATGAATATGAAAAGATAGGTCTATTGTGTACAACATATTGTATCTTACAAATCATGGATCAATAAAGTTTTTCATTCACTTCCTTAGTGTCATCTTCTTTAGACAATTTACAACCATGATGCAAGAGCATCTCAGGTCCTTGGCAATCCTGTGTCACCAAAAACATATTTGAGTTTGTCTATGTTGCTCGGTTCCTTCTTTGATTGAGTTGGTTTGGTAGTTGGTTGGTTTCCTTTGGTTATCGAGTGTGCTCAGTTATCTCCTGGGCGGTCAGTTGTTTCACTAGCACTCGGCGATGCTTGTTTGTTGCTCGGTTATCCTTGCTTACTGAGTAGTTTATTTTGAGTTTTTGTTGAGGCTGACTTGGGCATTGATTATAGGTCATAGATTTAATGTTGGTATCCATCATTGGGAAGTGTGTGGTTCCAAATCTGAACATTCCTTCTGTTGATTCTGGATCTAAAGGCCGACTCAGTTCGGTAGCCTCTTGTATAAGTATAGTTGTTTGGTTTGAGTTTAGGGGGGAGTTTTTTTATAGAAGATAGAAGATAGTAGAATCAAGATTGTTGGGAGATCCTTGCATGTTTAGGGGAATTTTGTAATTCATTGTAATATCTAGCCATAACTAGGAAGGCCTTACATCTTGACATGTATGAATCAATTTGAATGAATAATAAAGAAGATCTACATTCTCTCTCTCACTGTTCTTGTTGTTTTTCTTTTGCATGTTTTTGAGTAGGCTGGACCATTGGGGTGTGCCACTATTTAGCCCCTTTGGTCTTTGTGCTTGTGTCAGGTGGTATCAAAGTGAGGTGAGATCTGGATCTAGGTTTGCGAATCTAGGTTTGTAGGTTCCTTCTTGCGAAGCCCTAGTTGAACTGTTGTGGGGTGGTAGATTGTGATCTGACCTACAATTGCAAAGGGTTTTCAAGATGGTTCATGGGAGGTGAGAAGCGGATCTAGGATTGGTAGGCATGTTGAGACAAATTGCTTCTAGATTAGAAGCTATTGAAACAACCTAGAGAAGAGGCAGACATCTTGAAGATGTTAGTGATGATGAAATTGAAGTGGAACAAGGTGAAGTAGAACTTGCACCTGTGATGGTTCAAGGTGAGGAAAGATTCTTGAAGGCTTTGACAAGTTTGAAGTCGACACTACATTTCAATCCTTCTGAGTATAGTGGGAAATTGGATTCTGATGAATTGATAGACTGGATCACTAAGATGGAAAAGTATTTTGAGTATGAAAATGTATCTGAGGAAAAGAAGGTGAAAATTGCAGGCACCACGTTGAAAGGTCATGCATCCTTGTGGTGGGAGCATCTGCAATTGGATCGAGAAAAGAAAGGCAAAGACAACATCAAGGTATGGAATAAGATGGTAAATAAATTGAAAGGAAAGTTATTACCTTGTGATTATCAGATTAACCTAGTTAGGTGAATGTAAAGTCTAAGGTAGAAAGATAGCTCGATAAAAGAGTATACTCAGGAATTCTATAGATGATATATTAGATCTGAACATGATGAGGATGATGTGGAAAGAATTGCTAGATACCTGAATGGTTTGAGAGTTTCCATCTAAGAAGAAATCAATTTTGTTAAGTTGGAGAACATTGAAGAGGCTTATCAATTTGCATTGAAAGCTGAGGAGAAATTGAACAAGAGACATGAGAAAAGATAAAGAGGTCCAGGTGGTAGATTCCCTAGAGGAAGAGGTAGATCATATGGTGAAAATAGTAATTCTGAACCAGAAAAGACAACTCTAGACAAAGGAAAGACTGAGTGGAAAGGTGAAAGTTCATCTAGAGGTAGAGGTAGTAACTACTGAGGTGGTTATAGTAGAGGTAATTTTCGAGGAACTTGTTACAATTATGGAGAAGAAGGACATAGATCTTTTGAATGCACACATGCTATTAAGAAGGCTGGTAGTAGTAGAAATGTTTTGGTACAAGAAGAGTCACCGAATGAACCTGAGAAGGAAAATAACTTGATGGTAAGAAGAGCACTATGGAATGAAAGTAAAAAGGAAGATTTAGTAAGAAAAAGTTTGTTCAAGACTAGATGTAGATTTTTTGACAAAGTTTGGAAGGAAATCATTGATAGTGGTAGCTCAGAGAATCTGGCATTTGAAGAGATGGTCACAAAATTGTAGTTGGAAAGATTGAAACATTTGAAACCCTATCAGATTTCATGGATCAAAGACGAGCATACACTCTTGGTAAGTGAAAAATGTTATGTAAATTTGAAGATTGGAAAGTACTATGATAAGGTGTTGTGTGATATCATGCCTATGGATTGTTGTCATATTATTTTGGGTAGACCTTGGCAATATGATAGACATGCTATATATGATGGGAGATTACATAAGTATACTACTGTGGCTGATGGAAAGAAAAAAATCTTGTTACCTTCGATGGAAGAACCTGTTAGTAATGTTTTCACATCTATGAAAGTTTGTTTGATGGAAGGAAGAAAATTTGTTAAGGATTTGAAGAAGAATGATGTATGTTTTGCTGTGATCCCTAAAAAATAGAGTAAGAAAACATAGGATAGTGTTCCTGAGGAGATTGATAAGTTACTCACCAAGTATAGTGATATCATTTTTGATAATGTACCTGATGGTTTTCCACCGAAGAGAATTATTGATCATTGCATGGATCTAATTCCCAGAGCTAGTTTACCGAACAAGGCACCTCATCGGTTGACACCTACCAAGAATCAGGAGTTGAACTGACATATTCAAGAGTTGCTGGAGAAAGGTTTGATCAGAGAAAGTTTGAGTCCTTATGTAGTAACTTCTGTATTGGCACCAAAGAAGAATGGAGAATGGTGAATGTGTACTAATTCTAGAGTAATCAATAAGATAACAGTGAAGTAGAGGTTTCCTATACCGAGTATGGATGACATAATGGATAGTTTGACTGGAGCAAAGTATTTCAAAAAGATTGATTTGAAAAGTGGGTATCATCAGATCAGAATCAGAGAAGGTGATGAGTGGAAGACTACTTTCAAGACAAAAGAAGGTTTGTATGAGTGGTTGGTTATGCCTTTTGGTTTAACTAATGCATCGAGTACTTTTATGAGGTTGATGAATGAAGTTTTGAATAAATTCTTGGGTAAGTTTATGATTGTATATCTTGATGATATTTTGATATTCAGTAAGACCATAGAAGAAAATTTGTTGCATGTTAGACAAGTTTTGTAGAGATTGAAAGAAGAAAAGTTGCTGATAAATGTGAAAAAGTGTTCATTCATGAAAGAGAAGATTGTGTATTTGGGATTTGTAATTTTAGCGGATGGTTTGAAGATGGATCTTGAAAAGGTCGAAGCTATTCTGAATTGGCCTACACCTATGAATGCTAGTGAGGTAAGATAATTTCATGGTTTGGCAAGTTTTTACCGAAAGTTCATAAGGAATTTTAGTTCAATTTGTAATGCTATGGCTGAGACTATGAGAGGAGATAAAAGAGAATTCAAGTGGACACATGGAGCTGATAAAAGTTTTGAGACTCTGAAGTAGAAGGTTGCTAAATTGCCTATTTTGGCATTGCCTGATTTCAATAAGGTATTTCAAGTGGAATGTGATGCAATTGGAAGTACAATTGGAGCTATGTTGAGTCAAGAAGGTAAACCTATTGCTTTCTTTAGTGAAAAGTTGAATGATGCTAGAAGGAAATATTCTGTGCATGATCAAGAATTCTATGCTATTGTTCAAGCACTGAAGAAATGGAGACATTATTTGATACCGAGTGAATTTGTATTGTATACTGATCATAAGCCTTTACAATACTTGGGTAGTTAGAATAAGTTGAATTAGAGACATATGAAATGGGTTGAGTATTTGCAGAGTTATACATTTGTGATCAAACTTAAAAGTGGAGTCACTAACTGAGTTGTTGATGCATTGAGTAGAAGAAGATCTTTGATGACCGAGATGAAAATTGAAGTTCTTGGTTTTGATGAGATGAGAGATTTGTATGAAACTGATCCTAATTTTTCTAAGCCATGGAGAAAGTGTGGAGCACCTATTCAAGAACAATCAAGTACAAAATGGGAAGAATATTTTATTCAAGAAGGTATGTTGTTTAAAGGTATTCAATTGTGTATACTGAGAGGACAAATGAGAACTAATTTGATAAAGGAGAAACATAGTAGTGGTTTGGCTGGATATTTTGGTATTGATAAAACTTTGAATTTTCTTAAGGAGAAATGCTTTTGGCCACAGTTGTATAAAGATGTTTAGAAATTTGTGAAAAGTTGTGCATTTGTCAAGTTGCAAAAGGAGTAAGTCAGAATACTAGATTGTATACACAAATTGTTGTACCTGAGAAACCTTGGACTGACATCAGTATGGATTTGGTTCTTGGCTTATTGAAGATAGTAATAGGTAATAATTCTATATTTGTTGTGGTAGATAGATTTTAAAAAATGGCACATTTTATACCTTGTAGAAAGACATTAGATGTAGTACATGTAGCAGATATTTTCTTTATGGAAATTGTCAAATTGCATGGATTACCGAGGAGTATTATCTCTGACTAAGATAGTAAATTTGTTGGATACTTTTGGAAGACCCTTTAGAGAAAGTTTGGCACTGAGTTGAAATATAGTTCTACATTTCACCCATAAACTTGTTAGTCCATTTTCCAGTTAATGCAAAAATCTAATGAAAATGGCCTTTCCCCTGAAAATCTAGTTAAGTTGTCTTGCCATGCCTACAATCACAATTTTGTTTTGCGAAGAAAATCTATGATTTTTCCTAGTGTGTGACCTTAGCCATATGATCTTCATTATATCACCTTGCTCCAGTTCAGATTGCATCTCCTAAATCACAAAACCCAAGGAGATATTCAAGTTTTAAGGTCTGCAGGAAATAGTCTCAGAATCTACCTAGTGTCGAAAACCCACAATGTTTTTTTTGAATACCTTGGATGTTTTTGATCTTTCACTGAAAACCCTATGTGTTTTTGACCTTGCATTTATTCTCTTCTGCTAGCACTCCTTGTTCATCAGTCTTAAGTGCGCAAGTGCGATGGTTGGTGGGGCCAGATTCTTCAAGCGATAGAGGGAGGAGATCGACGGTCGACATATGAGCGTAAGGAATATTCCATGCTCATGAGATCATGCACCTACCATTGATCTCATTTGTCTCAAACATATCTTTGGTGATGGTCCCACTGCTAGGTGAGCTGACTTGGTGGTATCTCATTGGTCCACGGGAGTATGAAGTGGAGTGTTGTTAGTGGGATCGGTCTTCTTGGCATTCAAGCAGATTAAAGTTTAGTTTAATCTTGTGGCTGTCATTATACCATTAATGAAACATGCTCAACCTTTAATGCATCGGTATAGTGATAGCTGTTGATTCTCATAAGGGGGGTAGGTGGGTCTGTTGACATGTAAGCATAGTTGGCACTATTTTATTCATCCATGTATTTTCATAGTGGCTTGTTGTCAGTGGGACCTGGTTTTCAGATGTGTCAGTGGGTCCTGATCCTGTCAGTTAATTAACAAATGGTTTATAATCTCATCGAGTGTGTCAGAGGCTTAAGATCTTGCGATGACCGTTGATTTTGTATCTTGTCAGAGGGTTGTCAGGGCTGGGGGAAGATTCTTCATCCGACGGTGGGCGTGAAATTTGATAAAATCTTGGAAGTCTTTGTGAACTTGAGACGGCTGTCGATCTTCCTATGTGGGCTCAGTTGAATTTCTCAGTGTCTTTGGCAGTTGTGATAAAATGTTTAGCAACCTGACAAATTTTCTTCCTATTCGCTGGTTCGCGTAATGTTTTGGCAATGCTCCAATTTATTTGGCAATTCAGCGAATAGTGGTCGTGTGATCGCTAAGTTTTTTAGCGATGGTGGAAAGTATTTTGTGAATTGGTTGAAGTTCTTTAGTCACCAGTTCACCAAATAAATTGGGGCCACTTGCTTAGTTTTGATTGGCCGGTGAGCGCCAAGCTAGATGTTGTCAGTGGGGCCGTAGTTTTTAAAGGAAGTAGAGCATCTGCAAGTTTGTGAAGATCACGTGGTTGTCGTTATACCGTTGAGGTGAGATGCTTGACTTTTAGCATCATGGTGTAATGATGATGGTCGATTTTGTTTAAAGAAATATAAAGCATGTGGAGCCTGCAAATTTTTAAAAAGGAGTATCATTGTTGTAGAGTTAAGGTGGTCCACGGTGCCAGTGCTACTGACATGTTTGATTTTGAATGGTTGTTGACTGCCAATGGGTCCAAGGACTTCTCAGAGGGGTTGTGATCGGCATTGCATGGCTAAGTGATTGTAGTTGCATGATCACAAGGGTGAGTAGGGTGTCTTGTGATCATGCAACCAGGCATAAATGTAAACCAAGATTCCTTTAAGGGCCACCTGATTTGCCGAGAAAGATGGATCATCAACGGCCATGTTTTAAAATGAGCTGGGCACCAAAGACTTGACCGTTGGAATTCAAATTTAAATCTGCAGATGGTTTTCACGACAAGAGGTACCAGAATTTATGGTTTTCTGGCCGTTTCTTGGTCTGGTTGGTGGCATCGATTGTTGCAGTGTGGTCTAGGGGGCTTTGTGATTTCTTGCAAAAGTTGTTTTGTACCTGGTGGAGTTTGTTTTTGAGCTTGAGTAGCTATTTTTAGGTGGCCGATTTGACTAGTTTTCATGGCTATCCCCAGTGTCCTGTACTAAGCTCGTAGATTTTCATGATTGCAGATCTGCTTGAGATTTGTTTTCTCTAGGTTGCTTGGTTTCCAACCCCTGCAATAAGTTTTTGACCATTTCCAATTGGTATGGTGGTTGTAGTCCTAACCCTAGTCACCCTAAGCTTCATGCAATCTCTTTGAGATTCCCAAGGTGGCTAGTGGTATAAGTTGTTAGTTTTTGATAGAGTCAGGGTTTGAATTTTAATCAGTCCAGAGGTTTTGATTATAGTTAGTTCTAGGGGTTTTTAGCAGGGCTATATCACATTGCATGTAAACTAAATATAATTTCTGGAATTCTTTTGTAGGTTATTGAAGTGGTTTGATCTTTGTCCTACTTTGATCATGTACATGACTCATTATACTTAATATAAGTTTTTCATGCTTCCAAGTCTCTCCTTGGTGTCATTCTTGTGAATCTTGGATTTTATAATCCATTACATAGGGTTACCTTTGCATATGTTCTTATCTTTAGTTCTTGATCTAGGATCAAGTGAAATATACTTTAGAGGGGACATAGATTCAGTCTTGGTTGTCTACAGAAGGATCTTATAAGTAGTGGATGGGCTGGAATGCTTATATTTATGGCTATGAGTTTTTGACAATAGTTGGTTCACGTTTCATTGTTTGTATGTGAGGTCTGCCCAATGGATAATGGCACTGATCAAGGATTAGTACATTTAGTTGAGTCCAATGTCTGATTGGCTCTTGTCTACCTTCCCTATCCTCATTAATCAAAGACCATTTTAAGTTTTAAGTATTGTTGTTGGTAGTAATACCCTTCACAAGGCCATTTTATACCCAATAGCAACTGAGATTCAATGAATGTCTGGTTAACATTATGTAGTCTCTTGCTATCATTTGCTTTGTTTAATCTAGACCAAAGTCCTAAAATGCCATAAGTTACTGGATTAGGTGCACCCACCATGGTTTTGTAGAGCCAGAAGTGAAGAGGGCAGTCTTGTCGCTATAGTTGGTCCAGTTGTCTTGCAGAGCTTTCACACTTGGAGCTAACCACTCCTAACATTAGTCTCAAGGCATATTGGCAGCCCTAAGTGGCAAAAACATTTTCAAACACCAACAAAACTGATGGATAGATAGAGGTTGTAAATAGAAGTTTGGGAAATCTTTTGAGATGTTTAGTTGGAGACACACCTAGTAATTGGGATTCTATGTTGGCACAAGAAAAGTTTTCATACAATAATTTAGTGAATAGGAGTACCAGAAAAACACCATTTGAGATTGTGAATGGCATACAACCGAGAGGTATATCTAATTTAAGAGACATTTCTAATGAAAGTAAGAGAAGTGCTAAATGAGTGAAGTTTGCTGAGTACATGAAGACATTGCATGAAGATGTGAAAATCAAGCTGGAAGAAAGTAATTAGAAGTACAAAGACAGAGTTGATAGATCAAGGAGACATAAATTTTTTTATGTTGGTGATGAAGTGATGGTTCATTTGAAGAATGGTCGATTTCCTGTTGGAACATATGGGAAGCTAAAGATGAAGAAGTTCAAACCTTTCAAGATTTTGAAGAAATTTGACAGTGGAAATGCATATGAGATTGAGTTACCTGATGACATGGACATATCACTAATTTTCAACATTGCTGATTTGTATAAGTATCATGAACCTGATGAAGACATGACAGTTTTGATGGAGTATCCTAAGAAATAGAATGAAGGAGTTGAATAGATTTTGGAGAAAAGAGTTAGCAAAAGAACAAGAGGTAAACAGTATATGGAATATTTGGTAAAGTGGAAGAATAGACCGATTAAAGATAGTTCATGGATTTCATAGTCTAAGTTGGATGCAGCTTGGATCATACCTATTGAATGATTCAGAGAATCATTTATGAATAACCCTAGGTGTTTGATGCAGGAGCATCTCGGGTCCTTGGCAATCTTGTGTCACCAAAAACATATTTGAGTTTATCTGTGTTGCTCGGTTCCTTCTTTGACTGAGTTGGTTTGGTAGTTGGTCGGTTTCCTTTGGTTACTGAGTGTGGTTAGTTATCTCTTGGGTGGTCAATTGTTTCATCGGTGCTCAACTATGCTTGTCTATTGCTTGGTCATCCTTGCTTTTCGAGTAGTTTATTTTGGGTTTCTCTTGAGGCTGAATTGGGCATTGATTATGAGTTGTGGATTTAATGCTGGTATCCATCATTGGGAAGCATGTGGTCCCAAATCTAACTGTTCCTTCTATTGATTGTGGATCTAAAGGCTGACTCAATTTGGTAGCCCCTTGTATAAGTATAGTTATTTGGTTTGAGTTTAGGGGGGAGTTTTTTGATAGAAGATAGAAGATAGTAGAATCAAGATTGTTAGGAGATCCTCGCATGTTTGGGGGAATTTTATAATTCATTTTAATATCTAGCCATAACTAGGAAGGCCTTACAACCTAACATGTATGAATCAATTTGAATGAATAATAAAGAAGATCTTTATTCTCTCTCTCACTGTTCTTGTTGTTTTGCTTCTGCGTGTTGTTGAGCAGGATGGATCATTAGGGTGTGCTACTGTTTGGCCCCTTTTCTCTTTGTCCTTGTGTCAAACCAGTAGCCATCAGTGTTCCAACTAGTTTGGAGTCTTCCATATTGAATGTTTTTAGGATCTCCTTGATATACATAGATTGAGTGATGTAGATCCCATCCTTAACTTGTTGAATTTTAAGTCGAATAAAGAATTTGATCTCTCCTATCATAGACATCTCAAATTACTTTCTTATTTCCTCAGTAAATGACTTAGACATGATCTCATGACCACAAAATATAATTTGATCAAAAAATATCTCAGAAATCAAAATTTTATCAAAACTATAATATTTCAAATACAAATTGTTGTTATCACTAGTCCTTTCAAATCTAATCTTAATTAAGTAAGAGTGTAGCCTTTCATACCATGCTCGGGGAGCTTTCTTCAATCCATATAAAAATTTATGTAGTTTGTAGACCATGTTCTTATTGCTTTTGTCAAAAAATTCATCAGGTTGTTCAATATAAACTCATTCTTCAAGAATTCCATTTAGAAATGAAAATTTAATATCCATTTGATAAAATTTGAATCCTTTGTAAGAAGCATATGCAAGCAATATTATTACACCTTCTAATATAGCAACAGGGGCAAAATTTTCACCATAATCAATACCTTCTTCTTGTACATACCCTTTGTAAACTAATCTTTCTTTATTCCTGATCACATCTCCTTTCTCGTTAAGTTTATTTTTTAAAATCTACTTTGTTCTAATCACATTCTTGTCCTTAGGTCTTGGTACCAGTGACCATGTGTTATTATGTTTAATTTGATCAATTTGTTCTTTCATAGCATTCATCCTATCTTGATTCTCTAGTACATATTTAACTAATCTTAGCTCAAATTCAAAAATCAAACATGTGTCATCTATCAACTTACTTCTTGTCATGAATCTTTCATTCTTGTCTCCAATAATTCTTCTTGGTGAGTGGTGTCTTCTCACATACTTTGCTAATACAGGTTCAGTAGAATGTTCATCATTATTTTTATATCTCGGTGGAGGCTCATCTTGTTAATTAGTTCCTTCTTGTTGTTGCTCGGTTGTATCAACTAAAATACCATCTTGTAAATAAATAAATATTTTATAATCCTCATGTTCCTTTTTTCTATCCTCTTCATTCTTTTATGCAAATTCATCAATTCTTACATTTGCACTTTCAATTATTTTGTTAGAGTCCTTGATTAAACATTTATATGATTTTCTCCTTGGTGAGTAATAAATAAATATTCCTTCATCACCTTCAGAGTAAAAATTTCCATTTCTAGAATCTTTCAGTTAATAACACCTACTTCCAAATTTTTTAAAATAAATCACATTTAGTGCATATCCAAACCATAGTTCATAGTGTTGGAAAAATGGTCAGCACTCCCCTCAGGTTTTACAACATGGCTTAACTACCTCCTATGTCTTCTATAAGTCTAGTGGTTGTATCGGGCATTGACAAGTCGATCTTTTGGTGCAACGACAACCACTACTTGTAATAATTGGTATCATAGATGTTGGTGCTTACAAAGAAAAAATTTAAAGGTATTTGAAGCTAATGATCAAGATGTATAAGAAGGAGGTACTGAAGTTGAAAAAAGAGAACTTCCCTGCGTGGAAAAGTCAGATGAAATTGCATCTAGCTGGCATTGGTGATTTGGTGAAATACTATGTTGAACATGACTATGTTGCACTTGCTACACTTATGACTATCGAGGAGATGAAAGATAAACTATGTTGCACCTACTACACCTTTCTTCAACTGTATTCAGTTGAGAATGTGAATTGCAATACTTATAGATTCTCTCAAGAATGTTTGTATAACCTTTTTGTCAATCAATAAAGTTATAGCACAATCAACAATAGATCTATTTCTTCTCTCAGCTATTCCGTTCTGTTGTGGAGTCCTCAATTTAGACACTTATCTTTTAATTCCATGCTCATTAAAAAAAGATAATAAATTAATCAGAGATAAATTCACCTCCTCTATCATATTTCAAAAACTTCAGCTATTTACCTATTTCCTTCTCAACTATTTCCTTATACCACTTAAACATTTTAAATGCATCATACTTTTCTTTTAGAAACAAAATGCACATCATTCTTGAATAATCATCAACAAACAAAATAAAGTACCGATCGCTATAATAACTTTGAAATTTCATAGGACCACAAATTTTATTGTGAACCAATTCCAAAATACCATTTGTAGAATAAGACTTTCTTAAAAAACTTGACTTGGTCATCTTACCCACTTGATATTCTTTACACATAGCTTTATCAGGTTTACTTAATCTCAGTAGCACTCTAACTCTACTCTTCTTACTCACTTTGATCAAGTTATCAAAATTCACATGACATAGGCTCTTATGCCATAACCATACATCTTCATTTTTTAACAAAAAAAAAACTCTTTGCATTGGTATCAAGATAAAATAAATTACCTCTTGATTGTCTTCCTATTCCAATTAAATCTCCATCGACACCATAGATTTTAACTTTTTTGTTCTAAAATTCTAGTCAATGGCCAGTATTGTTTAGTTGTGAAACACTCAAAAAATTATAGTTTAGTCCTCTAACCCAATATGCATCATTACATTTAATCTTATCATTTAATAAACTAGATCCCTTACCTTTCATAGGACATGGGGTATCATTCCCAAATCTGAAAAATCCTCCATCATACTCTTCTAGGCTCTCAAATTTATCAATATCACCAGTCATATGATGTGAACAACCACTATCAATAATCCAAGGGTCTGGTTTACTTACATGAGACATGAGTTTTTAATTACATCAGACATAAGTGCTTTCTCATCTTCAAACTTTTCTTCATTTGAATCATCTTTTACTGCAACAAAAAAAACTTCATATCCTTCTTTGGTATCATCAGTTACACCTTCCTTAGCTAGGTAGAATGACTTCTTTCCTTTTTCCTTAAAATCTATAAATATTCAGTATCAATTGTCTCTTTTATCATTCTTATCATTGTTAGGAATGAATGCAAAGTGTTTTGGCAGTCATTCTGTAGCAGTTGTTGTTGCATTCATGACTTGGATTGTCATTGATGTCAACACAGTGATATTCTGGATATTAGCAGGAAAGTAGGTATAGTTTTGTTTTGTGCACATGTTGTATTGTAGATTGGCTTTTGTGTAGTTGATGATATGTTCTTTGGTGTGTTATTAACCTATGGTTAACAGCACAAAAAGAAATTCATTCATTTGTAAGAGTTATGAGCATTTTGGTGAAAGTAGTGTTTAGACAGTGTTTCTGTGTAGCGATGTTCAGAAATCAGAGGATATATCTTAGCTGGGATGGAATTTGATTTTGTGCAATTAAAGGGATGTTGGAAACTCATTAATGATGATGTGGTTCATAGAAAAAACTTTGAGGATATGTTTGGAGAAAGTTACAGTAACTGGAAGCAGACAATTTTATGTGAATTCTGTGTGTAGCGTGTAGAATTTATTATTTTGTAATTGAGGACTGACTCATTTGTAATTATTTGAGTTTGGTATATAAGAAGGAATTTTTTCCTTATTTGAACTATGTACTATGAAGAGTGAGATGCGAATATATGCATGAAGTGAAGAAAAGAGCTAATTCAGTGATGAAGGAAGACTTGTGAGTACAAAGATCTGGAATTGTGATCTTGTGTAGCAAAGAGTGCAGTTTTGGCATAGTGTGAAGGAGGTAATATATTTCATATTATTCTATTGAATAATTCTAAGATCTTTTGGACAGTGGGTTAAGAGATCTTGCCTTGAAGCTATTTGGGCAGTGGGTCCTTCTGTCTTCCATAAACTCTTAACCGGGTTAGAATCTTTTAATAGGGATTCAAAATCTCCTAATAAGGATTTATATGTACTGAATGTATTTCATAAGACTCTTAACAGGGTCCATCCTCTAACAAGGAACTTTCATATTAGTGTATCATTCCCACCGGGGTTTACTCTTTTCAAGAGGTTCCCTAGTTAACATATCTTGTGTTATTGTGCAATTGTGTATGATTATCTTTCTATGGTTGATCAATACATTGATTATATTGTTTAAAGCTATTGAATGGATAAATTATCAGATAACTGATTCACCCCCCCCTCTTAGTTATCTTGGGGATCTTTACTTTCTAACAATTGGTATCAGAGCGGTAGGTCCTTGAAAGAAAAGTTTAACAACTTAAGGAGATCCATGGCAAATTTTAGAAAAGAAAGCCCTAAGTTTGATGGAGTAAATTTTGACAGCTAGAAAGAAAAGATGAAGACACATCTATTGTGTTTAGGACCAAGTTATTGGTTGATTACAAAGAATGAGAAGACTATCATTGAGGAAGACAATCTAGAGGCAGGAACTAAAGATGAACTAGATCTATTCATGTGTAACATACTTGCAAGAGAAGCACTTTTGTCAGCACTACCGGAGAATCAATATAGTCAGGTAAGATGTTTGAAAACATCTCATGCAATTTTGAAAGCTTTACATTCTACTTTTGAAGGTGGTGAACATGCAAAGAAGGCTAGATTACATAATTGGATTTGTGCATTTGAAGATATCAGAATGATGGAAGATGAATCTATTAGAAGTTATATTGGTAGGATGTCTGAGATTGTGATAGGAATAAAGTCTTTTGGAGGTGATAAGACAGAGAATGAAGTGATATGGAAAATTCTAAGAACTTTGACACCAGTATTCAAGTAGACAACGCAGATGATTGAACAAGTGATACCTTGTACATCAAACTTTTCAAGAGAGACTCTTCTTGGAAGATTAGAAACAACAGAGAAGAACTTGAGATTATCAAGAGAGCTACCTAGAATGGAAACAACATTCAATGCTCTTAGCATTAGACCTACAAGAAGTACTAGTGTGAATGGAGATAATGCCAGCAGTAGCAGATCTGAGGAAGATAAAAAGATTGAAGAAGGTATTGCATTACTTGTAAAAAGAGAACTAGATGGTAAGAAAATCTTTAAATGTTGGACTTGTCAAGAATATGGTCATTTTGCATCTAAATGTCCTAAAAGAGTTAAGAAGTATAGAAGCAACTTTAAACCTAGGAGATCTAAAGAATGTTATTATGTAAATGATGAAGATTTTGAAGCAAGAATTGAAAAACATTTAAGTGACAGTGATAATGATAACTTTGAGGAAATAGGATTTGTAGCAATTAAAGAAGAAAGTTCTGAATCTGATAAAAGGGAAGAAAAAGCATTAGTTTCACAAGTTGAAAAGAAATTTGAGTGGATTATAGACAGTGGTTGTTCACATCATATGACTGGAGATAAAAGAAAGTTTGTTAAGTTAGATAATTATGATGGAGGAATTGTTAGGGTTGGTAACAATGCACCTTGTTTGATTAAGGGTATAGGATCTATTACTCTTGATGGAAATACTAACACTGATGATGTTTACTTTGTTGATGGACTAAGACATAATCTACTAAGCATTGGACAATTGGCTGATAAGGGTTATCAAGTTTGGTTTTCTGAGAAAACTTGTGTGATAAAAGATAAAGATGGAAATCTGATTAGAAAAGGATCCAGAACCAGAGGTAATGTATTTCTGTTGAATCCTACTGAGATGACATGTTTGATAACTAGGATTGATGACAGTTGGTTATGGCATAAAAGGTTTTGTCATATAAACTTTGATAATATTGTCAAGGTGAGCACTACACTTGCGGTAAGAGATTTACCTAGAATTATGAAACCTACTAACATGATTTGCAAAGAATGTATGATGGCAAAGTAGAAAATGAGTTCATTTACCAATAAGAAGTTCACATTGACAGAGAAGTTGGAGATTGTTCATACAGACTTGAGTGGTCCTACTAGGACTAGAGGATTCTATGGTGAAAGGTATTTTATGATTCTTGTTGATGATTTTACAAGAATGATGTGGATTTCATTTTTGAAAGAAAAATCTGAAGCATTTGATAAATTTAAGATCATGAAAAGCAAAATTGAGAATGAATCTAGAATGAAGATTAAGTGTCTAAGATCTGATAGAGGTGGTGAATTTACATCTAGAGAGTTTAACACTTTTTGTGAAATGAATGGTATTAAGAGACAACTTTCAACCCCTAGAACACCAGAACAAAATGGTATTGCAGAAAGAAGGAACAGGTCAATAACTAAAGCAACAAGAGCTATGTTGTTTGAAAATGATTTGGCTAAAACTTTTTGGAGAAAAGCAGTGAACATAGCAGTATACACTATGAACAGAGTACAAATCAGAGTAGATACAAACAAGACACCTTATGAATTATGGTTTGGACATACACCCTCAGTTAAGTATTTTAGAATTTTTGGAAGTAAATGTTATATAAAGAGAGATGATGATATAGGAAAGTTTGATCCTAGAAGTGATGAAGGAATATTTCTTGGATATTCTTTAAAAAGAAAATCATATAGATGTTATAAGAAAAGAACTAAGACTATTGTTAAAAGTGCAAATGTAAAAGTTGATGAGAAGTTTAAAATTTAGGAAAGAATGCTTGATTATGAATCTGATGGAGAAGCACAACCTCAGCCTAACATTGAAAATGTAGAATTATTTTTTGAAACTAACAGTGATTTGCTGAATGAAAGTCATACTGAAGAAGATAGAGAAGTAAACAAAGAAGAAAGCAGAGAAGAATCTACAGTCGGAACAAGATCAGTAACTATGACACCTAACAGGTATACTTCAAGACATCACCCTATTGAGCAAGTTATTGAAAGTTTAGATAGAGTAGTTTTGACTCAAAATAAGGTACATTTATGTTTGATTTCTCAAATTGAACCTAAGACTACTAATAAAGCTTGTGAAGATGAACATTGGATCAATGCTATGAAAGAAGAACTAGAGCAAACTGAAAAAAACAAGACATGGGAATTGGTCGCTAGACTTGAAGACAAGAATGTGATTGGAACAAAGTGGGTATTCAGAAACAAGATGAATGAACAAGGAGAAGTGATAAGAAACAAAGAAAGATTGGTATGTAAAGGATATTCACAATAAGAAGGAATTGACTATGAAGAAACTTTTTCACCTGTGGCCAGACTTGAAGTAGTGAGAATGTTTCTAGCATATGCAACTTACAAGAAATTTAGAGTGTATCAGATGGATGTGAAGTCAACATTTTTGAATGGTGAATTGGAAGAAGAAGTCTACATTGAGCAACCTGAAGGTTTTCCTTTGACACAAGAAGGAGATATGGTATGTAAGTTAAAGAAAGCTTTACATGGATTAAAACAAGCACCTAGAACCTGGCATGTAAGATTGGATAAGTATTTATTGAAATTGGGATTTATAAAAGCAACAAAAGATAGTAACTTATACACAAAAGAAATTGAGAATGGTTTGTTGGTTATAGTTATATTTGTTGATGATATTATCTTTGGAGGAGAAGATGAAGCTAGTGACAAATTTATAGATGAAATGAAGACTGAATTTGAGATGAGCATGATTGGAGAAATGAAATATTTTTTGGGATTACAGATAACACAAAGCAAGGAAGGTATATTTGTAAGTCAGACTAAGTATTTAAATGAATTATTGAAAATATTTGGAATGGAAGATTCTAAACTTGTTGGAACACCTATGGTAACCAAACATAAGTTATCTAGCAAAGATGAGACACCAGCAGTTGAGAAGAAAAAGTATAGATCTATGATTGGAGGATTGTAGTACTTGACACATACAAGACCTGATATAGCACATTTAGTGGGGATTGTAACAAGATTTCAAGCAGAACCTAGAGAATCACATTATGCAGTAGTAAAGAGGATACTGAGATATTTGAAAGGAACAATGGATTATGGATTATGGTATGAGAATTTTGATGATTTTACTTTATGTGCCTATACTGATGTAGATTAGGGAGGCAGTGTTGATGACAAGAAAAGCACCAGTGGTGGATCCTTTTTTCTTGGAGGTAAATTGGTCTCTTGGCTAAGTAAGAAGCAAAATTGTACTTCACAAAGAACAACAAAAGTACAATATGTTGCAGCAGCAAATAATTGTAACTAGATTATTTGGATGAAGTAGATGTTGAAAGATATTGGAATAAAGTTTGATGAGCCTGTTGTTATACATTGTGATAACACCAATACAGTGAGTATTTCAAAAAATCCTATTTTACATTCTAAGACTAAACATATTGAGATCAAGTATCATGTTGTAAGAGAGAAAGTTGCAGAAAAAAAAGTAAGATTGGAGTACATAAGTACAAAGGAGTAGATAGCAGATATATTTACAAAGCCTTTACCTAAGGATACATTTGTGTATCTGAGAGGTATGCTTGGGGTTATGCCCCAACCTATTTTTGAGAATTGATGCAGATGATTGCATCCATCCAGTGGTATATGAGCCCTATCTTTCTTCTGGATTGGTTGTTGGAACTTCCTCTATGGGGGAGTTTATGAGCCGAGTCATGAGGACTCTTGTTATTGTATTCTTTTGAAAAGTGTCTTTTGACATTAAGTTGTTGTTGACTTAGTGATAGAATTTTTGTCATTCATGTCAATGGGGGAGAGATATACATGAAAAACATTGTGGATTGTATGAGAGAGTTGAATAGGAAAATGAAGCAAGATTTAATTTGATATTTTGCAGTGATGTTGCAGTATTAGATTTTTGGAACATTGGATGTTTTTCATCTATTTTTCCATCAATGCCAATGGGGGAGATTGTTAAGAATGAATGCAAAGTGTTTTGGTAGTCATTCTGTAGCAGTTGTTGTTGCATTCATGACTTGGATTGTCACTGATGTCAACATAGTGATATTCTGGATATTAGCAAGAAAGTAGGTACAGTTTTATTTTGTGCACATGTTGTATTGCAGATTGGCTTTTGTGTAGTTGATGGTGTGTTCTTTGGTGTGTTATTAACCTATGGTTAACAGCGCAAAAAGAAATTCATTCATTTGTAAGAGTTATGAGCATTTTGGTGAAAGCAGTGTTTAGATAGTGTTTCTGTGTAGCGATGTTCAGAAATTGAAGGATATCTCTTAGCTGGGATGGAATCTAATTTTGTGCAGTTAAAAGGATGTTGGAGACTCATTAATGATGATGTGGTTCATAGCACAAACTTTGAGGATATGTTTGGAGAAAGTTACAGTAACTGGAAGTTGATAGTTTTATGTGAATTCTATGTGTAGCGTGTAGAATTTATTATTTTGTAATTGAGGACCGAATCATTTGTAATTATTTGAGTTTGAAGAAGGAATTTTTTCCTTATTGTAACTTGTAATACCCCAAAAATGGGCTATAAGTTCATTAACCTCCTACATCGACAAATCAAACAAAATCGACATCAAAGTCCTAACCTAAGGCACATCTAAACATCATCGAATCATAATTGATTATCTTAAATTCTGCATCGGGGAATATTCCTAGTAATATTCCTAATCATCTTAATTATCTTTAATTTAATGATTATTTGGCAATAAATCACATTTATCCTAAGTTTGATTAATTGAATATTTTCATATTTAATTAATGAGATTTAATATTTGCCACTTAATTGTTTAATTAAATTTAATTCTATCTATTATTAATTGTATTATTTAATTTTGACAATAGATTAAAATTCCTATCTTTAATTAATTAAATTCTTATTTAATTAATTAAAGCATGTTGTCATTATTTAATAATATAATTTTTAATAAAAATTTGGTAAAATATTTAATTAACCCATAAATTAATTATTTTATTTCAAAAATCAGTTGAGTTGAGGATAAATCACTTTATTTATTTATTTAATTCTTAATTATTATGCATATTCAAAAGAAATAGTTAAACTCCAAATTAGAAAATCAATGCAAGTTATTAACTTTTTGGAACTCAACATCCTTTTGGAGTTCAAAAAGCTGATCTAAACTCTAATTTGAGTTAAAAAAGCTATTTTTGCATGATTTTGAGAATTAACTATCTTTCATGATCAGATAACTCAAAAATCAAGATGAGTTAATTTGAGTGATTTATGGCTTTTATCCATGCACCTCCAAAGCCCTGGATTTCTATAAATTAAAGGCTTTAGCTCTTCACAAATCATCTCATATTTTGCACAATCACGTTGGAGAATTGGAATTGAAGAATCAAAGCTCTTGCGAATCGACATCTTTGTGAGATCAATCTTATTTTTGCATTCATATTTCATATCATTGTTAGATTAGCATAGCATATCAGTTTTCATATAGATTAATTTCATATCAGTTTTTCATTCATTCTTATTGCATAGAAAAATTCAAAAAAAATAGCTTAATTGCATTTATTTCATATCCATCTTTTGCATTCAAATCCTTCATTTAGGTGTCGTCTAGGTCACTGATCTCGATAATAATCTGAGAACATTAATCTCGCACCTATTAGAAGGCAGTAAATCGCTTGGTTAGATAGCTTTCAATTTTGCACGATTTCGATTTTAGCTAACCTCTAATGTTTTACTGAGTGTTGTGTCTACAGATCAGGTACAATTTTCACACACACATAACTATGTACTATGAAGAGTGATATGCGAATATATGCATTAAGTGAAGAAAAGAGCTAATTTAGTGATGAAGGAAGACTTGTGAGTACAAAGATTTGGAATTGTGATCTTGTGTAGCAGAGAGTGCAGTTTTGGCACAGTGTGAAGGAGGTAATATATTTCATATTACTCTGTTGAATAATTCTAAGATCTTTTGGACAGTGGGTTTAGAGATCTTGCCTTGAAGCTATTTGGGCAGTGGGTCCTTCTGTCTTCCATAAACTCTTAACCAGGTTTATCATAGCTCAAATAGTCAATTTACAAAAACTGGTCTGTTTTGATAAAATGGGTCTCTAGGGCACAAATGAAGAGATTTTTCTAAAATTTTTGCATTTTTGGAAAGCTCTCTATTTTTTTAGCAGGGGCCTCTATTCTGAATTTCTATTTTTGTGGCCAAAATCATATCAAAAAAATTAGATCTTGTTGACTAGGTCAAATGCAATGCAAAAAACTTAAAATTTTGTGATGGGTATGCACTTATTTTTCATATGATTCAATGCATGATATGAGTTGTCATTTGGATTAATTTTTAGTTATTATTGCTCCTAACAATTGATTTTTAGATCTAACCCTAGGGTTTTCATAAGTTGAATATACCTTGCATATCTTGTTTGCTTGTTGGCTTGTTGGAGAGTTCGTAGCTTGCTTGCATAGTAAAGCTCAACAAAAATTGTTAAAAATTAGGTAAAATCTACTAAGCGCGTTGCAAGGATCCAAGGTATTCTCCTTCATCTATTAACATTTCAATTTGGACTTAAAATAAATCTCTTATGTGTTTGGCTTGTGTGCATCCTTTCATGCTTTTATCTATTTCTACACACTTGCATAATTGATACTAGGTTGTGACCTTTTAAGGATTCATTAAGTAGTCTTAGAATACTTGTGATTGATCTTGATTGCTATCTTGGGTTATTGGACTCGCTAATCCACTGGCCCCTCATTTCTGACCCGTGGTTGCAATCTCAGCACCATAAAGGGGAGGGATCAATAGGACATAAGCGTTAAGTGTTCCACTTGGCAACCCTTTTTTGCTTTTAGGAACTCACTTGTTTTCTAAGTTGGGGACTTGTTTTTAGCTTGTGTGAGGTGTTAAGTGTTCCACCTTGTGGACTCATCTCATAGTCACTTTAAATGTTAAGTGTTCCTCTTTCTACTTTTTGGATGCTTTTGGTAGATTTGCTTTCGGAACATACATCTGTGCTCACATAGTAATTAGGCCCTATGAACACTATTCATGATTCTTGAGAGATTGGATTCCTAGAGAAATCCTTCCTTGACGATGGAATCCTTGTAGGTAGGGAGGATACTTAGTGCATTTCACATTCATCTTGGTTAGTACATCTTCTCTTATTGATCGACACATTCTCTCTCCGGAGAGGTTGATAGATCACGTGGGGTTGATATCACAAGCTTTGGTGAATCAAAATTGGTTAGTGCATCTTCTCTTATTGATTGATACATTCTCTCCCCGGAGAGGTTGATAGATCATGTGGAGTTGATATCAAAGACCTTGGTGGAACAAAACTTTGTCTTAGCGTGTCAGATTAATCTGCTTGCTTTGTTTGGGTTAAAAGTGAAGAGGTATCAAAACCTTGAATCTAGAGCCAAGTCCCCTTGTGGTATAAATCTGTGAGTCATCTTTAGAGAGGGTTAACTGTAGCGGACAATCCCTTCATAGGGAAAACTGCGTTGACGGAACCTCAAGCGGTCATAGCCATTTTCACCATGGTAGTGACAGCCGCTATATAAATGTCCTTGTGGAAGAAATCTCCATGGGTATGGTTCATTGTTGGGTTGTCAGATCTCCCTAGTAGCTCTTGAATATTAAGTTCTCGGACTGTGTCAAAACCCTGGTGTGTCGGGATTGGAGTTCACCCCTTTGAATCATAAAAGTTGCAGAGTCAAACCATTACTAAAAACCCTAGAGAGGCCAATTTTTCATTCTCAGGTATATGTGTGTTATTGCAAAACTTTTTAGAACATACACAATTAGTACTCTCAGGGATTAGCACAATTTGGTCACTTGATTGTTCATGCACAAGGTTGATTTTTCCCTTGTTCATTATTTTCAGACGTGCTTGGAATCACTTGCTTGCTATTTTGCATGCTTATTTATCTACTTGGCTATTAAAAATGATCAAATCTGGTATAACCTTCAAAATCTAGACAATACAATTTGCAAACAATCCAAAACTGAAGACCTTACATTTTGCAAAAATTGACGTAAAATCTTTTCTGGAGTCAAAAGTCATTTCAGGAAGTCAAAAGTTGTATGAGTTTTGTCAAGTGTCATTTCAGTATTACCCAACTATCGTATGAGTTTAGCAACTATCGTTTCATAGACTACCCAGTGTCGTACGAGTCTGCAGAGTGTCGTTTGGAAAAAATTGAGAGAGTTGTCAAAAATTGTCAAATTGCAAGATATCCAATGTTTCCAGCCTAGTTCTAGAATCTGTCAAAAATATCATTGTGTCAAGAACAGAGTAGTAGCTATTGAGCATTCTACCATTTTTCCGAGTTTGATCTTTTGAATTTGATCTAGTCTTCTGTTTGATCAATTTGAGTCCTTTTTATCTTGTGTCAAAACCTTGTCATAACTATCAATCTTTAATCAATCTTCAAAAATAGACTAAGTGTTGAGAACTCGTGTCCGCTATCTTTTGGGCGATCTATCCCATACATCCAGGGCACAGTTTCCTTCACCCACATCTCATCAAATCTTCAAAACTATCATAATCTTGACAAGGTTGTGTCATCCGATTTTCTCGAATCAAATTGTTCTTCAGTTGTCTTCATCCTTTTCTTCTGTTTCATTCAAAGTTAATGGTGGAGACCAGAGCTTCTTCACACAAGAAATCAGAAGAAACATCTTAGAACTTACTTTTGACCAATACTCCAAGTCCAACTCTTGAATGACTCATCAAGTCAGGTATCTACGAAGACGACGGTCTCGGTAACTTTCGATTGAAAATTGGTTACATACCTCCTTTATCAACTCATAGAGGTAATCAACAAACTCCTCCTCAATCTATTCCAGGGAGCCCAAAAAATCCTACCATGTCTCAAGCAGGGACAAACCACGGTTCTCTAGGAGGAGGATCCCAAGGACACCATTCTCAACATAATGCCGACCAAGACCCTACACCCTCTGAAATCCATCGATGTTAGAATGATGATGAATTCTAGAGAATGATGAGGCATTTCTTGAAAGTGGATAGAGAGGCATACTTTTTACAATTAGCCCAGGAAGGGGCTAAGCTTCCTCCCAACTTTAACATTGATGATATAATCACACATGAGGAAGAAACTCTGATGACGGCCATAATGAACCAGCTGCACGCTATGCAGGTCAAAATGAATAAAATTGAGAAAGAGAAGGAACCCAAGGAATTCTCCATGGAGGCCCTTTGTCCTTTCCCGTTCGACAAAAATTTGTATATGCCACCATTCCCAAAAAGAGTGGAGATACCAAAGTATGACAAATATGATGGACACTCTAATCCTCAAGATCATGTTAGAGAGTTCTGTATGCAATCCATGGAATTCATGCATGAACTGACTTATCTGATGCATATTTTTCCTAGATCCTTGGGAGGAGCATCCATTCAGTGGTTTTCAAGATTACCTTCTACGATCAAAACTTTTGAGGAATTGATTAAATTGTTTTATCTACAATATTCCTACAATATTCAACATCTGATTACCATGATCGATATCTGTAACCTCAAGCAATATCCAGGGGAATCATTCCTAACTTTTCTCAAGAGGTGGCGAAAGAAGTTTTCTCTATATGCTAGACCAATTCCCGAAATGGAGAAACTTGAAATCTTTATCAATAACCTTGTTCCAGAGCTCAACTATCCATTACAAATGCAAGGTCATGTATCTTTTGATAAAATGGTGGATAATGCAATCAAGATTGAGAAAGTACTTGTCAAGAAAGGAGAAATCACACTTCAAAAGGACAAGTCTGAATCTGGATCTAGCTTAAAAGATAAAAACAAGAGCTGGAATAGAAACAAAGGTATCGTCTCTGATGGTGTTGTTGACACTATTCATGCCCCATCAAAGGCACCGGCCTACAATCTCACCCTTGCCACCAAAGCCATTGAAGCTTCAAAGCAAAAATCTGATGAACCATCTCCAAAGAAGCCATTCAAATGATGGGATAATAAATGAAAGTTTACTCCCCTGGGAGAATCTTTGGAATTTTCCTTGCGAACCCTGATAGCTGATAATATGATCTCTTTACCACCAATCTGAAAACCTGATCCAGATCCAAAACCATATTGTTGGAAAGATAATGAATTCTATGCTTTCCATCGGACTAAAGGCCACAAAACTAATGGATGCTTTCACTTAAGGCATACCATTCAAGACTTGATAGATCAAGGGGATATCATGATCGATAATCCTACCAGCAATAATGATCACACAGCATTTACAGAATCATTTCCACAACATGGCAAGGGAGTTTCCACTTCCCAGCCTAACATGGGGGCAAAAGTCAACTATGCCTACCCTGGAAACGATGCTTTCATCAATATGGTTGAACCATGTATCTTTGAGAGCTGCAATGTCATCACAATTGTACAAAGAGATAGAAATCATTCCTCAGCTAATGCAGTTACTAGATCACAAGCTCAGACTCATCTGAAAGGACAAACACCAAGTTCATCTAATGTCCCTAAGATACCTTTCAATCTCACATCTACTTCTAAACAGAAGGTTGCCTCGAAATCTTCCAATCCAAAGGATACCAGACCTACATCTTACAGCATCGTACAACAACTCCAGCATACCAATGCCAAAATCTCTATGTTTGAGTTACTTCAAATATCTCTAGCTCACAGAGATATCCTAGACAAAGCTTTGCTCGGCTCTAATGTTCCTGATGATCTAGATCTAGACAGGTTCCAGACTATGGTTGGTCATCTAACATCTCTGCAATATATCTCCTTTTCTGAAGAGGATGACAACTCCCTAAGTCACCCACATAATCAGCCCTTGCACATAGAAGTCTTGATCCAGAACCGTCGAGTCAAATGTGTGTTGATAGATGGGGGTGCAGGCCTCAACATTTGTTCTTACAACTTAATCACATAGTTGGGATTCTCAGAGATGGCTATTGATCCTCGAAAGAAGATCACCATAAAAGCCTATGATGAACAACAAAGAGCTTCTAAAGGCACCATTGTCTTGCCCATCTGAGTGGGTCCGGTCATCAAAGATACCACATGTCAGGTGCTTGATCTACCATTGGCTTACAATATCCTCCTAGGGAGACCTTGGATACATGAAATGCAAGCTATTCCTTCTACGTACCATCAATGCTTGAAATTTCCCTATGAAGGAGTGGAAGTTACTATCCTAGCAGATCTGAGTACAACTTGCAATACATTGAAGGAAAGTGCCGATAAGCTTGTTCCCAATAATAGAGAATCTTCCATCAAGCAGCTAAATGTTGCTTCCACATCTAAGATAGATGACATTGCTAAAGAGATCAATATCAAAGAAAATGGGATGGGAGAATACACTATAGAGCTAGTCTTGTCTCTGACATCTCTCCCAATCTCACCTAAGTCGTATGGACAATCCTTGAAGCAATCTAAATCAGAACCTAAGGAACCTATGGAAGCATACAAAAGAAATTTTGTGGCAGAGCAAGTATCCAAACAAGAATTTGAAGAGGATGAAGTTGTGATGGCATGGCTATACAAAGATGATTTTGAATCCAAAATTGTTCAACCTAGTGAATCTATAGCACCTACAATCCTTTCTAATTCATATGGTCCAGGAAACAAATTGATAGCCAAGATGGGATATTCCGGTCAAGGACCTCTAGGAATCAGGGGAAAGGGTCTTGTGACACCCATTTCACATATTGGTAGAGACAAAAAAGATACTGGTGGCATAGGGTTTAAGAAGAAACCCTATCATCTCAAAGGTGGTTGTTCTCATGTCATAGAACAAATTGCACTAGGAGAACCCCTTCTTAAGAAAGAAGAAACAGAACCCTCTGATGATGATTCAGATAGCTCTGAGCTTATCCCCTATGAAAAATTGCCTAAAGAGATCAAAGATCTTCTTGATGATACAGATGATCCTATCAAAAGAATTAATGTAGTAGAAACACAAGAACCTACTGTAGCACAAGAGATGGTTGCACCACAAGAACCAGCTAATCTTGAAGGCAATCACACTGATCAAGAAGAAGGGGGTAGTTATTCTGACACTGATTCCCATGAATATGAATTCAAGTCAAAGACTGAGGGAAATCCTTCTTGGGGTATTCATCCTGATTTCACACATTTTTTAAGCTTTCCTAGAGATCCTGAATCAGAAGCTAAGTCAAATGACTATGAATGGGGTGCCATTTCAGAAGAAGATGAGCTTATAATAGAGAAATATATTGATGTTATTCACCAATATGTATCTCAGCCCAACGTAGGTCTAGAGAGAAACATTGAACTTAACGTGTCTGATCCACCTATGGCTGAAGAGGACTCCCATGATGATGTTGAGCCTATTCATGAATTGAACATTTTGAGCTGTAATATCACCTTTGAACTTGAGCATCAGGTTAGGACCAATGATGACATATCCACATCCGTGAACACCATATCCCAAGCCTTTCCTGCTTTGACTATCCAACGCCCTGATCTTATCGACCAAACTTCCACAAACCCAAACCATGGTATGTATACCTTCCCAAATGACTATGCCCTTGCCTGCTACCTCAATGCAGTTGAGCCTATGAGTACTTCCATCAGTGAACCAAGCATCAGCATGACCAAGTCGAACATCAAATATCTTAGTCAGAAAAACAAGAGTAAAAAGAAAAAGAAAAAGAGTTCTGAGGGTGAAAACCACTTTGTGGCAGTCTCAGAACTGACAAAAGTAAAAAGAAAAGACGTATTTGAAGGTGAAAACCTCTCTGAGGCACCTAAAGATGAGATATTTGATGTCCTTCCAAGTCATTTACAGGATAGATCTCCAGTTCTAATTGAGCCAACTCAATCCATCAATTTGGGTACAACAGAGGAACCACAATTGGTACATGTAGCACAATCTCTATCAGAAAAAGAGAAATAGAAATTCACTACATTCTTATCAGAAAAAAAGATCAACTTTGCATGGAAATATTCAGATATGCCAGGATTGGATCCCAATCTCATTATGCACCATCTATCCATTGCTCCCGGAGTAAAACCAATCAAACAAAAATTGAGAAAGATGCATCCTCATGTTGCACTCTTAGTCAAAGCATAACTAGAAAAACTCCTCAAAGCTAGATTCATCCATGTCATAGACTATGCTGAGTGGATCTCTAACATTGTACCTATTTCAAAATCAGATGGTTCAATCAGAGTGTGCACGAACTTTAGAGATGTGAACAGAGCATGCCCTAAGGATGATTTTCCACTGCCTAACATTGATATGATAGTGGATATGACTGCGGGCTATGAAATGTATTCCTTAATGGATGGCTTTTTTGGATACAACCAAATCAAAATTGCTCCAGAAGATCAAGAGAAAATAGCTTTCACATGTGCGTGGGGAACTTTCTCTTGGAATGTTATGCCATTCAGACTCAAAAATGCTGGAGCTACATATCAAAGAGCAATGACATCTATTTTTCATGATATGATGCATAGAACAATGGAGGATTACATGGATGATACCTTGGCAAAATCCATGATTAGAACTGAACATCTAACAGACTTGAGCATGATCCTCGACAGAATGGAAAAATTTAGTCTTCGACTAAATCCTAAAAAGTGTGCTTTTGGAGTCACTTCTGGAAAGCTCCTAGGATACATCGTCTCCAAGAAAGGCATTGAAGTTGATCCAGCTAAGGTCAAGGCTATAATAGAGATGCAACCTCTCACAAATATCAGTCAAATGAGGATGTTGCAAGGCAGAGTTCAATCTATCAGAAGATTCATATCACAGCTAGCGGACATATCACAACCTTTTACAAAAACATTACATAAAGGTGCGACCTTTGCATGGAATGAAGAATGCAAGAAAAAATTTAAACATATCAAGAAGTATCTTTCAAATCCACCTATATTGATGCCTCCTATTCATGGGAAGCCATTAATATTATATGTCTCCGCAATAGATTCATCACTGGGGGCATTGCTAGCATAGCATGATGAGAACAAGAAAGAAAGAGCCATCTACTATATCAGTAGAACTTTAGTGGCCTATGAGAAGAACTACTCAATGATAGAGAAGGCATGTCTAGCTGTGATCTTTGCATCGTAGAAACTGAGACACTACATGTTAGCTCATACTACTCATTTGGTAGCTAAAATTGATCCACTGAAATATCTCCTAAGCAAAGCTGCCCTCACAGGTAGACTAGCTAAATGGGTCATGCTCTTGAGCGAATTTGACATTGCATATGTTGAAAGAAAAGCTATCAAAGGATAGGTTATTGCTGATCAATTAGCTGAAGCACCACTGTTTGATGCTACACCCATGCAAATGGAATTTCCTGATTCTTCTATCATGCACCTCTCTTCTAGGGCATGGCGGTTATTCTTTGATGGCTCCTACACATAGAATGGATTGGGAGCAGGCATATTGTTCATCACTCCTCAAGGATACTCGATATCCAAAGCATTCAGATTAAAGTTTCCTTGCACAAACAATATTGCTAAATATGAGGCACTTCTCAATGGTATGAAAATGGCAATACAGTGGAGAGTTACAGAGATGCACATCCATGGAGATTCACCACTGGTCATCCACCAGGTCAATGATGTATACCAAACCAAAGATGAAAAGCTCATTCCTTACAAGAGAATGGTAGATGATTTAAATAAATACTTCATCTCTATCACATTTGAGCAAATACCCAGAACGGAGAATAAGGCTGCCGATGCAATGGCGACATTATCTACTCTTTTATAGTAGCTTGAACATGAACTACGCTACAAGTTCCTCATGGAAGCCCTATCCTATCCTGCATATGACTCCCCTGAAACCCACGTGATCTGCATTGTTGTAGGTTATGACTCATCTTGCTACAAAAATCTATTCTCCTATCTCCACGACCAAATCATCCCTGAGTCCTTTAACTGTTTTGAGAAATGAAACCTTATCTGATCCGCATCCCGATATGTCATCATTGGTAATGATCTGTACAAATGAGGTCTAGATGGTACATTGCTTAGATGTTTAGAACGGGAAGAGTCTCAACATGCATTAGAGGAAGTCCATGAGGGTATATGTGGGTCACACTCGAACGGTTTAACGTTAGCTCAAAAACTTATTAGGGCTGGGTACTATTGGCCTGAAATGGAAAAAGAAGCTATTAAATTTGCTAAAAACTATCAACAGTGTCAAGTACATGGCAACTTGATTCATGCTCTAGGGAGAGATTTGATTCCCTTTACTACACAATGGCCTTTTCAACAATGGGCATTTGATCTCATAGGTGCTATCCATCCGCACTCTTCTAATGGACATACCCATATAATCACAGCTACATATTATTTTACAAAATGGGTAGAAGCAGTTCCTCTAACACAAGCAATGGGGAAATAGATCTCTATGTTCATCCTGAACTACATCATTTGCAGATATGGGATCCCTCACTCTATAATCACAGATAACAGGGGACAATTAAAAAACAAGGACCTAGATGACTTATGTGCTAAGTTCAAAATTACTCAACATTGGTCTTCTATCTACTATCCTCAAGGGAATGGACAAGCTGAAGCTTCAAACAAAAATCTCTTGAAAATCTTGCACAGAACAGTGAATAAAATAGGAAGAGACTAGCATCTCATGATCAATCTAGCTCTCTGGGCCTATAGAACTAGTATCAGAACACCTATAGGGGCTACACCTTTCACTTTAGTTTATGGGTCTGAAGCGGTACTACCTATTGAGGTTGAAATCCCATCACTTAGAATCAGAATGCATGGACTTGTCACTAATAAAGACTACAGAGTGTCTAGGTTACAAGAACTTGAATTACTAGATGAGCATAGGCAAGCAGCGTATGATCATCTCTGAGTGTATCAGAAAAGAATGTCTAGAGGCTACAACAAGAAAGTCAGACATAGAGAATTTCAAGTTGGTGATCTAGTGTTGAGAGAAAATCCTAAAAATCAATCCCATCGTGAATGCAAGGGGAAGTTAAAACCCAATTGGCTAGGTCCCTTTGTAATCACTGCTACTTTTGGCTCTGGTGCTTATCAACTCTCAATAACTATAGGAGAACAGCTCCGAGAACCAATCAACGTTCTCCATCTGAAGAAATTCTATGCCTAAGGCATTCAGTGCTTGGTAAATGTCCTGAAAAAATCTTAAAAATCATAAAAAGTCCTGAAAAAATGAACATCTTGGTGAAAACCTAGCAATAAGCACCTTGATGATTCACAAAAAAAAATCAAAAAATATCAAAAGTACAAAAAAATCAAAAAAATGAAAAATACAAAAAAAAAAAAATGAAAAAAGAAAAAGTGCCTTGGTGAAAACCTGGAAACAGGCACCTTGGTAGCAAAAATAGAATCTCTACCAAGATGGTGAAATCCTGGCAAACAGGCGCCACTTGTTCCAAAATGCTCCATCTATCAGCCTAATCTTGGTCTTTCCCAGCTTTCAGTCTTGCTTTAGTTTGTACATATCTCCCAGTTTGTTTCTGCATATCCTGGTTTCAATAAGTCGGTCTGTACACCAATCAGCTCAAGCGTCTGTATCCTATCAATGTTCAAATTTGGGGGCAATCAATGTCATATCCTATGGTCTCCCATGTATCTTAGACATTTCCTATCTAGTCAGAGTCCTTTGAAGCTTCCTGTTGAGTCAGTCAGTCAGTCTCATCTCCAGCAAGGATTTTGCATCTACAACAATCAAACATCAAAACTCAACTGAAAACAATTTGTGCTTTTCATGCTTTTATCTCCTTGTAGGCTTACTGATTCGCATTGAGATTTTTGCATATTGTGTCCCTTCGAGCTCTTCGATGATGTCCTTTATAGGATTTAGAGAGTGATGACTGGGGGCATAATCTTTTCTTTGTCTTCTGCTTGTATGTGAAAATCTAACATCTTTGGAACTTCTGGATTGAAATGGTGTCTGACTGTAAGAGCCTCTATCTTGAATTGGATGGCCATGCGTACCTCGACCATTGATACCCAGACAATTCAAGGAAGTTTGATCTAACTATTATCTTTTTGAGTAAGTTCTTTCTCCTACTATGGAACACAATCTTGCCTAAGGATGTGAACGATAAAGGGTCACTACGGGTAATTCACATTGGATTTAGAATGATCTCTTGACTATTTGATGTGTTTGTAATGCAAGGCGTACTCAGGTCATCACAATGTTTATGTTTTGATGCTTGTACAAATTGCTATATAAAAATGGACATGATATTCAGGTCATCCTGGCACTTGTGCCTTGGTGATTATATCTAATCCAACATTCCGAATACAAATCAATATTCATATGTCCATAGTTGTATAACCAGTGGGTGTTGTATTGATTCTTGCGCATACAAATCGATATTCATATGTCTATGGTTTCATGGCTGGTGGGCATTGTATTGATTTATCCGGTTACCTAAAAGTTCAATGATGATAACAAATCGACATATGATCAGTGACTAGGTCCTAGGTCTTAGGTCTCATTGCATTTTGCATGTTTGCATGATCTAACAATGATTAAATGAACTTTAATGCTTAAATGATTCTTCAAATCGCATCTTCAAGTCTAACAAGAACTGCATCTCACATGAAGGTTCCTCCAATGAAATAGCAAGTAGAGTCCTTTTTCGGGATCAAAATTCAAATCTGAGATCATTCATATTATTAATTGCTTGCATAATCAACCTTCAATCATCACAGAAATCTAGTATTCAACTTAACTGATTATCTTACATCACACTATCAAAATTTCAACTTGGTCAACCATGGTCAACTCATGGTCAAACCTAGTCAAACTTGGTCTTTTGGGACCTTCCAACGATGCAGAATGTGTTCTTGAATGTGTTTCACCACACTTCTCAAATCAATTAACATGCTTCTAAACTATAACGCTGACTTTTCTTGTCAGATTTCAATTTTAATCCCGAAGGGGGCATGGTATTGCACATCATTCAAAGTCTGTAAATCAAATTCTATCGATCAAATCTATCAATATCTTTCATTAGTGATCAAGACAACAATCACGTCTAGTCACTGATTCATCAAAAGTCCTCATCGCTCGGGGCAAATCTATCATCACTTGGGGCATATCAGATTCATCGATCCATATCAATCTGGTATTCTCCTAATCTTGTAAACTGTATTAGTTTTTGCAACCATCAGATCATAGTGTTCTTTCCTTGGTTCTTCGGCAACTAAAGGATTCGGATGTGATACCTACTAGTTCTGCTAAGACAATCGAGTCTAGAATGGGTCACTCACTTCTTATCAATCCTAAGGTTCAGAATCAGGTGTTTTGACACTTTTTCGCAATCATAGGTTTATTTTCTGCTACAGTGAACATTATCTCTGGTCATTCAGGACCTCCTATCTCAATATCTCTCAATTGGTTTCTATCTTGAGATCAGTTTATCTTTTGAATCAGTTTCATATCTCTATCAAACACAGACTATCTTTGAACCACTGCGCTTCGCATAGTAATTCAAAGAGGGGCAAAATGTAATACCCCAAAAATGGGCTATAAGTTCATTAACCTCCTACATCGACAAATCGAACAAAATCGACATCAAAGTCCTAACCTAAGGCACATCTAAACATCATCGAATCATAATTGATTATCTTAAATTCTGCATCGGGAAATATTCCTAGTAATATTCCTAATCATCTTAATTATCTTTAATTTAATGATTATTTGGCAATAAATCACATTTATCCTAAGTTTGATTAATTGAATATTTTCATATTTAATTAATTAGATTTAATATTTGCCACTTAATTGTTTAATTAAATTTAATTCTATCTATTATTAATTGTATTATTTAATTTTGACAATAGATCAAAATTCCTATCTTTAATTGATTAAATTCTTATTTAATTAATTAAAGCATGTTGTCATTATTTAATAATATAATTTTTAATAAAAATTTGGTAAAATATTTAATTAACTCATAAATTAATTATTTTATTTCAAAAATTAGTTGAGTTGAGGATAAATCACTTTATTTATTTATTTAATTCTTAATTATTATGCATATTCAAAAGAAACAGTTAAACTCCAAATTAGAAAATCAATGCAAGTTATTAACTTTTTGGAACTCAACATCCTTTTGGAGTTCAAAAAGCTGATCTAAACTCTAATTTGAGTTAAAAAAGCTATTTTTGCATGATTTTGAGAATTAACTATCTTTCATGATCAGATAACTCAAAAATCAAGATGAGTTAATTTGAGTGATTTATGGCTTTTATCCATGCACCTCCAAAGCCCTGGATTTCTATAAATTAAAGGCTTCAGCTCTTCACAAATCATCTCATATTTTGCACAATCACGCTGGAGAATTGGAATTGAAGAATCAAAGCTCTTGCGAATCGACATCTTTGTGAGATCAATCTTATTTTTGCATTCATATTTCATATCATTGTTAGATTAGCATAGCATATCAATTTTCATATAGATTAATTTCATATCAGTTTTTCATTCATTCTTATTGCATAGAAAAATCCAAAAAAAATAGCTTAATTGCATTTATTTCATATCCATCTTTTGCATTCAAATCCTTCATTTAGGTGTCGTCTAGGTCACTGATCTCGATAATAATCTGAGAACATTAATCTCGCACCTATTAGAAGGCAGTAAATCACTTGGTTAGATAGCTTTCAATTTTGCATGATTTTGATTTTAGCTAACCTCTAATGTTTTACTGAGTGTTGTGTCTACAGATCAGGTACAATTTTCACACACACATAACTATGTACTATGAAGAGTGATATGCGAATATATGCATTACGTGAAGAAAAGAGCCAATTCAGTGATGAAGGAAGACTTGTGAGTACAAAGATTTGGAATTGTGATCTTGTGTAGCAGAGAGTGCAGTTTTGGCACAGTGTGAAGGAGGTAATATATTTCATATTATTCTATTGAATAATTCTAAGATCTTTTGGACAGTGGGTTTAGAGATCTTGCCTTGAAGCTATTTGGGCAGTGGGTCCTTCTGTCTTCCATAAACTCTTAACCAGGTTAGAATCTTTTAACAGGGATTCAAAATCTCCTAACAGGGATTTATATGTACTGAATGTATTTCATAAGACTCCTAACTGTGTGTGTGAAAATTGTACCTGATCTGTAGACACAACACTCAGTAAAACATTAGAGGTTAGCTATAATCAAAATCGTGCAAAATTGAAAGCTATCTAACCAAGTGATTTACTGCCTTCTAATAGGTGCGAGATTAATGTTCTCAGATTGTAATCGAGATCAGTGACCTAGACGACACCTAAATGAAGGATTTGAATGCAATTCTAGATATGGAATAAATGCAATTAATCTATATTTTTGATATTTTCTATGCAATAAGAATGATAAAAACTTGATATGAATCTATGCTATTGAAAACTAATATGCTATGAATCTAACAATGATATGTAATATGAATGCAAAAATAAGATTGATCTCACAAAGATGTCGATTCACAAGAGCTTTGATTCTTCAATTCCAATTCTCCAGCGTGATTGTGCAAAATATGAGATGCTTGGATGCAAATTTGAGAGATGACTTTGAGAGATGAATTATGAAGAGCTGAGCCTTGTTTTTATAGAAATCCAAGGCTTTGGAGGTGCATGGGAAAAAGCCATAAATCACTCAAATAACTCGACTTGATTTTTGAGTTATTTTTAAATAAAAGATAATTAACTCACAAAAACATGCAAAAGCTAAGTTTTAACTCAAAATAGAGTTTAGCTTTAATTGATAATTGATAGTTGTCTGCTTTTATGATTGTGCATGTTTTATTTATGAATTAATTTAATAATAAAGTGATTTATTTCTAACTTAACTGCTTTTTGAAATAAAATAATTAATTTATGGGTTAATTAACTATTTTACCAAACTTTTATTAAAAATTATATTATTAAATAATGACAACATGCTTTAATTAATTAAATAAGAATTTAATCAATTAAAGATAAGAATTTTGATTTATTGTCAAAATTAAATAATACAATTAATAATAGATAGAATTAAATTTAATTACACAATTAAGTGGAAAATATTAAATCTAATTAATTAAATATGAAAATATTCAATTAATCAAACTTAGGATAAATGTGATTTATCGCCAAATAATCATTAAATTAAAGATAATTAAGATAATTAGGAATATTACTAGGAATATTCCCCGATGCAAAATTTAAGATAATCAATTATGATTCGATGATGTTTAGATGTGCCTTAGATTAGGACTTTGATGTCAATTTCATTCGAATTGTCGATGTAGGAGATTAATGAACTTATAGCCCATTTTTGGGGTATTACATTTTGCCCCTCTTTGAATTACTGTGCGAAGCGCAGTGGTTCAAAGATAGTCTGTGTTTGATAAAGATATGAAACTGATGTTTGAAATTGATAATTGATATGAGATAGAAGCTGATTGATATTGATTTGATATGAAGATAATAGGTCTTGAATGACCAAAGATAATGTTCACTGTAGCAGCAAATGAACCTATGATTGCGAAAAAGTGTCAAAATGCCTAATTCTGAACCTTAGGATTGATAAGAAGTGAGTGACCCGTTCTAGACTCGATTGTCTTAGCAGAACTAGCAAGTATCACATCCAAACCCTTCAGTTGTCGAAGAACCAAGGAAAGAACACTATGATCTGATGGTTGCAAAAATTGATACAGTTTACAAGATTAGGAGAATACCAAATTGATATGGATCTTGATGAATTTAATATGCCCCAAGTGATGATAGATTTGCCCCGAGTGATGAGGACTTTTGATGAATCAGCGACTAGACGTGATTGTTGTCTTGATCACTGATGAAAGATATTGATAGATTTGATCGATATAATTTGATTTACAGACTTTGAATGATGTGCAATACCATGCCCCCTTTGGGATTAAAATTGAAATCTGACAAGAAAAGTCAGCGTTGATAGTTTAGAAGCATGTTAATTGATTTGAGAAGTGGTTATTTACATCCGAGAATGCATTCTGCATCGTTGGAAGGTCCCAAAAGACCAAGTTTGACTAGGTTTGACCATGAGTTGACCATGGTTGACCAAGTTGAAATTTCGATAGTTTGATGTAAGATAATCAGTTAAGTTGAATACTAGATTTCTGTGATGATTGAAGGTTGATTATGCAAGCAATTAATAATATGAATGATCTCAGATTTGAATTTTGATCCCGAAAAAGGATTCTACTTGCTATTTCATTGGAGGAACCTTCGTGTGAGATTCAGCTCTTGTTAGACTTGAAGATGTGATTTGAAGAATCATTTAAGCATTGAAGTTCATTTAATCATTGTGAGATCATGTAAACATGCAAAATGCAATGAGACATGCAAAATGAAATGCAACCTAAGACCTAGGACCTAGTCACTGATCATATGTCGATTTGTTATCATCATTGAACTTTTAGGTAATCGGATAAATCAATACAATGCCCACTAGCCATGAAACCATAGACATATGAATATCAATTTGTATGCGCAAGAATCAATACAACACCCACTGGTCAACAACCATGGATATATGAATATTGATTTTGTTTTCGAAATGTCGGATTAGATATAAGCACCAAGGCACAAGCGCCAGGATGACCGGAATATCATGTCCATTTTGACATAGAAATTTGTACAAGCATCAAAACATAAACGTTGTGATGACCTGAGTACACCTTGCATTAAAAACACATCAAACAGCTAAGAGATCATTCTAAATCCAATGTGAATTACCCGTAGTGACCCTTTATCGTTCACATCCTTAGGCAAGATTGCATTCCATAGTAGGAGAAAGAACTTACTCAAAAAGATAATAGTTAGATCAAACTTCCTTGAATTTTTTGGGTATCAATGGTCGAGGTACGCATGGCCATCCAATTTGAGATAGAGGCTCTTACAGTCGGACACCATTTCAATCCAGAATTTCCAAAGCTGTTAGATTTTCACATACAAGCAGAAGACAAAGAAAAGATTATGCCCCCAGTCATCACTCTCTAAATCCTATAAAAGACATCATCGAAGAGCTCGAAGGGACACAATATGAAAAAATCTCAATGCGAATCAGTAAGCCTACAAGGAGATAAAAGCATGAAAAACACAGATTGTTTTCAGTTGAGTTTTGATGTTTGATTGTTGTTGATGCAAAATCCTTTCTGGAGACGAGACAGACTGACTGACTCAACTTGAAGCTTTAAAGGACTCTGAGTGGATATGACACGTCTAAGATACATGGGAGACCATAGGATATGACATTGATTGCCCCCAAGTGTGAACATTGATAGGATGCAAACGCTTGAGCTGGTTGGTGTACAGGCCGACTTATTGAAAACTGGAAATGCAGGAACAAACCGGGAGATATGTACAAACTAAAGCAAGACTGAAAGATGGGAAAGACCAAGATTGTGCTGATAGATGGAGCATTTTGGAACAAGTGGTGCCCGTTTGCCGAGTTTTCACCATCTTGGTAGAGATTCTATTTTTGCTACCGAGGTGCCTGTTTCCAGGTTTTCACCAAGGCACTTTTTCTTTCTTTTTTCATTTTTTTGTATTTTTCATTTTTTCAATTTTTTTGTACTTTTGATATTTTTTGATTTTTTTTGTACTTTTCATTTTTTCAATTTTTTTCAATTTTTGATATTTTTTGATTTTTTTGTGAATCATCAAGGTGCCTATTGCTAGGTTTTCACCAAGATGTTCATTTTTTTCAAGACTTTTTCTGATTTTTAAGATTTTTTTCAAGACATTTACCAAGCACTGAATGCCTTAGGCATAGAATTTCTTTAGATGGAGAACGTTGATTGGTTCTTGGAGCTGTTCTCCTTTAGTTGTTAAGAGTTGATAGGCACCAGAGCCAAAAGTAGCAGTGATTACAAAGGGACCCAACCAGTTGGGTTCGAACTTCCCCTTGCGTTCTCGATGTGATTGATTTTTAGGATTTTCTCTCAACACTAGATCGCCAACCTGAAATTCTCTATGTCTGACTTTCTTGTTGTAGCCTCTAGACATTCTTTTCTGATACACTCTGAGATGATCATACGCTGCTTGTCTGCGCTCATCTAGTAGTTCAAGTTCTTGTAACCTCGACACTCTGTAGTCTTCATCAGTGACAAGTCCATGCATTCTGATTCTGAGTGATGGGATTTCAACCTCAATAGGCAGTACCACTTCAGACCCATAAACTAAAGCGAAAGGTGTAGCCCCAATAGGTGTTCTAATACTTGTTTTGTAGGCCCATTCTGATACTTGTTCTGATACTGATTATGATATTTGTGCTAATATTGGTTCTGATAATTGTTCTGATACTAGTTCCGATACTGGTTCTGATACTGATTCTGATAATTGTTCTGATACTGGTTCTAATGCTGGTTCTGATACTGGTTCTGATACTGATTCTGATACTAATTCTAATAATTGTTCTGATACTTGGTATACTTGATAGCATCTTTTTCCATTTGCAAACTCCCAAGCAAGATCATATCGTGCAGTCCCAATGTCTAGCAAGGTGGAGAACAAGAGGGATTAGCAAGCTGGTGGAAGAGATGGAAGATAAGAGAATGAAGGAAAATGAAGGGAAGAAATCCTCAAGGGGAAACTCCTCAAGAATACCCAAGCTAGGGAAAAAATTGTCATGTAAAGTGCATTTGGACAAGCAATAAAAGGCTAGCATAGGATAAGTCATAAAAGTGTACTGCCAAAGAAGGACAGGATGTAGTCCAAAGGAGTAGACATGTCAAGAGGCTTCATAGCACCGTGTTTTACTCTTTCTTTCTTTTTTTATTAGATCAAGACCAAAGGGGAAAAGGATAACAATAGGCAAAAATGAATGGAGGAAGATGGATATGAAGGCTAAACATGGAAGGAATGAAAGCAAGATCATCGTAAAATAGCTCACAAAATAGCCAAATGTTCATGTATAGGTCAACCTTGTCAAGATCAAAGAAAGAAGGTGGGATGGATGAAATATGTAGAAGAACTACGCATGATGCCTGATTGCCAGGTTTTCATCATGGTACTTATCCAAGGTGCCACAAGGGAGTGGTTTTCACCATAGGATGAATTTATTTCTCTTTACTTTTGCTACCAAGGTGCCTGTTTCCAGGTTTTCACCAAGGCACATTTTCAATTTTTTTTTTTTTTTTTCTTTTCTTTTTTTTTTTTGGAAGAAGGCAAGCTTTTTAGATAATGCTCCTTGAAAGGATAAACCATGATATGCCAAAGATTTAAAATGATATGCTCAAAGATGCTGATAGGGAAAGGGAGATGGAAGAGAAAAATGGAGGATAAGGTTTTATGTAAAGCGAGTGAGGTTGGAAGATAGGAGGAATAGGAAAATGAGAAAAAATGATAGAAGGTAAAAGGATAATGCATGGAAGGATTGTAAAAGGGTAGGTGGAAAGGAAGGCAAGATCAACATCAACACATACCTTGAAGGGTGGTGAGAGGATGGAGGAATCATGAATGAAGGAATACGTGAAGGCATATGGTGAATGGATAGCAGAGGTTGAGGTTTGGGCGCATGAAATGGAAGAATATTTTTGGAAGGAGATGTAGTGGAAGCCTTTGGAAGCTTGAATGTCAATTTCACTTTTTGTTCACCACCAGACTCTTTCAAGAGAGACTTTGGAATCCATATAGCCATAGGCTTTTCATTTCTTTTTGGTAATTTGGAAAGAATATCTTTAATGATGGATTTTGGAACCCATACTTGTCTTGTAATTTTTTTCTTAGATATCTCTTTTGACTTTATGCCTGCATGTCGATTAGATGAGACATGGTGATTTTCTTTTGATGGATTCTTGTATTGCTTCTTTTTCTTATATTGAACATTCAAGTTACTTCCAAAAGACTTGGGATTTGTGGAAAAAAAGGAGGATATGACTGGTTTAAATGGGTGGGTGGATGAAAAAGATTCAAGGGTATGCATCTATGTTGATCTTGAGGAAAGATAGGAGATGGAGGTATGTAAGGACCCAAGATGGATGGTGAATTAGGAAAGTTAGGAGGGGAAAGTGAAGGGACATAAGGACCCAAGATGGAAGGAAGGCGTGAAGATCTTTGTAGTGGTGGAAGAGGTCCAAGGATGGAAGTGGAAGATGCAAAAGGATAATCAATAAGTTCATTAGCATCTATATGACAACCAAGGATATCAACATCTTTAGAGTGAGCATTAGAATTTTCAATAGAATCATGGACATCTTGAATATGAGCACCTTCTTTGATAGGATTTTTCAAAGCTTGCAAAGACTTAGGAAGAGTAGAAAGTGGAAGTGAACATGGAGTGGTAGAATAAGAAGATGGAAGACTTTGATCTTGACAAGGATCTTTGGATAGCACAAGTGCATAATTTTTCTTTTGATTTTCAATAGGCTTAACATTGGAAGTAACAACACTATTTTTACCAACCTTAATGGAAGTATCATCTTTGGAAAGCACAAGTGTAGTAAGGTCATTTTGATTGTCAATAAGCTCATTAGTGTAAGTAGTAGCCTGATCTTGCTTAAGAGAAGACTTAAGACATGGTGGAATGCATGAAAAAGGGTGTATAGGATCAAAAGAACCATGAAGCGGATAAGAGACATCGGGAAAAGGAGTGGATGACATGGAGGGTTCTTGATCTTGATCTTTCTTTATGTTCTTTTCTTTATCATTTTTAGAGTCCTCTTGACATGGAGCCACTTCTAAGGACAAGGAAGCATGTTGGGATTGTATGGATGACTTTGGAAGAGATGGTGGAGGACTAGCTGAAGTAGGGATTATAGCATATGAAGGCTTAGGCTCTTTAGATTTATCATTATTGGAAGTCTTTGCAGCCAAGTGAAGGTTAGCTTGAGTTTCTTTAAGAGGTAGCCCTGGAGGATAACTATAGGGAACCACATGAAAAGTATCAGGGCTTGTGTCAGATGAAGGTTCTGTGAAAGATTTGAAAGACTCGGAAGCTTTAGGAAATGTATGGGTATTGGAGGAAGTAGGGGATGGAAGGGAACCATCACAAGACAAAGGTCCAACATTAACATGATCTTGCTTGAGAGTGTAATCTTTATTTTCAGTCTGAGAGTTCTTAGAGGAGAGATCCTTATAGTATTGACGTTTCAAGCTAGCACGATGTATTTTATAGTCCTCAGTAGTAGTAGATGGATCATCATCAAGGTATTGTCCACAAAAGCCGTCAAAATCTCTTTCAAAATCAGAATCATATGGATCACCATCACGATCTATCCAATGTGATGGCCCATTTGTAGTAAGTAGGAACAAATGACGAGGAGGACTCTTAGGAATAGAGGTGTCATAGGTATCATTACATTGTCTGTCATCATAGTCATCATAGTCTCCAAAGCTAAATGTGTCACTCTCCATGGAAGAGGTATCATATTGCTCAAATTTTTTTCGGGGGCATGGTGACATGTACAAGTCTTTATCAAATGGAAAAGAGTATAGAGGTTCCTTTTCTTTCCCAAGTTTGTCAAGCTGGACTTGCATAGCATGTATCTGTTTCGTTATAGCGGCGATCAGAGCTTCTTCCTCTTGTTTACTGATTCTTTGAGACATGTGTACGGATTCTCAATAGCTACTGCTCTGTTCTTGACATAATGATATTTTTGATAGATTCTGGAACTAGGCTGAAAACATTGGATATCTTGCAATTTGACAATTTCTGACAACTTTCTCAAATTTTTCCAAACGATACTCTGCAGACTCATACGACAGTTGGGTATAAATGAAACGACAGTTGCAAAACTCGTACGACAGTTGGGTAATACTGAAATGACACTTGACAAAACTCGTATGACTTTTGACTTCTTGAAATGACTTTTGACTCCAGAAAGAACTTTACGTCAATTTTTGCAAAATTTAAGGTTTTCAGTTTTGGATTGTTTGCAAATTGTACTATCTAGATTTTGAAGGTTATACCAGATTTGATCATTTTTAATAGCCAAGTAGATAAATAAGCACACAGAACAGCAAGCAAGTGATTCCAAGTACGTCTGAAAATAATGAACAAGGGAAAAAGCAACCTTGCGCATGAACAATCAAGTGACCAAATTGTGTTAATCCCTGAGAGTACTAATTGTGTATGTTCTGAAAAGTTTTGCAATAACACACATATACCTGAGAATGAAAAATTGGCCTCTCTAGGGTTTTTAGTAATGGTTTGACTCTGCAACTTTTATGATTCAAATGGGTGAACTCCAATCCCGGCGCACCAGGGTTTTGACACAGTCTGAGAACTTAATCTTCAAGAGCTGCTAGGGAGATCTGACAACCCAACAATGAACCATACCCGTGGAGATTTCTTCCACAAGGACATTTATATAGCGGCTGTCACTACCATGGCGAAAATGGCTATTACCGCTTGAGGTTCTGTCAATGCAGTTTTCCCTGTGAAGGGATTGTCCGCTACGGTTAACCCTCTCTAAAGATGACTCACAATAGTATACCACAAGGGGACTTGGCTCCAGATTCAAGGTTTTGACACCTCTTCACTTTTAACCCAAACAAAACAAGCAGATTAATCCGACACGCTAAGACAAAGTTTTGTTCCACCAAGGTCTGTGATATCAACTCCATGTGATCTATCAACCTCTCCGGGGAGAGAATGTATCAATCAATAAGAGAAGACACACTAACCAATTTTGATTCACCAAAGCTCGTGATATCAACCCTACGTGATCTATCAACCTCTCCGGAGAGAGAATGTGTCGATCAATAAGAGAGGATGCACTAACCAAGTTGAATGTGAAACGCACTAAGTATCCTCCCTACCTACAAGGATTCTATCATCAAGAAAAATTTCGCTGGGAATCCAATCTTTCAAGAATCACGAATAGTGTTCATAGGGCCTAATTACTATGTGAGCACAGATGTATGTTCCGAAAGCAAATCTACCAAAAGCATCCAAAAAGTAGAAAGAGGAACACTTAACGTTTAAAGCGAAGATGAGATGAGTCCACAAGGTGGAACACTTAACACCTCACACAAGCTAAAAATGAGTCCACAACTTAGAAAACAAGGGAGTTCCTACAAGCACAAAAGGGTTGCCAAGTGGAACATTTAACGCTTCTGTCCTGTTGACCCCTCCCCTTTATGGCGCTGAGATTGCAACCACGGGGCGGAAATGAGGGGCCGGCAGATTAGCGAGTCCAATAACCCAAGATAGCAATCAAGATCAATCACAAGTATTCTAAGACTACTTAATGAATCCTTAAGGGTTCACAACCTAGTATCAATTATGCAAGTGTGTAGAAATAGATCAAAAGCATGAAAAGATGCACACAAGCTTGACACATAAGAGATTTATTTTAAGTCTCAAATCAAAATATTATTAGATGAAGGAGAATACCTGGGATCCTTGCAATGCGCTTAGTAGATTTTACTTGATTTTTAGCAATTTTTGTTGAGCTTTTCCATGCAAGCAAGTGACGAACTCTCCAACAAGCAAACAAGCAAACAAGATATGCAAAATATATTCAACTTATGAAAACCATAGGATTAGCTCTAAAAATCAATTATTATCAGTAATAATAACCAGCAATCAACCCAAATGACAACTCATATCATTCATTGAACCATGTAAAAAAAATAAGTGCATACCCATCACAAAACTTTATTTTTTTTTTTGCATTTGACCTAGTCAACAAGATCTAATTTTTTTGATATGATTTTGGCCACAAAAATAGAAATTCAGAATAAAGACCCCTGCTAAAAAATAGAGAGCTTTCCAAAAATGCAAAAATTTTAGAAAAACCTCTTCATTTGTGCCCTAGAGACCCATTTTATCAAAACAGACCAGTTTTTGTAAATTGACTATTTGAGCTATGATATCATGTCTAAATTTAAAACACAAAGAATGGACCCCTTGTATAATTTAAAGGTCTTTCCGAAAATATAAATTTTTTTGAAAAATATGCTGATTTGCGTCAGATATTAATTTTTTCCGGAATTTCAAGAAAAAATTATTAAAAATTCAAAACATCTCAGAAAATTCTAAATTTTTTACTGTAGCTTTCATGACATGTCTTCAACTTGCAAAAAAAATTTCAGATCAAAATTCCAAGCCGTTTGGGAGATAAAATTAAATCTTTGAAACTTTGGGGTTTTAGCTCCCAAAAAAAATCAAAACCAGCATGCAAAGGTGGGTTGCCCCACGGTGGGCGCCAGAAATGTGTGTGTAAAAATTATACCTAATCTGTAAACACAACACTCAGTAAAACATTAGAGGTTAGTGATAATCAAAATCGTGCAAAATTGAAAGCTATCTAACCAAGCGATTTACTGCCTTCTAATAGGTGCGAGATTAATGTTCTCAGATTATTATCGAGATTAATGACCTAGACGACACCTAAATGAAGGATTTGAATGCAATTCTAGATATGAAATAAATGCAATTAATCTATATTTTTGATATTTTCTATGCAATAAGAATGATAAAAACTGATATGATATGAATGCTATTGAAAATTGATATGCTATGCTAATCTAACAATGATATGTAATATGAATGCAAAAATAAGATTGATCTCACAAAGACGTCGATTTGCAAGAGCTTTGATTCTTCAATTCCAATTCTCCAGCGTGATTGTGCAAAAATATGAGATGATTTGTGAAGAGCTGAGCCTTTAATTTATAGAAATCTAGGGCTTTGGAGGTGCATGAGAAAAAGCCATAAATCACTCAAATAACTCAACTTGATTTTTGAGTTATTTTTAAATAAAAGATAATTAACTCACAAAAACATGCAAAAGCTAAGTTTTAACTCAAAATAGAGTTTAGCTTTAATTGATAATTGATAGTTGTCTGCTTTTATGATTGTGCATGTTTTATTTATGAATTAATTTAATAATAAAGTGATTTATTTCCAACTTAACTGCTTTTTGAAATAAAATAATTAATTTATGGGTTAATTAACTATTTTACCAAACTTTTATTAAAAATTATATTATTAAATAATGACAACATGCTTTAATTAATTAAATAAGAATTTAATCAATTAAAGATAGGAATTTTGATTTATTGTCAAAATTAAATAATACAATTAATAATAGATAGAATTAAATTTAATTACACAATTAAGTGGCAAATATTAAATCTAATTAATTAAATATGAAAATATTCAATTAATCAAACTTAGGATAAATGTGATTTATCGCCAAATAATCATTAAATTAAAGATAATTAAGATAATTAGGAATATTACTAGGAATATTCCCCGATGCAAAATTTAAGATAATCAATTATGATTCGATGATGTTTAGATGTGCCTTAGATTAGGACTTTGATGTCAATTTCATTCGAATTGTCGATGTAGGAGATTAATGAACTTATAGCCCATTTTTGGGGTATTACACTAACAGGGTCCATCCTCTAACAAGGAACTTTCATATTAGTGCATCATTTTGTGGGCATCATTCCCACCAGGGTTTACTCTTTTCAAGAGGTTCCCTAGTTAACATATCTTGTGTTATTGTGCAATTGTGTATGATTATCTTTCTATGGTTGATCAGTACATTGATTATATTGTTTAAAGCTGTTGAATGGATAAATTATCAGATAACTAATTCACCCCCCCCTCTCAGTTATCTTGGGGATCTTTACTTTCTAACAATCATTTTTGTCATTATCAGGAAATCTAGATGCAATATGCTCAATCTTATTACAATTGAAACATTTCAATGGTAACTTGCCTTTGTACTTTCCTTTGACTCTAGGTATTTGATTAGTCAGCAGTGCTTCCAATTCTTTTTTTTTCTTTCTCTTTGGTCAAGATACTATCAAATTAATTTCCATATGAATTGCTATGATTTTCTCTTTCTCTCCTTGATGTTCCAATGCTCACATATGACTTGAAGGCAGTCTCAATGGTTGGTATACTATTATCATAATTAATTAACTCAAATGCATTCAACTTACCGATTAGGGCTTCAAGAGTAACAATATTATTTGGTATAGATCTGAATTCTTGAATTGCAGATACTGATCTAATAGCATACTTAGAAGAAAGAGTTCTCAAGATATTACTTAGCACTTCTTCATTAGTTAGTGATCCACCAACACCTCTGATGGCACAAAAAATTTCTATGATTTGGCTGCTATATTGTGTGATGTTCTCTTCATCCTTCATTCTCATCTCATCATACTTTCCTCTCATACTGTCAACCTTAGCTTTTTGTTTATGTTGATCTCCTCCATAGCTAAGTGTAAGCTTATCCCAAATTTCTTTCGAATTAAAATAATCCTTAATATCATTGAATTCAACATCGAAGAGGGAATAAGAAATCTCTATCATAACTGAGTTTTGTTCCTACTTTTCTCTCATATGATCAACTATCAAAGGTCTAGTAGGCAGTGGTGTGTATTCATTATCCAACAAATGCAGTGCAAAATCTGCAATCCCAGATAGATACAATCTCATTATGCTTTTCCATGTGGAAATTTTGTTGTTCAACTTAGGCACTTCTCTCCTATACATCTTTGGATCTTTTACTCAAGTATTTTAAACTTATCTCTTCAGATTAATTATCTCTGATACTAATTGTTGGATTATGGAGAGGGGGGTGGGTGAATCAGTAATCCCTGATCACAAATACCTTACAAAAATTTATCTGATTGACTCGGTAGCATCTTGGTAGAAACAAAGTTCAATATTTACCAAAAATAGTAATTTTTTTATAACATTCAGTAAATCATTCACACAAATCATTCACAATATGTAACATCAATATTTAACGTGAAAACCCAGCTTTGGGAAAAACCACTATGAGAATTGTCACCCACTAAGAAAATACTCTTCTGAAGTACACCCAGTTAAGAACCAATTAGGTTAATAATTACAAAACACACTATTAGGTGTGACCCATTTAAGGGATTTACCTAAGATCTATTAGGATCTTCACCCTTTTAGGAGTGTCCTTGTTAGAGGTATTTAAACACTCTTTAGAATGTCACCTTTCTCAAGGATTTTACAATAAGACTGTTAGGTCTACTTTGTTAAGATATTTCTCTGTTACAAATGCTAGTAAGAAATAGTAATAAAATTGACCTATAGATTTGTAACTATCTTTTCTCAATTAGATCATTGTTCTCTCTTCAATATTCACTTCAATTCTTCATTATCCATTGGCATCAACACTTCATCAAATCCTTCTTTTCCCACTCATAATCTCTATGTTCCTTCTAATCTATAATAGTCAGTAACCCTTTAACTATTTAGTTTTCCATCCATTTTTCCATACAAGATCATCCTTTATATAGACTATTTTTTACTCTTAATCTTATCTATTACGTTTTCCTTTAATCAATCTTAACCATTCAATTCATTATACCTTGAATCTGGATCTTGGTAACACATTTCTTTTTCACCTAAGAACTTGAACTTTTCTAGAAGCTTGTTCCATGTCTTTTTTCCACTTAGATCTTTCCATAGATCTTCATCTTGAATTTTCATAACCATAGATCTCTTGTAACTAAATTTCCTCATCATCATGATCATCCAACTCATCAAAGCTAATCATTAAATATCGATTCCATCCTTATTTAATACCTTTTCCTTTCTTGATATTCTTCATTTATAATTTTGGTTACATTACTTGGTACCTAAATCTTTCTTTTCTATTCGGTGTCTTGAGGTCCTTTCTCTTTATCGAGTGACCTATCTTTTACCTTTACCTGACCGAGTGACTTTTCCTTCTTGGTAGCCAAAACAACTCAACTTACCGAATTATCAAATCTTCATCACCATGATTTACCAACTTAACATAATCATATGTTAGGTAGAAAAAAATTATATCAACATAATCTAATCATTGTCCAATCTATATCAGTTGCCCATTTAAGTTCTACAACTTCTCAACTTCTTATTTCTTCTTCTCCTTAACATTTTTTCTTCTATCACTATTGAACAATATGGAAACATAATATAAACTATAAATCAATTGATTGACATCAATAACAAGATAATAAATGATATAAAATTTCTACTATCATCATGTATTCCTCTCATCTTGGTCAATCTTCATCATTAACTCCATCAGATAATCAATCTTCAACATTATTATTAGTCATGGTAACATAGATATGGACAAGGGTTTACTATTGTCCAGAAGCAAGGATATGATGGATGCTTTGGCCTTGGAAAGAATGATCAAGGAATTGTAGAGCCGATTCCACCTACTCAAAATCCATGGTTTTGTGGCTTGGGGTGTAAGACACCAAAATAAAGTACTTTGAATATCCTATCACTTCCTAATAACAACACATGTGCTTAAAATGTAGTTGAGACATTTGAGGAGTATAAATTTGACACAAACTCAAATGACTATGAGAGGGATATCCCATGAACTACCAATAACCTATACCTTAACACTCTCATTTCCTGCCTATCCGTACAAGATAGACCAAGATATTGAAGACAATGGATTGAAGGATTATAGAATATATTTGAACCTTCATCCTCATCCTCATCAGAAACCCATGAATAATTATCAAATTCATATATCAACACTTTGATCGACCTTCCCATTTCCTCCTTTCAAACCAAGGATAGAATAGCATTTGTCTACCCTAAACTAATTGATTGGGTAAAAAAAAATCCACCAACCATAGACACATTTTAGAATAATGAAGTGAGAGACAAGTCCTTGGAACTGAGGAAAGGCATACCATAAGGCTAGATTCGGTATTGACTTGGATAGAGAAACTTATTTTGGGGAGTTATATCAATCCTCTAGTCACCAAAATAAATATAAAGAAAATATAAGGCTCATAGGTGAAAACTAAAAGGAACCTTCCAACCATAAAATAGTAAAAACAAAGGATGTATTTGAGGGTGGAAATGTTCTTGAGCTTCCAATGAATGACGATATTGACATACTCCCTATCAGTGAAGAACAATCACCACTTTTGGTTGAGAAGACACAAATCATCAACATAGGCACTAAAGAGAGAAAAATGACAATCACTTAGAAGAGTCTTAACCAATAGATGAGAGAGAAAATTTCATACAGTTCTTCAAAGATAATAAAATTAACTTTTCTTGGTGATAATTTGACATGCCTGGATTAGATCTAGAAGTAGTGCTTCATCATCTACAACTGAAACTGGGGGAAAAGAATTATAATAAAAAGCTCCAAAAAATGCATCCAAAGACAACACTACTAGTCAAAGTAGAGCTCAAAAGATTATTGGATGCAAGTTTCATAAGAACCATCAATTATGTTGATGGGATATATAATCTAGTTATTTTTATCTATACCCAATGGAAATATCAGAATCTGTATAGACTTTAGGGACATGAACTTGGCATGTCCAAAGGATGATTTACCTTTACCAATCATTGACATTATTTTTAAATTGACTTTTGAATACAAAATGCTATCACTCATGGACATATTCTTTAGGTACAATCAAATAAAAATAATAGTAGTGGATCACCATAAGACAACTTTTACTTGTGCATAGGGCACCTACTACTAGTGTGTTATACCCTTCAGTCTAAAACATTATGGTTCCACATATCAAAGAGTCATGAATACTATTTTCTATGATATGATGAACATAATAATGGAGGATTACATAGATGATATACTGGAAAAATCACTGGAAATAAATTTTCACCTATTTGTATTGGAAACTATCTTTGACAAACTTCAAGAATATGAGGTCAGATTAAAACCCTAAAAGTGGGTCTTTGGGTTCACTTCAGGTAATATTTTGAGGTTTATCATCTCACACAAAAGATTTGAAATAGATCTAGAAAAGGTCCAAGAAATAATCAAAATGACTCCACCAACAATAATTGAAAACCTAAGGTGTCTATAGGGTATATTGCAATTATTTAGAAGGTTCATCTCACTACTGGTAGATAAGTTCCATCCATTATAGTATCTACTTCAAAAAGGCATAAATTTTGAATAGACATAAGAGTGTCATAATGCATTTCAAAAACTAAAAGACTATATTCTCTTGACACTAGTGTTGATTTATTCTATTCTAGATAAACCTCTACTATTATACATTTAAGTTATAGAGAACTCACTTAGGACACTATTGGCACAAAATGATTAAGAAGAAAAAGAATGAGCCATCTACTACATCATTCATACACTTGTGACTTATGATATCAACTATACTATACTATACTTCTATTGAGAGGGCATGTTTGGCTACATTTTTTTCTTCATAGAAACTCAGTCACTATATGTTGACTCACAAAATACTCCTAATTTCCAAGATTGACCCATTAAAGTATTTTTTGAGAAAAGAAACATTGAGAGGGCGGCTAGAAAAATAGGTCATGATCCTCAATGAGTTTGACATAGACCATGTAGAAGGAAAATATATTTAAGGAAAATATATTGCTAATAAATTGGTAGATGCACCTTTATCTTTAAATCATCCAATGTTGATAGGATTTCTAGATGAAGGAATATTTACTTTAGAAGAGAAAAAATAATGGAAGTTATACTTTGATGGATCTCATACATAGAAGGGTTTAGGGGCCAGTATAGTCTTCATCACACCTCAAGGAGACTCTATTCCTAGGTCCTATAGGATGCATTTTGACTGCATGAATAATATAGCCAAGTATGAGGCACTCATCATAGGTTTAAAGACTGCAGTCCAATGGAAGATCTAGCATCTACAAGTATACAATGATTCCTAGTTGATAATCAATCATTTTAATGGAAGTTATGACACCAAGGATGAAAACATGATTCCATACAAGGCCATGGAAGAAGATGTTAAGAAATAATTTGATCATAAATCTTTTGAGAAAATCCCCAAAATCAAGAATAAGGTAGCTAATGCTATGGCCACTGTGAGATATTTATAGGACATGCCTCCCAAAGTGACACATTGTGAGTTATTGATTGAAGACCTCATGGTCTCTACCTTCAAAGTCCCCACATATAAGGTGGTGTGTGAGATAGTTGGTCCTAACTCCCCATGGTAATAGGAAATTTATTCTTACCTAACAAGTCAAACCATTCCCCTTGAACTTTTATATAACCACAAGAAGTACTTAATAAGGTAAGCCACCCATTATGCCATCATAGCTAATAAAATCTATAGATGAAGTCTAGAGGGAACACTCTTACGATGTCTCAACTTAGAAGAAGAAAAAAAAACATTACTAGAAGTACAGAAAGGTATTTTTTGATGCTCATTCTAGTATCTTTACCTTAGATAAAAAATTTTTTTGAGAGTTGGGTGCTATTAGACCACTATGGAGACAAATGCATGCATATCTATTTGAGAGTGCCAGAAATGTCAGATTCATGGTACCCTCATCCATGTGCTAGCTTAGGATATGTATCCACTTACTTCACCATGTCCTTTCTCACAATAGGGGCTCACTTTCATTGGAAAGATTCACCCACTATCCTATGATGCTCATAAATACATCATTATATCCATTGAGTAGTTTACAAAGTGGATTGAATCTATCCCAATGACCTACACAACTAGCAAATAGATTTTAAATTTTATCCTAAACTATATCATAAGATAGTATAGATTACCTTAATTTATTATGATAGATAAAAATAATCCATTAAAAAATAAACACGTTGAAAAACTTTGTGATAAGTTCCACATCCACCATTGCTATTCTTCATGCTATTATCCAAAAACTAATGGTCATGAAAAGGATTCTAACAAAACCATTTTGAAAATCCTAAAAATAACATCAATGATGTTGGAAAAGAGTTGCACCTTTAAATAAATCCTACCCTATAGGCATATCGCACCGGTTTCTATACAACCACAAGAGCCACTCCTTATTCACTCCTTATCCTATTGCTCTCTTGTTAGCACAAGTGTGAAAAGGGTATTTGTAGCTCTCATATTTAACCCTAAAAAGTGACAATATGATACTAAAATGAGAGATTTAAGGTTAGATGTAAGAAATAAGCTAGAAACTAGAGAAATGCATCATAATTAGCCATTAAATCACAAATTCTATACTAAAACCGAATTGAGATGTTTTCCTAATTAGCTAGAGCATATGAAATGAAATCATGGAAGCATGAAAACAACTATCACAAGAAAAGAGTTAGAAAGATAAAATTTAAGCATTAGGAAGGGAGAATGAGTAGTTGAGAGTTCTCTTTTATAGAATTTAGGAGGATTTGAACACATGAGATGCATCTATGATGAGTGGTTGAGACGCATCCATGCTTGATCCTTGATCCATGTGATCACCTCTTAATGATTGAAGCGTGTTTGTTGTGTTTGTTGAATTAAGAGGGATTTATCATTTTCTTTTAAGTAATTACTCTAGCCATGAATTTGGTGGGATTGAATTAATTAATTGGGCCTAGAGTTAATTAAATTCATTTTTTCTTAGTACCTTGGTGATAAATCCTTGATTTGAGATTTAATTTATTTTATCAAATTTTATAAACTATTTTAATGATTGGGAATTGAATTAACATAATTCAAGATTTTATGTCAAATTAGGGCAAATAGGGCCTTAGGTTCTATTAGCCTAATTTTAGGTGATTACATTTTCCCCTCTTTGAATTGGTTTGTGAACAACACAGGGATTCAAAGAAGATTTGATTTAGCATGATTTAACAGAACTAATAGATTTAGGAGATTTAGAGAGCAACGATAACTACTGTGAGCTCAAGTGATTTAGAGAGTAGTGAGGACCACTCTGAAGGATTTAGAGAGAAGTAAAGAGAACCACTCTGAATTTGAGAACTTCAAACCTAATCAAATGAAATCCTACTTGATTCAAAAGATCATCAATTTTGAACTTGATTGGACGAGAATTGACATTATTGATTCCGAGCTTGATTGAATGAAAACTGATAAGAGATTTTGAAAAGAAATTTTAGTTAGAATTTGAACATGCTAACAAGTAACCAATTTGATTTGAAGTGTTGAAATTGATCAATGTCACAAAGATTAACAACATCAACTTGATTGAATAAACTATCATGCCCCTGGTGTTTGAAGAATTTGATTTGAAGAATGGTATTATCATGCCCCCCATGACCAAAATTGGAATGAATTCAAATAAAATCATTAGTTTTGTTAGCATGTGCAAAAAATTTCATGGCCATATCTTGTTTCCTCTAGCCTCTACACATTTTTTCCTGTCTCTGGCTAAAACCCTAGGCAAAAATTTGAAAATCTAGCCATTTGAAGGGAAAACCCTAGTGTGCCTTGGTTTTAAAATCTATTCTTATGTTACTTTTTGGGCCACTTAAAAGTCTTATAAAGCATGTGCTTTAAATTTTATTACCCCGTGGAGGTCTTCTCTTTAATGTTTCCTAAGTCTGGCGGTGGTTAATTTTCCCTATGTCTTATGCGCTTGATTTTTTCTAATGTTTCGGCCTTTATATTTCCTGGGCCCGATTCTCTGACAGCATCTCAATCTAACGGTGGGTGTGTGTGCTTATAGAATGTGTTAGAGGCACACAATCTTATGATGGCCATCCATTCTCTTTTATGACGTAGCTCTTCAAACGGGAAGGTCCACTGCTACGTGGCACAATTGGCATTATCTTATTGGTTGTCGAGCAGTGACTTGGATTTCTTAGCGGCGCCTGACTTTAGTCCCCTTTGTAATCAATGGTCAGCGCATGTTCATGAGGAATATTCTTTCCCCTCGTGATCATGCACCTGTCATCCAATTAGATGCCGATGGGGCTTATCCAGTGGGACTGTTGCCAGGTGGTGTTGAGTTGTTTAAATTCTATTGGCCGACGTGGATGATGCAGCAAGGTGGGGTTGTTTTCAGAAAAGTCAGTGATGAGGGCAAGATCTACGAATGATGTAAGATCTCAAAGGATCTGTCAGAGCTATAAGATTATAAGATCACCATCTAATTATAAAGCTTGTTTGACTGGGGTCCTATTAAGTGTTAAGTCATAAAGCCCAGGAAATATGAAGATCTAACAGTCATGACTTAAAGTTGATCTAGATTTCAATGTTGACCACCAATTCGCTACTCGCACCATGGGAATAACTGTTATAATTCAAATTTGAATTTTTAGAGGGTTTTCCAGTGACAGGAAGGACTAAAATTGAATGTTTTAGCAGCTGGATTTGGTGAAACTAGTGGTGCCGACCGTTGCAGAGTGGTCCTGGGTGTTTGTTAATTGATTACGGGGGTTTTTTGTACTATGATGGAGTTTCTCAAGGTGTGTTGTAGGTGGAAAATCAGACTGATAAAGCATGGTGAATTAATGGTCCTCGGTACAAATCAGGGAATTATCATGATTGAGGATCATTCTGTGGTCTATTTTCTCAAGGCTGCTTGGTTTTCCCTCAAATGAAATAAATTGTGACTGTAATTTGGTTGGTTTGGTGGGTTAAACCCTAACCCTAGTCATCCATAGCTTGTTGTATCTTATTTTGGGATTCCAAGATGACTAGGGGGTATATATGGTTGAATTTTGAATTTTGCAAGTGGTTGTTGATGTTTTGTTGAGAATCAATAGAAAGACTAAACAAGGAGAGCCTATATTTGGGTCTTGTTCCTAGCAGTTGTCATCTTGGTAATGTATTGTTTCTGAATGTTTTAATGAGAATACACTTGAATTCCTGTCTCAAATTTATGATTGTCTTCTTGTCTTGATTTTGGATTCATATATGTTAAAGTCACAAAGTGAGTTAGCATATGGTAAACAAAGAGTATTGTGAGATTATCTTGGAGTTCCTAAAAAAGTTAGGATTAAATTCTTTAGGGTGATTTCAGTGAGGCCATGGTTGGATAAGGATTTTGATGATCAGGTTTGAGAGTGAGAGGGATAATAGGCAAAGCACTTATCCTGAGTTCAAGGGTGTTTGAGTTAGGGTTCTCAGTTATTTTTATGTTATTGGGTGACTCTTTGCCCTAGATTAAGGCACTGATCCATTCTCTGGAAGCAGTTCACCATCATCAATCACACACAAATACAAATGATAAAATCTTTAAATCAGTTAGTAAGGGGTATAAATACATAACATTTTGTGATTCCTTTCAAGAAGTGAATCAAGGGTACACCTACCTGAGCATTTGGGCTCAAAGTGTAGGAGGATCCCTTTGATCCTTGTTAATTGGCCCTTTTCCTTGCAGACTTTGGAGTGGTGATAGAGTTAGTGACATTAAGTTGTCAATCATAATGTAAACTTGCAAGTAGAAATGAAAAGGGGAACCAACAGATTGGTGACTCTGCTGGGGAGAACAACAATGAAGAAGTATATCTGTTAGGATCTTTGGTTGAGGTTATATTGTTATATTCAAAATCTTTTGCTGACCAGATTGATTTGCCCATCCAAGTCACTAACAGATTGGTGACTCTGCTAGGGAGAGTCTAGAGATAAGGTTTTCAAGTGGACTCTTGTTTTTCCTATTGTATTCAGTTTAAAATTTCCCATTTTGGTGGGTGGTGACTCAAAAGGTTAGAACCAGTGCTATAGATTACAAATCATGGAAAAAAGAAGGAATACTAGGTCCTTTGTCAAGAAGAATCTAGAGATTGCTCTGGAACAGTTCCCTAGGTAGGAAAAGAAGAGTTGGATCAGAAGAAATGGTAAGTCTACTAGTTCTCCCATAAGAGAACAAAGAAATACTAGAAATAGAGCACCACATGTTTCCTCAAATGAGGAAGGTTCACAAGATAGAAGTTCTAAATTAGATAGTGGCCACTCTGAAGATAAATTTTATGATACCCTAGAGGTAGTATTTCAAGATAAGGGTTCATTGCTTGTAGGTCAGGATGAACAAGTTAGAGAAAGAGATTTTGGACCAGATTTAGATCCTGATGAGGATATATTCATAAGACAACCCATGAGACCGAGGTAGGTCCATTTCCCATATCAAAATATCACTGATATGGATGTGTCATCAGGTTCTGATGATATTATGATAGACCCAGATGATTTGAATGCACTAAGGTTACAATTGGCAGAGCAGGATGCCATACATAAGAGGTTACAAGAGGAGAGAGAAGCTAAAAAGGTGAATGCTCTGATAGAAAGAGAGTCTCTTCTAAGAAAGATTAATGAAATGAAGGTGAGAAACAAGATGCTTGCTTCTGCTCCTAAAACTTTGCAGCATGATGTCTTTGGTGATCTTGATGCTTTGAGAAGTGATCAGGAGCGCTTGCTACAGGATCAGGAGTTTGATAAGGATGGCCTTGTGGTTGAATAGGTTCAAAGCTATGCTTCCCTCTGTAAAGATAAATATGGGCATGAGATCACTAGGCTTTCTATTAATGCTAGTGAAAGAGGAAAGCAAAAGATGGTGGGACAACAAATAAGCAAATCATTGACAATACCAGGGGTCCCCCCACCCAATTCAAATAAGGACACAGAGATAGAAAGAAGAAGAAAAGAAGATGAGGACCTTGCAAGAGAATTAGAAAGGGCTGAGATTGAAGCCTCCTTTGTAGAAAAGAGAAGGAAGATCCAGTTCTTGAAGGCTTCATCTACTAATGCTCTTGGCCCATCTGTTACTGAACTAGGTATACCATCTATGACTACTACTGTTCCACTTAGTAATACTACTAGTTCAATTCCTTCTTCATCTGCTAGGATAGGTGCTGATCCTAGACAATAGTCAAATGCACAAGTAGATGGAAATGTAAATATAAATTTTGATCCTTGGGTTAACACTAGTTCAAGTTTTCAAAGAAGACCTATCCAATTAGAAGGCTATAGGAAAATTAGCTTTGATGGAATACTTGGCTACCCAAATGTTTTTCCAAATGATATAAGAGATAAGGTACCTAAGTTTGCTGGTAATAATGCTATTAGTTGTGAGGAACATCTTAGGTTATTTGTTGATATGCTTAATGATTATGAGGTAGAGCATGAGGACATAGTCATGAAATTATTTGTTCAATCTTTTGTGGAGGATGCTAGAGATTGGTTCAAGAGACTCCCTGATAGATGTATTGACACTTGGGATTCTTTTGAAAGATGTTTCAAAGAACAATATGGTGATAGGCCTAATGCTAGTTTCATGTTAAATGAATTCAATACCATAAGGAAAATCAAAATGAATCTATAGCTGAATTTAATATGAGATTTCAGAAGGGTATGCATAAGTTGTTCCAAGTTATGCGGTTAGATGACAATGTTTGTTTGACCATATACTTCAATGCATTTGATGGAAAGATGGGATACTTGTTGAGGGAAAAAGAACCAAGAACTTTTAGGGATGCTTTTAGGATTGCTGTTAATATTGAAAACAATATGAAAATATCAGGAAAATTGGGTAGAAAGAGAGATGATCCAAAATTGTTTGGGGATAAAAAATATGAGAAGGATAATGAAAGGAATGTTGGAAATAAGAAACAAGAGGAAGATAAAGTGGATAAGTTGTTGAATGCATTGAAGGATTTAAAAGCACCTATTATTAGGAACAATGGTGTTCCTACCAATGAAAAGCCTCAATTCAACAACAATTTCAGTAGGCAGAATAGATTGCAAAATTATCCCTACAACACCCAATGGAAGGATGGAAAGCCTATTGTCCCCACTGCAAGAGGAAATAATGATAGAATTGTCCCCGATCCTTTACAAAAATCCTCTATAAATGTCATGGAGGACACACCATGGTGTGTTTCATGCCAATCTCCTCATTCTGCAGGGCATTATGTGGTTGCACAATCCATGGTAGAAGATCAAAATGATAATGATGTGGGATTAGATCAGGAGGAAAGTCATGATGATATTGGATGCAACATGGTAGCTTCATATTTAGGATATGAAGATGGTTTTGATTTTGATGAAGAAGCAGATGTATGTTTGAAGAGACACAATTAGGCACTTTTCCATCAGGAGGTTTTTTCTGATAATGAAGACATTGATAAGAAAATATGTAACATGATTTCTTCTTCTGAGCCAGTAAATTTAAGAGGACCTTCAAGAGAAGAGATGGATAGAATTACTACAGAAATGATTTCCCAAGTGCAAACTAGAGGCATGGTGGCAAGGAATAAAAATGAGAAAGCTGCAGGAATTTTTATAAAGAACACCAACTTTGGGGAACTTAATGAGAATAAGTCAAAAAATGATCACTTGGCAAGATTCAAAAATGTAAAAGGTAAGAAGTGGGAACCTAAGGGAGTTGGAGTTGAAGGAACTTCCAATGAGATAGAGAAGCCAATTAACACAATGGCTATAAATGAAAAGATGAAGGTCACCAATACATCTAATGTATCAGACAAACAAAAGGACACTAAGGCAATGCAGATTGAGGTCCCTCCCTTTGCTCCTGTTGATATGCTAGTTGTATTGTCTTAGATCATAGTTAAGGTTCCATTGTTAGAATTGTTAAGGATCCCTGAACATAAGGATAGGGATATTGCATGGGTAGATAATGTTCATCATAATGATGTTGCATGTAATGAATCTCAAGCTAAGGTTTTGAAAAAAGTAGAAGCTCAGGGAATGGTGTCTCAAATTCCACCCATTTATTTGGATAGTTCTGTCAATGCTAGCCTTGAGAACATAGATCAATTTTTCTTGAGTGTCCTTGTGAATGGAATGAAGTTAAGAAATTGTATGATTGACTTTGGTGCCTCTAATACTGTTATGCCTTTTAAGATCATGAAAAGATTGGGCCTTAAAGTTGATACAGTTCAAGGTAGATGTCGTGTAATGGATCAGAGGGAGGTACCAGTCATTGGTACTATAAATGCTATGCCCTATAGGTTGGCAGCCTATCCAGAAAAGGAATTGACCATGAGTGTTTTGGTGGTGGATATCCCTCCTCATTATGGGATGCTATTATCTAGAAGATGGAGTGCTGCCATGGGAGGAAGTTTACAATGTGACTTGTCTTATGCAACCTTCAAGATTGATGATTAGTTTGTTAAGATTGAGCGAGAGCCAAGAGTATGCCACATGATTGAAAGGAATATTGACAATGAAACTACATGTTTTATGGATACTGACATCAATGCTTTTAGGGTAGAGATCCCTACACTTGAGAAGGAGCCTGTATTGCCATGTATTGCTAAAGAGGTAGGTTCTATGTCTGTGAGGGGTGATTTGTGGGTGATGTACTTTGATGGTGCAAACTACAAAGATGGAGCATGAGCATGTATTTTACTTATTGCTCCTGATGGAAATACTTACAAATTCTCTTTCACATTGAGTTTCTTTTGTACCGACAATATAGCAGAGTATGAAGCATTATTGTTAGGATTGAGGTTGGCACAAAAGCATGGAATTAAGTGCACAAGGGTTATTGGGGATTCTAAATTGGTGGTGTCCCAAGTCAGGTCAGTGTATGCTTCTAAGAACAAAAGGTTGAAACAATATAGGAATGCTGTGTGGGACTTGATTGAATGTTTTGATGCCTTCAATATTGAGTGGAAGGATAGAAGTAATAACAAGATGGCTGATTTGTTAGCCAATATTGTAATCAATCCCAATGATATTACTTTTTCTGGTCTCTCTAAAGTTGAAATTCAGACTAGGCCTAGTATACCAAATAATGTTGAAAATTGGTAGGTTTTTTAGGATGACCAGGATATATTGAAATTTATGAAATGTGAAGATCAATATCATGGTCAGGAATTAGATTATTCAGCCTTGGTTGAGACTGCAGAAGGAAAGGAGGTTGTCTTTGGCAATGAAGTTATTCAACTTAGAACTAACAAGGTTCCTAAGGGACTTATTGTTCTAGAAACTGTATTTGACAATCAAGATAGAGTTCAAATGGATATTAAAATGGAAGATCATATGAATTTAGAGGAGATAAACCTTGGAACACAAGAAGAACCTAAGAAGGTATACATTGGTAAGGACATGTCTCACAATGTAAGAAAATCTTTGGTTGAATTATTAAGAAAATTCAGGCCTATTTTTGCATGGTCATATGATGACCTAAAGGTTTATAGAGAAGACTTGTTTCAACATGTTATTCCTTTGAAAAGAGATGCTAAACCTTTTAGGAAGAAACAAAGGCCAATTAATCCTACTTTGGTACCCAAGATGCAAGAAGAATTAATGAAGCTAAGAGATGCTAAAATTATCAAGCCCATTAGGCACTCTTCTTGGGTTTCAAATTTTGTCCTTGTTAGAAAGAAGAATGGTGACATCAAACTTTATGTGGACTTTAGAAATTTGAACTTCAGCTCATTGAAGGATAACTATTGTTTGCCCAATATGGAAGCTATGTTGTAGAGAGTAACCGGATCTGAATTAATGTCTATGATGGATGGTTTCTCTGGCTACAATCAAGTAATTGTGAAAGAATCAGAACAATTCAAGACAGCTTTCACTACACCTTGGGGGACATATGTTTATGTGAGAATGCCTTTTGGTCTCACAAATGCTGGTGCAACTTTTCAGAGGGCAATGGATGTTGCCTTTTTAGATTTTATCAATGATTTCCTCATTATTTATCAAGATGATTTAACTGCTTATTCCAAGAAGGAAGAAGACCACTATACTCATTTAGAGAAAAAATTTATGAGGGCTTTGGAATATGGCATTTCATTAAACCCAAGGAAATGTGCATTTGGTGTCATTGAGGGTAAGTTGCTTGGCTATTTGGTTGGAAGGCAAGGAGTCAAAATTGATCTTGAAAGAGTGGTAGCCATTGACAAGATTCAAAGCCGAAAAAATGTTAAGGGAATTCAGTCCTTCTTTGGTCAAGTCAATTTCTTGAGAAGATTTGTAACAAACTTTGGTAAAGTCACCAGACCAATATCAAAGATGTTGAAGAAGGGATCTGCTATCAAATGGGAAGGTGAGCCTGATGAAGCTTTCATGAATATCATGCAGGCTATTAAAGATGCACCTGTGCTCAAGGCACCTGATTACAATGTCCCAATGCATATCTTTTCCTTTGCATCTTTTCATACTATTGCTACAGTTTTGTTGTAGAAAAATAAGGAGGGTTATGAGCAGCCTATTGCATTCTTTAGTAAATCTTTGCAGGCTGCTGAATTGAAATATGATATTAATGAGAAACAAGCATATGCACTTGTGAAGGTTGTCAAGGCTTTCAAATGTTATCTGATGGGAGCAGTTGTGATTACTTTTGTGCCAAGTGTAGTAGTAAAGGATATTTTTTCACAACAAGAGGTGTCCAGGAGAAGATGCAGATGGATTAATGGGATCCAAGAATTCAATATTGATATCCAGATTACCAAATTGGTTAGAGGACAAGGATTGGAAAAATTGATGGCTCAATCCAATCTTGATGCAAATTAGATAAATCAAGCTGAGGTTGATTACACATGTGATATGGATGATTTTATCTGGTATCAAGATGTTATATTTTACTTGAGGAATATGAAATGTCCAGTAGGAATGAATGATAATTAGAGGAGGACATTAAAATTCTAGGCCATCAAGTATGTGATTGTGAAATGTAAATTGTATAGGAAAAATTTAGATTGCATACTTTTGAAATGTGTTGATGTAAATTAGGCTAACAAGTTGTTGGAAGAAATGCATGAGGGAGTTTATGGTGGACATTACATGGGTAAAACTACTACTCAGAAGATCTTGAGAGAAGGATTTTGGTGGCCCACAATCTTCAAGGATGCAGAGCAGTTGGTAAGGAGATCTGATGCTTGTCAAAGGTTCTCTGGTAAGCTTAAATTTTCAAGCAGTATGCCCTTAAGGCTAGTGGAAGTGCAGGCTCCTTTCCAATAGTGGGGAGTAGATTTCATAGGGGAGATACCAAACAAGTCTAGTGGAGGACACTCTTGGATCTTAGTTGCCACTGATTATTTTACAAAGTGGGTAGAGGCTATCCCCATAAGGAATTCAACTAGTAAGGTGGTGATTGATTTATTTTTGAACAATATTGTCACCAGGTTTGGTTGTCCTGAGAGGATTGTTAGTGATAATGCAATGTGCTTTAGGTCTGTTGAATACAAGGAATTCTGCCAAGGGCTAGGAATTCAGATGTCATAATCTTCTCCCTATCATCCATAGGGGAATGGATAGGTAGAATCAACAAATAAGAGCCTGATAAAAATCCTCAAGAGGATCCTTGATAAGAATAAAAGAGCATGGAGTTTAAAATTTCCATTAGCTATGTGGGCTGCAGGGTAACTATAAAGAAGGCAATTGGTTATGCACCATTTGACTTAGTATATGGGATACATGTAGGGATGCCTCAGAATAACTTATTGGAAATGTATAAGTTTGTTCAATTATATGATGATGACATAGATGATGAAATGCAGTTAAGAATTGAGGACCTCATTAGGCTGGATGAAACTAGAAGAGAATCAGTTGCAAAAAATGCTAGGTTAAAATTGCAAGGCAAGAATTTGTATGACAAAAGGACTATTGACAAGAAGTTTGAGCATGGTGACTTGGTATTAGTTTGGAATGCTAGATTGGAGGATAAAGGGAAACATGGAAAATTTGATCCAATCTGGTTGGGGCCATACCTGATTCATGAAAAATGGGGCCAAGATTCATACATTGTAAAAGAGTTAAGTGGTGATATTCAAGAATTGCCAGTTCATGGACAATTCTTGAAGCGGTACTTCAATTGAAGGTATCATTCTTTCCATGAATAGTAGTTAGGTCTATATGTTTTGTAAATCCTTGTATAGTTTTTTTCCCTTCTGTAATACCTCTCCTATAGTGATACTATGATTTGACTCTTTTCTATTATGATGGTTAGAACTATGCACTCATGTTTATGTTTCATGGAGGATTATATGTTCATCAGATAATATTTATATGTTCAGTTATAGTTACATTGATTATATGTTTATGAGATCCTAGAAGAATTTATTTTACATGTTTTATCTAATGATTTGGATACTAACCCTTATCACGATTGTTTTATGGATACATATGTCTGATGTGTTTTCATGACTCAGAACGGAGTCATAGTTACTCACTCAGTGAGGTCCACACGATGTACCGATCCTAGTCATCTATCTGCAAGTATTTGATCTATATATATGTACATGTATCTCTTCTTGGTGATGTAGGATTTGCAGGTACCGTGTATCGTCTCCACCTGGCTTCACAGGTCTGAGTGATCACTTAAATCCTCGATCGTTGTTGTTGTCATGGAGATATCACCAAGCCTCACAAAAGAAAACCTTTACCTTGATCATTCACCCTAGGTGGGAAGTGTCAGATCAGTTCCTGGTAGGGAGGTAATATGTGATTTATCAGTTAATAGGATTTGGACCTTGTACTTGCTTTTAGGGTATGCTCAATCTTGGTAGTAGATTATCAATGTGAGTCTTTGTTGGTCAAAGGTTGTTATCTTTGTTTAGATTATCATGTTAGCTTTAGGGGTAAGTTGATACATGTACCTTTAATCATACGAATAATCAGTTACTTATAATATATGTGTCATAAACATATGGGTGCACACATATGTTTATGAACACATATACGTATATTAAGATAGATATATATATATATAAATAAATATATATAATATATATATACTTAATTATATTAATAGGACTAATGAATTTTACTATCTTAATAATTGATTGGTAAAATTATTTTAAGAATATATTTATATACATATATTCTTAAATAGAACTTATAATTATAACCTATTTGTAAATAATAATAATAGTAATTAATAAAAAGAAAATGCTCTTTGTAATAAAACTAGCTATCTAGGAGGGAGTTGAACTCGAGACCTCCTAGAAGTTAGGCTAGTTGAATTCCAAATGTGCTATGTAATTTCCTTGTAAGCTATTTGATTAATTTTGTGGTTATAGTTTTCTTTGGATGTTATTTTAATTAAATTCATTAAAAGCTTTATTATTGTTCACGGGAGATGATTGGTTTTTCCAACTAATTATGGAAGTTGGAGAAGTTTCTTCTCGTAGAGAAATTCCTCCAACTATCATAGTTGGATATTAAATATTTTAGAAGGTGTGAGCGGAGGGGAGGCGGGATTTTGGAAAGAAATTGGAGGTTGGGAAAAAACTATTGAAAATATTATTGAACGGAGAATTTATTAAATCTCAGTTTGAAGGTCTGTGGGCATTGCATCTGGAAGACTGCAAGCATAAGGATTCAAAGGAGTGCTGGAAAAGTTAGAGAGGATTTGATCGTCCTTCATCAAACAATTTTCAGAGGACTCCAGGTTGGAATCGAGCCTGAGAAATAGATTTATTTTATAATGTGAATGTTATTTTTAGATTTGTTTGAATGATTTGTGTTTTAAAAAAAGGATTACAGAATATTGATACATTATTGTATTATTGCTGGTCATGTAGGTAATATTGCATTATTTTTCCAGCCATCCATACATTATAGAAATGATATAGTTTTGTGTTTCAAATGCTATATTATTGTGGCATTCTGTCATTTTAATAATAATGTATTCTGTGCTGGTTATACTTTATTTTGTATAATTTTATTATTGTAGAAACCATAAAGGACTGATTTTATAAATTAATTAATTGATTTTATTAATTAATTATATCTTATAAACATAAATTAATTTATATTTTATAAATTAATTAAACCGTTTGCAAAGTAAATGAAAAAAAAATCAAAGTAAATTTATTATAGTGTAAAACCATAATAAAATTTTAGTATAGTAATTTATTTTATTACTTTGTTAAAAACAATATAAAATAATGTTCAAAATTTACTTTATAAATTTTGAAACCGAAAATCGGTTTTAAAGTTATGATAAAGTAATTTTTTTGTTTTTGAAACGGAAAATGATATAGGAAATAATAAAAACATAGGGCAAACAAAATTTATGTTTTAAACCTTTTTCAATTTTGTTGGGTTAAAATAAAAACAAATTTTTATAATATTGTTGGTGTTATTAATATAGTTTATTATATGTATAATATATGTAAAATATTATATATATAATATAATATATGTTTTTATGATATTTTTCGGTGTAATATATATAGTATTATATTATATATATAATATGTGTAATATTATATATATAATATAATTTATGTTTTTATGTTATTATTTCATTTAAATTTAGTATTATATTATACATATAATATATGTAATATTATATGTATAATATGATATATGTTTTGAAAACATGGGTTTCAATTAATTTAATATATTATATATATATATATATATATAATATATATAATATTATATATATATAATATAATATATGGATGTACTAATTTTAAGACATCTAAGAGGCATATAAATTCGATAAGTAAATTATATAAATATTTAATGTGATATTGCACATATATATATATATATATATAATATATTATGTATAATACAACTTAGATGAAGTAAATTCAAAAACTAGAGACATCTTAATTTAGTGATTTAAATTATATATATTTTATTTGCAAATATATAATGAATACTCATTTTCATACTTGGATAAATGTTAGGAGAGGCTAGAAATCTGAAAACAAAACCCTTTCTTCCTGACTTGTCAATAATCAAACCTAGCCAAACTTTAGGACCTCTTAAACATCCAAAGGTAAATCTGAAATTGTGCAAATGTTGAGCATGTTAGTAGGTTGCTGAAAACCTAACGGGAATGGGTTAGGGTTAGGAAACCTAGGACCCTAAGTGAGTGGCTCTCAGTGCGGGGCCGGGGCCCTAAAGTGGCTAGAACCAGGATAACCGACTAATGAGTTAATTAACTAGTGATAACCTAATTAAATTTAAGGGAATGGATATTAAAACATTAAAAAGATTAATTTGTGCCTCGCCCATGCCATTAGCGCTAAGATAGGCTATGGATGGGAGTGGGAGAATGTACCTAGGCATAGGTACGATCGAATGGCACTTGTTTGTATGAAAGGCATTCGATCCTGCATGTGCCTACTTGGGGGGGGGCGGGGCCTGGAGTGGCTAGTACCAGGACAACCCAAGGTGTGAGGGCTATGCGATGACACTCACTTAGGTAGTTACTAGAGTTTTCTACCCAGGCCTTAGAACCCTTGTTGTAAAGTACTATACTTGTGGGAAATGTTACTCAACCCTAGGTATAACCTAGTAAGTTCCTTCTTTGTCGGCTTGGTTTTTATCTCCTAGCACGGGGGAGTGGATCCTTTTGGGTATCCACGTGGTTGGGTGGAAAATATTTCTATCGAGGTATTCTTTGCAGATGTAAATAATTGAAGATCCATGCTTGTCTATGCACCTGTTGAAGAATGAAGACTTGTACTTAATTTTGTTATGATGTAAACTTTATGTATTCTCCTATGAGGAGTTTGAATGTAATGTAATTTCAAGATGATGTAATAATGGGTAGATATAGGAAAAAGGGTTATATGGGATGTTTATTTTCATATACAAAATGTATGTTGAAAAGATGTAATTATGTGATATTTCAAGTTTTGTAAAATGTTGTGGATCAATTGTTGTATTATTGCAAATATGTTAAGATAGATGGATGAAATTGATTATAGTAATTGATCTCTAAAAGTTTCAAATGGAAATTAAAAGTGAATGTGGTTAGGTATTTTTCTAATAAGGAATATTAGATGAAACTGGTATGGGTAGTAAATGTGGTTAATAGAATTTCTTATCAGCTTTAAATAAATCATACATTTACATTTAAGGGAACCTTGGAAAGAAGTTAGAATAAGTTTTGTTTATTTTTAATTCTAAAAAGTTCAAAAATTTTCATAAAACTCTACTTAGGTTTTCTTTTATAAAGTAAACCTTTGTGCTTTTCCCTGGTTCCCTTGTGGGGCGTGACATCTTTGGTATCAGAGCCCTAAGTTGCTACACTGGGGCCTAAAGAATTGGGTCCATGTACCTTAAAACTTGTACTACATCTTAGGAAAACTCAAAATGAAAATCAAACCATAAACTCATCATTCTTCTTAACTCATGGCAGGATGCCACCCGTAACCCGTGGTCGAAGAGGAGGTGCCCAAAATGCCCCTCCTAGATCTCAACATGAAAGTTCTCATGAAGAAGAACAATACGAGGGGCAAGGGGAACAATCTAACAATCAATCAGGAGGTTTTCAGGGAGCCCAAGTAATAGAACTACTACAACAAATCCTTCAAAGGTTAGAGGCAGGGCAGGATAGAGGCCAACATGGGGAGAATAACACTCACCATGAGGAAAGAGAAAGAAGTCCTAGGAGGAGAGACTCAACAATGGAAGAAGATGCCCTATGGGCTTCTCATATGCGAGATCTCCTTAGGACCAAGACAAACCCATTTAAGGGAACACGAGGTGGAACTACCGCACAAACTTGGTTGCTAGAATTAGAAAGGCTTTTCTCCATGCACCCTTACAGTAGTAATACCAAAGCCCGGTTTGTCATTATTCACCTTAGAGACTTTGCCTCCACATGGTGGGAAACAGAAAGAGAGAAGCTTCACTTAGACATCACCACCCTTTCTTGGGAATTATTCCTAGAACTTTTTTGAGCTAAATTTCTATCTGACCATTGGAGGCGGGAAAGAGCCGAAGAATTTCAAAATCAAAGGCAGCTTAATATGTCAGTGGACGACTATGAGAGGAAGTTCTTGGAACTCAAGCCATATTCAGGGTTTAAGGATGATGAACCTATGTTAACTCAACACTTTCTTAGAGGGCTCAATGGTCGTTTGGCCTGTAGTGTAAGAATGTTTGAACCTCAGACTATAAATGATGCAGTCATCAAGGCTCATCTTGAAGAATAAAACATAGCCTTGGGGTTAGGAAGCCGAACCAGTGGCCAAGGTGGCAATACTTTCCAGGTTGGGTCAGGGAATCAACTTCAAGGCACACCTAAGAACTATCCGCCTAAGGGGAATCAGAACCAACAGAAAAGGAAGTTTTTCAGCAAAAACAATAGCAACAATCAAAATGGAAACAAAAGTAAAAGTGGGGGTTCTCAATCTAATAATCCTCACAACTGGAAACGTGCAAAATGATTCCCAAACTATCTGCCAGCTCAGAGTATGCCTCAGAACTCTAGTCAGGGTAGCTACCAGTAATCTAGTGCACCTTCTGCAGGGAGAAATTTTGTCAAAAACACTGGATGTTACTCTTGTGGGCAACATGGGCACATTGCAGTAAATTGCCCTCAAAATTCTTCTCCAGCAGTTAGTTTCAGACAGGCCACTTCAGAACCAATAGTAGGTAACACAGGTAGATCTCATCAAGTGTTTTCTACTGTAAACCAGGGTCAAGCCAATCATCAGGGGGCAGTCATTGAAACTCCAGGTTTGTTGAAGGGTATCTCTACCACCGTTTTGTTTGATTTAGGGGCAACAGATTCTTTTATTTCATCTTCTTTAGTAGAGCAATGTGGGCTGAAGGCAGTAAGGCAGGAAGATAGGTGGCAGGTTGAACTAGCCTCCGAGGCAAGAGTAGCCTTTGACTCCTGTGTTCAAAGTTGCAGTTTAGAACTTGGACCTTTCTCTACCTTAGTAGATCTTAGAGTGATTCCTTTAGGGTCATATGGAGTAGTGTTGGGCATGGATTGGTTGGATGCTCACAAAGCCACTTTGGATTGTCGAAACAAAAGTTTTCAATGCACTGATGACTCGGGGAAAACTAAGAAGATTATTGGGGTTCAATCATCCATCTCTCTCCGCATGATTTCCGCGATGTAGCTTAAGAGGTGCATGCGCAAAGGATGCCAACTTTTTGCAGTCACAATGGAGGATTTAGATCAAGAAGAGAGTAAGGAGATATCATTAGATCACCCCCTTTTACAAGAATACTTGGATGTTTTTCCAAAAGAAATTCAGGGATGCCACCCAAGAGAGACATAGACTTCCGAATTGATTTGGTGCTGGGAGTAGAACCAATTTCCAAAACTCCATACCGTATGACCACACAAGAACTTGAGGAACTCAAGGTTTAGCTAGAAGAACTTTTAGAAAAAGGGTTCATAAGACCTAGTGTATCACCTTGGGGAGCGCCAGTGATATTTGTAAAGAAGAAAAATGGATCTCTTCGATTATGTATTGACTATCGTCAACTAAACAAGGTTACCATCAAAAATCGGTATCCTCTACATCGCATTGATGATCTATTTGATCAGATGAAAGGGGCAAAAATATTCTCTAAGATAGATCTCAAGTCAGGATATCATCAACTGAGAATTCAAGAAGCTGATATTCATCAAACAACTTTTCGCACCAGGTATGGCCATTATGAGTTCACAGTGGTACCCTTTGGGTTAACAAATGCTCCTTCCATATTTATGAGCTTGATGAATGGAGTGTTTAGAACCTATTTGGACAAATTTGTGATAGTGTTCTTAGATGATATCTTGGTATACTCCAAAACTCTTGAAGAACATGAGGTTCATCTTCGGCAAGTATTGCAGTGCCTTAGGGAAAATCAACTTTATGCCAATGCGAAAAAGTGTGAATTCTTTCAGACTAAGATTAAGTATCTTGGGCATGTCATATCAGGAAATGGCATTGCTGTTGACCCAGATAAAATTCAAGCTATAGTGGAGTGGCCAACTCCAACTAATGTCCCTGAGATTCACAGTTTTATGGGATTAGCTGGGTATTACAGAAGGTTTGTAAAAGATTTTTCTCAGGTTGCTCATCCCATTACTTCACTTCAAAGGAAGGGTAAGAAGTTTGTTTGGTCAGAAAAATGTGAGGCCGCTTTCCAAACTTTGAAAGATAGATTAACCAGTGCTCCAATTTTGGTAGTTCCTGAACCATCTAGAAATTTTGTAGTATGCACAGATGCTTCTCTAGAGGGGATCGGGGTAGTTCTTATGCAAGAAGGAAAGGTTGTGGCTTATGAGTCAAGGAAACTCAAGGATCATGAACTCAACTACCCCACCCATGACCTTGAACTTGCAGTATTTGTACATGCCTTGGTGAAATGGAGACACTTTCTGTTGGGTCACAAGTTTGAACTCCAAACAAATCATAGAAGTCTTCAGTACATCTTCTCCCAACCCAATCTCAATGCTAGGCAACGAAGGTGGATGGAATTTTTATGTGAGTATGATTTCAAAGTTAAGTACGTTCAAGGCAAAATGAATGTGGTGGTAGATGCTTTAAGCAGGCGCCGACATACTCTTTCAGCCTTAACCCTTAGCACAGATTTGGAGAGCAGAATCAGGGAGGCCCTTACTTCTGACCCTTGGTTTCAGTAGGTTAAGTTAGAGATAGAATCAGGAAGGCCTTTGGAAGGTCGCTTCTCAGGATATTCCTTGGATTTAGTAGGGTTGCTAAAACAACAAAATAGAATCTATGTTCCCATGGCCAGAGATCTTCGTGTGATTATCCTTTCAGAAAGCCACAAGGTGCCCTATTCAGCACATCTAGAGGTGAAGAAAATGTATGCCGAGCTACGTCAGTTATACTATTGGTCAGGGATGAAGAGGGATATAGCAGACTATGTGGCTAGATGTTTAGAATGTTAGAGAGTGAAGGCTGAACATCAACACCTTGCAGGTCTATTGCAGCCTCACCTAGTGCCAGAATGGAAATGGGATATCATTTCCATGGATTTTATAGTGGGACTCCCAATTACTCCCAGGAGGCATGATGCTATCATGGTAATAGTTGATAGACTCACCAAGGTAGCTCATTTCTCTCCTATAGAGTCCTCCTATTCAGCATCTTCTATGGCCAGAATATTTATGAAGGATATTGTGAGACTCCACGACATTCCTAGAAAAATCATATCTAATCATGATCTAGTATTCACCTCAGCTCTTTGGACATCACTTCAGCATGCGTTAGGGACTCAGCTCAACTTCAACTCAGCCTATCACCCTGAGACAGATGGGCAGACAGAGCGAGTCAATCAGGTCCTCAAGGATATGCTCAGGATGTATGTTATGGATAGGCAAACCCATTGGGAGGAATACCTCTACTTGGTAGAATTTGCATATAAAAATGGTTATCATAGTTCCATAGGTATGTCCCCTTTTTAGGCATTGTATGGTCGCCCATGCCGTACCCCCTTGAGTTGGGACCAGTTGGAGGATAGGGTGCATTTGGGACCAGATATGTTGTAGGATATGGAGGAATAGGTCAGGTGCATTAGAGAGCATATTGTGATAGCTCAGGACGGACAGAAGAAGTACGCCGATGCTCACAAGATTGATGTACACTTTTCTCCTGGTGATAGAGTATTTTTGAGGGTGCATCCATGAAAGAGTCCAATCCGTTATGGAAAAGGCTCCAAGTTGGCACCCCGGTTTGTTGGCCCTTTTGAGGTCCTAGAGAGGATAGGACCAGTAGCCTATCAGGTTGCCTTGCCACCCAGCCTTGCTCGCATTCATGATGTATTCCATGTTTCAGTTCTTAGAAAGTATATTCCTGATGTGACTCATGTTTTGGATTGGAATGCATTACAGGTAGTGGACGGGTAGCTAGCTTTAGAGCCAGTACGTATTCTACAGCAGTGGACACTGACCCTCAGGGGTTGCATCATAGAGCAGGCAAGGGTCCAATGGGACCCCAATGATGAATCTTCTACCACATGGGAAGATGCTACTAGGCTTAGAGATGCTTATCCATATTTATTTGTAGGCTTCCAGGAGTAAGCCTAACTCTAGGGGGGGAGGATGTAATACCTCTCCTATAGTGATACTATGATTTGACTCTTTTCTATTATGATGGTTAGAACTATGCACTCATGTTTATGTTTCATGGAGGATTATATGTTCACCGGATGATATTTATATGTTCAGTTATAGTTACATTGATTATATGTTTATGAGATCCTAGAAGAATTTATTTTACATGTTTTATCTAATGATTTGGATACTAACCCTTATCACGATTGTTTTATGGATACATATGTTTGATGTGTTTTCATGACTCAGAACGGAGTTGTAGTTACTCGCTCAGTGAGGTCCACACGATGTACCGATCCTAGTCATCTATCTGCAAGTATTTGATCTATATATATGTACATGTGTCTCTTCTTGGTGATGCAGGATTTGCAGGTACCGGGTATCGTCTCCACCTGGCTTCACAGGTCTGAGCGATCCCTTAAATCCTCGATCATTTTTGTTGTCATGGAGATATCACCAAGCCTCACAAAAGAAAACCTTTACCTTGATCATTCACCCTAGGTGGGAAGTGTCAGATCAGTTCCTGGTAGGGAGGTAATATGTGATTTATCAGTTAATAGGATTTGGACCTTGTACTTGCTTTTAGGGTATGCTCAATCTTGGTAGTAGATTATCAATGTCAGTCTTTGCTGGTCAAAGGTTGTTATCTTTGTTTAGATTATCATGTTAGCTTTAGGGGTAAGTTGATACATGTACCTTTAATCATACGAATAATCAGTTACTTATAATATATGTGTCATAAACATATGGGTGCACACATATGTTTATGAACACATATACGTATATTAAGATAGATATATATATAAATAAATATATATAATATATATATACTTAATTATATTAACAGGAGTAATGAATTTTACTATCTTAATAATTGATTGGTAAAATTATTTTAAGAATATATTTATATACATATATTCTTAAATAGAAATTATAATTATAACCTATTTGTAAATAATAATAATAGTAATTAATAAAAAGAAAATGCTCTTTGTAATAAAACTAGCTATCTAGGAGGGAGTTGAACTTGAGACCTCCTAGAAGTTAGGCTAGTTGAATTCCAAATGTGCTATGTAATTTCCTTGTAAGCTATTTGATTAATTTTGTGGTTATAGTTTTCTTTGGATGTTATTTTAATTAAATTCATTAAAAGCTTTATTATTGTTTACGGGAGATGATTGGTTTTTCCAACTAATTATGGAAGTTGGAGAAGTTTCTTCTCGTAGAGAAACTCCTCCAACTATCATAGTTGGATATTAAATATTTTAGAAGGTGTGAGCGGAGGGGAGGCGGGATTTTGGAAAGAAATTGGAGGCTAGGAAAAAATTATTGAAAATATTATTGAACGGAGAATTTATTAAATCTCAGTTTGAAGGTCTGTGGGCATTGCATCTGGAAGACTGCAAACATAAGGATTCAAAGGACTGCTAGAAAAGTTAGAGAGGATTTGATCGTCCTTCATCAAACAATTTTCAGAGGACTCCAGGTTGGAATCGAGCCTAAGAAATAGATTTATTTTATAATGTGAATGTTATTTTTAGATTTGTTTGAATGATTTGTGTTTAAAAAAAAAGGATTACAGAATATTGATACATTATTGTATTATTGCTGGTCATGTAGGTAATATTGCATTATTTTTCCAGCCATCCATACATTATAGAAATGATATAGTTTTGTGTTTCAAATGCTATATTATTGTGGCATTCTGTCATTTTAATAATAATGTATTCTGTGTTGGTTATACTTTATTTTGTATAATTTTATTATTGTAGAAACCATAAAGGACTGATTTTATAAATTAATTAATTGATTTTATTAATTAATTATATCTTATAAACATAAATTAATTTATATTTTATAAATTAATTAAACCGTTTGCAAAGTAAATGAAAAAAAAAATCAAAGTAAATTTATTATAGTGTAAAACCATAATAAAATTTTAGTATAGTAATTTATTTTATTACTCTATTAAAAACAATATAAAATAATGTTCAAAATTTACTTTATAAATTTTGAATTTATAAAATAAATTTTGAAACCGAAAATCGGTTTTAAAGTTATGATAAAGTAATTTTTTGTTTTTGAAACGGAAAATGATATAGGAAATAATAAAAACATAGGGCAAACAAAATTTATGTTTTAAACCTTTTTCAATTTTGTTGGGTTAAAATAAAAACAAATTTTTATAATATTGTTGGTGTTATTAATATAGTTTATTATATGTATAATATATGTAAAATATTATATATATAATATAATATATGTTTTTATGATATTTTTCGGTGTAATATATATAGTATTATATTATATATATAATATGTGTAATATTATATATATAATATAATTTATGTTTTTATGTTATTATTTCATTTAAATTTAGTATTATATTATACATATAATATATGTAATATTATATGTATAATATGATATATGTTTTGAAAACATGGGTTTCAATTAATTTAATATATTATATATATATATATATATAATATATATAATATTATATATATATAATATAATATATGGATGTATTAATTTTAAGACATCTAAGAGGCATATGAATTCGATAAGTAAATTATATAAATATTTAATGTGATATTGCACATATATATATATATATATATATATATATATATATATATATATATATATATATATATATATAATATATTATATATATATTATATATATAATATATTATGTATAATACAACTTAGATGAAGTAAATTCAGAAACTAGAGACATCTTAATTTAGTGATTTAAATTATATATATCTTATTTGCAAATATATAATGAATACTCATTTTCATACTTGGATAAATGTTAGGAGAGGCTAGAAATCTGAAAACAAAACCCTTTCTTCCTGACTTGTCAATAATCAAACCTAGCCAAAATTTAGGACCTCTTAAACATCCAAAGGTAAATCTGAAATTGTGCAAATGTTGAGCATGTTAGTAGGTTGCTGAAAACTTAACGGGAATGGGTTAGGGTTAGGAAACCTAGGACCCTAAGTGAGTGGCTCTCAGTGCTGGGCCGGGGCCCTAAAGTGGCTAGAACCCGGATAACCGACTGATGAGTTAATTAACCGGTGATAACCTAATTAAATTTAAGGGAATGGGTATTAAAACATTAAAAAGATTAATTTGTGCCTCGCCCATGCCATTAGCGCTAAGATAGGCTATGGATGGGAGTGGGAGAAGGTACCTAGGCATAGGTACGATCGAATGGCGCTTGTCTGTATGAAAGGCATTCGATCCCGCATGTGCCTACTTGGGGGCTAGGGCCCGGAGTGGCTAGTACCAGGACAACCCAAGGTGTGAGGGCTATGCGATGACACTCACTTAGGTAGTTACTGGAGTTTTCTACCCAGGCCTTAGAACCCTTGTTGTAAAGTACTATACTTGTGGGAAATGTTACTCAACCCTAGGTATAACCTAGTAAGTTCCTTCTTTGTGGGCTTGGTTTTTATCTCCTAGCACGGGGGAGTGGATCCTTTTGGGTATCCACGTGGTTGGGTGGAAAATATTTCTATCGAGGTATTCTTTGCAGATGTAAATAATTGAAGATCCATGCTTGTCTATGCACCTGTTGAAGAATGAAGACTTGTACTTAATTTTGTTATGATGTAAACTTTATGTATGCTCCTATGAGGAGTTTGAATGTAATGTAATTTCAAGATGATGTAATAATGGGTAGATATAGGAAAAAGGGTTATATGGGATGTTTATTTTCATATACAAAATGTATGTTGAAAAGATGTAATTATGTGATATTTCAAGTTTTGTAAAATGTTGTGGATCAATTGTTGTATTATTGCAAATATGTTAAGTTAGATGGATGAAATTGATTATAGTAATTGATCTCTAAAAGTTTCAAATGGAAATTAAAAGTGAATGTGGTTAGGTATTTTTCTAATAAGGAATATTAGATGAAACTGGTATGGGTAGTAAATGTGGTTAATAGAATTTCTTATCAGCTTTAAATAAATCATACATTTACATTTAAGGGAACCTTGGAAAGAAGTTAGAATAAGTTTTGTTTACTTGTAATTCTAAAAAGTTCAAAATTTTTCATAAAACTCTACTTAGGTTTTCTTTTATAAAGTAAACCTTTGTGCTTTTCCCTGGTTCCCTTGCGGGGCGTGACACCTTCCCTATTGTTTTCCTTTCCTATCCCTTTGGTTTGGTTGCTAGTTTTTGAGGTCCCTGTTGTTCAGTTTTCCTGTGGGTGTTCTACTTTAACCAGTGATTCTAGTTACTTGCTGTACCTGCAGGAGGCATACATCCCCAGGCAGAGCCATTATTAGCATGTGCAAAACATTTCATGGCCATATCTTGTTTCCTCTAGCCTCTACAAATTTTTTCCTGTCTCTAGCTAAAACCCTAGGCAAAAATTTTAAAATCTAGCCGTTTGAAGGGAAAACCCTAGTGCACCTTGGTTTTAAAATCTATTCTTATGTTTCTTTTTGGGCCACTTAAAAGTATTATAAAGCATTTGCTTTAAATTTTATTACCCTGTGGAGGTCTTCCATTTAATGTTTCCTAAGTCTGGCGGTGGTTAATTTTCCCTATGTCTTATGCGCTTGATTTTTTCTAATGTTTCAGCCTTTATATTTCCTGGGCCCGGTTCTCTGATAGCATCTTAATCTAATGGTGGGTGTGTGTGCTTATAGAATGTGTTAGAGGCACACAATCTTACGATGACCATCCGTTCTCTTTTATGATGTAGCTCTTCAAACAGGCGGGTCCACTGCTACGTGGCACAATTGGTGTTATCTTATTGGTTGTCGAGCAGTGACTTGGATTTCTCAGCGGGGCCCGACTTTAGTCCCCTTTGTAATCAACAATCAGTGCATGTTCATGAGGAATATTCTTTCCCCTCACGATCATGCACCCATCATCTGATTAGATGCCAGTGGGGCTTATCTAGTGGGACCATTGCCATGTGGTGTTGAGTTGTTTAAATTCTATTGGCTGACATGGATGATGCAGCAAGGTGGGGTCGTCAAAAAAGTTAGTGATGAGGGAAAGATCTATGAATGGCATAAGATATCAAAGGATCTGTCAGAGCTATAAGATTATAAGACCGCCATCTAATTATAAAGCTTGTTTGACTGGGGTCCTATTAAGTGTTAAGTAATAAAGCCCAGGAAATATGAAGATCTAACGACCACTTAAAGTTGATCCAGATTTGAATGTTGACCACCGATTCACTATTGGCACCATGGGAATAACCATTGTAATTCAAATTTGAATTTTCAGAGGGTTTTCCAGTGACAGGAAGGACTAAAATTGAATGTTTTAGCTGCTGGATTTGGTGAAACTAGTGGTGCCGACCATTGTAGAGTGGTCCTGGGTGTCTGTTAATTGATTACGGGGGTTTTTTGTTCTATGATGGAGTTTCTCAAGGTGTGTTGTAGGTGGAAAATTAGACTGATAAAGCATGGTGAATTAATGGTCCTTGGTACAAATTAGGGAATTATCATGATTGAGGATCATTCTGGGGTCTGTTTTCTCAAGGCTGCTTGGTTTTCCCTCAAATGAAATAAATTGTGACTGTAATTTGGTTGGTTTGGTGGGTTAAAACCTAACCCTAGTCATATGTAGCTTTTTGCATCTTGTTTTGGGATTCCAAGATGACTAGGGGGTATATATGGTTGAATTTTGAATTTTGCAAGTGGTTGTTGATGTTTTGTTGAGAATCAATAAAAAGACTAAACAAGGAGAGCCTGTATTTGGGTCTTGTTCCTAGCAGTTGTCATCTTGGTAATGTATTGTTTCTGAAAGTTTTAATGAGAATACACTTGAATTCCTATCTCAAATTTATGATTGTCTTCTTGTCTTGATTTTGGATTCATATATGTTAAAGTCACAAAGTGAGTTAGCATATGGTAAACAAAGAGTATTGTGAGATTATCTTGGAGTTCCTAACAAAGTTAGGATTAAAGTCTTTAGGGTGATTTTAGTGAGTCCATGGTTGGATAAGGATTTTGATGATCAGGTTTGGGAGTGAGAGGCATAATAGGCAAATCACTTATCTTGAGTTCAAGGGTGTTTGAGTTAGGGTTCTCAATTATTTTTATGTTATTGGGTGACTCTTTGCCCTAGATTAAGGCACTGATCCATTCTCTAGAAGTAGTTCACCATCATCAATCACACACAAATACAAATTATAAAATCTTTAAATCAGTTAGTAAGGGGTATAAATACATAACATTTTGTGATTCCTTTCAAGAAGTGAATCATGGGTACACCTGCCTGAGCATTTGGGCTCAAAGTGTAGGAGGATCACTTTGATCCTTGTTAATTGGCCCTTTTCCTTGTAGACTTTGGAGTGGTGATAGAGTTAGTGACATTAAGTTGTCAATCATAGTGTAAACCTCCAAGTAGAAATGAAAAGGGGAACCAACAAGTTTCAAGAATTTATAAAGAACTATTGTGATTAGAACAGATCAAGATGAAATGTAAATCGATTGGAAAGTGTTAGCAAGTAATTTGGATCTATTCTAGTGTTAAAGAACACTCTTTGATCAAGTTTGACCCAGAATTTGAGAGATTTGAACAAGTTTTCCTTGTGATTAAGCAATATCCTGACTTGAAAATTTGATGCGCGAGTGAGAAAATCACTTTTTGTAGCTTTTGACATACTTTTTATGCCTTAATTATGCTCTGTGCAGTCCCTTTTAAGTTCCTTTGACTGAAATTTGACTTTTGTTGACCATAAATCTGAGTGAAATTCATCTCTGAACTGATTTACCATGTTAACAACATCATTTCTGCTCATTTTGCCCCTGTTTGACTACAATTTTGACCATAGTTGACTTTTGAATCTTGACAGTTGACTTTGCTTTGTAACTCTATTTTGACTACATTTTAGTGATGTAGAAGACCTATTTCAATTTTGGTCCTGATAGTGAGCTTCTGTGGTGTCTTATCAATAATGTTCCTTAGGGTTCTGGAGCTCTTGAGAGGCTTAAATAGGTCAAAAAGTCCATTTTGACTATTCATTTTCACTTTTTCACTTTCATTTTTACCGAGCTCTAAGAAAAGATGGTGTACCCCATGGAGAAGCACTATTTTGAGATGGCCAGGTGATACGACCGACCTTTGCATTACACACCACCAGTGAGTACCTGATAACGCTCCTTGCCAAATTTGAATTTTTCAATTTCACACATTTTAAAGCTTTTTAGAGCCAATTATGTTCCTAATCACATCCCATATATGGGATCGCATTCAGTCAATCCCAAGTCACACCCTGTCTTTCACTATATCCTGGATCGCATCCTGTATTTCTAGGATCACACCTCGTCGGGTTGCATTTGGTAAAATTTAACCAAATTCAAACCATTTTGTCATTTCCTCACATTGGGTTAAAATAGTGTCACATCTAGTTTCTGGATCGCTTCCCGTATTTCCTGAGTCCCATCTAAGATTTCCTGGATCACACCCTATTAAAAGGTCGTATCCTAGATTTCCTAGATCGTATCCAAGATTTTAGGATCATTTTAGTTTTCTTGAATTTTTAGCCAATTGTACTTGTCTATTTGATCCTTTTGAGCAATTTTTCATCAATTTTATTTTGTCTAATGCTGACATGGTGCCCCTATTTTCTGTTGTGCAGACTAATTTTGATGTCATAGCATTTAGATGTCCTCAGCCTACCTAGGTCTTAGAGTTTCATTGACATCTCTCTGTGGAGGACCAACCTGTCATTGCATGATGTGGTCTATGGAGTTTAGTGGATTTACCTAACATTCGGGTAAATCGGGGCCTCTTGACAGCACTGGTGGAGCGTTGGCACTCAAAGCACAACACATTTCACCTTCCTACTGGTGAGATGACTGTGACTCCAGAGGATATCTGGTGGATCCTTCATGTTTATGTGATGGGGATCTAAGTAGAGTATGAGGCGTTTGGTCCTGTGGTGATGGATGGTGTGTGAAGGTTATTCCAGGATGATACCATTACAAGGTGTTATCTAAGTTGGGCGACATGGTGGCCAACTATGCGCCACTTCCTATCTATCTAGCCAGAGTGATTGGTGGTCTTCTGATGCCTGATCGAGGTCAGCATGGTTTTATGTGTGGATGGTCCTGAGTGATCGAGCAGATGATTCAATCGCCTAACCAATCTGCATGGGGGAGCTACATCCTTGCACACTTGTATAGGGAGCTCCACTAGATAGTCAACCAAAATTTGAAGACTATTGTAATCACCTAAAAATGGACAAAGATCAAATCAAAGAAAATCAAGGACATAATTGAATCAATTGAATCACAATGTATAATTAGCCAATCAAAATGAAAATCAAATCCTAATTCAAGATCAATCAATATTGAGAGTATTTTAATCAAATGCAATCAAATCAAAATACAATTAAATCAATTAATTGTATAGTCTTGGATTAAATTAAATTCAACCCATTCAAGGGGTACATGGCTAAAATAAATCAATTAAATCAATTAATAAATCTTAATTACTCTCAACAACACAAAAGGAGAGGAAATCTAGGTAACCAATCAAATTTGAAGAAAGGCATTCACATGGATCAAGCCAAATTGAATCTCAATCACTCAAAGTGAAAGAGAATCTTGAACATCCATCTTGTCTACTTGTCCCAAGCTTTGAGGACACAAAATTTGCATTGTCTTCAAAGGGTGGAACCAAGGACTCAACCAAGGTTTAATCATGATCAAATACAACTACACCCCCTACCATTGGAAAATCTATAAAAGGAAGGCCTAATTCCTTCATAATTCATAACCACACATTTGAGAATTGCATTGAACCTCTTTCAATTTGAGCTTAGAAAGGCATTTGAGAGCATAATTAGCATTTACTTTGATAATTGTTAGCAATAGCTTGTTTATCTTTATCATTCTCATTCTAGGACTGTCATTAATGGGAGCTTGCTGAGAGCTATTCATTAACATTCTTAGTTAGAGAGCCATAGGATGCTCAATTGACCATTATTTTCTAAATAGTTTCTCTATTGTGGTTTATTTAGTTACTATTTCATTTATTGTTCAACCTTAATTAGAGTTGGTCCCATGCAAAAAGAGACAATATGCCAAGTGTTGGACTTAAAGTTGACTTATAATATCTTGTTAGGAAGGCCATGGATCCATGAAATGCAAGCTATTGCTTCAACTTATCACCAATGCCTACTATTCCCATGTCTAGGGCAAGAGATAATGATAAGTGGGGATCTAAACCCATTCCAATATTGTAATAATGTCAAGCCTATCAATGACTCCTTAGTCTCACATAATACTGAAGGGTCTATACCTAAGCAAATGGAGCCAGGTCAAATTTCTAAAGACACCCCTTGGTTGAAGGAAAAAGAAAAGATGGAAGAAGAAGTTATTATTGAAGACACAACAAAACTCATTAATCAAACTACATCGACTAAAGGAAAAGAGAGGGTTAATGAGGATAACATTATTGAAGAACCAAAAGAAGATCATATCAAAGCTACTCAAGTATGCACTAAAGAGGCCCATTATCAAAACATGGACCAAATGATGAATAATTTTGATAAGCAATTTAAGATCAAGCAAAAAGGCATAGGTGAATACTCCTTATCTGTAATGGACCTACCTTTATCACCCAAGTCCTTTGGGAGACCCTCAATTTTACCCCATAAATATAATGAGAACTTTGTAAGGAAAAGTACATCATCTACCATGGATGAAGAAGACAATGAGATCCTAAACTGGTTGTACAAAGATGAAAAATCAAGTGCCCACATCAAACATATCCAAAATATAACCATTCCCACACATCAATATGGGAAAGGATTTTCAATCATGCAAAAGATGGGATACAAAGGTCAAGGACCTTTATACACAAAGAATGAAAGGATCATTGAACCCTTAGAAATTACATGGTGAGATTCCAAGGAGAAAGCAGGAGTAGGGTATCTTGAGGAAGGATACACTCAAAAACATCATCCCAAACTTTATAGCCAAATATTACAATTAGAGTCTCATAGTGATGGGGATTCTAATGAATGGGAATGGGTGACCCTATCAGATAAGTCATGCCAAGACAAGGGCACTAATGTCATTCATACCTATGCTTCTACCAAAAATAAAGGACCAATGACATAATGAACTTCAAATCAAACATCTAGTTCTAGCCAAATAGTTCTAAATGATGTACCAAGTATAGAGATAGAAATTAATCAATGGGTAGGTGAACCATACATTCCTTCATGGAGACCTACTATGGAAGAGTCAAATGCTAGGTTTAATCCACATGACTTTTATCTAACAAAAACCCTAGAGGAGTCTAGTGAGGGGGACTTTGATCCTTCTTTAGAACATTTAGAGGAAGCCCATGTTTGAGATTTTCAAGATACAATGTATGAACCATCCAATAACGAGATATATACCTTAAACCTGATTGAAATGAACCTAAGTGTTGAACCATTAACTCTCATCCACCTAGACTTAATTGAATGGAATACCATTGAACCAACTACCTTGCCAATTTTCTTAAATGACAACATGGTGTCCCAATACCTCAATGTGGTTGAACCTTCTTCTATCAGAGAATATCAAGAAGAAATGATCAAAGGGAGCATCCAAACTTTCAATCCGAGAAAAAATGAAAAAAATGAAAAAAATAGAAAAAGAAAAGAATCAAGTGTTGAAAACCACATTGTCGCAACATTAGATCAAGAAAAAAATAAAGAGATAAAGGATGTTTCCAAAGGTGAAAACCCAACTGAGGCACCTATGGAAGGGAGTTTGGATGCTCTACCAGAGCATTATGAAGAAAGATCTCCGACCTTAATTGGGCCAACAGAAAAGATAAACATTGGGTCAGAAATAGAGCCTAAGATCATCCACTTAGCAACATCCCTATCTAGTGAAGAAAGAATAAAATTCATCAAATCATTTTAGGAAAGGAAAGTTAACTTCGCATGGTCTTATGATGATATGTCGAGTTTAGACCCAAATCTGATAATGCATCACCTAAACATCAAGGAAGGAGCAAAACATGATAATAAAAAGCTAAAGAAGATGCACCCTCATATAGCACTACTTGTCAAAGTAGAGTTAGAAAAAATATTGAAGGTGGGATTTATAAGGGCCATTGATTATGCACAATGGATCTCAAATATAGTGCCAATATCAAAAGCAGACAAATCCGTCAGAATCTGCACAAACTTTATAGACTTAAATTTGGCATGTCCTAAGGATGATTTCCCACTTCCAAGTATTGATGCCATTGTAGACTTAACAGTGGGGCACTCTATGTTCTCACTCATGGATGGATTTAGTGGCTATAATCAGATAAAGATAGTGCCAGAAGACCAAGATAAGACTACTTTTACATGTGCACGGGGAACCTTTTTCTAGAATGTCATGCCATTTGGGTTAAAGAATGCAGGAGAGACCTATCAAAGAGTAATGACCACAATATTTCATGATATGATGCATAAGTTCATGGAGGATTATGTGGATGACATACTAGCAAAATCCCACTCAAGAAAAGAACACCTTCCAATTTTGGCAAATTTTTTTGAAAGGTTAGAAGAATTCAAAGTAAGACTCAACCCAAAGAAATGCGCTTTTGGAGTCCAATCCAACAAACTCTTAGGTTAAATTGTATCTGCAAAAGGGATAGAGGTTGATCCTACTAAAGTGAAAGCTATCATGGAAATGGAAGCACCTAAAAACATTAGTCAGATGAGATCTTTACAAGGAAGGATCCAATCCATTAGGAGATTTATCTCCCAATTAGTGGAAAAATGTCATAGTTTCACCCAACTTTTGCATAAGGATACAATCTTCAAATGGGATGAAAAATGTGAAGAAGTCTTTAATCTATTAAAGAAATATCTCATGAATCCACCAATCTTGATGCCACCTATCAGAGGCAAGCCCTTGATCCTATACATTTCAGCAATAGAGAACTCATTGGGGGCACTTTTAGCACAAGAGGATGAAACAAGAAAAGAGAAGGCAATTTACTACATTAGTAGAACCTTAGTCAAATACGAGCTGAAATATACATTTATGGAAAGGGCATGCTTGGCTGTAGTTTTTGCTTCCCAAAAATTATGCCATTATATGCTATCCCACAAGATAAGGCTCATTGCCAAAATTGACCCATTGAAGTATCTACTTAGCAAAACAACACTGAATGGAAGGCTAGCAAAGTGGGTGATTGTACTTAGTGAGTTCAATATAGAATATGTTGATAGAAAATCAATCAAAGGGAAAGTAATTGTAGACCAATTAGCAAAAGCACCACTTCATGATGATCATCCCATCCAAGTGGAATTCCTAGATTCAGAGATTGTGAAGGTGGAAAAAAAAACATGGCAGCTTTATTTTGATGGTTCCTACACTCACCATGGATCAGGAGCAGGCATACTTTTCATCACACCTTAAGGTTCTACTATCCCCAAGTCTTACAAATTTCTATTTCCATGCACCAAAAATATAGTGGAGTATGAAGCATTAATTATTGAAATCAAGCTAGCATTAGAGTGGAAAGTGATAGAATTAAAGGTTTATGGAGATTCACAATTAATCATAAATCAAGTCAATGAGGAATATCAAATGAAAGATGACAAATTGGTACCGTACAAAAACATGGAGCAAAGCATCAAGAAGTATTTCATACTCATCACATTTGAACAAGTGTCAAGGGAAAAGAACAAAGAAGTGGATGCAATGGCAACCTCGGCTTCACTTTTGTAAATGCCTGATCAGAGTGCCAGATACAAGTTCTTGGTAGAAGAAGTGATTCAACCCACATTTGACCCTACCCACCCTCACACCATTTTCTTGTTAACTACAAATGAATCACCTTGGTATGGACCAATTTATACTTACTAGAAAGATCAAATCCTTCCCATAGACCAAACCAGGAATCAAAAGAAAAGCTTCATTCACTAAGCCGCCCGATACAGCATAATTTCTGAAACATTGTATCGAAAAAGTCTAGACGGAATGCTCCTTAGATTTTTAAAAGAGGAAGAATCAAACTTAGCCTTACGAGAAGTCCACGAAGGAATTTGTGGATCACACTCAAATGGATTATCCTTAGCCAAGAAACTTCTAAGGATAGGATATTTTTGGCCTACGATGGATAAAGATGCTTGTAACTTTGCCAAAACTTGTAGAAAGTGTCAATTCCATGGACACTTGATACATGCGACCACACAAGAGCTTCATTCGATGACAACACCTTGGCCATTCTACCAATGGGGTTTAGACCTAATAGGCGTGATTTAATGAACTACAACTGATTTAGAACCAGAATGAAGAATTTGTAATTTGAGATTACTAAGGAGTTGATGATTAGATATGCAAGATGATTAAATCAATATTATGTTGTCATTGATGTCAACTAGCTTGACAATACTTATCTTGTAAGTTACTATACCGACACATTTGAAGGAAGGTGAAAGAGATGAAGAACAAAAATATCTACATGAGGAAGATGTATATGACAGATGAGGATAAGGAATACACTAAGTAACTTGTTGATGTGTCTATGACTTGATGAAATTGACTTTATTATGTTACATTCATCTATGATGAAGAATAGAGCTGAAAGACACAAAGCAGTGTTGTTGGTAAATAAAGCATTTCAATATACACTGACGAAGTGTAGTGTATACCGAGTGTAGTATTAACTGAGCTTTTGTTCACCGATGCATTTCTTTGTTAACCAAGCAAAACAAAAAGGAATTCAATGATTAGTTTAGCCGTTAAAGTGATGAGTTGTAAAGTGTATGAAATCGAGGTAACATATAATGTTTGTTATGAAGATCGTCGGCTAACATAAATAAAAAAGGATCTAATGGAGTAGATTGAAATGTGTTATTGACACATCAACCAAGGGAGCTTAAAGCGGAAAAATCTATGAATATGATTAGCAGAAAAATATAATGGAGGAAAAGAAAATGATTTACTCCTCTATATAAGAGACATTGGTTTCATTATGAAACATATGCTAGAAGAAGAAGATACTGCAAAATTATCATGTGGAGAAGTTTTCATGCATTCTGATCATATTGGTTAATGAGAATCGAGCTACAGAATGGTTACTGAGCTACAAAGAGTTATTACTGATAGATAGTAAGTTGATATAGTATTGAATCTGAAGTGTTATATTGATAAAAAATATTTGAATGAGCTGAACATTGATCTGTATACTACAAACTAAAGTTGTATCTAGGCAGATCATCTACTATTACATATTTAACCATTGTATAGTCAAATCTGTTAACCAAGTGGACTATGAAAGTCTTTTGATGTTTCATTCATAGAGTGAACATTGTTATCCTATCAATCCCAAAGTGACTACTGGTTGGACGATAACTTCTGGTCTAAAATCTTCTAACAAGGTTACACCTAATAGTGTGTTGTAACCTTTAACAAGGTTGAGTCTTCACTGACCTCACTTTAGAAGAGTGAACAATTTGGGTTGTCGATCCTAGGTGGTTTTTCCCTTCATAGGGTTTCCACATTAAATCTCTTGTGTTATGTGTTGATTGTGATATTTATTTATTATCATACTTTGCATATTAGATGTTAGATTTAATTGGTAATTATTATAAAGTTTAGACTGACAATTAGTAAATACACAGATAGTGAAAGTATTATATGTTTACCAACTTGCAGAAGCAGTATAATTGTTTTTGGATTATACATTTTGAATTGAGACACTGGATAACCGATTCACCCCCCTCTTAGTTATTCTAACAATTGGTATTAGAGTGGTGGTTGCTTAGAATAGAGTTTTAAGGACTTAAAAAAGGTCTCAAGATGTATAAGAGGGAAGTGCCAAAGCTGAACAAAGATAACTTCATAGTATGGAAAATCCAGATGAAGTTGCACATATCTAGAATTGGGAATTCTGCACTAGAACTGATGGAGAATGGCTACATTGAACCGACACTAGGTCCCCTGACTCTTGATTAACTGAAGGATAGGCATGAACACAATATTACTATAATGGAACTTTCTACTTCTTGTATCAATGCTGAATTTAATCACATCAAGGAATGTGATACAGCTAAGAAGATGTGGGACAAGCTGACTCTAATATACAGTAGAGATACGAATGTCAAGAGAGCCAGAGCAGAAAGCCTAAGAGGTCAATTTGATGATATGAAGATGAAACAAGGTGAGAACATTGTGCAATACACAAATAGACTAAAAGAGGTAGTACATGCTATTAGAGTATCTAGAAGAGTTATTGATGATGAAATAGTGATAAGCAAGATTCTTAGAACTTCACTGCCAGTTTATGCGATCAGGATCTCTGCAATTCATGAAACAAGGGCTACATCCAACCTCACCCTTGACACTCTGATTGGTAAGCTTACAACCTTTGAATTGAATAACTTTGACAATAGTGTTGTACCTTCTATTGAATCCACTTTCATGTCCTCTTTGAAGATTGGTAAGTCTAGTAGCAAGAATGATAAGAATAATGATAGTGACAGTAATACCGATGATGAACTTGATGAGCTTGAAGCTCTTATGGCCAAAAGATTGCCCAAAGGTAAGGGAAGGTATGGAGGAAAGTTACCTCTAGCATATTTTAATTGTAAATAAGTTGGCCACATCACTGCTAGATGTCCAGATAAGAAAGATGATGATAGATCCAAAGACCGATCTGAAGGAAGCTATGGAAGAAGAGTCAACAAAGGCTACCGAAACAACAAAAGAGACAACTGAGATAGATATGACAAAGGAAAAAAGGTATGTTACATAGCCAAAGAATTTGAATCTGAATCTAACATTAATGATGATGTAGAAGTAGTATTTGTTGCTATGAAGGATGATTCATAAGAAGAGAAACAAAAAGAGACAACACTAATCTCTAAAGTAAGCAGAAATGATACATGGATCATAGATAGTGGCTGCACACATCATATGACTGGTGATATAGAGAAATTTGATCTATTGATGAATATGATGGTGGATTTGTTAGAATGGGAAATGATGCACCTTGTATGGTGAGAGGTAAAGGTTCACTAATGATTAATGATAGAATAAAATGTGAGAATGCATACTGGGTAGATGGAATGAACTACAATTTGATAAGTGTGGCATAGTTGAACAACTCAAGACACTGACTTGCTTTTGAGAGCAGAAAGGTAAGAATCTATGATGATGGAGGAAGACTTGTTGGAACTGGTACACAATCTAGATGTAATCTATTTTATCTTGATATTGATCAGTCTTCTTGTTTATTAATGAAAGATGAAGATGCATGGTTGTGGCATAAGAGGTTATGTCATGTGAATTTTTATAACATAGTCAAGATTAGTAAGAAGAAAAGAGTTAGAGGATTGCCTAACTTGTCAAAATTGGATCATGCTATGTGTCATGAATGTCAAAAAGGTAAGATGACTAAGTCCAGTTTTAAAAGAAAAGACTACTCAACAAAGAAGATACTTGAATTAGTTCATACCGACCTATGTGGTCCTATGAGAACTCAGAGCTATTATGGTGATAGATACTTTATTCTTTTAGTTGATGACTATACTAGACTAATGACTATTATGTTCCTGAAAGACAAATCTGAAGCTTTTAAGTTTTTTAAATGGTAGAAGGCTAAGGTAGAAAAAGAGACTGGAAAAGAAATTAAATGCTTAAGATCTGATAGAGGAGGTGAATTTATCTCTGATGAATTTACTAATTTTTGTAATGAGAATGGTATTAAGAGATAGGTAGCTGCATCGAGAACACCTCAACAGAATGGGATTGCTGAAAGAAGGAATAGGTCAATCATTGACTGTGCTAGAACACTAATTCTACAAAAGAATGTTGCTCAGACATATTGGAGGGAAGCTATCAGCATAGTTGTATATGTGCTTAACCAAGTACAACTGAAGAAGGACACCAACTGGACACCTTATGAGCTATGGTTTGGACACAAACCTACTGTAAGTTATTTCATAATTTTTGGAAGAAAATGTTTTATTTTGAAAGATGAAAGAAATAGGAAATTTGATTCTAAAGGTGATGAAGGAATATTCTTAGGATATTCTACTAAGAGTAAATCATACAAATGTCTGAATAAGGTTATAAATAAGATGATTGAAAGTACTAATGTTCATGTTGATGAGTATGATGACATAAACATAGAAGAAAGAAAGGAACCAAAAGACTATGGTAGATTCACTTACATTAAACTTCCTGACTATCTACCAAAGTTGCAACTTGTGATAACTAGTCAGCAGGAAAATAACCCCAAGGAACAGGAAAGGGAAACCGATGAACAAGATGGTGCTACTGAGCAAGCAAATGAACCTGAACAGGATGAACAAGAAAGAAGAAACCAAGTACTGGCTAGTTTTGTCAGAAGACATCATCCTGAGACACAAATTATTAGAAACAGACAAGCTGAAATGCAGACAAGAAGCAAAACAAGACAAGGTACATGTCTAGTTTGTGAATTTGAACCAAAGAATGTGAAAGTTGCATTAGAAAATGAAGAATGGGTTAATGCAATGAAGGAGGAAATAGAACAAATAGAGAAAAACAAAACTTGGTCCTTAGTACCCCAACCTAAAGATAAGAATCTTATCGGTACTAAATGGATATTCAGAAACAAAATGAATGAAAATGGTGAAGTGACAAGAAATAAAGTGAGATTGGTATGTAAGGGATATGCACAGAAAGAAGGTATTGATTATGGGGAAAAATTTTCACCTATTGCTAGATTGGAAGGAGTTAGAATATTACTTGCATATGCTGCACACAAGAAATTTAAGGTTTATCAAATGGATGTGAAATCAACATTTCTAAATGGTATACTTGAAGAAGAGGTCTACATAGAACAACTTGAAGGATTCGTTGATCCAGAAAATAGAAACATGGTATGTAGATTACACAAAGCTTTATATGGTTTAAAGAAAGCACCAAGAGCATGGTATGAAAGACTACATACTTACTTGTTAAGTATTGGATTTGTAAGGACTAGTGAGAACAACAATTTGTACATGAAAGGTGATACTGATGACACCATTATTATTGCTGAAATTTTTGTTGATGATATTATTTTTGGAGGTCAAGATCATGTATGTAAATCTTTTTCTGATGACATGAGAAATGAGTTTGAAATGTCTATGTTCAGAGAGATTAAATTATTTCTCGGATTACAAGTGATACAACAGAGTGATGGGATATTCATGACACAGTCCAAGTATATAAAGGAAGTCTTGAAGAAATTTGGCATGGAAGATGCTAAACCTGTGGGAACACTAATGGCTACTAGAAGTAAATTGACAAAGGAAGATGAAACTACAGAGGTAAACTAGACACTTTACTGATCCATGATTGTTAAGCTCATGTATGTAGTTCACAGTAGACTAGATATAGCACATGCTGTAGGAATTGTTGCTAGATATTATGCTAATCCTAGAGAATCATACAAGATTGCTACTAAAAGGATCTTAAGATATCTAAAAAAGATAGAGGATTATGGATTATGGTATCCTAAGGAAGGTAAGTTTGAGCTAAAAGTTTATATCGATGCTGATTGGGCTGGAAATGTGGATGACAAAAAAAGTACCACCAGAGGAGCATTTTTCTTTGGTGAAAGACTTGTAACCTAGACAAGTAAAAAGCAGGCTTGTATTTCTTAGTCTACAACTGAAGCAGAGTATGTTGCTACTGCTACTAATTGCTCAAACATTGCATATATCAAGCAAGTGTTGGAAGGAATGAATGAGGTAATCACTGACCCGTTGATTATATACTGTGACAACACAAGTGCTATTAATATTTCAAAGAATCTTGTGATGCACTCTAAGACAAAGCATATATCAATTAAGTATCACTACTTAAGAGAACAAGTGCAAGAGAAGCAAGTAAAGTTAGAATTTGTTAAATCTAAAGAACAACTTGCAGACATTTTTACAAAGCCTCTACCGAAGGACACTTTTGAATATTTGAGGACTAGACTTGGGGTTTGTCCCCTGTCTATCGGTCACTAATGTGGTCTGGATGTTGCATCAGCCTAATCTTATCAGAAGATCATTCATGTTGATGTAGCATAGTTCACACTTTGGATTTTGTTCAAGGTTGTGATTAAGTTTGAAGAACTGAAACAATTTGGGATATCAGTATACTAAGATACAGAGGAAGTAATGGACAATAGAGAGTTACTTAGCTACTACAGAGCTGATTATTTATTTGTTTCTTTGGCATTATTGTCAAAGGGAGAGATAAATAATATGAAAAGAAAAGGAGATATACACTAATGAGAACTATCTAAGGGAGAGATAATCTGAAAGGAACTTGAGAACTAAAAAGGTTATATCTACAGAATGACAAAGCTGTATTTTATAATGCTATTTTAGTAACATAGTGATTAAACATATTAAGCTAGGGAGAGCTTACACTACACAACATTTGATCACAAAGTTGTAGAATACATGTTTGGTATGTGTATGGTACATTTCATATTACTTGAGTTGCCATCAATGCCAAAGGGAGAGATTGATGAACTACAATTGATTTAGAACTAGAAAGAAGAATCTATAATTTGAGATTACTAAGGAGTTGATGATTAGATATGCAAGATGATTAAATCAGTATTATGTTGTCATTGATGTCAACTAGCTTGACAATACTTATCTTGTAAGTTACTATAGCGACACATCTAAAGGAAGGTGAAAGAGATGAAGAACAAAAATATCTACATGAGAAAGATGTATATGACAGATGAGGATAAGAAATACACTGAGTAACTTGTTGACGAGTCTATGAATTGATGAAATTGACTTTATTATGTTGCATTCATCTATGATGAAGAATAGAGCTGAAAGACACAAAGCAGTGTTGTTGGTAAATAAAGCATTTCAGTATACACCAACGACGTGTAGTGTATACCGAGTGCAATATTAACTGAGCTTGTGTTCACTGATGCATTTCTTTGTTAACCAAGAAAAATGGAAAGGAATTAAATGATCAGTTTAGCCGTTAAAGTGATGAGCTGTAAAGTGTATGAAATCGAGGTAACAAATAATGTTTGTTATGAAGATCGACAGCTAACATAAATAAAAAAAGATCTAATGGAGTAGATTGAAATGTGTTATTGACACATCAGCTGAGGGAGATTAAAGTGGAAAAATCTATGAATATGATTAAGCGGCGAAATCTGATGGAGGAAAAAAAAATGATTTACTCATCTATATAAGAGACATTGGTTAAATTATGAAACATATGCCAAAAGAAGAAGATACTGCTAAATTATTGCATGGAGAAGTCTTCATGCATTCTGATCATATTGGTTAATGAGAACCAAGCTACAGAATAGTTACTGAGCTATAGAGAGTTATTACTGATAGATAGTAAGTTGATATAGTATTGAATCTGAAGTGTTATATTGATCAAAAATATTTGAATGAGCTTAACATTGATCTGTAAACTGAAAACTAAAGTTATATTTTAGGTAGATCATCTACTATTACATATTTAACCATTGTACATAGTTAAATTTGTTAACCAAGTGGACTATGAAAGTCTTTTGATGTTTCATTCATAGAGTGAACATTGTTATCCTGTCAACCCCAAAGTGACTGTTGGTTGGACAATAACTTTTGGTCTAAAATCCTCTAACAAGGTCACACCTAATAGTGTGTTTGTAACCTTTAATAGGGTTGGGTCTTCACTGACCTCACTTTAGAAGAGTGAACAATTTGGGTTACTGGTCCCAGGTGGTTTTTCCCTTCATAGGGTTTCCACATTAAATCTCTTGTGTTATGTGTTGATTGTGATATTTATTTGTTATCATACTTTGCATATTACATGTTAGATTTAATCGATAATTATTATAAAGTTTAGACTGACAATCGGTAAATACATAGATAATGAAAGTATTATATGTTTACCGACTTGTAGAAGTAGTAAAATATTTTTTGGATTATACATTTTGAATTGGGACATTGGATAACTAATTCACCCCCCTCTCAGTTATTCTAACATGATTTACCCACCATCCTTGAATGGCCACAAGTTCATCATCATGACAATGGAATATTTTACTAAGTGGGTGGAAGCTGTACCCCTATCAACTGCAACTGGAAAGCAAATTTCTTTGTTTATCCTCAATCATATTATTTATAGATATAGAATACCTCATGCTAGTATAACAGATAATGAAAATCATTTTAAGAACAAAGACTTAACAGAATTATGTACCAAGTTTCACATGATTCATCATTCTTCTTCAATCTATTACCCTCAAGGTAATGGACAAGCAGAAGCAACCAATAAAAACATCTTGAAGATTTTGAAGAGAACGATGGACAAATCAAGGAGAGATTGGCACATTAAGATAAACCCAAACTTGTGGGTTTATAGAACAAGCATAAGAATGCCAATAGGGGCTACACCTTTTTCATTAGTCTTTGGAGTAGAAGTGGTTTTGCCTTTAGAGGTAGAACTTCCATCTTTGAGGATATCCATGCATGGTTTGATAAATGAGGAAGACTATAGGGTTGCAAGGATGCAAGAACTAGAACTCTTGGATGAAAAAAAGAAGCAAGCATTTGATGATTTGAAGGTGTACTAGAATAGGATGTCAAAGGTGTACAATAAACATATGAAGCCAAGAACATTCCAAATAGGTGACCTAGTTTTACAAGAAAATCCCAAGAACCAAGCAGAACAAGAAAAGAAAGGAAAATGGGAAAAAAACTAATTAGGACCATTTCTCATTGTTGAAAATTTTGGGACCGACACCTACAAAGTAGCAGATTGTGATGGTGAAGAACTACAAGAGGCAATTAATAGCATACATCTCAAGAATTTCTATACATGAGGTAGATGAAAGAGTATAAAGAGTATCAGATGAGGAGCATCATATTTATTGTACATAATTAAAAGAGATCTTGAAAAAGCACAAAAACATTTAAAAAGTAGAAAAGATAAAAAATAGTGAAAAATTGAGCATGAAGAAAGCAAAAACATTCATATATGATTCTCAAAAAAAATAAATTTTGAAAAAATACAAACTACAAAAAACTCAAAAAAAAGAAAAGTGCCTTGGTGAAAATCTAGCAAATAGGCACCTTGGTAGCAAAAAAAGAGAAAAAGCTTTTAAAATAGAAAAAAGAGCTAGATCCATTCAATCTATAAAAACCTGGTAAATAGGTGCCATTGAAAGTCCAAGTCAGTCGCATACCTAGAAGGTCACCTTGTAAATATTACATTCACCAGCATTTGTATATATTGCATAATAAAACCCCACAGTTGCATTTGCGAGCACCTCAAGATTTTGGTCACCTAATCGACAAACTATCCTAAGTCCCAAAAATGAAATTATCTAAAACTAGGGGCAATCTACTCATGAGGAGAAAGGATTCATCAAAGAAAGCTTTATTCAATCAGAGAATCAATTCATCACACTCGAAAGAGGAATACTTAATCAAATCTACATCCCAATCCAATTTTAGCGAAAAATGAAAAATTTGATCCAAGAACTGAAATGATCTTACATTTTATCAGGATTAAAACTATGAAATGGATGGAAATACACTTGACATATGGATTTGAAAAACATTGCAATTTTTTTTCTAAGTGTTAACTCAATTGATGAAATCATTTCTTTCTAGTGAATCAATGAAAGTTTTAGACTAGACAAGCTATGATGAAAGGATGATATTTTTCTTGATTTCTAAATGACTGTCTTAAAATCAAAGTTTTAAATTGTGTATTATTTGTCTAAGGATGTGATCATCAAAGAATCATTGAGGACTTGTATATAGGATAAAACTGAGATTTCTACTTGTTTACGCAAACGGATACTTTGGCTATTCTGATCTTCAATATCATAATACCAAAATCCACTTGCAACATAAAATCTGACAAAATCGGTATTCACACTCTCATGATTGGCTTCAATCAGTGATAGTCATACCGAAGGGAGATGGGAAAGCAAACAAAGAGGCAAATAGTATTCATATCATCATAGTTGAACTAGTGATGGTGTTGGACTACAACTGATTTGGAATCTGATTGAAGGATCTGTGATTGCAAGATCACTGAGAAGTTGCTGGTTAGATATGTAATATGATTAAATCAGTATTATGTTGTCATTGATGTCAACTAGTTTGACAACACTTATCTTGTAAGTTACTACACTGAGACATCTAAAGAAAAGTGAAAGAGATGGAGAACAGAGAAATTTACATAAGGAAAGATGTACAAGATAGATGAGGATAAGGAACACATTGAGTAACTTTTTGATGAGTCTATGACTTGATGATATTGACTTCATTATGTTGCATTCATCTATAATGAAGTATAGAGCTGAAAGACACAAAGCAGTGTTGTCGGTAAATGAAGCATTTCTAGTATACACTGACAGAGTGTAGTGTATACTGACCATAGTATTAATTGAGCAGTATTCACCGATGCATTTCTTTGTTAACTGAGCAGAATAGAATGAATTAAATGATTAGTTTAGCCGATAAGATTGATAGCTAGCAAGAGTATAACATCAAGGTAATAGATAATGTTTGTTACATAGATCAACGGCTAACAAAATTCAAAGAAGATCTAACGGAGAAAATTGAAACATGTTATTGACACAAGTACTGAGAAAGTTTTAAGTGGAAAAATCTATGAATGTGATTAAGTGGCAAAATTTGATGGTGGAGAAGAAAATGATTTACTCGTCTATATAAGAGAACATAATTTATTTATGAAAATAGCTAGAAGAAGAAGAAGCTGTAGGATTATTGCATGAATAAGGTTTTCATGCATTTTGATCATACTGGTTAGTAAGAACCGAGCTACAGAGAAATTATCAAGCTACAAATAGTAGTTACCGATGAATAGTAAGTTGATATAGTATTGAATTTGAAGTGAATTATTAATTAGAAGGATTTGTATGGATTGAATATTGATCTGTAATCTGCAATTGAAGTTGTATTAAGGTAGGTCATTTACTGTTACATATTTAAACATTGTATACAGTCTAAATCTCTTAACTGAGTGGACTCTGAAAGTCTTATGATGTATCATTCATAGAATGAACATTGTTATCCTATCAACCCCATAGTGAACACTGGTTGGACAATAACTTCTAGTCTAAAATCCTCTAACAAGGTCACACCTGACAGTGTGTTTGTAACTTTTAGCAGGGTTGGGTCTTAACCTACCTCACTTTAGAAGAGTGAACAAATTTTGGGTTGCCGGTCCCAGGTGGTTTTTCCCTTTACAGGGTTTCCACATTAAATCTCTTGTGTTATGTGTTGATTGTGATATTTTTTTGTTATCATACTTTGCATTTTGCATGTTAGATTTGATCGGTAAATAGTTATAAGTATTAGACTGGTAATTGGTAAAAGCACAAGACAGTGAGATATATTATTTCTTACCGATGAGCAGAAATTGAAGAAATTGTTTTGAATTATACATTTTGAATTGGGAGACTGGATAACTGATTCACCCCCCTCTCAGTTATTCTAACAATTGGTATCAGAGCTATGTTGCTTGGAATAAAGTTTTAAGGACTTAAGCATAAAGGTCTCAAGATGTATAAGAGGGAAGTATCGAAACTGAATAAGGAGAACTTCGCAGTATGGCAAAGCAAAATGCTACTTGCATATGCTGCACATAAGAAATTCAAAGTCTATCAAATGGATGTGAAGTCAACATTTTTGAATGGTATACTTGAAGAAGAAGTCTACATTGAACAACTTGAAGGATTTGTTGATCCCGACAATAAAGACATCGTATGTAGATTACATAAATCTTTATATGGTTTAAAGCAAGCACCGAGAGCATGGTATGAAAGACTACATACTTACTTGTTAAGTATTGGATTTGTTAGAACAAGTGAAAACAACAATTTGTATGTGAAAGGTGATACTGATGATACTATTATCATTTCTAAAATATTTGTCGATAATATTATCTTTGGTGGCTCAGATCTTGTCTGCAAGGCATTTGCTGATGAAATGCAAAAGGAATTTGAAATGTCTATGTTGAGAGAGATTAAGTTCTTTCTTGGACTTCAAGTGATTCAACAGAGTGATGGCATATTCATTTAACAATATAAATACATAAAGGAAGTACTAAAGACATTTTGCATGGAAGATGTTAAACCTGTGGGAGCACTGATGGCTACTAGATACAAATTGACAAAGGAGGATGAAACTACTGAGGTAAATCAGACACTTTACTGATCTATGATTGGTAAGTTAATGTATGTAGTTCATAGTAGGCTAGATATAACACATGCTGTGGGAATTGTTGCAAGATTTTCTGCTAACCCTAGAGAATCACACATGATAGCTACAAAAAGGATCTTAAGATACTTGAAGAAAATAGAAAATTATGGATTATGGTATTCTAAGGAAGGGAAGTTTGAACTGAAATTTTACACCGATGCTGATTGCGCTGGAAATGTGGATGATAGAAAAAGCACCACTGGAGGAGCATTTTTCTTTGGTGAAAGAATTGTAACCTAGACAAGTAAAAAGCAGGCTTGTATTTCTCAGTCTACAGTTGAAGCAAAATATGTTGCTGCTGCTACTAACTATTCAAACATTGCATATATCAAACAAGTGTTGGAAGGAATGAATGAGGTAATCACTGACCCGGTGATTATATACTGTGACAACACTAGTGCTATTAATATTTCAAAGAATCCTATGATGCACTCTAAGACAAAGCATATATCTATTAAGTATCATTAATTAAGAGAACAAGTGCAAGAGAAGCAAGTAAAGTTAGAGTTTGTTACATCTAAAGAACAACTTGCAGATATTTTTACAAAGCCCCTATTGAAGGACACATTTGAATACTTGAGGACTAGACTTGGGGTTCGTCCCTTGTCTATCAGTCACTAAGGTGATCTGGATGTTGCATCAACCTAATTTTATCAGAAGATCATTCATGTTGATGTAGCATAGTTCACAGTTTGAATCATGTTAAAAGTTGTGATTAAGCTTGAGAACTTGAAGTGATGAGATATCAGTATACAAAGATACAGAGGAAGTACTGAACACCACAGAGAGTTACTTGGCTACTATAGAGATGATTGTTTATTTATTTCTTTTGCATTGCTGTCAAAGGGAGAGATAAACAAAATATGAAAAGGAACAAGCACCGATGACAATTATCTAAGGGAGAGACAATTTGAATGAGACAAAGTATTGAAGATCAATTACAAAGAACAGAAGTAGGAATAGAAGAACTAAAAAGATCACAACTACAGAAAGGTAAAGCTGTATTACTTAATGCTAGTTCAGTAACATAGTGATTAAACATATTAAGTCTATTTGACTTATAGCATTTGTTCACAAAGTTGTAGAATGTATGTTTGGTATGTGTATGGTACATTTCATATTACTTGAGTTTCCATCAATGCCAAAGGGAGAGATTGTTGGACTACAACTGATTTGGAATCTGATTGAAGGATTTGTGATTGGAAGATCATTGAGAAGTTGCTGATTAGATATGTCATATGATTAAATCAATATTATGTTGTCATTGATGTCAACTAGTTTGACAACACTTATCTTGTAATTTACTACACCGAGACATCTGAAGAAAAGTGAAAGAGATGGAGAACAGAGAAATTTACATAAGGAAAGATGTACAAGATAGATGAGGATAAGGAACACATTGAGTAAATTTTTGATGAGTCTATGACTTGATGATATTGACTTCATTATGTTGCATTCATCTATAATGAAGTATAGAGCTGAAAGACACAAAGAAGTGTTGTCGGTAAATGAAGCATTTCTAGTATACACCGATGGAGTGTAGTGTATACTGACCATAGTATTAACCAAGCAGTATTTACCATGCATTTCTTTGTTAACCAAGCAGAATAGAATGAATTAAATGATTAGTTTAGTCGATAAGATTGATAGCTGGCAAGAGTATAACATCGAGGTAACAGATAATGTTTGTTACACAGATCAACGGATGACAAAATTCAAAGAAGATCTAACAAAGAAAATTGAAACGTGTTATTGACACAAGTACCGAGAAATTTTTAAGTGGCAAAATCTATGAATGTGATTAAGCAGCAAAATCTGATGGTGGAGAAGAAAATGATTTACTCATCTATATAAGAGAACATAATTTATTTATGAAAATAGTTGGAAGAAGAAGAAGCTATAGGATTATCACATGAATAAGATTTTCATGCATTCTAATCATACTGGTTAGTAAGAACCGAGCTACAGAGCAATTACCGAGCTACAAACAGCAATTACCGATGGATAGTAAGTTGATACAATATTGAATCTGAAGTGAATTATTGATCATAAGGATTTGTATGGACTAAATATTGATTTGTAATCTGCAATTGAAGTTGTATTAAGGCAGGTCATTTTACTGTTACATATTTAACCATTGTATACAGTCTAAATCTCTTAACCGAGTGGACTCTGAAAGTCTTATGATGTATCATTCATAGAATGAACATTGTTATCCTGTCAACCCCATAGTGAATGCTGGTTGGATGATAACTTCTAGTCTAAAATCCTCTAACAAGGTCACACCTGATAGTGTGTTTGTAACCTTTAACAGGGTTGGGTCTTAACCGACCTCACTTCAGAAGAGTGAACAAATTTTGGGTTGCTGGTCCTAGGTGGTTTTTCCCTTTATAGGGTTTCCACATTAAATCTCTTGTGTTATGTGTTGATTGTGATATTTGTTTATTATCATACTTTGCATGTTTCATCTTAGATTTGATCGGTAAATAGTTATAAGTATTAGAATGGTAATCCGTAAAAGCACAAGATAGTGAGAGATATTATTACTTACCGACGAGCAGAAACTAAAGAAATTGTTTTGAATTATACATTTTGAATTGGGACACTGAATAATTGATTCACCCCCCTCTCACTAACAGATGGTTGTACTACAATGCGATTCCAAAAATGCTCTATGATGAAAATAAGCTTCCAAATTTTGAATAATGATAGGTAACTGCATACATCTTAGATTAAGTGTATTGTATATTATTTTGCCTTAGTTTAAAATTGCAAGAGGGGAAATAAAAAAAAAGGGGGTGTATGCAAATCAAAGAATCAAAAGATTGTTAAAAAAAACCAAGTATATAGGATCGAGTGTGTTGGAAATAAAAAACAAAGTGCATTGCATTAGGTTACTTGCATGGATTAAACCATTATCATTAAGTCTTGCATTGATTTAGACGTGTCCAACATTTGAGTTATTAGGATCATACATTATTAGGTTTATCATTATCATTAATTAACATACATTTGAAAGTTCATTAGAAACATTAAATTACATCCATCAAAGTGCATTGCATTAGTTAGAAATCATTTCATCCATTAAGATCCATCATTAAAGCATCTCATTCATAATAGTACCATTCATACATATATCATTGAAAGACCATCATCGCATCACATTTACATATTAAAGGAAATGCATTCAATAGATTCATTATCCACCTAATATCCATCAATAAAGTAATATCATTACACATGACATTCATCTATTCTATTTCATACATAAGACAATCATTTAACCATTATTAGGACATATGCATACATGTGAACATTAAATGCTATAAAATAAAACAAATCATATAGAATCATAGAGATGCATATCATATGAAACATCTGAAAAGAAATCCAACACATGATGATGTCATATATAGTCAAATCAATCAAACAAAGTATCAGAGTCCATAGTATCATCATCAGAAATCAAATTCTATCACATCATCATAAAAAAAGCAATATCTAGAGATCAATGTCCATCAGATATCAAAGTATCAACATAAAATAACATCAACTGATAAAAAATGATACAACATGAGTCCAATGTCTTGATAATAACAAGGAAAAGAAAGCCTATGAATATAGAGGAACACTCAAGCAATGGAGTCACCAGCATCATCAACATCCTCAGGACCAAGTGCACTATCTGGCGGATGGCTTGAACTAGCCTGTAACCCATGCTGACTCATAGTAGCGATAAAGGAAGTCATCACTAATCTCATCTATGAAACCTACTATTGAATAGAAGATATCTGAGATTGTAAGGCAGTAACATCCGATGCTGAGGCTGAGGCAAAACCATGATCTATAGAAGATTGTGGAAGTGGAGTATAAGAAGATGGAATAGATGAAGAGGGATCACCCAAAACTAAAACATATCGAGAAGAAGAAGGATGAAATGAAGATGAAGGAATAGAGACAAAAGCATGTGCTTGAGCTATAGGAACAACAAATAGAACAATAGGAGGAATGACCTGCTGAGCAGGAGGACCCTATGCCTAATCAAGCAACACCTACGCAATATCTGCATCAATAACTCTCTGTCATCTAACATGAGACCTTTGTGTAGGAACTCTAGAAACCTGATGTAATAGTATATCAACCCGTCCACCTCCATCCTGATCACCAGCTCTAGGAGGAATAGGAGTAGTAGCTAACACTGGTATCTATATATGAACTACTCTAGCTCTGTGATGACCCTATCATCTACATCAACCCCTGATCCTACCACAACCACCACCTCTGTCATCATCTCCATCATCATCATCACCCTCATCCTCACCAACTCCATCCTCACCATTTGATAACTCTTTAATGCTAGAAATACTCTTAGTAGGATCAGTAAACCTAGGAAAAGGATACTTATGTAGCCAGGGACCATACTCATCTATAATACCGACATCCATCACTTCTGACCTAGGGTTCCAGGGATGATACCCCAAATCTTGATTCTCTTGAACAACTATACCATAATCAACACAAGGGCCCCATAATGATCTCTTGGCCTGCACATGAGCATACATCACTATGACCTATGACATATCCTGAATACACCCATACTAACAGAAAACACGACAGAAGCAGAATCTCTCAATAACAAAAGTGGAATGACCAATCATCCAATGAGGAAAAAACATATACAAAAGCTCCCCATCATCCTTTGGCCAAGCCTCACATCCAAGATAAGGCCTCCAAATGACAGTATCCATGTCATCTATCCAACGTCACCAATAATCTAGCTTACCCATATGGGCCTGCCTAATAATACCACTATACATCCATGCAAAATGCCAACCAACAGGATGATCTCATGCTGTCATAGGATGTGACACCAAGAGGTGCTCCCAATTCCAAAGCTATAATAAAATAGCTCTAGCAGTCAATGTAGTATAACATCTATACATAATAGTATGTAGCTCATGATATAACTATGCTAACAAGAAAGAACCCCAATCGAAACAATGAGGATCTACCATCAAATCCTCTATAATAGGATCCCAACCAATGGAAAACCCATGACCACATCGGTCAGGAAGTAGGAAACCACCAATCAAAGTACCAAGGATAGCTAGTAACATAGGGAACAAGATGAACTAAGCCTACTGAATATGCTGATCACCAATAGAAGGATCACCAAACACTCGGTGACAAGTTGAACCATCATAAATAGTGTCATAATATACAAGCTCTCCTCGAGTCGGCAACCAGAGAAGATGATACACATCCTCAGGGGTGATGGTCATCTCACCCATGGGAAGATGGAATGTGTTATGGTCTGAGTGCCAATGCTCAACCATAGTAGTAATGAGACCCCGATTCACTCAGAATTGGGGAAGATATAGAAGGAAAGATAGGCCACACCGAGCAATGTGACGATGGTTGGCAGCACTCAAAGTAGGTATCATATCCCAGGACGAAGTATAAGAACTATAGAGACATAAAGATCTAAGATCCAACTATAAGAAACAAGTTCAAACACATTAGAAAGGAAATCATAAATTATTGGGATTATTCTAAGTCAATAAAAAATTTATCAACACTTATCAAAACCACAATCAGATTTCATGTTTCTACTCAGATAGAACAAAATTTTTATCTTCACCCATCATCTGAATCTAGATTGATGATGGATATCCTAACTATAACTAAACCCTAACTGACACATTACAACTTGTTACAAAAATATCACAATTGGGAATGTAAACCTGACAATCAATTAACGACGTCAACAAATTGCAACTTGGCCAAAAATCCAAAAATTTGAAATTTTGCAGAGCAAAAGCATTGGTTTATTGAGCAAAAGTGACAAACATCAAAAGTGCTGCCTAAATAGGTGAAAGCACACATAAATATTGTAAAAGTAGCCAAAAATTTCAAAGCGCACAAATAGAAATCAAAAGCGCTCTTAAAAGATTTGAAAGCGCAAAATTTGATCAAAAGTGCACACAAAAGTGGTGAAAGCACTAAAACTAAGCAAAAGCGCACAAAGAAATGGTAAAAGTGCAAAAGGGCTTAAAAGTGGTGAGTGAAAGCGTCAAGATGATTCATGGAAGTGCATAGGAAAAATGTGGAAGTGCACATTGGGAGGCAAAAGCACCCTTAAAAATGGCAAAAGCACCCATTTAGTAGAAAAAAGGAAAAAACTATTCATTTAACTAAAAAAAATTGGAAAAAATTGAAATAAATGCTGTAAACAGAAAAATGAAAAGGTACAAGTACTCACCGAAGGTCCTGAGCTAGGTAGATGCTGATATCGATGACATTTCTTGAATCGATGCTCGTGGATAGGGATAGACATCGTGGAAAGTAAAAAAAGCAAATAGTGAGAAAAGTCAAAAGTCAATGGTAAAATGAATAGTAAAAAGAGATTTTGACCCCTTTATATAGGTTTTTGACCTAAAAGGAGGTAATTTTGACCTACGCAAGTACATTTTTATCAAAATTGACCTAATAAAGTGATGTTATCATCAGAATAATTACAACCAGGGCATTTGAAATTGAATAGAGTAAACATCGATATCAAAAATTTAAATAAAATTCATCATACATATGAATTATATTCACATAACGATCAACATTACCCAAAAAATAATCAATCAATGGTCAAATTTATATGAATTTTATTTCATTTCCAACGGGGTATACCATCGGATAATCATATCAACATCAGTAGTAACATCATTGAAAAATCAAGAGACTGATCATCAAATCAAAGCGAAAGCTTTTATCAAAAAAATTTTCATAATCAAACAAGTGGGGTATCACATCGAAATCAATCATCAAAATAGGTATCATATCAGGATCAATCATTGAATCAAACATCATATTAGAATGATCATCAGAACCATATCAATTGAGATTTTCATATCGATCATATCTACGTCAATCTCGTATCAGAAACCAAGGATCAACTATCGAAAGACATCAAACAAACATCAAAGATCAACCATCAATGAATTAGGACCTATCATTAGCAAGATCAAAGTATTCTTTGAATTGACATGCTTCACACGTCCACTCAAAGAGGGGCATTTGTAATTACCTAAAAATGGACAAAGATCAAATCGAAGAAATGTTAGAAAGTAAAGACCACCAAGATAACTGAGAGGGGGGGGGGGTGAATTAGTTATTTGATAATTAAACCATTTATCATCATTAAATTCAATAGCTTTAAAGCATATAATTAATGCAGTAACCAACCATAGAAGGATAATAATACACAATAACACAAGATATGTTAACTAGGGAACCTCTTGATCAAAGAGTAAACCCCAGTGGGAATGATGCCCACAAAATGATGTACTAATATGAAACTTCCTTGTTAGAGGATGGACCATGTTAGGATTCTTATGAAATACATTTAGTACATATGAATCTCTATTAGGAGATTTTGAATCCCTGTTAAAAGATTCTAACCCTATTAGGAGTTATGGAAGACAGAAGGACCCACTGCCCAAACAGCTTCAAGGCAAGATCTCTGAACTCACTGTCCAACAGATCTTAGGATTATTCAATAGAATAAGATGAAATATGTTACCTCCTTCACACTATGCCAAAACCGCACTCTCTGCTACACAAGATCACAAATCCAGATCTTTGTACTTCGCAAGTCTTCCTTCATCACTAAATTAGCTCTTTTCTTCACTTCATGCATACATTCGCATCACAAATTTCATAATTTCATATCACAACTATTACAATCCTCTCATATAACAAGGAAAACATTCCTTCCTTTATACCACACTCAAATAATTAAAAATGAGTCGGCATGCAAATACAAAAATAATAATTTCAACACGCTACATCAAAATTACATAAAACTGTAGGCTTCCAGATACAATAAATTTCCAATCGTGTAACCTCAAAGTTTGTGCTATGAACCACATCACCAAAAATGAGTCTCAAACTTCCCTTTAACTATGCAAAATCAGATTCCATCCCGGTTAGGAGATATCCTCCGATTACCAAAAACCGCTACATAGGAATACTGCCAGAATACTGCTTCCACCAAAATGCTTATAACTTTCATGAAGAAATGAATTTCTTTTTGCACTCTTAACCATAGGTTAATAACACACCAAAGAAAATACCATCAACTATGCATAACTCAATCTACAATATAACATGTGCGCAAAACAAAACTATGCCTGCTTCTCTGCTAAACTCCAGAATATCACTGTGTTGACATCAATGACAATCATAGTCATGAATGCAATAACTACTACTATAGAATGACTGCCAAAGGCTTCATCATTCATTCCTAACAATCTCCCCCATTTGCATTGATGGCAACATAGATGAAAAACATCCAATGTTCCAAAAATCCAATCACTGCTGCACTGCTACTCATCATCAATCAAATCTTGCTTCGTTATCCTATTCAATCTCTCAACAAATGTAGTTTCTCAATGTTTCCTCAATGTTTTTCATGATTCTCTCCCCCATTGACATCAATGATAGAAATTCTATCACTATGTCAAACAATAGCTCAATGTCAAAAGACACTATTCAAAAAATACATTCCCAAGAGTCCTCAATGACTCAACTCAGATACACATACTCCCCCATAGAGGAAGTACCAACATCCAATCCAAAAAATAGATAGGGCCATAAACCACTGGATGGATGCAACCAACTACATCATTACTCAAAAGTAGGTTGGGGCATAACCCCAAGCATACCTCTCAGATACTCAAATGTATCCTTAGGCAAAGGCTTAGTAAATATATCTGCTATCTACTCTTTTGTGCTTATGTACTCCAGTCTGACTTCTTTATTTGCAACTTTCTCTCTTACAACATGATACTTGATCTCTATATGCTTTTTTTTAGAATGTAAAACTGGATTCTTAGACATACTAACTGTACTTGTATTGTCACAATATATGACAATAGGCTCATCAAACTTGATTCCAATGTCCATCAACATCTGCTTCATCCATATTATCTGATTACAATTGTTTTCTACTGCTACATATTCTGCTTTTGCTGTACTCTGTGAGATACAATTCTACTTTTTGCTCAACCAAGAAACTAATCTTCCTCCAAGGAAAAAGGCTCCACCACTGGTGCTTTTCTTTTCATTAACACTGCCTCCCCAATCAACATCAGTATATGCACATAGGGTAAAATCATCATAATTTTCATACCATAGTCCATAGTCCATTGTGCCTCTAAGATATCTCAATATCCTTTTTACTGCTGCATAATGTGACTCTCTAGGTTCAACTTGAAATATTTCTACCATCCCAACTAAATGTTGTATATCTGGTCTAATGTGTGTCAAGTACTGCAATCCACCAATCATAGATCTGTATTTCTTTTGCTCAACTTCTGGTGTCTCATCTTTACTAGATATTTTATGTCCTATAACCATAGTTGTTCCAACTGGTTTACAATTCTCCATACCGAATCTTTTCAACAAATCATTCAAGTACTTTGTCTGACTTATAAAGATACCATCTTTGTTTTGTGTTATTTGTAATCCCAAAAAGTATTTCATTTCTCCAATCATACTCATTTCAAATTCTATCTTCATTTCATCAGCAAATTTTTCACTAGCTTCATCTTCTCCTCTAAAAATAATGTCATCAACAAAAATAACCAAGACTAACAATCCATTCTCAATTTCTTTTGTGTATAAGTTACTATTAGCTGTTCCTTTTGTAAATCCCAATTTTAACAAATACTTATCTAATCTAGCATACCAAGTTCTAGGTGCTTGCTTTAGTCCATACAATGCTTTCTTTAGTTTACATACCATGTCTCCTTCTTGAGTCAAAGGAAAACCTTCAAGCTGCTCAATGTAGACTTCTTCCTCTAATTCACTATTCAGAAATGCTGACTTCACATCCATCTGATACACTTTGAATTTCTTAAATGATGCATAAGCTAGAAATATTCTTACTACTTCAAGTCTTGCCACAATGGAAAAAGTCTCTTCATAGTCAATTCCTTCTTGCTGTGAGTATCCCTTACATACCAATCTTTCTTTGTTTCTAATTACTTCTCCTTGTTGATTCATCTTGTTCCTGAATACCCATTTAGTTCCAATCACATTTTTGTCTTTAGGTCTAGGGACCAATTCCCATGTCTTATTCTTTTCAATCTGATCCAATTCTTCTTTCATAGCTTTAATCCAATGTTCATCTTCACAAGCTTCATTAGTAGACTTAGGTTGAATTTGAGAAATCAAACATAAATGTACCTTCTTTCTAGTCATAACTCCTCTGTCCAAACTTCCAATAACTTGCTCAATAGGATGATGTCTTGATATATACCTGTTAGGTGTCATAGTCACTGATCTTTCTTCAATTGTAGATTCTTCTCTATTTTCTTCAGCATGACTTTCATTCAACAATTCACTGTCAGTCTCAAAAAATTGTTCAGTAGTTTCAATGTTAGGCTGAGGGTTAGTTCCTTCATCAGATTCATAATCAAGCATTCTTTCCTAAATTTTAAACTTCTCATCAATTTTTACATTTTCACTTTCAACAATAGTTTTAGTTCTCTTATTGTAACATCTATATGAATTTCTTTTCAAAGAATATCCAAGAAAAATTCCTTCATCACTTCTAGGATCAAACTTTCCTATATCATCATCTCTCTTAATATAACATTTGCTTCCAAAAATTCTAAAATACTTAACTAAGGGTGCATGTCCAAACCATAATTCATAAGGTGTCTTGTCTGTATCTGCTCTAATTTCTCCTTTGTTATTGTATATACTATTGTATTCACTCCTTCTCTCCAAAATGTCTTTGCCAAATCACCTTCAAATAACATAGCTCTAGCTGCTTCAGTTACTGATATGTTCCTTCTTTCTACAATACTATTTTGTTTAGGTGTTCTAGGGGCTGATAACTATCTCTTAATACCATTCACTTCACAAAAAGTGTTAAACTCTTTAGATGTAAATTCTCCACCTCTATCAGATCTCAAACATTTAATTCTCATTCCTGATTCATTCTCAACTTTATTCTTCATGACCGTACACTTATCAAATGCTTCAGATTTTTCTTTCAAAAATGCAATCCACATCATTCTTGTAAAATCATCAACAAGAATCATAAAATACCTTTCTCCATAGAATCCTCTAGTCCTAGTAGGACCGCTCAAGTCTATATGAACAATCTCCAACTTTTATATAGATGTGAACTTCTTGCTAGGAAATGAAGTCCTTTTCTGTTTAGCCATCACACATTCCTTGCAAATCATATTAGTAGGCTTCATAATCTTAGGTAAGTCTCTTACTGCAAGTGTAGAACTCACTTTCACAATATTATCAAAGTTTATATGACAAAACCTTCTATGCCATAACCAAATGTCATCAATCTTAGTCATCAAGCATGTCATCTCAGTAGGGTTCAATTGAAATACATTACCTCTAGTTCTAGATCCAGTTCCAATTAGATTTCCATCTTTATCATTAATCACACAAGTTTTCTCAGTAAACCAAACTTGATATCCTTTATCCACTAACTATCCAACACTTGAAAGATTATATTTCAATCCATCAAAAAAGTAAACATCATCAGTATTAGTCTTTCCATCAAGAGTAATAGATCTTATACCTTTAATCAAACAAGGTGCATTGTTACCAACTCTAACAACTCCTCCATCATAATTGTTCAACTTTATGAATTTTCCTTTATCACTAGTCATATGATGTGAACAACCACTGTTTATAATCCAATCAGCTTTCTTTTCAACTTTGGAAACTAAAGCTTTTTCTTATTTAATATCAGATTCATAATTTTCTTTCTTAATTGCTACAAATCCTATGTCATCAAAGTTATCATTATCACTGTCACTCAAATGTCTTTCAATTCTTGCTTCAATTTCTTCATCATTTGGATAATAACATTCTTTAGATCTTCTAGGCTTAAAATTGTTCCTATACTTCTTAACTCTCTTAGGACACTTAGATGCAAAATGACCATATTCTTGACATGTCCAACATTTAAATATTTTCTTACCATTTGGTTCTCTTTTCACAAGCAAGGCAATACCTTCTTCAATCTTCTTATCTTCATCAGACTTGGATCTGCTACTGCTGGCATAATCTCCATTCACACTTGTACTTCTAGACAAAGTTAGTCTGATGCTAAGAGCACTGAATGCTATCTCCACTCTAGGTAGTTCTCCTGATAATCTCAAATTCATCTCTGCTGCTTCCAATCTTCCAAGAAGAGTCTCTCTTGAAAAGTTTGGTGTACAAGGTATCACTTGTTCAATCATTTGTGTAGTCTGTCTGAATACCGGTGTCAATGTTCTCAAAATCTTCCATATTACTTCATTCTCTATCTTTTCACCTCCATAAGACTTTATTCCTGCAACAATTTCTGACATCCTACCAATATAGCTTCTAACAGATTCATCTTCCATCATTCTTATGTCTTCAAATGCACAAATCCAAGTATGTAACCTAGCTTTCTTTGCATGTTCATCACCTTCAAAAGTAGAATGTAAAGCTTTCCAAATATCATGAGATTTAGTTAAACCTTTTACTTGACTATATTCATTCTCCGAAAGTGCTGATAAAAGTTCTTCTCTTGCAAGTATATTACACATAAATAGATCTACCTCATCTTTAGAACTTGTTTCAAGATTGTCATCTTCAATTATAGTCCTTTCATTCTTTGTAATCAAGCAATAACCTAGTCCTAAACACAAGAGATGTGTCTTCATCTTTTCTTTCCAGCTATCAAAAGTTACTGCATCAAACTTAGGGCTTTCTTTCCTAAAATTTTCCATAGATCTCCTTAAGTTGTTAAACTTCTCTTTCAAGGACCTGCTGCTCTGATACCAATTGTTAGAAAGTAAAGACCACCAAGATAACTGAGAGGGGGGGGTGAATCAGTTATCTGATAATTAAACCATTTATTATCATTAACTTCAATATCAACTTCAACAACTTTAACCATATAATTAATGTAGTAACCAACCATAGAAGGATAATCATACACAATGACACAATAACACGAGATATGTTAACTAGGGAACCTCTTGATCAAAGAGTAAACCCTGGTGGGAATGATGCCCACAAAATGATGTACTAATATGAAACTTCCTTGTTAGAGGATGGACCCTATTAGGAGTCTTATGAAATACATTCAGTACATATGAATCTCTATTAGGAGATTTTGAATCCCTGTTAAAAGATTCTAACCTTGTTAGGAGTTATGGAAGACAAAAGGACCCATTGCCCAAAGAACTTCAAGGCAAGATCTCTGAACTCACTGTCCAATAGATCTTAGGATTATTCAATAGAATAATATGAAATATGTTACCTCCTTCACACTATGCCAAAACCACACTCTCTACTACACAAGATCAGAAATCCAGATCTTTGTACTTCGCAAGTCTTCCTTCATCACTAAATTAGCTCTTTTCTTCACTTCATGCATACATTCGCATCACAACTTTCATAATTTCATATCACAACTATTAAAATCCTCTCATATAACAAGAAAAACATTCCTTCCTTTATACCACACTCAAATAATTACAAATGAGTCGGCATGCAAATACAAAAATAATAATTTCACCAGGCTACATCAAAATTACATAAAACTATCGACTTCCAGATACAATAACTTTCCAATCGTGTGACCTCAAAGTTTTCACTATGAACCATGTCACCAAAAATGAGTCTCAAAATTCCCTTTAACTGTGTAGAATCAGATTCCATCCTGGTTAGGAGATATCCTCTGATTACCAAAAACTACTACACAGGAATACTGCCAGAATACTGCTTCCACCAAAATGCTTATAACTTTCATGAAGAAATGAATTTTTTTTTTGCACTCTTAACCATAGGTTAATAACACACCAAAGAACATACCATCAACTGTGCATAACTCAATCTACAATATAACATGTGTGCAAAACAAAACTGTGCCTGCTTCTCTGCTAAACTCTAGAATATCACTGTGTTGACATCAATGACAATCATAGTCATGAATGCAACAACTACTGCTATAGAATGACTGCCAAAGGCTTCAACATTCATTCCTAACAAGAAAATCAAGTCAAGTCAAAGAAAATCAAGGACATAATTGAATCAGTTGAATCACAATGCATAATTAGCCAATCAAAACAAAAATCAAATCCTAATTCAAGATTAATCAAAATTGAGAGCATTTTAATCAAATGCAATCAAATCAAAATACAATTAAATCAATTAATTGTATAGTCTTGGATTAAATTAAATGTTAGAGTATTATTACTTTATGCTTACTAATTAAATCATATTGATTTAATTATATAAGTTCCTATTACTCTAGTTACTTAAGCTTAATTTAGGTGCATTATTAATTAATTATTAATTAATAATTTGCATCCTAGCTTTTCCCTTTAGGGTTTCTATCTCACCTTTTATAAGGTTGAGCAATGTACTTTTTCATTATCTCTTATGCATTTTTCACATTTGAGAGCACTTTTCTTCTATCTCCATTTTTCTTCTCTTGTAACAGGGTATTGGCCAACAAGTTCTTCTTGGGTTGTGTAGAATTGAGTTTGATCAATTCTTTCATGGTATCAAAGCTCAGATTTGTGGCTGCTTGTTCTTGATTTGAAGGTTTTTTGGAGCTTTGGAGGTTCTTCAAATTTTAGAGGTTTTCTAGTGTGGATCTGGGGGGCCATTGAATTTTGGAGTACTTTGGGCACATACCAACCTCATGGTTGAGTCCAGAAGGCCCAAAAACCCCCATAGTCATATAAGGCACAACCTATTTCGGGTTAGTTGAAATTTGAGGCAAAAAAATTTTTTGCTTTTTTTTTTTTTTCAAAAAAATATTTCTTCAAAAAAAAAAAGCAAAAATTTTGTTTTTTATGCAAAAAAATTTGCATTGAAAAAAGGAGGTTTGCAAAATATATTTCAACTTTTTAAAAAAGTTGACATGCGTTGAAAGTTTTTGCAAACTTTATAAAAAAAGTTTATGCACTTTTTTTGAAAAGGTCTCCATGACCTTTGTAGCAAGTACGCTGCAGCAACAGGTACATGCACACCATTGGGCGTTACATCCAAAGCAATAACGCTTTTCAAAAGCGTTTGCAATTTTTTAAAAAAAATTTTAATAAATTTTTTTTTTTGATCCCCCCACCAGTTTTATGAAATTCACCATTTTTGGTCCTAAAAATAGCAGATCTTCCATTTTAGGCGATATTTTAGTGATCTGCCAAATTTGGTGAAATTGGCACATGCAAATTTTTTTTTGCATTCTTGGGCACGGATTTTGAAATGACCAGTCATCGTCCAGTCAGCAACCAATCAGCCACCACATCAATGCACATTCAGCTAGTGACATCAGCACCCAGTCATCCACCACATAAGCATCCAGTCAGTGATGACATCACCAAAGTGTCATGTGATGGGAAAACGGCCGTGAAGTTTTTTGCTTTAACTGGTTTTTTCCAGCGAGTTGCCTTTCAGAGTACCTGTTGGTTTTTTGCTCATAACTTGAGCATACGAGGTCAAAAGTTGGCAAATGAAATATCACCAGAAAGCTCTTTCTAAGCTCTATGTGATTTTGGAGGTTTGAGTTTTTGACTCAATCATTTTGATGCCATTTTTTACTTCAAAGTTAGAGGTTCTTTTCTGCACTCCAGGAGCTATTACTTGAGCATTCGATCTCCATTTTGAGAAAATGAATAGGTGTTGGAAAGGTCTTGGAATGCTCTATCCAGATCATTAGCCTATTTCATCATATTTTTTACCAAGTACACAAGTTATTATCTGAATCATTCTAGCTCTTTCTATCTTTCAGGCTTCCATATTGTACTAGGAATTGGGTTTTATCAATTGTGGGGGGTGTTATTTCTTGCTTTTCTATCCTTTCTATCAGAAAATCAAAACATTGTATCACATAAAACAAAACCCCTTTTGCATCTTCTATCTAGTTTTGAAAGAAAACTTAATAAATAAAAAAATCAGTCAGAGCACTTGGCACTATGGCAGACACAACATCTGTTGAGCTTCTCACTCCACACAAACCATGTGTGGAAGGCTCGTATGACATGAATTCTTTGATCATGGGGGTTGTGGTCTTGTTTGGATGCGGTTCAGCCTTAGTTGACTCAACCATTTGAGGTCATGCAACATAGGAACAAGATGGATGAAGCCATGGGTTTGATGTCACTACATGTTTTAGATAGTCTACTTTTTCACCTTGATGGATGCCTTACTCCTCAAGCAATTTGGGATAAGTTTTAGAATCTTTTTGGCACTGTGAATGAATTCAGGGCACTACAGATTGAGGCAAAGTTGACTTCATTGGTACCTAATTTTTTTCCCACCATTGAGGACTTCTTGATGAAGTTCAAATCTCTCTGTTTAGTTTTACAGGGATGTGGGAAGAACAAAATAGACAATGAGTGTATTTACCTGATTCTTTCTAAGCTTTGAGGATAGTTTCAAATATTTTCTTCTACCTTCTACTCCACTATGGATGCACTAGGTGCATGACATGTTATGCCCTCTTTCAAGAATTTTTGTGAATGGTTGACTCGTGAGCAATCAAAGCTCACTCAAATGGATTCTCTTATAGGTTCACAGTCACAGGCATTGCTTGCCAAGTCACCTCAGAGTACATAGAAGCTGAAGTAGATATCAGATTCCTCTTCTCAACACTCTACTAGCCCACCATCTTCTTCTAAGAAGGAGAAATAGAAGACTAAGAGACCTACATGTTCCTATTGTTAGAAAGGAGCTCATGATGAGTCAACTTATTTTCAGAAGAGATTCGATGGCTATGAAAAATAGATTGCAGATTTACAAGCTCTTCTTCAGAAGAGCAATGTTTCCTCTCCATCCTCTTCTAGCTCACAGGGGTTTGCTTTTCAGTCTTCTTCCTCATCTTTGACATCTTGACATGATATTGGAAAGGGTCATGCATTACAAGCATCTTTTGCATCCCCTTCACAGGTCCCTTGGATACTAGATTCAGGTGCTTCTCACCACATGGCATCTTCTTAGGATTTGTTCTCTTCTTTTGAGGCTTCTCTATTCCTCATATTCTCATGGGGAATAACACTATACAGTCAGTCTATGTGATAGGTTTGGTTAGCATTCAAGATGGCACATTCAATGATGTATTGTATGTTCCATCTCTATCTGCAAACCTTTTCTCGATTTATCATATTACACATAGTGGGTCAAGGAAGACAGTTGAGTTCATAGAAGATTTAGTCTTCATCAGGGATACTATGATAGGAGGCATTATTGCTATAGGGATAGTTGATCATTCCACCCATCTCTACACCTTCTCTCACTTTGGTCCACCATCTCCATTGTTGGAGCATAGCTCTCCTCTTTCGTGAGAGCATCATGTGGTGCAGTCAGGTCGCTTGAACATTTGTGTTGTTCCCGAGACCAGTGTTGTGACTGCCACACCACATCCTAAGGTGTACTTTTCTCTTCAATGGGATTCTTCTTCAGCACTACTTGACCCTCCAACTCCATTCATCGAGCCACCAGGTGTAGTTCTTGAGGACTCTATAGTGGACATTCATCTCCTCTTTCATGACAGTGTCAGCACACCTATCATACCACCTACATTGGGGATTCCCTTTCAGGATCCTTGTGTCTACTCCTTTGAGCACTAGCTCGGCCTTCCAGTGACACCTTAGCTTTCAAGGTTACCTCTTTAGTATCCACTATTTTTCACTCCTCTGCATTGGAGTCATAGTGGTTTGTTCATTGATCCAGGGGTTCTTTCATTCTGGGGGGGTTGGCAACACTCTTTGTACTTATGGCTTTGAGAGAGTCTCTTAAAGTCATTTCTTTTAGTCTTCAACATGCTTTTATATCTCTTTTTGGAGAGGATTTTTTCCCACTAGGTTTTCTCCTTTGTCTTCGGTTTATAGAGATTTTCTTGTACTGGGTACCTGATCAGGCCTTGTTGCCGAGACCCATTTCTTGCTTTCATAATTTTGCTAGGTCAACTTTCTCCCTACGTTTAGCTTAAAGGGGGGTGTTAGAGTATTATTACTTTATGCTTATTAATTAAATCATATTGATTTAATTATATAAGTTCCTATTACTCTAGTTACTTAAGCTTCATTTAGGTGCATTATTAATTAATTATTAATTAATAATGTGCAACCTAGCTTTTCCCTTTAGGGTTTCTATCTCACCTTTTATAAGGTTGAGCAATGTACTTTTTCATTATCTCTTATGCATTTTTCACATTTGAGAGCACTTTTCTTCTGTCTCCATTTTTCTTTTCTTGTAACAAGTTATTGGCCAATAGGTTCTTCTTGGGTTGTGTAGAATTGAGTTTGATCAATTCTTTCATTAAATTCAACCCATTCAAGGGGTACATGGCTAAAATAAATCAATTAAATCAATTAATAAATCTTAATTACTCTCAACAACCCAAAAGAAGAGGAAATCTAGGTAACCAATAAGATTTGAAGAAAGACATTCACATAGATCAAGCCAAATTGAATCTCAATCACTCAAAGTGAAAGAGAATCTTGACCATCCATCTTGTCTACTTGTCCCAAGCTTTGAGGACACAAAATTTGCATTGTCTTCAAAGGGTGGAACCAAGGACTCAACCAAGGTTTAATCATGATCAGATACAACTACACCCCCTACCATTGAAAAATCTATAAAAAGAAGGCCTAATTCCTTCATAATTCATAACCACACATCTGAGAATTGCATTGAACCTCTTGCAATTTGAGCTTAGAAAGACATTTGAGAGAATAATTAGCATTTACATTGATAATTATTAGCAATAGCTTGTTTATATTTATCATTCTCATTCTAGGACTGTCATTAATGGGAGCTTTCCGAGAGCTATTCATTAACATTCTTAGTTAGAGAGCCATAGGATGCTCAATTGATCATTATTTGCTAAATAGTTTCTCTATTGTGGTTTATTTAGTTACTATTTCATTTATTGTTCAACCTTAATTCTATGAAGATACTTTTCTTAGTATACAACTATGACAATGGGCAACTTAGTTCTCCAAGTCTGGGCATGGGAGCATATCCCTGTCACATAGATCATAGTTGATAGGCACCACAATGTGGGTTTTCCTTATATATGTGTGTGTGTGTGTGTGTGTGTGTGTGTGTGTGTGTGTGTATACATCTATATACATCTATATACATATATATACATACACACACACACACACACACACACACACACACACACACACACATATATATAGATAGACACACACACACACACACATATATATATACATATATATATATATAGATACATATATATATATAGATACATATATATATATAGATACATATATATATATATATATATATATATATATATATATATATATAGATACATATATATATATATATATATATATATATATATATATATATATATATATATATATATATATATATATATATATATATATATATATATATATATATATGTATATATGTATATGTATATATATATGTGTGTGTGTGTGTGTGTGTGTGTGTATTTAGGTCTTATTCAACAACCCCATCTGGACAAGTTGGAGTACTGGCACCACCTCCTTGATGATTTTATAGATGTTGTCTTGAGGCAGTATGTGGATTGTGAGGGGTGGCCCTCAGATGTCAGACAAATGCCATTTTTCTATCAAAGTAGGTATCTTGTCAGCTACACCAGGTACATTTTGGAGTAGTTTTTTATCAGCCATGTACATAGGAAGTATGGGAGGGTGTAGAGTGTGTCACATGAGATGGCCACTTATGCCCAAATTAGAGACGAGGAGGCCCAGTGGGGACCCAAGCTGATTTATGAGACAACAGTGCACTCTATCTTGCATATGGCACGAGTAGACTGGGAGTACCACCAAGAGATCCTTGATGGGGGTATCATAGATGCTTATCATATGCATTATACACAACACCCCTATCCCAGGTTCACAACTCTTGATGAGGATATTTTGCATATTGAGGACGCTTTAGATTATATCCTGTCGATGATGGTGGTGGCTGAGGCCAAGCTGCTAGAGGTGGAGATAGAGGCCAAGGTAGAGATAGGGCCAGGGGTTGAGATGAGGCTTATGGAGGTGGTGGAGATGGAGGAGACAGAGGAGATGGAGGTAGAGGTTGAGGGGGGAGGAGATGGCAGGCCTCTAGAGGAGATAGTGGCCAGCAGCGATAGCGAAGATTGAGAGTCACCCCTCCATAGAGGTATACATGGCCCCTATTTCACCAAGATGAGCACACTTAGAGGGCTACATGAGGAGAGGATTAGGAACAAAAGAAACAAAAAGAGGCACCTAGAGATCCTCCTATAGGTGATGATGGAGATAGGTTATCATAGTGTGAGCGGGAGAGGGCTACTTTGTGATTAGAGATGGCTACCCTCTCAGCGTAGCTATCAGAGAGAGACACATAGTTGGCTCAACTAAGATCGGAGAGAGATACACAAATAGCCCAACTAAGAGTAGATAGGGACACATAGCTAGCACAACTAAGGATAGAGTGGGACCAATACATACATATAGCCATATAGCCACCCACCAGGGTCAGAGGGCTATGTACTATTTTACCTTATATTGTGCCGTGGTTCCTGATGTCTAGAGAGCTCCTCTATATTTAGTGATAGCACAACAGTCAGAGGGTGGTATGTCTCCACCTCCTCCTGGAAGAGAAGATGTTCCTCCTCCTCATCCTCCTGATCCACCACAAGAGGATGAGGGGGCCAGTGAGGCTTAGCCATTTTCATACTCTCATATTTGTATCACTTGATGTATTGTATCTTATTGGATATATCATGTATTTGTACCATTTTTTATCGATACACTCTCTTATGTCCTTTGGACTGTTAATTTTTTGACATGTCTTATGGTATATTGATACTTGATACTTGTTTCTTTCATGCTCTAATATACTGATGTTGACATTCTGATCCTTTCTTATGGACATTTGTGATACTTTGTTCTAATGATATTATTGATGCTTCTGCTGATTTTGACATGGATGTTTCATCTGATTTGATGTTGCTTTATATGATGCTTTTTGATTTCTGCACATGTGGGATATCTGATATTTGTCTTATGCTTTTGGATATTGATGCGATTGTCATACTTGGTCATGATTATATTAGATGGTGATAAAATGATAGCATGATATATTTCATTGATATATGCTAAGTTTTGGTGTTTTTAAAAGCTTTTATGAATGCATGGATGTAAACTTTATTTCATGTATGAATGTATAAGATGTATTGTGATGCGATGTATGGACATCTCACTTTTATTTATGAATGGATGATTATGGATGCATGATGCAAATTGTTTTATGGTATGAAATGGATTATGAATGCAAATGAATATCAGTGATTTATACTCAATCATTTCAATTTTAGTTATTTATGATTTCATGATGTACTTGGTTAAACATGGAAAGTGATTAGAATTTTCAGCTCATATCAAATGTTTTAGATAATTTTTTAGCTTATATCAATGTTTTAGATAGTTGGATCCACACATTCATGCTTATGCAAACTTAAAATGAATGCAAACTACATTTAAAATGAATTTAATGCAACTAAAGACATGAAATGCATCTAAATGAACCTAATGAAAATTAATATGATATGCAACTAAAAATGAACCTTAATTCAATTAACCAATGAAATGCACCTAGACTAAGACACCTAGGATAATCACTATTTATTCAAGATGGGTCAATTATCATCACAGAGAATTTTTAATGGGACATCATTAGGAAAGTACAATTTTCACTGATAGATTTAGCAATCCTGAAAATATGAATACTTCCTTTTATTCATCATGTTGAAAGATAATCTAAACATTAAAGCACATAGCTAGAACATCCTATCAATTACTTCATGTTTGATATAAACCTTTTCTTTTTTGGTGCATAATGTGTAAGTATATACCCGCAATGACCTTTCATTTTATATTCATATCCTTGAGAATATGTCCCATTTACTATGTACCTTACTAGGAAGCAATTTTTCACCTTAGTTTAAAACATGCAAGGAAATAAATCCAACCTCACCAAAGTTTTCATAGGAGACAGGTCGAGGTATACAAGGTGTTCCAATCATGATGGAGGCACTTATAGTAGACACCCATTCCCCATGATCACCTTAGATCATTGGATTTATTACCACAAATAGAAGACAAAGAAAATGTTATGTCCCCCAGTCCTTGTTTCTCTAGTCCAGAGATATCATCAAGTCGCTCAAGTAAACATAACAATAAAAAATTGATAATAAGAAAATTTTGTTATCCCTTTAAAATGATCATTGTATTTGCTTCAAAAATAGACAGTTGTGAATATAGTGTTTAAAAACACTTTTGATTAATCTTGCAAACACACACATAGGAACTATTATCAATAATCAATTTTCTTTCATCCATAAGGGTTTTACTTGTTTAGTGTTTAGAAACACTCTTTTCATCATGACATTGTGTTGAGAAACACATTTTGGTCCAGTGGTTGGCATTTAAAAATACCTTTGTTCATAGTTTATTGTCAATTGTGGACTAGGGTTGTATTGAAAAATACCATTTTCCGTAGTTTATTGTCAATTGTGGACTCAATATCATGTCAAAAAATGTGATCTTGATCAATGCCCCCTAGGAAACAAAGTTTACCTAGGACCCTAATGTGGATAGATTCCAATCTTAGGAAGGCACAATTTTCTGATAGTCCACTTCAGGATTTGGCGCGTCACAAAAGTGACTAGAAGATATGTACAAATAGATATTTACATAGGCCAAATGTGCAAGCATTGTCTTGATAGATAGAGTGATGATTACAAGTAGCACCTATTTACCAGGTTTTCACCACTTGGCCACACCTTTCTATTTTTTCTATCATGGTGCCTATTTACCAGGTTTTCACCAAGACACTTTTTCTCTTTTCCAATTTGTTTGTATTTTCCTCTTTTTCAGTTTTTTTGGACTTTTTGATTTTTCTATTTTTTTTTGACTCACCAAGGTGCCTATTTTCTAGGTTTTCACTGAGATGGTCATTTTTTTAGGACTTTTTCTATTATTTTTGATTTTTTTTAGGATCCATATTTGTTATTTTTGAACTTTTTTCAGGAACTCTTTTCACTGTACATGAGCCTTCTCAAGAATGTCAGGCATAAAATCTTTTTAGATGTAGAGTATTGATTGGATATAGTAAAACATCTCCTTCAAGCGTAGCCAATTGATAGGCTCTTGATCCAAATGTTATTGTAATGAAAAAGGGACCTAGCCAATTGGGTTCAAATTTTCCCTTTTGTTCTCGATGTTGTTGATTCTTAGGATTTTCTCTTAGGACTAGATCTCCAATTTGAAAACTTCTTGGTTTTACTTTCTTGTTATATCCTCTTGACATTCTCTTTTGATAAGCTTTAAGGTGATCAAATTCCTATTGTCTGCACTCATCTAACAATTCAAGTTCTTGTAGTCTAGAGATTCTATAGTCCTCATTAGTGACTAGATATTTCAATGATACCCTCAGTGATGGAATCTCTACCTCAACTGGTAATACTGCTTCTGATCCATAAACTAGTGCAAAAGGAGTTGCACCAATTGGTGTTCTGATACTAGTTCTATAAGCCCATAATACTGGATTAATTTGCAAATTCAAGTCCCTTCCTGATTTGTTCACTGTCCTATGCAAGATTTTCAAAATAGTTTTATTTGATGCTTCAGCCTATCCATTACCTTAAGGGTAATAGATCGAGGAATAGTGCTGAGTGATTTTTAATTGAAGACACAACTTATTTGTCTTTGTTTTTGAATTGACCCCATTTTTAGTCACAATTGATGAGGGTATGCTATAATGACAGATGATGTAATTCAAGATAAACATGGAAACTTGTTTTCTAGTTGTATTGGATAGTGGGACAACTTCCACCCATTTTGTGAAATAATCAGTTGTAGTAATGATGTATTTATGTCCATTTGTTGAATTAGGATAGATATGACCAACTAAATCAAAGGCCTATTGCTTAAATGACCAATGTGTTATGAAATGAATTAGATCTCTACCTGGAGCATGTATCAGGTTACCATGAATCTAGCATTTCTTGTAGGTTTTTGAAAAATGGATAGCATCTTTTTCCATCATGGGCTAATACTATCCAACTCTTAAAAGTTTCTTAGCTAATGATAGATCATTTGAGTGTGATCCATGCACACCTTCATGAAATTATTTTAATGCATGATTAGAATCTTCATCTTCTAAACACCTAAGAAGCATACCATCTAGACTATGTCTAAATAAGTCATTAGCGATGATTATGTAACACGATGCTACTTTTATGAGGGATCTCTTTTCATTTTTGGAATAGCCTTCAGGGATTGTTTGGTCATTTAGATAAGAGTAGATATGGACATATCAGGATAACACTTGGGTTTCAAGGGCACAAAAAATTTGGTATTCAGGTGAGTCATATGCAGGAAATGGGAGTTCTTCCACTAGGAAGTCATAGCAAAATTGTTGTTCCTCCAATTGTAACATGGATGCCAAAGTAGCCATCGCATCAATTGCTCTATTCTCTAATCTTGGAATTTTTTGAAATGTAATGAAGACAAAGTATTTCTTCAAGTCATCCACCATTGTTTTGTAAGGCATGATTTTATCATGTTTTGTCTGATAGTCACCATTCACCTAATTGATAATAAGTTGTGAGTCTCCATAGATGTGTAAGTCAACAAATTTCCATTCTATTGAAAGTTTGAGTCCATTTACAAGAACTTCATATTTGGCTATGTTATTAGTGCATGGAAAGATCATGTTATAAGCCTTGGGGATCTTGTATCCTTGTGGTGTGATAAATAAGCATCCAGCTCCTAATCCTTGTTGTGTGAAGGAGCCATCAAAATACATTTTCCAAGGATGTTTTGTTAAGTGCATGATAGATTCATCTAGAAATTCCACAAGTAACATCTTGTCATCTGCTAATCATGTTTCTATAAGTTGATCAGTAATCACTTGTCTTTTTATGTCTTTTTTATCAACATATTCAATGTCAAACTCACTCAGAATTAGGACCCATTTAGCTAGTCTTCCTATTATCTTTTATTTGTTCAACAAGTATTTAAGTGGATCAATTTTAGCTACTAGCTTTACCTTGTGTGCTAACATGTAGTGCCTAAGTTTTTAGATGCAAACACCACTACTAAGAATTCTTTTTTGATCATTGAATAGTTCAACTCAAATTTCACCAAAATTCTGCTGATGTAATATATAGCTCTTTCTTTCTTAGTCTCATCCTCTTGTGAAAGATATACTCCTAGTGATGTATCTGTAGCTGATATGTAAATTAATAGAGGTTTTCCATAAATTGGTGCCATTAGGATTGGAGGATTCATCAGATATTTCTTGACTTGGGCAAAATTTTCTTCACATTTCTCATCCCAAGTGAATGTAGTTCCTTTCCACATTAACTTTGTGAAAGGTTGTGCTTTATCCACCAATTGAGATATGAATCTTCTTATGGATTGTAGCTTGCCTTGTAGCATCATCATTTGACTAATGTTTCTAGGTGGTTTCATTTCAAGAATATCCCTCACCTTTGTTGGATCTACCTTAATTCCTTTCACTGAAACTACGAATCCAAATAGCTTTTCAGATGATACACCAAATGCATGCTTCTTAGGATTAAGTCTCAATTGAAATTATTCCATCCTATCAAATATTTTCCTTAGATCTTCTATATGTGTAGTTCTTATCTTTGACTTAGCCAATGTGTCATCTACATAGTCCTCCATGTTCCTATGCATCATGTCATGGAATATTGTAGTCATTTCTCTTTGATAAGTTGCACCTGCATTATTAAGACCGAATGGCATCACATTCCAATAGTATGTTCCCCATGCACATGTGGATGCAGTCTTTTATTGATCTTCAGGAGCAATTTTGATTTGATTATACCCAAAAAATCCATCTATTAAGGAGTACATCTCATAGCCTGCTATTAAATCCACAATTATATCTATGTTTGGTAGTGGGAAATCATCTCTTAGACAAGCCTTGTTTAGATCCCTAAAGTCTATGCAAACTCTAATAGACTTAGCCACCTTAGAAATAGGAACTATGTTTTAGATCCACTCTACATAATCAATAGCTCTAATGAATCCAGACTTCAATAGGTTTTCCAATTCTTCTTTTACTAGAAATGCCACATGTGGATTCATCTTTCTGAGTTTTTTCTTTATTGATTTTATGTCATGTGAAATAGATAAGTGATGCATGATTATGTCTATGTACAATCCAGACATATCCAAATAAGACCAAGTAAAATTGATCTTCTTTTCTTTAAAGAAATTGGTGAATTAGATCTTTTCATCTTCTGTCAACGACTGAGAAATGTGAACTAGCCGAGGAGCTTCTATTGTTCCCAAATTAATGGGATGTGTAGGTTCAATAAAAACTAAGGACCTTTCCTGAAAGTGATTTGGGAGGATATCAAGAATCCCATCCTTTGGCACCTCTAGGAGGTTTTCACCATTGGATACATCTTTTTATTTTTCTCTTTTAGGATCTGACACTGCCACTAGGTGGTTTTCACCATTGGATCTCTTGTTCTTTTTGTTTTTCATTTTGAGACTGAGAAACTTGATATCCTCCTTAGTCATGGTTTCTCTCTTTTTTCTAGTGGAAGAAGGGAAAGATTCACAAGAATTTAGATAACAGACTATGGCATAGTCATTGTCAAAAGATAATAGGCTTGTGTTTGTAGGCTCATCCCAGTCTATCAGTTCAGGGTATTTTAAGGACAAAGATTTAGTAGGCTCAAGAGACAACACCATGTTATTACCACTATCATTAACTTGAAATATGTCTTCTATTAAGTTTTCTTTTAAATAGATGTTAGGATTATTAGAGTCATGTTTGTTATTATTAGAGTTCATGTTAGTGATATGAAAATCTAACTCTAGTGATCTAGCATTAGAATTCTCTCCTTCTTCAATCAAGACTCTAGTAGAAAATTTGTGTATCACATCTATCTCTATGTCCATGGTAGTGTCAAAAAGGATATCCCATTCATATTCATGTGAGTCTACCTAACTATAATCTAAAACTACCAAGAAGTGGGCAATAGTCATGGGTATTTCATCTTCTTCATTAAAAGCATGGTTCTCTTCTTCTTGCAATGGTTCTTGTGGAATTTTCATTTTTGTTTCCTCATCAAAATGAGGTGTGTCAAAATTAGGAAGCCCTTGTTCTTGTTCTTCGTCAGGTTTTTTTGCTTGTTCTTCTTCTGTTTCTTGTCTAAGATTGGTACCAATTTATGATAGTGGGTCCCTTTGAAAGAATAAAAACCTCTCATAGGAAATAGGTTGTCCTTCTACCTCTTCTTCATCATTTGAGTCTCCTAATGTATCAAATATAGGACCCCTTTCTACTATAGCATGAAATATTGCTTCCCTGAAGCTTAGTCCAGTCTTGTCTTTAGGATTTTTGAAATCAATATGTAGAGGTACCAAAAGTCCTTGTTTGTTCTTTCCCAAGAGTCCTTTTCCTTTGTATCCCATTTGTTTCATGATTTCATATCCCTTTCCATATTTTTTTGAAGCTATCTCAACATTTTTGACATTTCCATCTTCTTCAGGTTCTTTATAAAGCCATTGTAAGACAACCTTTTCTTCATTTTCCTCTTCAAGGGATACTTTTTCTTTGACCATTCTGGTTCCCTCATGTATAGTTAGAGCACTACCATTGGATGGTGTAAATGTTGATGAAGGTCTTCCTTGTGTTCTAGGAGATATGGGACCATCCATCAAAGATATTTTAGGATCTATCTTGTATTCAACCATGCTTGTCTCTTGGATGTTGATCTTTTTAGCAAAACTTTTCAAGACCATTTCCTTGGATGTCTCTATTTTATTAGAGCTTTCTTTGTTGTGAGGAACCATGCTCTCTATTTGTTTGAGATTGTTTGAAGTGTAAGTTGTATCTACTGGGATAATAACCTCCACTCCATTATGAGGAAATTTTAGACATTGATGGTAAGTAGAAGGCATAGCTTGCATTGAGTGTATCCATGGCCTTCCAAGAATAATATTGTATGTGAGTGGTAAATCAAGTACGTGACATAGGACGTATTTCTCCACTGGTCCCACTCTAATAGGTAAGACAATCGATCCTTTAGAGGATCTTTATTCTTCATCATAAGCCTTGATTGTTATCTTCCTTCTAGAATCATTTGCATGTTCTGAAAATCCCAATTGTTTTATCAAGTTGTATATGCAAATGTTCAAACTAGCACCTCCATCTATCAAGACATGTTTCACACAATGCTTATGAATGAGGACTTCTAAATGTAGAGGTTGGTTATGTGGTTGGTTCAATGATTTATCATCCTCTTCATAAAAAGATAAGTAATGTGGGGAATTCAAGTGACCAACCATAGCTTGGAATCTATCCACATCTAGGTCTTTTAGTACATTGGTGCTAAGTAGGGGTTGATCAAGAATTTACCTATGAATAGGGGAGATTTTCAACAATTCTGTTAGGGATTTTTCTTGTAGGATCAAACTGACTTTGAATTTAAGCTTCTTGAGGCTGATTCAAATAAGAGAAAGACCTAATTACTGAGGATTGGATAAGATCCTCCTTCATTTTTGAGCTCCACATACTCAGGTAGGTATTACCTTTTAATGATAACTGATTACACACTATTTATACAAGTGGACACTAATCTTCTATTAATCCTTCTAATACATCAATCTATAAAACAATCTGCATATGACTAGGATCAGTTTAATGCAGAACTTAACCAAGCAAAATATGATTGCACATAAAGAAAGGATCAATGATTTAAGGATTCTCATCCTTCTTCCTTTTAAGGAGGGGAAACCTAAATGATTCTCTCTTCAAGGAATCAAGAAATATAGACTGTGTGCTTTAGGAATAGTCCTATCTATTTTGTGTAGTAAACATGAAATGTAATATGGGCTGGTAAATGATGTGAAAGTTTCAATTTTTTCTCTGAAGATCTATGAAAGATAAAACCATAAGAAAAAAACACCAAACCAGTGCCTTATCTGATGGGCAAAAGAAATCCAAACGCAAATCAACCAGATAATTTTAAAAGAAATACAATAGTATGGCTTTCATACTAGCCACAAATCCAAATAGATTGCCTTACAAACTATTTTGTTAACCAAATACTATTATTATCAGAATCCATACAGATATATCTACTCCTCAAGATGAACTATGAGAACCTTTAATTATCTCCTTGAAAGAAACTCATAAATCAATCAGGTGAGTTTCTTTACAACTGGTATATTTTAAATTCCTAAAATGTAAAACATACAAGAGTACAATATAGAGGTAAAGAGACAACAACCAGTATATGGCAGAAGTTGCATTGTATTTGTATAAAAGACAACTTGCCAACTACATTCACAATTCTGTTACTCAGAAGATCAGACACAAAGCTTGGAAATTTGCTTCAAAGCAATTCTGTTCAAATTTTTCTATATCTTTCCCCACTCTCAAAAAGTGAAAACAATTGCCATATATACCACTAGTCATCTTGGAATCCCAAAAATCAGGATGCAACAATCTACAGATGACTAGGGAAAGGGTTAGGGTTTTCACCCACCAAACCAGCTAAATTCAATCAAAATTTATTTCATTGGAGGAAAACCAGGTGGTTAGATCCAAGAATGATCTTCATTAATGAGAAATCTCTGAGTAATGTACCGAAGATCATGAATCTACCATTTTTATCAGTCTGATCATTTCACCTACAACATGCCTCAAGAAACTCTTACCCATTCCTTCATGGTACAAATCTTCTACAATCAATCATCAAACTCTCTAGACCATGCCGCAGCAGTTGACAAAATCACAACTACCTGATCCAGCCGCTTCAACATTCAATTCCAATCCTTCTATCGCTGAAACCCTTTAAATATTTAAATCTGGAAGAAATAACTACATTCATGGCATCAGATAGCATATCAACAGTCAGCATTCAAATCTGGACTCACTTTATATTAGCACCATTAGATCTCTTCACTTTTCCTGGGTTTCATAGCTTAACTCTATAGAAATCATGGTTTACATTTATCCTTTAGTTGCAAGATCACTAGACATCTTATTAACCTTAAGTTATACTTAGCGATTACGCGACTGCAGGAAACCCTTAACTTTTCTTCCATCTAACGATCACGTGACCATAAGCCATCTTCTCAGTCACCGAATAAATTTTCTTCTTTCCCTGATTTGGTGACTACAAGAGCTCCTTCAATCTTTCAATTTGGTGATTTGGCGACAAGCAAGAGAGTCTCGTAGTCACATAAATTTTTTGACTTTTCAAATTTCTTTCTGAGACTTCGTGACCATTGTTAATCTTCTTCTCAATCCATCCTACGGTCCATATTAAGTCGCAAAAGAATTCTTGACTTAACTATTTGATTCAATGACCACAAGACTAACTGTGTCGCTAAATCACTGGAAGTTAGGGACTTAACCATTAGGAACCTGAGACTACATGACCACACAGTCACTAGATCACCAAATACATTACTTAACCACTGAGGGAAACCAGATGCTAACTTCACCTTAACCCCGCATAATCTAGAGATTCAACGACAATGAGGTTCGCTGAGTCTCATAATCTTTTCTTCAACTAGGGTTAAACCCTGAGAATGCATGACTGAGGCAAATCTCCAAGTCATTGAATAATTTCTTAACCCTAAGTTAGATCAAGAGACCACGCGACAACCTTAAGTCACCAGATTGTAGAATCTTTTATAATCTCTGAGCATACTAAGATCAATGACTGTTGTTATACCACTGACTTAAATATCATGCATCTTATCCAAGTGATATAACAACAACCGTGAGATCATGTCAACTTTTATCATACCTAAATGTCAAAAATACTAGTCCCATTGACAACACTCCATGTCATTAAACCCGTCGACCAATGAGAAAATGCCACCTCTCTATATCCCCCTGGTAGACAAAGTACCTTCTTTGGAAAGAAACCCATCTGAAAACCTTGTCATGTCTTCAATACCTTTGGCAAATCAGAAATGATCACATCATCATGAGTCAGCAACAAAGGACCCACCTAGCAGTCCCCATCTCTTAAACAAGATCAATGGTTGTCGCTATACTGCAAGGTTAAACCCCATGCATCTTATATCAACAGTATAATGACAACCATGAGATCAATCTGAGCTTTAACTTCACCTCACAAACTGAAGACCTTAGGCCCACCTGGCAACTACCAACTGACTACTTTGCAACCAATAAGAAATGGACACTTCAGCATCTATCTGACATCAGGTCCACCTTTACCATTCTTTATGACGTGGGCATACTATCTCACGATTCAGTGACTAAAGAGAAGATACAAGGCAGTTGCAGAGTTGCTGAACCAAAACACTAACCACCTGTATATTCAGAGACCTGGTGACAACACAGTTGCAAAATTGTTGAATGTCATTTTTAACTGCTGAGATCTGGCGACTAGAGAGAAAAGCTAACCGCTCAGAAAATTGTTGAAAGATAAGGAATATTCTATGGACATTGAGAGATCTCGTGACAAAAGAAATTAGGGGAATCATAGATAAAAGGGAATATGCTATTTTGGTAAGGAGATTAAGCGATTGACTGAGAGGATAAAATGTGCACATGCATTATTAATCACTTAAGTGGCCTGAAAAAGTAACAAAGAATTAGAATAGGACCTGGATAAACTAGGGTTTTTGGATTTTTAGGATATTTAGACCTAGAAAACCCTAAAGACTATAAATTTTTTTTAAAACATCCTGTCTTTTGGGGCAAAAAACAAAAATTGAGAGTTTTAACCAACAGTGGCTCTATTTGAGGATGTTGAAATGTAAGTTTAAACAAGAACCATAGATCTCTGGGACACAGACCAAAAACCACACTAACCTAAAATAGGAACAGAAACACACAACTTGAAAGGAAGCAAACCTATACAAAATTTACAAGAGATTTACATATGCATGAGAATTAAAAACTTAAGTGAAGAAGGGTTTCAAGAATTGCCCATGCACTGGCAACTCAAAAATTTCATCATCCATATTCTTCAACAAGTAGGAATCTTTTCCAAAACTCTCATGAATCACAAAGGGACCAAGCCATAATGATTCAAACTTTCTATGCTTCCCTTTATCTTCTACTCTCACATTCCATTGAAGTACTAAGTCATTTGGTTTGAATTTTCTAGTAGTTTCTCTTTTGTCAAAAAGGTACATCATCTTCTGTTGCAACTTGATATTGCTTTTTTGACTCTCCCTTCTTAGTTCATCTAATTCAGTCAATTGCATGATTCTGTCTTACATTGGCTCTGAGACATCCAATTCCTCATATTGAATAAACTTGTAGATTGGAATTAGATTGTTCATGGGTAACCTTGACTGTAGACCATATACAAGCTCAAAGGGAGACTTCCCAGTGGCTTTCTTCACTGTAATCCTATCTTCCCATAAGGCTAACTTCAACTTGGAATGCCAAGCTCTCTTATTTTTCTCAAGTTTTTTCTTCAAGATTGTTAGAATGCTTTTGTTACTAGACTCAGCCTATCCATCTACCTAAGGATGATAAGGAAATGAATAAGAGTTATGATTCCATTGTTTTTACAAAACTCCTTGAACTCATCTGATCTGAAACACATTGCATTATCTGTGATCAATTTCATGGGGACACCAAATCTGGTCAAAATATTGTCAAGTAAGAAATCACACACTACTTTACTTGTTGCCTTCTTTGTGGGAATGGCCTCTATCCATTTTGTGAAGTAGTCCGTAGCAACAAGTAGCCAACTATGTCCTCCACTAGATTTCTCAGCAAACTCACCTATGAAATCCATTCCCCACATGGCAAATGGTGCCTCAACAACTATTGGGTTTAACAATAGTGCTCCTGAGTATTTTAATTTAGAAGCAAATTTCTGGCAGGCTTCACATTTCTTAACACATTGGAAAGAATCCTTAAACAATGTAGGCCAAAAATAGCTAGCCCTTAAAATCTTATGGGTAGTAGTCTTTGCCGAATAATGTCCTCCACACACACCAGCATGCATTTCACTCAAAACCTTTTTTGCTTGACACTTATCAAGGCAAAATAGTAAGACCCCATCTCTATTTTTCCAATACAAGTCCCCTTGTATCAATGTATACTTCTGAGCTTGCAATTTTAGGGATCTATTTTGATTATCTATCATATATTCTAGGCACCTGGCATTTTTAATGAAATATACAATGTCAGCATAGTATGGTTGCAACTCAATACTTGTTATTGTCATATATGAAATTCCTTCATTGTTAACTTGGACTAAATCCATGTTCTCTTCAGTCATTAATCTTGCCAGGCCTTGTCCTCTTACTAGCTTGGTGATATGTATTTCTAAATTGAATTCTTGAATCTTGGTGATCCACTTGCATCTCTTACTAGTAACTTCAGACTGAGTAAAGACATCTTTTACTGCTGCATGTGGGACATATGCCACTACCTTGGCACAAACCAGATAAGGTCTAATGGATTTTATTGCTTTTACCAGTGCATATGCCCACTTTTCCATCATCTCATAATTCAACTCAGCAGCCTGTAAAGATTTACTAAAAAATGTAATTGGATTCTCAAAACCTTCTTGATCCTTTTGTAATAATACAACAGCAATGGTGTGAAATGATGCAAAAGAGACAAGTGAAAAAGGCTTGGTATAATAAGGAGACCTCAGTACAAGTGCTTGTTGAACTACTTCTTTAATTTTATCAAATGCACCTTGAGCTTTAGTATTCCATTGAAACTTGACATCCTTCTTGAGGAACTTCACTATGGGCTTGACAATTGTTTCAGTAAAATTTGCAATGAATCTCCTAACAAAATTGATTTTTCCTAAAAAGGATTGCACCCCTTTGAGACTTTTTGGTGTTGTAACCCTTTTGATAGCTTCAACCCTCTCTGAATCAATTCTTATTCCTTCTTTTGATACAATGTGTCCTAGCAACTTTCCTTCTTTAACTGCAAAGTTACACTTCTTTGGATTCAGAGACACACCATATTCTAGAGCTTTGACAAAAATCTTTTCTAGATGTGAGCAATGATCAACAACCCATTTAGAATAAGCAGTTAGGTCATCCTGGTACAGCACCATAAACAAGTCTATATCTTCTTTGAAAGCAACATCCATGGCCCTTTGAAAAGTTGTGCTAGCATTTCTAAGGCCAAATGGCATTCTGACATACACATAGGTTCCCCAAGGTGTTGTGAATGCTGTTTTGAATTGTTCAGATTATTTCACCAACACCTAGTTATATCCAGAGAAACAATCCATCATAGACAATAATTCACATCCAGTGACTTTATGCAACATAGCCTCCATGTTGGGCAGTGAATCATTGTCCTTCAATGATGCAACATTCAGATTCCTAAAGTCCACACACAATCTAATATCACCATTTTTCTTTCTAACTAGGAATAAATTAGATACCCAAGTTGAATGCCTTATAGGTTGGATTATTCCTACATCACTCAACTTGGCCAACTCCTGCTACATTTTAGGAGCCAAAATTGGGTTAATGGGTCTTTGCTTCTGTCTAAATGGTTTAACATCTTGCTTTAATGGGATCTCATGTTGGAACAAGTCCTCTCTATAAGCTTTTAGGTCATCATAGGACCATGAAAACACATGCTTGTGCTTTCTTAACAACTTTATCAAGTTATATCTTAGCTAAGGGGCTAATCCCTTCCCAATATAAATCATTTGAGGTGCATTATGTGATCCAAAATTCACTTCCTCCAGATCTTCAGCCTTAGCACTACCTTTTTTTGACATATAATCATTTTGACTACTGTATAATGCTTTTAATTCAGTTAAACCCTTAGGGATATGATTTGAACTCAACTGGATTACCTCATTTCCCATGACCATGTCCTTACCTTCAATTTCCTCAACCAATGTGTTGCAGTCTATAAGTTGACCCTCATATATGTCAAGGAATTGCATAAATTTCAAAATGTCATGATCATCCTCAAAGACCTACCAATTGTAAATGTTGTCTGCAACAACCGGTCTACTTTTTATTTTGACTATTGACACTCCAAACAAAGTTGAATCATCTCTTTTCAAAGCAACATTGGCCAAAAAATCAGCCATTATGTTCTTGGATCTTTCTACCCAACATATATTAAAAGCATCAAACATTTCAATCTGATCCCATGTTACATGTTTATACAATTTCAACCTATCATTCTTAACAGCATATTTAGATTGCACTTGTGCCACCACAACCTCAAAATCACCAAAAACCTTTAAACATTTTATCCCATGTTTGATAGCAATATTCAATCCCAATGACAGTGCTTCATATTCAGTAGTATTATTTGTGCATTGAAAAGTCAATGAGAAGGAATACTTAAAAGTGGTACATGATGGAGATATGAATAGAACTCTAGCTCCTGAGCCTTCTTTTGAGCATGCTCCATCAAAATACATCTACCATAGTCCATCTTGTTGTTCCTTCAGATCCTGAGTCAATGGATCTGAATCTTCCTTTTGTGAAATGGCTTTTTCCACTCTAAAATTTTCCATGTCAACATCCACACAACAATTCAACTCATCCTTATTAGTTAACTCAATCATGTGTGGGGTTCTACTTTCTCTAGATAATCTCACATTGTCACCATCAATATTGAAAGTTGCAAAGGATAAATCACATTGAATACTACCTCCCATTGAAGCACTCCATTTCCTTGATAATAACATTCCATAATGAGGTGGGATATCAACCACCAGAACACTCATTGTTAACAACTTGTTAGGGAAGGCTACCAACCTGTAAGGAAATGCTTTTATAGTACCAATAACAAGGACCTCTCTTGAATCCATAGCTTGACATCTTCCATGAGGTGTATCTACTTTCAGACCCAAAGATTTCATTATTTCTATAGGCATAACAGTATTAGAGGCTCCCGAATTGATCATACAATTTCTTAACAACTTTCCATTTACTATCAGGGACAGAAAGAAAGGATTGATAGTTCCTATCATAGTATTTACAACATTAGTATCCAAATAAATCTAAGGGATCTTGGAGATAATCTCCCCACACTGGTTCTCAGTTGAATCACTTGCTGTAGTAGCCAGTCTACTAGTCTTGGTGGAATTTTGGGCATCAGAAGGAAGAACTCCTTTCACCCAACTCAAAGCCTTGTCTTTATGCTCTTCTATTCTTATCATTTCTAATAAGGGGACCTTAACACTAATTTGTGATAATAGTTTTCCCATGTCAACTGGAACATATTTGGGGTCAACTACATCCTGCTTAATGATAGTAGCCTCCTTATTTTCTTCATTTTTCATAAGGCCATGTTGATCCCTGTCCAGGGTTTTGACCTCCTTTTGGGTAGAAACAATAGTCTCCTAAAGAGGTTTTTACTTTACTCTATAGGTTACATTAGTAGGATAAAATGTTACATTCTTTTTTATTTTAGTCCCACTAACAACATCAGCAACCCTATTTTTGTCTTGAGTTTGTTTTACATCTCTGTCTGTCCTTTTGATGAATATACCAGATGACTTTTGACTTAAATCACCCACTACCCTATTCCTCAAATTGTAATTGCTTTTGGCCTGGGTGACCATATCTACTATGATTTGTACAATTTCTTCATCAGAAGGTCTTCTCAACACCACTGGCTCATCATTTCTTAAAGTGTTGCATTGGACTATATCCAACTGACTGTCTTCTTCATCATAAAATACTTTCTAATGATAAGCCTCATTTTTGACTTGGGAACTACCAACATCTTGGCCTCCGTCTTCTTCAGTGGAATCCATTTCATCATATATATATATGAAGAAGTCATGCCACATCCTTGATCATCATAAGACTCCTCATTGTTATTGTCTTGCTCCTCATTTGCAAAAACATTTTGAGCAATTGCATAGTAATAAGGGTCATGAGGTGATTGGAAAACAATACACCAGGGAACTTCATCATTAATATTTACCATATTCCTATGCAAGGGGTCTGAGGTCTTATCATTTGGTTTATCCTTTCTTTCAGGGAGCACTGGCCTCCCATCTTTCCACTGAGTGTTGTAGGGATAGTTCTACATTCTTGGAAACTTGTTAAAGTTAATGAAGGGTGGCCTATCATTTCCCTACACTCTACTATTCCTTGCTTCATTAGGCTTTAAATATTTTATTGCTTTCAAAATTTGCTTCAAACTATCATCATCTTTTGGTTTTGTGTTAGACTTCCTTGGTTCCTTTCTATTTGAGTTTGAAAGTTTATAATCCTCCCTCCTTCCCAACTTCCCTGATATTCTTCTATTGCTTTCTATATTTATGGCCAACTTGTAAGCTTCTGCAAGATTTCTAGGATTCTTATCTCTCAAAAGATATCCCATTTTTTAATCAAAAGCATTCAGGTAAGTGACCAAACAAATCTTGTCATCTAGTCTGATAACTTGCAATAATTTATGCATTGCCTTTTGAAATCTGACATTGAACTCAATAACACCCTCATTTGGATTTTTATTAATGTTGTTGAATTCATTAAGCATGAAACCTTCATTGGTTTTATCACCATATTGTTCTTTGAAAAAATGTTTGAACTATTCCCATGAGCATATGCTAGCATGAAGCAAATTTCTAAACCAATCTCTAGCATCTTCAGTTAGAGATTGAACAAAAAGCTTCATGATCACATCATCAGGCTCAATGTTGTAGTCATCTATTATGTCAATGAAGCTTTTCAAATGTTCTTCATAAGTAACTGCATTGCTTCCAGTGAACTTTGGAAGCTTTTTCCTCATTTCATCAGGGATGGGATTTGGGTAACCAGAAATCCCAATAAAAACCAATTGCTTATGCCTCTCATGTATGGATCCTATTTGAGATGGGCTAGCACCTATGGATGTTTGGATGTTTGAAATAGTAGAAGTTCTAGGCATACCTAAAGTTCTAGCAGTGTTCAACACATTCACACCCTGTGCTAGAGAAGTGGAAAGTGTGTTGGTGGGTCCAAAAGATTGCTTAAGGAAGTCAATCTTTCTTTTTATCTCAGCTGTGGTAGCTTCTAGCTCTTCCTTTTCTAACTCTTTGGCCAATAATTCTTGTTCCCTTTTGGCCTTTTCCAAGTCAGCATCTAATCTAGCTGCTTGATCTAGGGATTTCTTGGCATCCTTATTCCTCTCCTATGAGGTTGAGTTCTCCTTCCATCCTTTTCAGAAGGTGAGTAATAATCCTCATGCTGATTCAATCCCAAATCAACTGCTTCCTCATATTCAGAAGTATTTCCTTCCTGATTTATTTGAGCAGGATCCTCTATTCTTTTATTTCCTTTCTGCTTCCATGTAAAAGACATGTCATTAGTATTTTTCTCCTTCCTCATATGACTTTGTCTTGATGTAGCCAAGAGTTCTCCCTCTAGATTTTCTTTTGGATGTTCCTTTCTCCAAGATCTTGTATTTCTATGAGTCATTATAAAATAGGGAAATCTTTATTTGGAACACCGATTCAAAGATTTTGTAAAGAGTCACCACCTAATTTCCTTTTGGGGTTTGGAGAAAGTAGTCCAGTATTCTTTTAGGAGAAACTATCAGTCAAGCTCCTAGAGGAAAGATATTGAGAGATGAAAGAACAATTCTAATCTTCAACTGTGACTGACTAGTAAGAAATGAGTAGGGTAGGAGTTGAACTCAACTTTGAAACTTGCCTCACTTGTGACTTAATAGAATCCCCAGTGGAGTCACCAATTTGTTAGGGATTTTTCTTGTAGGATCAAACTGACTTTGAATTTAGGCTTCTTGAGGCTGATTCAAACAAGAGAAAGACCTAATTATTGAGGATTGGATAAGATCCTCCTTCATTTTTGAGCTCCACATACTCAGGAAGGTATTACCTTTTAATGATAACTAATTGCACGGTGTTTATATGAGTGGACACTGATCTGCTATTAATCCTTCTAATACATCAATCTATAAAACACTCTGCATATGACTAGGATCAGTTTAATGCAGAACTTAACCAAGCAAAATATGATTTCACATAAAGCAAGGATCAGTGATTTAAGGATTCTCATCCTTCTTCATTTTAAGGAGGGGCAACCTAAATTATTCTCTCTTCAAGGAATCAAGAAATATAGACTATGTGCTTTAGGAACAGTCCTATCTATTTTGTGTAGTAAACATGAAATGTAATATGGGCTGGTAAATGATATGAAAGTTTTAATTTTTTCTCTGAAGATCTATGAAAGATAAAACCATAAGAAACAAACACCAAACTGGTGCCTTATCTAATGGGAAAAAGAAATCCAAACGCAAACCAACCAGATAATTTTAAAAGAAATACAACAGTATGCCTTGCATACCAGCCACAAATCCAAATAGATTGCCTTACAAACTATTCTATTAACCAAATACTATTATTATTAGAATGCATATGGATATATCTACTCCTTAAGATGAACTATGAGAACCTTTAATTCTTTCCTTGAAAGAAACTCATAAATCAATCAGGCGAGTTTCTTTACAACTAGTATATTTTAAATGCCTAACATGTAAAATATACAAGAGTACAATATAGAGGTAAAGAGACAACAACTAGTATATGGCAGAATTTGCAGTGTATTTGTATTAAAACCAACTTTCAAACAACATTCACAATTTCGTTACTTAGAAGATCAGACACAAAGCTTGGAAATCTACTTCAAAGCAATTCTGTTCAAATTTTTCTATATCTTTCCCCACTTTCAAAAAGTGAAAATAGTTGCCATATATACCACTAGTCATCTTGGAATCCCAAAAATTAGGATGCAACAAGCTACGAATGACTAGGGCAAGGGTTAGGGTTTTCACCCACCAAACCAACTAAATTCAATCAAAATTTATGTCATTGGAGGAAAACTAGGTGGTCAGATCCACGAATGATCTTCATTAATGAGAAATCTCTGAGTAATGTACCGAAGATCATGAATCTACCATGTTTATAAGTCTGATCATTTCACCTACAACATGCCTCAAGAAACTCTTACCAATTCCTTCATGGTACAAATCTTCTACAATCAATCATCAAACTCTTTGGACCACGCCACAGTAGTTGACAAAATCACAACTACCTGATCCAGCCACTTCAGCATTCAATTCCAGTGTTTCTATCTCTAAAACCCTTTAAATATTTAAATCTAGAAGAAATAGCTACATTCATGGCACCAGACAGCATATCGATGGTCAGCATTCAAATCTGGACTCACTTTATATTAGCACCGTTAGATCTCTTCACTTTTCCTGAGTTTCATAGCTTAACTCTATAGAAATCGTGGTTTACATTTATCCTTTAGTCACAAGATTGCTAGACATCTTATTAACCTCAAGTTATACTTAGTGATTGCACAACTATAGGAAACCCTTAACTTTTCTTCCATCTAGCGATCACATGACCATAAGCCATCTTCTCAATCACCGAATAAATTTTCTTCTTTCCCCGATTTGGCGACTACAAGAGCTCCTTCAATCTTTCAATTTTCCAATCTCGCGACAAGCAAGAGAGTCTCGTAGTCATGGAAATATTTTGACTTTTCAACTTTCTTTCTAAGACTTTACGACTGCCATTGATCTTCTTCTCAATCCATCCTACGGTCCATATTAAGTGGTGAAAGAATTCTTGACTTAACTATTTGATTCAGTGACCATGAGACTAACCATGTCACTGAATCATTGGAAGTTAGGCACTTAACCGTCAGGAACCTGAGACTATGTGACCACACAGTTGCTAGACTACTAAATACATTACTTAACTGCCAAGGCAAACCAGATGCTAACTTCACCTTAACCCTGCATAATTTGGAGATTCAATGACAATGAGGTTCGCTGAGTCTCATAATCTTTTCTTCAACTAGGGTTAAACCCTGAGAACGTGCAATTGAGGCAAATATCTAAGTTGCTGAATAATTTCTTAACCTTGAGTTAGATCAAGAGACCGCGCGACAACCTTAAGTCACCAGATCACCAAATCTTTTATAATCTCTGAGCATACTAAGATCAATGGCTGTCATTATACTGCTGACTTAAATATCATGCATCTTATCCAAGTGATATAATGACAACTGTGAGATCATGTTGACCTTTATCATACCTGAATGTTAAAAACACTAGTCCCACTGACAACACTCCATGTCATTAAACCTATCGACCAATGAGAAAACACCACCTCTCTATATCCGCCTGGCAGACAAAGTACCTTCAAAAAGAAACCCATCTGGCAACCCTGTCATGTCTTCAATACATTTGGAAAATTAGAAATGGCTAGATCATCATGAGTCAGCAACAAAGGACCCACCTATTGGTCCCCATCTCTTAAACAAGATCAACGGTTGTTGCTATACCTCAAGGTTAAACCCCATGCATCTTATATCAATGGTATAATGGCAACTGCGAGATCAATCTGAGCTTTAACTTCACCTCACAGACTAAAGACCTCGAGCCCACCTAACAACTGCCAACTGACTACTCTACAACCAATAAGAAATGGACACTTCAACATCTATTTGACATCAGGTCCACTTGTACCATTCCTTATGATGTGGGCATACTATCTCACGATTCAGTGACTAAAGAGAAGATACAAGCTGCTCGCAAAGTCACTAAACCAAAACACTAACCACCTATATATTTAGAGACCTGGTGACAACATAGTCATGAAATCACTGAATGTCATTTTTAACTACCGAGATTTGGTGACTAGAGAGAAAAGCTAACCACTCAACAAATTGCTAAAAGATAAGGAATATTCTGTGGACATTGAGAGATCTCGCAACAAAAGCAATTTGGGGAATTTCCAGATAAAAGGGAATATGCTATTTTGGTAAGGAGATTAAGCCACTAACTAAGAGAATAAAATGTGCACATGCATTATAAATCACTTAAGTGGCACAAAAAAGTAACGAAGAATTAGAACAAGGCCTGGATAAACTAGGGTTTTTTTATTTTCAGGATATTTAGACCTAGAAAACCCTAACGACTGTAAAATTTTTCAAAAACATCCTACCTTTTGGGGCAAAAAACAAAAATTGAGAGTTTTAACTAGCAAATTATAGGATAGATATTTGAGTGGGTGTCTTTTGTAACTGATCCACAAGATTAAACTTTGGAAGTAATGCCACTTGCTTAGATGTTGTTGTAGTTGTAGTTGGTGCATTAGATGTAGAAGCTCCTTTGAGAGTGAGCTTAGCTTGACTTCATGTTACAACATTGGAAGATTCAGTTTATCTTTTGACTCCTTTTAGAGTGATCATATTGATGGAGTATTCACATGATTCGACCATATGAATTACATTGTCATTATCAGTGCATGTGTAGTTAATTTTGTTACTCTTGGAAGACTCTCCTTTTTCATAGCTAGGTAATGGAGTTTGAAATGCCTTATGGTCATTGTTTTTGTGATGTCCATCTACCTTGACTTTTCCTTCTTCAATTAGGTCTTGAATAACATGTCTTAAATTCATATAGTTGTTGGTCTTATGTCCTTTATTGCAATGGAAATCACAATAATCGTTATTGTTCCACCACTTGGGTTTTACTTCTGGTTCCCAAGGTTTGGAATCAGGAATTGTAATGATTTTGTTGTCCAATAGTGACTTTAAGACCACTTCCAAGGTATCTCCCAATGGTGTAAATTTCCTCTTAGGTCTTTCCATCCAAGGCTTTGTTCAAATAGGAGGTTTATTGAAGGTCTTTCTTGCCATTGGTGTCACAGTAGGATTCAGATTCTTGTTCGTTTGAAGACTCGTTGTAAGATTGAAAACATCTGGTTTAGGTTTTGGATTAGGAGTATCAACCACTCCATCATTAACCACATGTTTGTTCTTGTTTCCATATTTGTACTTATCTTTGGTGGGATAGTACTTGTCTTTGTTTTCCTTGTTGATAGTGATGTCACCCTTCTTAGTCAAGACCTCTTCAATCTTGATGGCACTATCTATCATTTTATCAAAACTTGGTGGTCCTTGCAATTTTATGGGAAAATTAATTTTAGGAACCAAGTTGTTAATAAAGATGCCCATCTTTTCATTTTTAGATATCTACCTAGCATATCATGTGAATATCCTTCTCCATCATTGTAGGTATCTCAAGAATGATTCTCTTATTTTCTGCTTGGTATTGCATAGATCCAAGATTGTGACTATGTGTTGGATGTTGTAGGAGTATTTTTGTATGAATTTTTGCACTAGCTCATCAAATGTCTTGATTCCTATAGGTAACTTTGAGAACCAATCGATAGCTTGTCCACCTAAACTTCATAGAAATAATCTCATTAGATGTGTTTTCTCATGCATGAACTCCATACTAGTGGTGCAAAATTCCCTCACATGATCTTGAGGGTTGGAATCTCCCATGTATTTGTCATATTTTGGAATTGTGATATTTTTGGGAAATGGAATCATTTTTAGTCCCTTGTCAAAAGGGAAAGGACATATGTTCTCCAAGGAATATTTCTTTGTTGGTTTGTCCTTCTCTTTCTTGAGTTCTTTGATTTCATTTTGCATAGATAACAATTGTCTTGTTAAAATGGATATAGGACTAAGATCCTCTTCTATTTAAGTTGGTTGACATCATAGTCCTTTGGTAGTTTTACTCCTTGAGGGGTGAGTTCTAGGAAGTACTTCTCCTTGTTTTCTTCCAAAGTTATTTCAAGGATTTTGTGGAATCATTTTCTATTTACAGCCCTTTGGTATTCTTTTTCAGTGGGTTCTTCATCATCATCATAATCATAAGGCACTTCTTGTTGTTGAGATTATTCTTGATTGTTTTGTTCTTCTTGTTAGTATTATCTTTCATCCCAACAAAAATCTTCCTGGTTATTCATGTTTTTTATTCCAGGTATTGCTCTATGTGTGATACTTGGTGGTGTTCCAAATAAAGGATTAAGTCTTGAGGTTTGTCTTGTTTCAAATGTGAGCAATTGTACTTCATTTGTGAATGGGTTTGTTTCAAAATGGTATGATTTGTGTCTTGTATTAACCATGGAAAATTGATTAAGGGATTAATGAGCATCTTGTATTAAAAGTAGGTCTGAATGTTTGCAATGTCCAATTGTGAATCCAAGGATGCAATAGTGAGTTTGAAATTGTCTTATGGATCCAATGTCAAAGGGTGTCAAAGTGCCCTATTTTTGAGTTGGGAACCAAAAAGGTAAGTGGGTCTGATAAGGTGAAAGTTTCAGTGTCAAAGGGTGTTAAAGTGCCATGTTTATGAGTCGATAACTTGATTGTAAATGATAGGATAAACTGACTCCATAATTGGACAATGTAGATTTGGACCATGCAAGGTGACAGGACTTTAAAAAATGACTCTTTTAGGTTATCAGATGGATGTGTTTTGACAATAGGATCTTACTATTGGGCCAAATGGGTATTTGAAAATGCAAAAATTTTGGTTTTAGAAAGTACAAAAAATTCTCTTTCTCCCAAATGTGATCTTTTACAGGTGACTGGCAAAGTTTTTGGACTCTAGATACAATCTGAGAAATACGGGATGCGACTCAGGAAATGCAGTAGTTACCAAATGTGATCCAGGAAATAGTGTAGTTACCAGATGTACTCCAGATTTGAATATATGCAATCCAAAATACGATGCGATCTGGGAACCCGAGATGCGATCTTATGATGTCAGTAAATTTTTTGTTTCAGTGAATTTTTGGAAAATGGGTCATATATGTCAGATTCCTTTGACTTTTAGGTATTTTTAAGTGCTTGTAAATGCTTTGTGTTTGTTCATTTGGCAGGAATTATCTAAATTTATACTTAGAACACATCAAGAAATAATTTTAATTAGACACACCTAACCTGCCTTATGCTAAGTAGAGATTGAAACCACTTGTTCACTGACTTAGGAATACACTCAAAGACTCCTTAGAATATGGTAGTCAAATAACATGCAATGGATATTGGAAGCCATATTAGTTTAGTGTTAACATTGATGAGGGCTTGATATGGTGAATGTCTTGGGGAAATTACTATTTGCCTCACACAAGTGATAACAACCTTTCGGGGGTTATCCGAGTAGCATCTAACATAAGGTTTTTAATAAAGGCATCCATTCACAACCATCTCCCATAGTCTCGCAAGAAGGATTTAGACCATAAGCCCTATAGGAACTTGAAAGTGTGTAGTCTCACAAGTGAGATTTAAGTGGCTCCACTCTATATGAAATAAAAGTCTATCATTGGGATTGATCATCAATCTCCCAAGACAAGATAGATTATGTCTTCCGAGGATTTAGCCTCAAGGAAGCATCAAATTTTATAGTGGGGTGGAAGAGTCAGCTTAAGACTTGTCCCCACTTGGGTTGTTCCTGGGAGATTTTTTCCTCAACCGACAGGCCCTCTAAAGGTGTACAATAAAGAAATTGGATAAGTGGTAATGAGCTCTGGATTTCTGATTCTCCATGAAGGAGAAGAGCATAATCTCCTAACTCACATCAAAGATCCCAAACACATCATGCAAATTAAATACAATTACTCCAATTTGACCCCAAATTGCAAGCTAACTTTTGAGTTTCTGATTTTCCCTCAAGGGGAAAAGAGAATAATCCTCTGATTAGTTTGCAACTTGACCTCAAATTGTATTAAATTCCTAGAAAAATAAGCATGAAGTTTTAGTTTTCTTGTTTTAGGCAACCTGCAAGATAAGCATTAGTAGTTTCTTTTGATATTTGTCTTGGACAACCGACCTGAAAACCACTTGTTAAGTTGTTTAAGATCAAGCAAAAAAAAAACATTCACTTATTAGCTTGTTAGAAATCCAAATTTTATAAGTCCTCAAAAGATAATGCTTTAAAGAAAGTAGATATGAAAATCTAAGATCTGGATTTTTGATTCTCCTTGAAGGAGAAGAGCATAATATCCTAGCACAATTTGCAAATCTAAGACATATTATGCAAGTGTTAGCATTCATTTCTCAATTTAATCTCAAAATGTAATTCAATTTTTGAGTTTATGATTTTCCCTCAAGGGGAAAAGAGCATATTCGTCTAATTGATTTACAAGATGAAATCAAATTGTAATTAAGTGCCTAAAAACAAAAGTAGTAAGTCTAGTTGGTCTTTAAAGGCAACCTACAAGAAAATGTTAGTAGTTTAAGAATTTGGGTCCTTGTCTTTCATCCTGCAAATAAAAATTAAGCTGCTAAAAACAACAAAGATCAATAATTCAACTTGTTAAGGGTCAAAAAACTCAAGAACTCAAGGAAATATCCCAGATGCGATCCTAAAATCAACCAGATGTGACCCTATTTCTTGAATACGACCCATTATCCATATATGACCCAGATCACCAGATGCAACCCTAAAATTTACCAGATGCTATACCTTTTTGAAATGCGATCCAGGAATCCCAGATGCAATCCAAGAAATCTAGGGTATGACTGTGCTTCCCAAATGTGATCCCTGGTAGAAAAAGACACCGTGAAAATTAGTAGAATTAGCTTGAAAAATAGGAAATCCAAGGCTAGGCCCCATGGTGGGTGCCAGAAATGTATGTGTGAGTTATGGACCTGCAACACAACACTTCAATAGGACATTGCATCATTTGTTAGAATAATTAAGTAAGAAAATTAAAGAAATCAACAAATGAAATCATCCTATTGCTCTCTAGTTAGCACAATTGTGAAAAAGGTGTTAGTAGCTCTCAGATTTAACCCTAAACAGTGATAATATGATACTAAAATGAGAGATTCAAGGTTATATGCAAGAAATAAGCTAGAAACTAGAGAAATGCATCACAATTAGCCATTAAATCACAAATTCTTTACTAAAACCCAATTGAGATGTTTTCTTAATTAGCTAGAGCATATGAAATGAAAGCATGAAAACAACTATCACAAGCAAAGAGTTAGAAAGAAAAAATTCAAGCATTAGGAAGGGAGAATGAGCAATTGAGAGTTCTCTTTAATAGAATTGAGGAGGATTTGAACAGTTGAGATGCATTTGTGAGGAGTGGTTGAGATGCATCCATGCTTGATCCTTGATCCATGTGATTGCCTCTTAATGATTGAAGTTTGTTTGTTGTGTTTGTTGAATTAAGAGGGATTTATCATTTTCTTTTAATTAATTACTCTAGCCATGAATTTGGTGGGATTGAATTAATTAATTGGGCCTAGAGTTAATTGACTTCATTTTTTCTTAGTACCTTGGTGATAAATGCTTGATTTGAGATTTAATTGATTTTATCAAATTTTACAAACTATGTTAATGATTGGGAATCAAATTAACATAATTCAAGATTTTATGTCAAATTAGGGAAAATAGGGCCTTAGGTTCTATTAGCCCAATTTTAGGTGATTACACGAGTATCCCTTCAAGATTGCATTTTCGATGAGGAATACCATGTATCATGAATTTAGGAGCTATAATTGCTTGATGAAAAAATAAAAAATGCATTGACCATTTTGCAGGCATATCAACATCTCTGTAGAAGCTACAATAAAAAGTTAGAGTTTGATCCTTTGAAATTAGAGACTTGGTAATCATGGGGAATCAAAAGAATAAAATGGAAAGAGAGAAACCATGTAATTTTGAACCTAACTAGTTGGGTTCATACATCATCATAGTAGTCTATGGGTCTTGAGCATATCAGATGTCTACATTATAGGGACAACCTCTATCAAACCCCATCAATAGTTTGCATCTACGCAAGTAATATACATGACTCTTGGACTAGACCTATTTCAAAAATATCAAAAATATAAAAAAAATTGTTACCTTGATGAAGACTTGACAAACAAGCATCTTGTGTGACACAAAAATAGATATAAAAAAGAAATAAATTTGTCCTATTGTGAAAAACACTTTGGCGACACCTTGGTTAAGTGTCATGATGAAAATCGATCAATCTAACATCATGTGTAAGGATCATAGCTACATTATCTATCATTTCTCTAACCTGATATCACTTGTCATTTCACCTCATTATCATGCCCAAAAATTTGGGCAAAAGACACTACAATTTCTTTTTAAACACAACATCAACTAGGTTACACACTAAGAAACATCAACATTAAAAGAAATGCAATAATCAACACATATAACCTCACAAGGGGAATCATGGAATGCGCTAGCTTGCCAACATCCCTTGTTCGTCAAACTGCATTAGTAAAATGAAACCCTAACTAGGTTAATATATAAAATAATAAAAGGGAATAACTCAAGGTAATAATCCAAATTAAGAAAATATGAAAAGTCAACGATTAGGTCAACCAACCCTAAGGGGTCCAGTTTGAAGAAGTACAATTCAAACAAAATTAAATCTTAACCCTAATGTTCCCTAACAGATACTAGGTTACCATTTAGGATCAATATGTGGAAAATCAAATAAGAGATAAAAGATGAAATATAATCATGATAATAACCCTGACACGATATCTAGGATTAACAACTATTTAAAATATAATAATATTTTATTAAATTGGAATTAAATTAATGTAACCTTTCATTAAAATATATATTTCCCCAAAGTTCAATAATCAATTATAATAATCTAATTAAGGGATTGAAAACATTTAAAATTATAATTATTAAATAAAAATATTATTACTATGGTGAAATAATTTACCTAGGTCCCACCTAGGACTTATAAATTAATTTCCCCCCTAATAGTCCAAATATTAAAAGAAAATAATAAAAGTCATTAAAATAATAATTATCAAATAATTCTCCCAAAATTGTAATAAAATATTAATAAAGTTAAAATAATAATTAAATATATTAAATCCAAATCACGAAATCTCAAATCTCTAGAATAATAATAAAATATTAAAAAGGCCCATTAAATAATTTCCCAACATTTTAAAATTAAAATATAAATCAAATACTCATTTAATGGCCAAATATTTAAAAAACTAATAAAGTAAATCATAAGGAATCTTAGAAATCTAAAGGCTAAATAAAATAATATTTAAAAATCAAAATTTTAAAAGAGACAAGAAAAAGTCAACTGCCATTAAATACTGATACCAATAACTTAAAATGATTAGCCAAAATTAAATAAAATTTCTAAATTAAAATTTAAAATAGATTTTGGCTCCAAAGGCCAACCCTAACCCTAATTTTGAAATTAGGGTTTGGCCCTAAAATAAAACATGGCCGAAACCCTAATTTCTCCATTTGGGGTTTTGCAAGTTTGGCCTTGAGCATGGTTGAAGAGAATCAACAAGTATACAAGGGTGTATACACACATATAAGTGTATATATATACTCATATATACTTGTGTATATATAAATATCAATGAATTTCATCAATGGTGGAAAATGTATAGATTCTACAAGATTTCAGCAAATCCAAAGCCAAGAAGGTATACAATAAATATTTTTAAAAATTCAAATATATGTTTAGACTATAGTAAATTTAGTTTTAGTTTTTAGTTTGTCATTCTCTGTTAAATAGAGTTATTCTATATTTAAAAACAATCATTTTATTTTTATTTAAACCTCACTATTCTGTCCTCTATAGTACACATTGTTTGCAGAATATTTTATTCCATTATATTCTATTACAATAGTGACAGTGCCCCCTTTTTTTTATGTATGATTGTTTTTTATAATTTAGCCTACATTTTAAAAAAAAAATATGTTGTAAGAGGTTGTTAGATGTGTGCGTAGATTGACAGTCTCGCACTGCACACAGTGAAGGGGGGGGGGGGGGGGGTGGGTGGACAGAGCCTTCCGCACCCACTAATGGTATGTGGGGGGCTAAGCCCTTCCACATCCATTAGTGGGTGGCAGGGGGCTCCCCTGTCCACCGCCCCCCAAGGGGGACGATGATAGGGACTGTGCCACCACGTCTATTAATGGGTGGTGGTGGGCATAGTGCCTTCCACTAGCATGGCTTCGGTCAAACTTAAACATATATGCGCATGGTTAAAAATTTAACTTGTTTTGTTTTAAGTTTTCGGTAATATAAAACTTATTTATTATAAAGTTTGGTTTAATATAAAGTTTGATTAAACCTTTATAATATGTAATATATATAGTATACTATATATTATATATTAATATATATATTATATTATATATATTAATATATTAATATATTTATATGTTATATTATATATATTCACATAGGTATATATTCATAAATGGAAATATATATAGATATATATATATATGTGTGTGTGTGTGTGTGTGTGTGTGCATCTATATTTTCAAATGTATATATACACAAAGAAGATAAAGAATATAAAAGTATGGCTATCTATTTAATATACACAATGTATATACACATGTGTGTATATATGTCTATTATATGTACATACATTTATATATATTTGGATGTATATACATCTTTGAAACAATTTTTAGATATACACAAAGAAGATAAGGAATATAAAAGTATGGCTATCTATTCAATATACACAATGTATATACACATGTGTATATATGTCTATTATATGTACATACATATATATATATATATATATATATATATATATATATATATATATATATATATATATATATATATATATATATATATATATATATATATATATATATATATATATATATATATATATATATATATATATATTCTCATATATAAGCACACATGAATATATATTTGGATGTATATACATCTTTGAAAGAATTTTTGAACATAGGAAGTATAGAAATTTATTTCTTTCAAAATAACAAAATAGAGACAATATTCTAACATTGTATACATCTATGTATATACAAGATATATTTTTTTGAATCATACACTTTCAATGAAGGAGAATATTTTTTACTAAAATCATAACAAGTTAACTACTTTTCTTTTATTTTCCTATCATTCATACTTAAAATAAATTTGAACACAAAAGAGGAAGATTTGAGATACTTAAGAAAATGAACCTTTTTTCATACATGTAGGAAAACAAACCAGCAACTAAACATTTCCTTTTCAAGCATAAAGAGTGCATTAAATTTTACATTTTCTTGCTACAATATACAAAGAAATAATAGGAGAAATACTATGCAATAAAATACAAGATTTTTACAAGCATATCACATGCTATAGGCATTTACATGGCCTTTTTGTCCAAATTTTTACACAAGAGATTATAGCCATTTTTTTTAAACTCAAACATCAAGTAGGAACAATTCAAAAGCTTCATTTCCTCCATTAAAAACCAACAAGTTAATCCTTTGGAAAATTTGCAAAAAGAAGCCATAAGACCATGGAGGCTCACCTCCCAACCTAGGCCATTACATGGACACCCGTGAGCTTGGGGAAACAAAGATGGATGAGGGATACATTCAAATTTAACACACATACACATACAAACCAACAAGTATTCAAACACATAAAATTCCCATCCCAAGGATATTCACACAATGGATCACCTTGGACCCATAAAAGGGGTGAAGGTGGAAAGTACCCAAATAGGAGAAGCCATTAAAAAATAAAAACCATGCCTTCAACAAGGCCCAAAATTCATATCCATTTCCTTCACAAGGCCATAACAACAAGTACCAACCCTTCCATTTTATTTCACAAAATACATCCCTTATGACCCCCAAAATAGTATACAACAAGAATGGTAATATGGAGCCCATACATCCATGCATCATCCCCTTCCTCCTTGAGGAAGAACTCTACACTAGATGTGCATTTCCAAATTAATCCCTTCACCCATCAAGGCTCTCTTCCCTCCCAAGGGTTAGTTTGGCCTTGCACACCCCAATAAAATAAAACACTAAAATAGAACCAGCAAATAGACATAACAACGAAGCCATGAAAACAACCATGAAGCTTCACAAAATCATTACAATAACATAAAAAATAAATTTTCATATTACATTAAAGAAAAAGAAAGAGTCTTCCATGACAAGAACACCAACCTTACTCCAAGCTATGGAGAAAGAGGGTTGAGAAGTGCTCCCTTTCCTACAATCCTTCCTTCCTTGCTAAGTCCACCAAAACCTGCTAAGTCCACTAGAAGTCTCCAAAATTGGAGAGTGAGAAATCAACTTATCAAATTCTTCTCCATCCAACTAAAAAGGAAAACCCTACCTAATTTCAAAGATTATTGGGCACACTCACCTAGGGATCTCTCTCAACAAGAGGGAAATTCAAAATTGAAAAGAGAGGAAGACATGGCACACTTCCCAAATTTTCCACCTTTCAAAAAGACATCTTTTGAAGAGGCAAAAATGGTCTAAAATCATCGTATTGGTCAAAATTTGATGCCCAACCCAAAGTAAACCTATGAGGACATCTTATTTTAACCCTAACTAACCCTTTGGGTTACTTTTTGCCTCTCAAAAGTCCACTAAGAGTTGACTCACAAAAATTTGAAAAAGATTCCCTCCCAAGACTCAACAATCAAGATACCTAACCTTGGGATTCTATAAGATGACTCAAAAGTAGAAGATAACTAATATATAATGCACTTGGCCATGCCAACTCACAACACGTGTCAATTGACACCACAAAAGGTTACAACACATCACTAAACACATGACATGCCAAGTAGATGTTAGTTTAAAAATAAAAATAAACATAATTAAATAATACACTCAAGCATTACTTTACAACATTATACATCACAAAGGAGATGATTCAAAGATATGGCAAAGGAGCATTCAAAGTTGTAGGAGAATGGAGATTTGACTGAAAGATTTAAAATGTAGGAGAAAGATTATGACATGTTTGCAGGGGCACAGATGGTTGACAAGCCTAATTTGAGGTTTAAAAACATATTTGCAAGTACACCTATTGTCCAACAAGCTAAAAAGATTATTTGTCTTAATAAGGGTTTCCATAAATACACCTTCGCCACCAAATTTTCAAACAAAACTGGGACAGTAGAGTGTAGGGCTGAGAATGATATGTTCAAAATCATTTTTGGCAAGGTTGTGGTCCAACCTCCTAAGCCCTTTTTCATTAATTTGTGATTCTGGGTAAATAAGAAAATAACTACAAGTTAGGAGGGTATTTAAAAGTTGCAAAAAGATGAGGCTAGGGATTTAAGGTCATGATGTATCTCTAGCTATGAGGTAGGTGAGACTTCCAAGAGAGGAGCATTAAAGGGTTTTCAATCACAAATTTCAAATCTTGTTGTTGGGTGAAAACCTAAGGGTGTGAAGCGCAACCAAAACTAGGGTAAGAATGGAGAAGACAAAAGAATGCTAAAGGGTTTTGACATATGCTATGGAATGCCTCTGGGTAATCCTGCCCATATTTCAATACATGAACCAGATCATGCACCTCCACAAGTTAAAGATGATCAGAGCAAGCATGAGACAATCTCGAGAGCTCCCCTCAATCCAAAATTGCAAAAAAATGAAGCTCCAACCAAAGTAAAATATATTTGGAGAAGGAAGCACACTTTGGATTCACCTTTTGTGGATTTTTAGGGTCACAATGAACAATATAGAGACCAGGTGTTTTTCATCATGGATCAAATCACAGACCCAAATGTTCAGTTCCTCTTAAATAATGCAATGATAGGTAAATTTTCAAACTCATCTTTTTTAATGAATGACATTATCTCTTGGGAAAAATGACATTGGTTGTGAGTTAGGGACATTTTCATTCTGGATTCAATTTCAAAATTCTTTGTTTCCATCTTTGAGTCTAAAGAGACAAGAGATAGGGTTCATAAGGTTAAGGGCTGGTTTTGTAAGGGTTCTTGGCTTTTCATGACGAACTGGGTTCCTAATTTTAATCCTGATTTGGAATTATGTAAATTTTTCCCAAGGTGGATATCTTTTCCCTCTCTGCCACTTGAGTACAAGGACCTAGAAGTAATTGAACTCATTTCTAATTAGATTGGCATCTTTATTAAACATGACATAATACCCTTTGAATTCCCCCATCTAGAGCCTAGAGTCTATATTCTTGTTTCTATGGAAAAGCCCATTCCCAAGGAAGTTTTTTTCAAATCTAAGCGGGGGATTTGGAGATGAAAAATCAGGATTCAAGAAGATAGTATAATAAAAAATTATCAAGACAAGTTAGGTCACTTTATGACCTAGTGTGGAGCACAAAAATGCAGCTTGGATGAATTTGTTGACATGTGTAGTGATCACAACTCGGATCCATAAAAATGTACGTTTCACCATTTGAAAAGCTCAAAGAATTCTCACCAAAATTTAGTAATACAAAGGGATGAGTAGATATTGGAGACAGTAAATAGGAAATCATTACATATATTCTTGAAGGATTTCTTCTTCTTGGCGTACGATTGTCTAGTATAGCTAGGGTATAAGAAACAAAGGCAATATTAGTTGTCTCTTCCAACACCGATCAATCTTAATACACAATACTTAAGAAAGGGTTATGACAATCAACACCTATCACAAATGACTCATTTCCCAGTGAAAAAAAAAAGTAATAATTGGGAAGAGCTTTTGTGTGAATTGAAAAAGAAGGCTAAGTACAAAAAGCCAACAAAAGAAGACCTTAAAAATGTGGCAGATGAATTCTCAATATACATAGCAGGTAAATGTTTTGATGATATTGTAAAGGAAAACAACAATTTTGATTTTGAATATGATGCATACTCCAAGGGAAGCAACAAGGATTTACAAAAATAGTGTTTGGAGAATCATTCTCAAACATATCAATTGTAACATGGTTAAAATGGAGAGGCTTTCATCCATTCTTTAGCTACTTATCCTTATCCAGTCCCTATCCCAATAGAACTTCTAGACATGAAAATAGACATTATCCCCTCAATACTCATTAAGTCACACGAAGAAGCCCAAAGGCCACATTCTGCTCATCAGGAGAATTCTAAAGATGTTAAGGAGGATTTGGTGATAATAGAAGATAATTCTAATTTTGTTCCAGAGGAGGCAATAAGAAATATGATTTCACACAAGGACTCAAGAAAAATTGAAAGGATCAAGGTCATGGATTGTCTAGCTGATGAAAATAAGAATCTGCTGGCTGATGAGAATCAAAATCTGTTGGCTGATGAGAATCAAAATCTACTGGACAATAGTCGGATTGGTAGGGAAACAAAATTTGATTTTTCTCAGAAGATCTCTATCACACAGACACCTTTACAAGATAAAGTCGACATGGTAAAAACTCCAAATCCAAGAGGTAGGAAACCAAAGACTTTGAAAGTAAAGGAAGATATAATAGCAAGCATGCAATCAACATTAGATGGCCAGTTTACCATAGTAAAAATAATCACGAGGAGAACTAGGTGTTCTCCTCAAATCCAATGAATATTTTATCATGGAATGTTAGAGGCATTAATGCCCCTGACAAATGACAAAGGGTCAAGTAGTAGTTGGATTCTTTGTTAGCAGATATTGTTTTGATGCAAGAAATAAAACTATCCATGGAAACTTTTAATAAGATGGTAGGTAAATGTAATCTATGGAAATCTATTCATTCATAAGGTATGGGAGCTTCAGGAGGTATGATGGTATTATGGAATCCAAAATCAATTTCAGGGCATCTTATTCAGCAAGGCATGAATTGGAAATTGCTTAGCTTTAAGCATTTTGAACAGGATTTCATGGTGCTGAATATCTATGGTGTAAAATAATGTAGGATAATGCAGAGGAAAACATTATATTGGGAGGAGATTTCAATGCAATTGTATCACATAAGGAGAAACAAGGTGGGATTATTCCACCTATGCGGGTCATGGAAGACTTTCAAAGTTTTATTTGTGATAATGAACTGATTGATTTAGACCCAGAAAATGTAAAGTTTACCTAGACTAATCGAAGATCGCGTTTTCTCCAAATAGATGAAAGGCTAGATAGATTCCTATTGCCACACTACTAGAAATTACTTAACCATAATGCCCATTCAAAAAAATTTCCTTACATGAGATCAGACCATTATCCGGTACTTCTTCATATTTTTGTCAATTCTTCTGGCTTTAAGTCAAGAGATTCATTTAAATTCTAGAATATGTGGTTTAGGCATCCACACTTTTTACCATTACTTAAACAATGGAAGGTCAGTGCCCCTTTTAAGAAAGGTTCAAAAATGTTTCAATTTCATAAAAAGCTTCAATTCCTCAAGAAAAAGATTAAACATTGGAACAAACATGTCTTCAAGAATATCTTTACATAGAAGGATAAAGTTTCTAAAGAACTAGAGAAAATTCACTGTTAGATAATTGAAAATGGTTTGGACCTGGAAAATTTCTTTAAGAAAAATTTTTTACAGGCTGAATGAGAAGAGCTATGTGGGAGAGAGGAAGAATATTGGAGACAAAAATCTAGGGAATTATGGCTTAAAGAAGGTGAAAAAAAAATAATTTTTTTTCATAGGTCAGTTCAACATAGATGCGTGTCTAATTCTATCTTCCAAATTTAGAATGCAGAAACTGGAGAAGTTCTCAAAGAGACTAAGGATATCAAATAGAAGGAGTCAAGTTCTTCAAGAATCTTTTATCATCACCTCAAGGTATTATTTCATCTCCAGCACTAGAAGAAGAACTTCTAGTAGTTATTCCTGAATTAATAACTCATCAGGATAATGAATGTTTACTGAAAGAATTCTCATTTCAAGAAGTTTAGGAGGTAGTATTTTCCTTGCCACCAAATAAATCTCCTGGCCCAAATGGGTTCGTAGCCAACTTATTTAAAAAATGATGAGATGTTATTGGTTTTGATCTCTTATCAACAATGGAAGAGTCTAGGAAGCATGGAGAAATGTTGAAAAATTTCAATTCCACAAATATTGCCCTCATTCCCAAATCTGAATCACCAAGCTCTTTTGCTGAATTTAGGCTAATTGCCTTGTGTAACATAGTTTACAATATCTTCACAAAAGAGATTTATCTTTGATTGTAGAAATTATTAACTAAAATCATATCCTCAGAGAAAGGAGGTTGTGTGCCAGGTAGAGAGTCAATGGAAGGAACCATAGTGGTACATGAGGTTCTACATTCCATTAACATTAACCAAATTCCAGCTTTTGTAGTAAAACTTGACATGATGAAAGCATACAAAAAACTAAATTGGAGCTTCCTATTGAAAGTTCTTTTAAAATTTGGCTTCTCAAGAAAATGGTGTAAATGGATTGTGGCTTGCATCTCTGGAGAAACCTTCTTAGTCATCATTAATAGGGTCCCTATTGGTTTCTTTAAATCATCCCAAGGGGTTAAACAAGGTGATTCAATCTCACCTTCACTCTTCATCATTATGGAAAAGGCTTTTAGTAGGTTTATTTATATGAAACATTCTCAAAATAGTTGGATGAGTGTTAGGATTCCAAGGACTACTATTTCTGTCACTCACTCTCTTTTTGCAGATGATACATTGTTATTTGGAAATGCGACAATGCAAGAGGCAAAATGCATAAAGAAAGTAATAGATCTTTACACAATAGTTTCTGGTCAAAAAATTAGTGCCCCAAAATCAAAGATATATATCTTTTTTACAAATGAGCTAATTACTTCTAAAATTGTTAAAATTTTGGGCTTTCAGTAAGAACTTCTTCCATTCGTATACTTGGGTATACCTTTTTTTGTAGAAATAAATAAGTTGTCATATTGGAAATTAATTGTGGATAGAATTAAAAGTTGAGTTTTAGCCTAGAAGGTCATATGGCTCTCTTTATCAGGTAGAATTATCCTCATTAGATTAGTTCTTTCAGCCATATGAAATTACTACATATTTATACTTCAAGCTCTAGTGGGTATCATTAAATAAATCAAGAAAATTATCATAAACTTCATATGGTGTATCAACATGACTAGGCAATGAAAAATTCCTTTGGTGTCTCTAAATGATTTGACATTAGACAAACAAGTGGGTGGGGTGGGTTTTCATGATTTAGCTCACCGTAATAAGGCTTATGGGGGTAAGATGATTTGGCAAATGCTAAAAAACTCAAACAATACTTGGTGCAAGATAATGCAAGAAAAGTATTTAGATTCTCCTGATCCCACTCAAATTATTTTAGGTGCTACCTTACCAAAAGGCTCTGAGGTGTGGAACTTTATGGCAGATTTGAGAGAAATTTTTGTAAATTATATATCTGGGGAAATCAATAATGGATATCATGCTTTATATTGTGAGGACTTGTAGAATGGTTTACCCCCGCTTGGTAGGGTTCATGGATTAATAGATGCTATCCAAATTTTCCAAAATACCTGGGGGGATAAAGTTATTAACTATGTGGATCATGTGACACCTCATTCAGGACAAATGGTATGGAAAGATCCAGGTTCCATCCCAATACCAGAGCCTGCAAAGAAAATTTTCAAGAAAGAGGTACACTCAAGAATAGTGTTTATGAAAAATCAAATGGATGTATTATTTTGGGCTCCGGCAAAGGATGGTAATTATTCAATCAGAGCAAGGTATGCACAACTTCATAGGGAGGATGTTGACAGGACAAGGCAACAAGCCTTTTCCCTATGTTTGGGATTTATGGTGGGAAAAAAATAAACACATTTTTAGGCAATCATAATATAATATTGAAATGGTTTTACTTTAGATTGAAAAGGCAATATATGAAGTGGTCAATGCAAATATCAAGAACACACCATCACAAGTGTCTTTGTCAAATTGGGATGATTGTATACTTAAGGAGTGGAAGTATATTTCTCTCCCCCCCTTCTTCACAAGTAAATCTCCAGTCAAGGCTCAAGACATGTCAAAGGTAAAATTGTGTCCCCGAGGTTGGAGTCATTAAGCTTAACTTTGATGGGGCCTCGAGAGGCAACCAGGTAAAATCAAGTATTGGTATTTGTTTAAAAGATCATAATGGGGTCCCAATTGTAGTCAAATGTTCTTCTATCTTGTCGGGGACCAGTAATGTGGCAGAGGCATTAGCTTTACTTGAGGCATTAGTGTTAGCAAAGTCCATGAACATTGATCACATTCACATTCAAGGTGACTCCCTCTTAACTATTCAAGCGTGCATTAATACGAAAATTCATAATTGGCATATGTCCTACATATTTAATTAAATATGGAGACTCATCTATTATTTTGTAAGTTTTCATCTATCACATGTATTCTGGGAAGGTAACCTTACTGCTAATTATTTATCCAACCTGGGTTGTGATGGTCTAAACCTGGAGCTTCGTACCACTTAGGTTTGATTAAATATTACAAATGCTCATCTAATCAAACTAATTAGATATGAAAACTTGACATTGGGATAGTCAAAGATGAGTCAGGATAATTGTATTAATGATGCTTTTTGTAAATGAATTTTGGATCAAATTGATATATTATAACTGGGCTATGAAGTGGGGTTTTCTTTCTAGTTCTTTCCCCATGGAGTCCTCGAACTAGTTTTATTAATAAAATATATACAAATTTCTCTTCTTGCTTTCGCCAAAAAAAATAATTATACATCACTGTAAGAATTTTCCTAAGGTAAAGAATAGATGCCAAGATCTAGAAGCTCAAGAGATAGCACAAACAAGAGAAACAAGACAATATGATCAAATGAAGAATTCAATAATGATCAAATTATAATGGATAATTGATTACATACAATGTAGAAATGCCTCAATATATAGGCAATGCAAGATAACTAGAAGTTATGCAAGTGATAAGATATCAAGTAGACATGGTGGAATCACATGTCCACCAAAGGTGGATCATCCTCCATTGTACATGAAAGTATGAGAAACATGTGCAACAATGAGAGGATGATAATGTGATAAGAGCACTAAAGGTGGATCTCACACACAAAGAGGTATGTGATGACAACTATCACACCTAAAGAAGAGATTCTCCTAGCCATGTGCTAAAAATAAATGCAAACTCCTAGGTGTCTCAAAGACAACTAATATGAAAATGCATTATCCTAAGTAAACTTAAGTAAGTGTAATTAGTAAATATTTAATTACACCAACACCCCCCTTAAGTGAAACTTAGGTGAATGCACTTAAGCTCACAATGAAAGATGGGTCTCAGCAACTAGGCCATGTTAGGTACCCATGTACAAAATGCAAGAACAATGCAATCTCTCATAAAGTGGAGAAAGAGGGGAAACCTCATGGGAAAAACCCTCCCCCAAAAAGAGAGATGAATACAATAATAGAATATGAGAGAGAAGACCTCATGTGAGAAAAATATCCCCCCATAAGAGAGAAGTAGTGGAAGAGAAACCAAGTAGCCCCCCTCAATGTAGAATGAACACCAATGGTAGATGCTCTAGGCTTGATGTAGAAACTACTCCATGAGTGTAGAACAACATTCCTCCCCTTAAGAAGAAACAAGACCAAAGGTGTAGATATGAAGCCTCCTCCCCAATCTATAGGAAGAAACCTCAAAAAGTATGGAATCTCTAAAACTTTCTCAAGTGTTCCCATGTTAAAGCTGAAAGGTGCCTCCTCCAAATCATGTGTACTAAGCCACTCTACTGAAAAGCACAAATCAGGATCAACTGAGGATGATTATAGAACATGTACCAAAGACCCAAGTATCTCCTCTAAAGATAAAGTGACATCCTCCAACTGCTGTATCAAAGTATCAACAATCATGTCAATCTTGAAAGAAGGATCAAGTGGAGAATGAAGATGAGGGTCAACATACTCCCTTAAAACAAATAAAGAAGGATCATCTTCAACAAAGAGAAGATGAATATCATCAATGAAGTCTCCCAAATCTAAAATGTAGGACTCCACAAACAAACCTGCAATGTCTGTCAAGTAGTCATCCCATGGAACTATAACTGAAAGACAAGGAATATCTTGCTGCACTGAATCACAAGAGCGAGTGGCTATAGGAATACATGCACCATCAAGAGATGTGATCTCAGTAGGAGGAGAAGGAGCTGCAACTTGAGGTTCTGGACATTTTGGAAGTGGAGGAATATGTGGATCTCCATACATTTCCCAAAGAACAGTCCAAAGATCAAGAATATTTTTTGTCTCATCTTCATAGTCATTAAGGGAATCCATAACATCCATATCCATATTCAAATAGATAACCTTAACAACTTCTAAGTAAGAGTCACAATTGTAGGAAGGACTTTTAAGTCTATACTCATACAAATAGGACAATAGGTTATGCTCACTAAGATGAGCAAGAACCAATTCACTCCATTGCTTATAGTTCCCTCTTGTAAACTTAATTAAACCATCCATGATGTGCTTCTCACATGAAACAATGAGACCAAAAAAACAATGCACCCCCCAAAATGCAATGAGCCAAAGACCCCCCCCAAAATAGATGATTTTGACACTTTATATATAGTGCGTGTACAATTGCCACTTGCCAAAATGAACCAAAGTGGACTTCTGATTTTGATAATTACAACAAAAAATATGAAGCTATAGTAGACTCATACAATTAAGACACAAGACCACTCAAGGATCCAATAAATTACAAGTGCCAAAAATAGGTCAAAATAGACCAAATTTTGAAAGTACTATGTCCACTCAGAATTTTTCCAAATTGATACCATCTCTGGAAAGTAGACAAAAAATCATGAACTTAAAAAAAAATAGCACTTGAAAATGTGTCCATATGAGCCCAAATGAAGCCTCTAAAGTTGTAAAAATTAGGATTTTTTATTTTTAGAAAACATCAAAAACAAAGATCAAAAATCACCTATACCATTGTGTAGATCGTGAAATTCTACCCCAAAAAAAAAAAATTGCTTGAAAAAAGGACTCCGGATGACTGAGATATCGTTGTTTGAAAATTGCCTCTAAAATTATTTTTTCTGAATCGCCGCTGCTGAACTTTGAAAATTCAAATGGCTCTAGATTTGGCTTCAGATGTCTGATTTGGATGAAACAAAATTTGATTTAGGGGTTTTTGGACCTCCTCAATGTGATGCCAACCTTTGATTTGCATCAGGAAGCTCCAATTTTGACCTGCAATAAAAATCTCTCAAAATAGGCTATACAATGAAACTCCTATGGCTTTGATACCATGTAAGAATTTGCCTAAGGCAAAGAATAGATGCCAAGATCTAGAAGCTCAAGAGATAGAAAAAACAAGAGAGACAAGACAATATGATCAAATGAAGAATTCAATAATGGTCAAATGATAATGGATAATTGATTACATACAATGTAGAAATGCCTCAATATATAGGCAATGCAAGATAACTAGAAGTTATGCAAGTGATAAGCTATCAACTAGACATGGTGGAATCACATGTCCACCAAAGGTGGATCATCCTCCATTGTACATGAAAGTATGAGAAACATGTGCAACAATGAGAGGATGATAATATGATAAGAGCACTAAAGGTGGATCTCACACACAAAGAGGTATGTGATGACAACTATCACACCTAAAGTGGAGATTCTCCTAACCATGTGCTAAAAAGAAATGCAAACTCCTAGGTGTCTCAAAGACAACTAATATGTAAATGCATTATCCTAAGTAAACTTAAGTAAGTGTAATTAGTAAATATTTAATTACACCAACAATCACAAAGAGGTTATTTCTCCCTTTGGAGATAACCTTGGCTTTACAAGATTTTGACATGCATCCATCTTTAATTTCCCCTTATTTATTCCATGGTCATTTCCTACACACTAGATAAAATATTAGTAGCTCATGAAATATCAATAACATATACATATAAAATTCATCATAGTAATCACACTGAAATACATCACATAATTCTAATTGCATCCACATTTAATCACAAGATAATCACATAATTTTCAATAATTCATTTCCTTAATTCAAAGTAAGTTAATCCAAGAACACAATGATATATCAATTAACCTAACATATTAACCATGATCATTTCATGTAGACTTTTCTTACATAAGCATAAAATCAAAGCATAATATTCTAAATTAAATGATCCATCAAATACCATAACTCAAGTCCTAATAATCAAAGCATGAAGATAAGTCCTGAATCATCATCCACATAATCATAGGTCATCACATAGTATCAAAAATATAGTCTCTATCCAAATAGTCCAACATGATAAAATAATGTATCAACATGATAGTCATAAGATGAAAATAGATTACTATGAAATGATGGCACAGGGTGAGGCCTCACATCCTCCCCCCTAGGAATGAACTTCCTCTTGGAGTTCATAAAAAATATGAGGATAAGATGCTCTCATCTATACTTCTTCCTCCCATTATGTTGTAACCTCATCATAGAAATCCCACTGGACTCTAACCTGGTCCAACTCTCAACCTCGAAGGGTGAGCATCCTATGAGCCAAATTACATATGGGATCTAGTGCTAGCTATCCATCTAACTCCACCTGTAAATAATCCCAATCAATAATATGACACCAATCATAGATATATTTCCTCAATATAGAAACATGAAACACATCATGGATACATGACATGCTAGGTGACAAAGCTAGTCAATATGAAACTGGGCCTATGCTCTTTAAAATTTGAAAAGGTCCAATAAAATGAGGTGCGAGCTTAGAAATCTTTTTGAAATGGATTGGGCTCTTATGTGGTCTCACTCTCAAGAAGAATCTATCACCAACCATATAGACATTATCAATTCTCTTCACATCTGCATACTTCTTTTGCCTATCTTGAGCCTCTCTAAGATGTTGCCTGATCAAGTCTACCTACTTCTCCATCTCTCTAACCAACTACTACCACAAAAATACTCTATCCTCAATCCTATCCAAACTCAAAGGTGTCCTACAAGGTCTACCATACAAGGCCTGATAAGGTGGCATACCCAAAGATGAATGATGCCCATTATTATAGGAAAAATCTACCAAGTGTAAGTAATCATCCCATCTGGTCTGGTGATCCATCACATACATGTGAAGCATATCCTCTAACACCTAGTTGAACCTCTTAGTCTAACCATCTATCTTAGGATGATAAGTTTTACTAAAATTAATCCTAGTGCCTAAGGTTGACTATAACTCTCTCCAAAAGGAAGATGTAAAAAGAGAATATCTATCAGATATAATCTTACAAGGAATGCCATGGATTCTAACAATATCTCACAAGAATACTTGGGCCACTGTAGGCACTGTGAATTAGTAAAAATAGGTGAGAAGTGGGCTACCATAGTTAACCTATCCACTGTCACCATAATAGCATCATGGAAACAAGATAAAATAGGAAGACCAATAATAAAGTCCATAGATATAATGGCCCACTTCCACTTGGGTACCTCATGTGGCTGAATAAAGCCACCCAGATGATGCTACTCCACCTTAACACTCTGACACTCCAAGCATCTAGCCACAATCTTTACAATGTGTAGCCTCATACCTGTCCAATGGGAAAGCTACCTCAAATATGCATGTAACTTCTTGACTCTAGGGTGTGCTACATAGGGTACTCTATGAGCCTCAAAAGCAATGAAATCATGCAACCCACCAGAAGAAGGTACATAAATGTGTCCTCTATGACAAATAAGTCCATCGGACTCTAGGGTATAGTTGAAGAACTTCCCCTCAAGGGGTCTTTGAGTCTAAACAATTTGACAAACCTCAAAATAGAATCTATTCTTAGGCAAGTACTACAAAATATGTCCTCTCAAATATATGCTAGAAGTCATAGTTGATAGCTCATGACATTTCCTACTCAAGACATCTACAACCATGTTCTCCTTACCCTTGATGTAATGAACATCAAACTCATACTCGCAAAGGAACTCCATCCACCACCTCTACCAAGCATTAAGATTTAACTGAGTGAATATGTACTACAAACTTTGATGATTTGAGTGAAGCTCAAATCTATGACCCAAAAGGAAATGTCATCATCTCACCAAAGAATGCACCACTACCACAAGCTCAAGGTCATGGGTAGGGTAGTTAAGCTCATGAGTCTTGAGTTTCCTAGACTCATAAGCAATAGCTTGACCACCCTACCTAATGAGTGCTCCAATCCCATCCAAGGATACATCTATGCAAACCACAAACTCTATTGAAGGATCCAACACTGCAAGGATAAGTACAATAGTGAGAGCTCTCTTGAGATCCTGAAAATCTCTCTCGCACCTCTCTATCCACTCAAACTTCTTCCTCTTTCTCTAAAGGGAAGTGATAGGATGAGACACTCTAGAAAATCCCTCAACAAACTATCTATAATAGCTTGCAAGACCCATGAAATTCCCAACCTCGGTCACACTGGTAGGTGCTGGCCAATCCATAATTTCTCTAATCTTAGATGGATCAACTACAATCCCATATCCTAATATCACATGGCCAAGATAGTGAACCTATTATTTGAAGAAGTTACACTTTGACAAGCTACCAAACAACTAATTATCCCTTAAGCACTACAAAACCTATCTCAAGTGCTCCTCATGCTCACACTCATCTTGAGAGTAGATCAAAATATCATCTAGTAACACCACCACAAATCTATCTATGAATGAGTGGAATAATCCATTCATGAGACTCATGAACATATATGGAGCATTCATGAGTCCAAAAGGAACCATGGTGAACTCATAATGGCCATAGCATGTATGGAATGCAGTCTTGTGGATGTCACTCTCCATAATCCTCAATTTATGGTACCTTGACTTCAATTTAATATTAGAGAACACATGGGTACCCTGAAGCTGATCAAACAAATCATCTATCCTAGGAAGTGGATACCGATTCTTAATGGTCACCTTATTCAAGTGTCGGTAATCCATGTATAGCCTAAGAGATCTATACTTCTTAAAAAAGATGATAGGTGCACCCCATGGTGATACACTAGGATAAATATTCCCTTTCTTCAAGAGCTCCTCCAACTAAATCTTGAGCTCATTAAGCTCATGGGTAGTCATCTTGTAAGGTGCCTGAGATACAAGCTCTACTCCTAGCACATGGTCAATATGGAAATACACTACTCTAGGTGGTGGCATACCAGGTATCTCTGAAGGAAATACATTTTAAAACTCCTACAATATAGGATGGTCATCAAAGGAAGACTCATTCTCTACCTCCTCCTCTCTATCAATGATGGTGATAGAAAACAACTAACAACCCTTTCACATGCACCGCTTACGCTGCATAACAAGAATCAAACAAAGAGACATAGGTCTCTGAACTCCAAAAATCACTAAGGACACACCAAAATCATCCACACACTCAAATTTCTTCTATCTACAAGCTATCTTGGCGTTGTGGCCATAAATCAAATACATGCCAAGAACAACATCATAAGATCCATGTGGTGTGATACAAAGGTCAACTATGGTGGTCATGTGCCCAATCTACATCTGACATCCTATCACCAAGGAACTAACTAACACCCTAGCACCTGAGGCTAACTTGACCTCCCAACTCACATCATTCCTAAGTACAATAGCCCACAATGATCCTCTATAAAAGGAGTAATAAAAGAATCAGTAGCTCTTAAATATAAAAAATAGAAATACCTCCAATCCTATATGCGGCCTCAATAACCATGGCCTGATGCTCAACCTGGCACTTATTAACCACTATAAATACTCATTAAGATCTTCCCATGTCTCCCACTATAGGATCTGAAGCTTTCACCCTCTGACTACCACCTGAACAGCCTGATGGACAATCTCTAGCAATGTGCCCCATAGCACCACAAGTGTAACGTGGACTTTGAGCTTGAATCTGAATCTCTTGAGGTCTAGACTAGTGTTTTCCACCTATCATATTGGATCCACTAAAACCACCTCTATAAGACTATTGAGTCCTAGCTAGCTCGGTGCATACTATGTTTGAGATCTCTGACCCCATCAAGGATCCTGAAACTACCACTACTTGGGCTTAGAGCCCTACTGTCTCTATAGAGGCCTCTATCTCTGACTCTACTGAGAATGCTATTGCTACTATGACTGAGCTACTCTGAAAGATCCTGATGAGTACTTCTGATTTCCCTTCCAGTGGGATCTTTGGAAACTAGAAGACTTTGGTGTGGGATTGCAGTTATGTGATCTATCCCATACATTGTGAGATCTATTATGAATCTCCTCAGTAATCATGGCCCTCTCTATGGTATAAAAAAGATCTCCTAGAGGTACCATGTGTACCTTATTAGAAATAGTATGGTTCAACCCCTTAATAAAGTAGTTGACCTAATATTTCTTATTCTTCATATAGTCCACATAAGGAAGGATCTCAAAAAACTTTCTCTCATATTGTGCCACTATAAGACCTCTTTGCTTAAGGTCATGGAACTCATCGATACGACGCTGCCTAAAGTGCTCTAACATGTATTGGGCCTTGAATCTCTCAAGGAAGGTCTCCCATGTGAGGGTGTCTAAAATCAGGTGGTTCTTATACTCCTCTTACCTCTACCAAGTAGAAGTGGTCACTCTTAGCATATGTACTGAAAAATGTGCCTTCGAATTTCTCTCATAAGGGTGCAACCCAAAGAAATGCTCAAGGCTCAAAATTCATGCCTCAACCTCTATCCCATCTGTAGATCCTATAAAAGGTGGTGGTTGTAGGCATAGAAGATCTATGATTTGATCCCTTGCATCTCAGGATGCTCTATGAACCACCTCAGGTGGTGGCTTTGGTATGTGAACTAAATCACCTTCTAGATACACCTATCCCTCAACATTTAAAGGAGGAGGGATCTTATTCCACTCTCAGGTCTCAGTCCGTTGACCTCCTAGTGGCAACCTATCCATGATAATTCAAGTGATATTCTAAAGGGCATTCAGAATTTCCTGGTTAGGGTTCTATGGTGGCACATGGAAAGGTCCCTGCTCGTCAACTACACCCTCTACTAACTGCTCAATATCCGCAGTTGCCTCACATACAACCCTATAACTTCACCCATGGAGACAACCACTATGCATAATGGGAGGCATCCTACACAAGGGTAGAAAAAAGATAAATTGAAAACACAATGGGTTTAGGTTCCTAGAGTTGAAACCTAGCTCTGATACCAAAATGTCATACCCAAAAATTAAGGAAAAATACACATAACAATTTCTTTAAAAAAACACATAACATCAACTAGGTTACACACTAAGGAACACTCAACATGAAAATGAACACAATAAAAAACATATATCAAATTACAAGGGGAATCATGGCATGTGCTAGCTTTCCAACATCCCTTGTTCATCAAACTGCATTAGTCAAACAAAATCCTAACTAGGTTAATACATAAAATAATAAAAGGGAATAACCCAAGGTAATAACCCAAATTTAAAAAATATGAAAAGTCAATGATTAGGTCAACCAACCCTAAGGGGTGAAATTTGAAGAAGTATAATACAAATGAAATCAAATCGTAACCCTAATGGTCCCTAACGAATACCAAGTTACCATTTAGGATCAATATACAGAAAATTGAATAAGAGATAAAAGATGAAATATAATCGTGATAATAACCCTAACACGATATCTAGGGTTAACAACTATTTAAAATATAATAATATTCGATTAAATTGGAATTAAATTAATGTAACCTTTAATTAAAATAAATATTTCCCCAAAGTTCAATAATCAATTATAATAATCTAATTAAGGGATTGAAAACATTTAAAATTCTAATTATTAAATAAAAATATTATTACTAGGGTGAAATAATTTACCTAGGTCCCACCTAGGACTTATAAATTAATTTTCCCCCTAATAGTCCAACTATTAAAAGAAAATAATAAAATTTGTTAAAATAATAATTATCAAATAATTCTCCCAAAACTATAATAAAATATTAATAAATTTCAAATAATAATTAAATATATTAAATCCAAATCAGGAAATCTCAAATCTCTAGAATAATAATAAAATATTACAAAAGCCCTTTAAATAATTCACCAACATTTTAAAATTTGAAAATAAATCAAATAGTCATTTAATGGCCAAATATTTAAAAATCTAATAAAGTAAATAATAAGGAATCTTGGAAATCTAAAGGCTAAATAAAATAATATTTAAAGTTTAAAATTTTAAAAGAGATAGGAAAAAGTCAAGTGTCATTAAATACTGATACTGGTAAAATTTTATTTTTTTATTGGTAAAAGGCTGAAGCCAATAATTTGATTAGACTTTAAACCAATGATACAATTAAAAAAACCTGCTCAGTGCAGGCGTTGGTAGGAAAGAGCGGGGTTGAGAAAACCTCCAGCCTTGCCTGGGACCATAGTCCGGGTTCTGATACATAAAAATTTAGGAGGGCATACTCTTCCTGACCATATACATGACATTTATATATTACAAATTACATATGTACTTATACTATATCTTGTACATTCTGCTATGTTACTTAGGTAACTCAGAGGACCTTCTTTCTGGAATTTTCCCTCATAGGTTAAGTTGCTTTCTTGTGAATGTTGCAAGAAACAATGTGTTTAGACATAGGGGACACTTCCACCTTTATCCCGTCTGAACCAAAGAACCTCAATATGAATCTTGATCCTTTATTACCTGAAATATCTGATCTTCAAGCTAAGATCCTTATTAGTGTATCCAAAGTTATAATTTGTTACTGAATCGAAAATCGACAAAATACAATTCATAGAGTACTTGTCAAATAGAGCATATTAATAGGGATATTTGCTGAAGGGAAGACACCTGCACCTGAACCATCTTGTTTTCAACATATTATGGAGAATATATTGTTAAAAAGAAGATACCTATACCTATATCACCTGTCCTTAATTCTAGATTGAATCCAACAAAATTAACATCATCTTCTTGTGAGAAGATCATTGCATCAGAAGTCAGGTTCTAAACCTGAGGAGATCCCATTTCCTAAACTTGCAGAGGAAATTGACCATTTATCTAAATTGATTGAAGTTTTCTGTTTGGCTGGATGAGACATAATGAGTCTAAAAATTGCTAGAAAAACTATACATAGAAAGCAGTAACCATTTTCTTGTTATCATGGTCTTGTTACAAGGAATTATTAAGAACTTATCTATTGGTTCTTTTATATAATGCATCAAGGAGTTATGATAGAAATCTAGAAACTTAAAACCATAGTATCTATTTAGAGAAAAGGACATCATCCACCATAACATCAGATCAAAGGGGTAGTATAATGAGTAAAATCTTTGTCGTGTACATCACTAGGTGGGAGATGCATTTAGGACCCTGCTGTCATGTATACGTGGAGCCAAATTACATATTCTAATTGTAAAAATATATTTCTACTCATTCACCACATATATACTAAAGCTTAGCTATATTATGTATAGCTATGTTGTATCAATCATCATCTACATGTATCCAGTTATCAAAATAGTTTAAGGAGTGAAAAGAGTATCACATAAACAACAACTCAATGGGAAAGAGGGTATATGATACAAGGAATTCATATTGAAAGCTTGGTGGTAGCTCAAAACATAATATTACCATTATAAGCCCACTCTTGAGGCCATTATCTAACAAAGATTTATGATATTTTCAAGAATAAGGACTACCTCAAGCTACATATCTATATCAATGTTGTTTTCCAGAATCTGAACCATATTGCTAAAGGAAGAATCATTAATTTATATCATAGTATACCAACCCATAATCAGGCTGGGGGTGCCCATACTTAGTCCTTTTGTCGATTAGTTTCTATGATAGATAAATTCTCTGAGACTACTTATAGGTGTCATTATATCAGACTTGCTGTCACATAATCTATTTAAAGTGAACTTGTTATGGACCTTGTAATAATGACATCAATACATAGGCGATAGAATATATTTGATTTTTCATTTTGTGCTATTTGAAATATAAATTGATACTTTATTTTTTAATATCTTTATTACCAACATTTCAGTAAGCTAATACTGATAATACACTAAAAGGAAGCAAAGTACTAATTTAGCCATTAATAAAACTGAAACCAAGAGATCTCTGATTTAATCCATAGTTGAATTATAGCATATCTATATAATCCAGAGTATTCTAGAGTTGGGGAGATCTTTTATTACAGGCTACCTTTATCGGCCCACTACTTGTGGGTCCAAACTTTCTGTATCGAGGACTCGTATTTTCTTTCTCTTGTGGTACTTTCCTTCCTCCAGCCATAGTTCTACTAGGTTTTTTTACTCTAATTCCAAAAAACATTCCATGTCTATGTTACCAACCTCATCTAGATGCCAGTACTCATAGAACCAGTTCCCCTTCACCAGTTTTTAGATATGCAGGAAGTCTAGTAGTAAGTTGACATTTCTATTGATAATGACTTCTCTATCCTTGAAAGCTTTCATATCCTTGGTTACTATGATAGGGATAGAAGGTAGAGTAATCCCTTTGATAGATACCATATCATAAAACCTAGGCCTTACAATTGTTAGGTCCTCTCTGATGTTTTGAAGAACTTTATCCAAATTGCCAAGAAATCCATGTTTGAAGATTCCTAAATAGAGTCTCCTGATCTCATGTTTTGAAAGACCCCAGAAGGAGATAACCGCTACAAACATGGAGGTGATGTTGGATAGAAATTTATACTTATCCTCATTACTAAGAAATTTGGGGCCTAGGATGCGAAGGACAACTCTAATTATGAGGGCATGTTTGTCTATCAACACTTTCTTAATATGTTTTGACATTAACCTTCCATCCATGGCTAGTTGGCTCCTATTATAGGTGAGCTTAATTGGGGTGTCCATGCTTCCCTGGAGTATAGGGGTAGCTTAAATATTAGTTCAAGGATGCTATGGGTGCTTCAGTATGTGCACGGGAGCTATTTATAAATGTCTATACCTCTAGTGCCCTGGCATTTGGGGTCCTCGAACTGTTTAGCTTTTATGAACAATTTTGATCTTATTATTTCATCCTCTTAGGGGAAGGTGAGGAGTTATCTTTATTTAATTTAGGATATTCTTAGTGCTTCCCATTGTTAATTTAATGTTATGTTTTATCTATTGTTAGGGAATCAAATAGGGGGCTTAGGGCACTCATCTAATAAGGGCCCTATAGAGTACAAGGGAGAAGATTACCAGATAATAAATCTATCTAAACAAAAGACCTGAGAAAATTATGCTTAATAAGATTTGAAAAAGAAAATCTCAGAGAAATATAATTTAGTCTCAAACCAAGATGACTATTATAAGAGGGGTCCTGCCATATTTAAACAAAAAGTATTTAATCCAGAGTTAATATAATACTAGGTAATCACATATTTTGTGGCTAACTACAATTATCGATATTTACAATAGAGGTCTGTAAATTATATACCCTATAAAGGACTGCTTAACATTCACTATCTGTTAAAAGGATTATAGAAATGCTATATAATTACAATCTCTAAAAGAGGCATTGAGTACCACTGTTCATATGGCTCCATCTTTCTGTATCATCTTGCAGTTCCAAATATTCTCGTTCTTCCTCATCACGATAATGCATTCATCTTCAGCTGCATCCTTTTTTGAATGGTGAGTGCACCTATTGATTTCGGGAGCCATAATGTGTAGGTTTACTACATCAACTTGATCAAGGTCTCCAGGGATGTTGAATCCCTCACTCCTCCAAAAGTTGAGGAGCCATTCCGAGACTGATACTAGTAATTTAAAATGATTAGCCAAAATTAAATATAATTTCTAAATTAAAATTTAAAATAGATTTTGGCTCCAAAGGCCAGCCCTAACCCTAAATTTGAAATTAGGGTTTGGCCCTAAAATAAAACATGGCCAAAATCCTAATTTCTCCATTTGGGGTTTTGTAGGTTTGGCCTTGAGCATGGTTGAAGAGAATCAACAAGGAAGTATATACACAAGTATACAATGGTGTATATACACATACAAGTGTGTATATACACTCATAAATACTTGTGTATATATAAATGTCAAAGAATTTCATCAATGGTGGAAAATGTACAGATTCTACAAGGTGTCTGCAAATCCAAAGCCAAAAATGTATGCAATAAATCTTTTTAAAAACTTAGATATATGTTTAGACTATAGTAAATTTAGTTTTAGTTTTCAGTTTGTCATTCTCTGTTAAACAGAGTTATTCTCTGTTTAAAAATAGTCATTTTATTTTTATTTAAATCTCACTGTTATGTCCTCTACAATACATATTATCTACATAATATTTTATTCCATTACAATAGTGACAATGCCCCCTTTACTATGTACGTTTTTTTTTAATAATTTAGCCGACATTTTTTTAAAAAAAAAAATGTTGTAAGAGGTTGTCGGCTGTGTGCGTAGACCGACATTCTTGCACTGCACATAGTGAAGAGAGGAGGGGGGGGGGAGGTAGAGCCTTCCGCACCCACTAATGTTATGCGGGGGTTGAGCCATTCCACACCCTTTAGTGGGTCACGGGGGGCTCCCCTCTCCACCGCCCCCAAGGGGGACGGTGGTAGAGACTGTGCCACAACACTCATTAATGGGTGGTGGTGGGCACAGTGCCCTCCCCCAGGATGGCTTCAGCCAAACTTAAACATATTTGGGGAGGGTTAAAATTTTAACTTGTTTTTTTTTAAGTTTTCACTAATATAAAACTTATTTATTATAAAGTTTTGTTTAATAGAAATTTTGATTAAATGTTTATAATATGTAATATACATAGTACAATATATATTATATTATATATATATATATATTAATATATTAATATATTATATTATATATTCACATAGGTATATATTTATATATATATTAATATATTAAAAATATTTCTATATATTTATATATATGTTTATATATTTTCATAAGTATATATACACAAAGAAGATAAGGAATATAAAAGTATGGTTATCTATTCAATATGCACAATATATATACACATATTTGTATCTATGTCTATTATGTAAGGCCTCACCCCGAGCCTATCATAGACATTCGGATTATGCATTGTGATAGACTTATTTGATGATTATATCTTGATGATCTATGGATTTACTAATACTTTATGTTACGGTTTTATCACCTTAGAGTTTAGTTGCACGTTCAGTTATGTTATTTTGATGAAACTGTGATATCTATTTGGAACCTTTATGTGTGATTTAGTGGATTTTAGGAATGATTATGATGTCATGATGATATTTAATTTCAATTGAATTATATATGCTATGTTTATGTCATAAGCTTAATTTAGTGATGAATTATGTATTCCATGATGGGATGTATGTATGTTATAGATGATTGATTATGCCATGTGAATTATGATATTGTATTGATCATTAATGTTATGAATTTATATGTATTTATTTCTTTGGACTACTGATGTTGGACTTTAGTGTGCAGGGAATTAGACCATGGTAAATTTGGAGAACCAGAGCATAGACTTATGTGTAAATAAATTCGAACCAAAGTTGCTTCTAGTGAGAGGCAAAAACCTTATTGTATCGTATTTAATTCATGAAAGTAATGTTCTTGAATGTATTTAATTTTTATATAATTATTAATTAATGTTGAGAATTCCCAAGTGGATATGTCACATGGCTTATGATGTGTCATTTTTGATTGTGTCACTTGACACTTGTCTGTGTACTTGTGGCCATGACCTTTTGGAGGGCTTAAAAGGTGCCTAGGGGTGTGTTTAGGCCATTTTTAGTAAGCCCGCTTGATATACCTATGGGTAAGGGACATTTTTAACCATACAAAAACCCATAGTTAACCAAAAGACCCCTCCAAAAGTTAGATTTTCAAAATGGCCGAAAATCTACTTTTGAAACAAGGTCTTGGTTAGAGTTCCATCCAATTAAGATGTAAGTCTTTGGTCCACTTTTTTGGCCAACCTTTCTAGGAATCGATATTTGGAAACCATGTAAGAAACTTGAAAAGACCATCCAACAAGAGTGAGATCCTATCCCTAAGAGATTATGTGGAGGAATTTTTAGAGGGGACTCTTCTTTTGGAAGAGTTTGACACCCACTCTCTAGATTTGGAGACTTTGCTAATTTGGAGAAGGAAGGACTTAGGAAAAAGATGAGGCTCTTCATCAACTTTCTTCCATAAGCTTGGATATAGGTTGGTGGCATTCTTCATTTTACTTGTGATGTTTTCATGTGGAAGAGTTCTCAAGAATATTTTCATTCTTGCATGTAAAATCTAGTTATTGTGTTCTTATGCATGTATGATTTTGAATCTTGTTATGTTGTGTAGTATATGTTTATGCAAAACTTGTGCTTGTTGTTGTGCAAGATTTTTTGTTATGTAAATGTGAAGCTTTGTTGTTCTTGTGATTTATTGTTTGTATTGTTTTGGTAAGGGAGTTTTCTCAAGGCCACACTCACCCTTGTGAGGGAAGAGTAGCCTTGGGGGTGAAGGGAATTTTGGGACAACCATGGGTGTAGAGTCTCTCCTTAGTATGGAGAAGGAAGAAACATGAATGTATGTGCTCCATGTAGCCATTTGTTTTTGGAGGCCATAAGGGATTGTATGGCTTGAAGCCATAGGGGTCAGAAGGAGTTTATTGTGTTGGGATTTTGTGGCAAAATGTGTGTTTGAGAAAGCCAAGAGTAGGCTTGTCTTTTATTTCTATGAAATGTGCTTTCTCCCCTTGGGTTTAGTTCTACCTTCACTCTAATTTTTGAGTCATTTTGAGACTCTTTGTTTTCAACATTTGATGAGAGTTTTTAATTGAGAATATTGTGTTATTGAGATTTTGGTTTTCTTGAATGTAATCCCATGTCTATGTGATGGTTCCCCAAGCTCGGGGGTGGCCTCATAGAAGCCTAGGTTGGGAGGTGAGAACTCCATGGCATATTTTTGTTTTATTGTAGGGTTGGAAGCCATTGAAGACTTCTTGAATGAAGTTGTTTTCTTGAAAAAGTTTGAGGATATATTCAAAAGCTGATTTGGATCCTATTTGTTTCATGTTTATTGTTGTTGTATGGGAATCTTAAGGATCCCTTGGGCTCAATGTATATATGTAATGGAGATATACTCTACAAGACTTGTGCTTGTATCATAGTGTTGAAGTAATCATAGTCATGAGAATGTATTGTGTTTTGGATAGAATCATTTCCTTATGAAACTATTATAATGCTCAAGTAAAATTTCTATGTATTCTTGTTATATTAAATGAGCATGGATAATGTATTATTTCATTTGAAAGAAAGTAAAGATTTTGTTGGATTAGTATTTGTGAAGATATTGTTCATTCACTCATTGATAAAAATTTATGTATTCATGTTGAAAAATTATAAGAAAGAAAAGTATTTGTAGTATCATTATAGTTCTATTGTGAATATTTCATTTGATTAAAAATGACAGTAGTGTGAAAGAAATGAGTTTCAAATACTCTCTCTCAATTCATTCAATTCAAGTTCCATGTTAGTTTGATAGTAGAATCTACGTTGAAATACAATGGTTTTTAAAAAAAAATAACTTGGTTAAGTTTCTGTTAGTCAAGTTATTCTTGATCATTTCTATATAAATTTGAGCTTTAGGAAGTATTCAATAATTAGACCTAAACTATATCTCCTTTAGTATTATGAGACAAACAAATTTAAACTAAGAGTAGAGTAAGGAAATTAATAAAAAAAAAAAAGTAGAAAGAAATCAAACAAAATGAACAAACAAGTCAAAAAACACAAAGAAAAGTGAAAAAGAGACCTACAGGTCTCTGGAAAATGTATGGAAAATATTCCCATACATTTTCCAATCACACAGTCATTATTTAATATTAAATCTTAGCCACTTGCAATCAAAATAATAAAAGAAAGACTATTCTATCCTATCCTAAAAGCCCAGTCATCATGGAGGACCCCACCTAAGCTGTCACCACAAAAGGTTCCCTACAAAACAAATAAACAATACTACTTTTTTTGCAAGAAAATAGTAAATCAAAATTAAAAATAAATATATAAAAATGTATTTTTTAAAAAAATTAAATATAAAAAAAAGGAGAGGGCACGTTGATAACTCTTTTGTTAGTTTTTTTAAATAAAACCTTTCAAAAAAAATTTCAAAAAATTTATTATGTAAGGGGGGACTTGCAGGCCCCACTCCCCCAGAGCCCCGCCCCCTTCCTGCACGCTGCCATGCACAGGAGAGTACCTACCATGGCAGGGTACTCCCCTGAGCATGGCAGCGTGGGGGGACCCATGCATAGTCCCTTTGGGACTCTAAACTCACACTTGCGTGCGCTAGGTATATCATTTCATACCTTATTTTATTTTAATTTAAATTAATTAATTTACTTAATAATTAATAAATCAATTTAATTTATTAATTAAATTAGTTATTAATTAATAAATAAATTAGTTAATAATATTTTGTTTTAATTTTTAATTTATTAGTTAATATTAAATAATGTTGTTGTAAATAAATGTAATAATTAATTAATATACTATAATTATTAATTAATGAATATATTTATTAATTAATTAAGATATTATAATTATTAATAAATTAATACATTTATGTATTAATATGTTTTTATATAATTTAAATTATTACTCAACTTTAATTTAATACATGAGGTATTAATTAATATATTGTGTTTAGTAATTGAATAATGCTTTTATCAATTAGTATGTGATTGATTAATATTTGATATTTGTTAATTAATTAATAGATTTATTAATTAATTTTATTATTATAGATAGCTTAATTTAATCCTTCAATATGGTTAATTATAGAAGTATTATGTTAATCAATTAATGGTTAAGGGTGAGATTTACTTGTATTAAAAGGATTAATAATTAATGTAAGAGATGAGATAAAGCTTATGTACCTGGTATTCTTATTGAGTTAGTATACTTTGAAAATGTAATTGTGTCTTTGGGAATTATTTTCTTGACCTAGTAAACATCACCTGAGATTGAAGGTAAATCTAGACCCGTACATTTATACTCTTTCATGAACTTTAATATGCAACTCTTAGATGGCCAATAGAGCTAGAGTTATTATCCCATTAGTTTAAGAATAGTTCATTGGAATGAAACTACGTCTGGCTAGTTAACCCTAGAACTTGTCAGGTAATTGATTTTGCTTAGGGTGACTATTAACAATAGTCCTTCAATCTTAGTCAGTTGTTAACCTCTAAACATAAAATTATTACCTTTGAAAAAAAAAAGTTGGTGTGTTTTCATGTGTAAAATTATGGGAATGACACTTGGTATCAGAGCCTAGGTTTCAATATTGGGACGTAAACCCATTACGTTTCTTAGCTAACTTTAACCCTTTTGAAATTTTTAGGATGCCTCCCCTGACACATCTAGCTCAAAGATGTATTAGAGGATGAGGAGCTAGGCAAGGCCCCTCAGCTCGCGAACAAGATGAACAAAGGGCCACGATATCAGTTGTAAATCAGCCACCACCACCACCACCATATCCTGATCAGGAGGTCTTGTTATCCTTACAGAACCTCATCAGGGTTATATAAGAAAGGTTGCCTCTAGTTAATCCTTAGTTAGAGCACCAATTTTCTAGAGGACATAGATCTGAGACCAAAGAGAGGACTAGGAGCCCTCCATGATATCGTGAGGAGGGGTAGGGGGCACATGAGGTGGAGTCAATTCACATGCTAGAACCACCACCTAGATTAGTTTAGAGGGTACCCTGTGATGCAGGGGACCATATTAGAGATCTCCTAAAGTTACATCCACCTTTGTATTATGGTTCTATAGAGGGTATAGATGCTGAGGCATGGCTTTTGAGCTTAGACAGGTGCTTTGGGTTGAGTCAGTATGATAGCAATGTTAAGGCCCATTTTTTAGTACACCTTTTGAGAGGAGGTGCTTCCACATGGTGGAAATAGGAAGAATTTAAGGACAATACTACTATGGACACTATGACTTGGGAGATATTCCTAGAGAGGTTCCAAGACAGGTACCTATCATAGCACTATAGGCAGAGGAGTATAGATGAGTTCCAAGAGCTCCAGCAGAGGGGACTCACAGTGCTACAGTATGAGACCTGCTTCCTTGAGTTGTCACCTTATGTAGACTACATGAAGGATGAAAAGCTACGAGTCAACCATTTTGTTAAGGTACTCAATGATTGGATAGAGGTACAAGTTCCAATGACCTCTCCAAGAACCCTTCATGAGGCAGTTGAGATGGCTTTGGTTACATAAGAGATTCGGGGTAAGTCTAGAGATGCTCGTGACAGGTCTCAGAGCTATAACTCTGCATCATAGTCATAGGGGCACTAGAAGAGTCACTGGAAGAATAAAAATAGGTATTCTTTAGGGTCTTTTAATAAGAACCCACAACAACAGACCCAACAAAACCAGAAATAGAAGCCACCACAGGGATAGCAGGGCTCTAAGCCCAAACAGTGGTAGACACAAGGATTGAGGAAGGATCAGTGACAATAGTATATAGATTCACCCCCAACATAGACTCGATAGTCCTCTTGGGGTGGTTTCAATAGTTCTTGTAGGACTGGAGGACAATAGTTCTCTAGGCCAAAGGGAGTACAGAATTTCACACATGGTCCTTGCTATGCATGTGGTGCCATGGGGCACTTAGCTCATGATTTTCCTCAAGGTCAGATGATAGGCAATCAGTAGATGATAGCATCAGAGCCTACATTTGGAGACTTTGGAAAGTCTCACAGGGTATTATAGTGGTTGATAACCACTAGACCGAGCACCAAGCCATAGTGATAGAGGTTGTAGGTATGATCGGTGGTACTAGTGTTACCATATTGTTTGATTCTAGTGCTACTAATTCTTTTATATCTCTATTTGTTGTGGAGTGTTGTGGGCTGGTGGTAGCTAGATAGGAAGTTAGTTGGGAAGTGGAGTTAGCATCAGGGTCTAGAGTGTCAATCAACTCTTTAGTGAAGGGTAGCCAAGTACAAATTGGTGATTTCATCACTAATATGGATCTTCAAATCACACCTCTTGGTTCTTAGGACATAGTACTTGGCATGGATTGAATTTATGCCCATAGAGCTAAGTTAGATTGTCGATAGAAGAGGATTGAGTGCCTTGATGATCATGGTACACATATTGTGATTTATGGGATTCAAAGAGGCATCTCTCTTCGTATGATCTCAGCCATGAAACTTAAGTGGATCATGCGGAAGGGATGTCATCTTTTTTCTATTACCATTAGTGATAGAGAGGATGAGGAGGAAAGGGAACCATCTCTTGATGATTATCCTATACTTTAGGAATTTGCAGATGTGTTTCCTACTGAGCTTCCAGGTATGCCTCCTCATAGAGTAGTAGATTTCCATATAGATCTTGTGCCAGGGGCTACTCCAGTTTTGAGGGCACCTTATAGGATGACCACTAATGAGCTTAATGAGCTCAAGATTTAGTTAGAGGATCTTTTGGAGAAGGGTCACATTCAACCTAGTGTTTCACCTTGGGGTGCACCTTTTATCTTCGTTAAGAAGAAGGATGGATCCTTGTGGTTATGTATGGATTACCGATAGCTTAATAAGATTACCATCAAGAATTGATATCCACTCCCCAGGATTGATGATTTATTTGATCAGCTTAAGGGTGATAAAGTGTTTTCCAAGATTGATCTTAAGTCAGGTTACCCCCAATTATAGATTGTTGATAGTGATATCCCTAAGACTGCATTCTGTACTAGATATGGGTATTATGAGTTCATAATTGTACCTTTTGGACTCACCAATGCTCCAACAATTTTCATGAGCCTTATGAATGGGGTATTCCACACTTTCCTAGATAAGTTTTTAGTTGCATTCCTTGATGATATCTTGATTTATTCTCAGAATGAAGAGGAGCATGAAGAGAACTTGAGACAAGTATTGCAGTGTGTTAGAGACAATCAGTTGTATGATAGTTTGTCCAAATGTTCTTTCTATAGGAAAAAGATTCATTACCTTGGGCATGTTATTTTAGGAGATGGAATATCAATAGATCCATCTAAGATTAGAGCCATCATGGATTGGCCTACACCTACTTCAGTGATCGAGGTCAGAAGTTTTATGGGATTGGCAAGTTACTACAGGTGATTTATAGAGAGATTTTCTAGAGTGGCACATCCCATCACTTCTCTTCAGCATAAGGGAAAGAAGTTTGAGTGGATGGAGAAGTATGGGAGGGCCTTTTAGGAACTCAAGAAGGAACTTACCAATGCTCCTATTCTAGTAGTGCCTGATCCTTTAGCGGATTTTTTTGTGTGCACATATGCTTCCTTAGCTGGTTTGGGAGTAGTTCTTATGCAGAATGGGCAAGCCATTGCATATGAGTCTAGGAAAATTAAGACTCACAAGCTTAATTATCCCACTCTTGACCTTGAGTTAGCTGTAGTGGTTCATGCTTTAGTGAGATGGAGACATTTCCTTTTGGGTCATCGGTTTGAGCTCCATTTAGATCATCAGAGCTTACAATATATTTTTACTCAGCCAAACCTGAATGCACGTCAGCGTAGGTGGATGAAATTCCTATGTGAGTATGATTTTGATGTCCACTACATCAAGGGGAAGGAGAATGTGGTTGCTAATGCTTTGAGTAGGAGACACCATGGGGTCTACTCTATAACTGAAGATACAGAGTTGAGAGATTGGATATTACATCACTTGCATGAGGATGTTTGGTATGTAGAGGTTAGTCAGATTATTCGATCTCAAAGTACCCTTGAGGGTAAGTATTTAGGATATTCCCTATATTTTGATGGGATTTTATGCCATAGAGGATGCATCTATGTTCCATCCTTCAGAGGTTTGTGAGTTTTCATCATGCTAGAGGCTCATAGGGCCTCTTATGCAGCGCATCCTAGAGTCAAGAAGATGCATGCTGATTTGAGGCAGTTATATCATTGGCCAAGGATGAGATAGAACATAGTTGAGATAGTGGCACATTATCTTGAGTGTTAGAGGGTTAAGGAAAAGCATCATCACCCTAGTGGTTTGCTTCATCCTCATGAGATACTAGAGTGGAAGTGGGATGTTATTTCCATGGACTTCATTATTGGTATCCCTATGTCATCTTGATGCCATGATGCCATCATGGTGACAGTTGACAAGCTGACCAAAGTAGCCCACTTCTCACCTATTCAGACCACTTTTATAGCCCCAGCAGTAGCATAGGTTTTCTTGCGGGATATTGTCAGACTTCATGGCATACCTCATAAGATTATTTCTAATCGAGATTCTCTCTTCACATCATCTTTTTGGAAAGGATTATAGACAGCTTTGGGCACTAAGCTCAATTTTAGCACCTCTTATCACCCAGAGACTGATGGTTAGACAAAGAGGGTAAATCAGGTGTTGGAGGATATGCTCCACATGTATGTCATGGATCATCAAACTAGGTGGGAGGAGTACCTTCATTTGGTGGAGTTTTCCTACAATAATGGGCATCACACTTCTCTAGGTATGCCTCCTTATCAGGCATTATATGGAAGACCATGTAGAACACCATTGAGTTGGGACTGCATTGAGTATAGAGTTGCTTTAGGTATCGAGTTAGTGTGAGAGTTGGAGCAGCAGGTGACTTTGATTAGGCAGTGTCTGAAGGAGGTACATGATAGGCAGAAGAAGTATGCAAATACCAAGAGGGAAGATCATAGTTATTAGGTTGGGGATAGAGTTTTTCTAAGAGTTCGGCCACATAAGAGTCCAATCTAATTTGGAAAGGGATCTAAGCTTGCACTAAGATTTGTTGGTCCTTTTGAGATACTTGAACAGATAGGTCCTATCGCCTATTGTCTTGCTTTGCCACCGAGCCTGTCACACATCCATGATGTTTTTCATGTGTCAATGTTGAGGAAGTATATTTTTTATGAGACTCATATCATAGATTGGGATGCCTTGTAGGTGGAGTCAGATGGTTAGTTGGCTTTGGAGCCCATCCACATTTTGGCACGCGAGAGGCTAGTACTCTGAGGCTGAGAGCTAGACCAGGTTAGGGTCTAGTGGGATTGCTATGATGAGGTTACAACATCATGGGAGGATGTAGCGTAGATGAGAGCACATTACCCCCATATTTTTGATAAACTCTAGGAGGAAGTTCATGCCTAGGGGGGAGGATGTGAGGCCTCACCCTGAGCCTATCATAGCCATTTAGATTTTGCATTGTCATAGACTTATTTGATGATTATATTTTGATGCTCTATGGATTCATTGATACTTTATGTTATGGTTTTATCACCTTAGAGTTTAGTTGCACATTCAGTTATGTTATTTTGATGAAACTGTGATATCTATTTGGAACCTTTATGTGTGATTTAGTGGATTTTATGAATGATTATGATGTCATGATGATATTTAATTTCAATTGAATTATATATGCTATGTTTATGTCATAAGCTTAATTTAGTGATGAATTATGTATTCCATGATGGGATGTATGTATGTTATAGATGATTGATTATGCCATGTGAATTATGATATTATATTGATCATTAATGTTATGAATTTACATGTATTTATTTCTTTGGACTACTGATGTTGGACTTTAGTGTGCAGGGAATTAGACCATGGTAAATTTGGAGAACCAGAGCATAGGCTTATGTGTAAATCAGTTTGAGCCAAGGTTTCTTCTAGTGAGAGGCAAAAACCTTGTTGTATCGTATTTAATTCATGAAAGTAATGTGCTTGAATGTATTTAATTTTTATGTAATTGTTAATTAATGTTGAGAATGCCCAAGTGGATATGCCACATGGCTTGTGATGTGTCATTTTTGTTTGTGTTACTTGAGACTTGTGTGTGTACTTGTGGCCATGACATGTCCACTTGGGGATTGGATGCCCATCAACCTAGAATAGTATCCTTGAGGATCCCCATAAGAATCCCTTAGTTAAGGAGCTTGAGGTGGAGTCATTTCATGAATTTCGAATTTGAGCTTTACATGGGTTTTTTGGGGGCCTTAAAAGGTGCCTAGTGGTGTGCTAAGGCCATTTTTAGTAAGGCCAATTGATATACCTATGGGTAAGGAGAATTTTTAACCATACGAAAACCCATAGTTGTCCAAAAGACCCCTCCAAAAGTTAGATTTTCAAAATGGCCAAAAATCCACTTTTGAAGCAAGGTCTTGGTTAGAGTTCCATCCAATTAAGATGTAAGTCTTTGTTCCACTTTTTTGGCCAACCTTTTTAAGAATCCATATTTGGAAACTATGTAAGAAACTTGGGAAGACCATCCAACAAGAGTGAGATCCTATCCCTAGGAGATTGTGTAGAGGCCTTTTTAGAGGGGACCCTTCTTTTGGAAGAGTTTGACACCCACACTCTAGATTTGGAGACTTTGCTAGTTTGGAGAAGGAAGGACTTAGGAAAAAGAGGAGGCTCTTCATCAACTTTCTTCCATAAGCTTGGATATAGGTTGGTGGCATTCTTCATTTTACTTGTGATGTTTTCATCTGGAAGAGTTCTCAAGAATATTTTCATTCTTGCATGTAAAATCTAGTTATTGTGTTCTTATGCATGTATGATTTTGAATCTTGTTATGTTGTGTAGTATATGTTTATGCAAAACTTGTGCTTGTTGTTGTGCAAGCCTTTTTGTTTTGTACATATGAAGCTTTTTTGTTCTTGTGATTTCTTGTTTGTATTATTTTGTTAAGGGAGTTTTCTCAAGGCCACACTCACCCTTGGGAGGGAAGAGTAGCCTTGGGGGTGAAGGGAATTTTGGGACAACCATGGGTGTAGAGTCTCTCCTTGGTATGGAGAAGGAAGAAACATGGACGTATGGGCTCCATGTAGCCATTTATTTTTGGGGGTCATAAGGGATTGTATGGCTTGAAGCCATGGGGGTTATAAGGAGTTTTTTGTGTTGGGATTTTGTGGCAAAATGTGTGTTTGAGAAAGCCAAGAGTAGGCTTGTCTTTTATTTCTATGAAATGTGCTTTCTCCCCTTGGGTTTAGTTCCACCTTCACCCTAATTTTTGAGTCATTTGGAGACTCTTTATTTTCAGCCTTGGATGGGAGTTTTTAAATGAGAATATTGTGTTATTGAGATTGTGGTTTTCTTGAATGTAATCCCATGTCTATGTGATGGTTCCCCAAGCTCAAGGGTGGCCTCATAGAAGCCTAGGTTGGGAGGTGAGCACTCCATGGCCTATTTTTGTTTTATTGCAGGGTTGGAAGAAACTGAAGACTTCTTGAATGAAGTTGTTTTCTTGAAGAAGTTTGAAGATATATTCAAAAGCTGATTTGGATCCTATTTGTTTCATGTTTATTGTTGTTGTATGGGAATCTTAAGGATCCCTTGGGCTCAATGTATATATGTAATAGAGATATACTCTCTAAGACTTGTGCTTGTATCATAGTGTTGAAGTAATCATAGTCATGAGAATGTATTATGTTTTGGATAGATTCATTTCCTTATGAAACTATTATAATGCTCAAGTAAAATTTCTGTGTATTCTTGTTATATTAAATGAGCATGTACAATGTATTATTTCATTTGAAAGAAAGTAAAGATTTTTTTGGATTAGTTTTTGTGAAGACATTGTTCATTCACTCATTGATAAAACTTTATGTATTCATGTTGAAAAATTATAAGAAAAAAAAGTATTTGTAGTATTATTATAGTTCTATTGTGAAGATTTCATTTGATTAAAAATGATAGTAGTGTGAAAGAAATGATTTTCAAACACTCTCTCTCAATTCATTCAATGCAAGTTCCATGTTAGTTTGATAGTAGAATCTATGTTGAGATACAATAGTTTTAAAAAAAAATAACTTGGTTAAGTTTCTGTTAGTCAAGTTATTCTTGATCATTTCTATATAAATTTGAGCTTTAGGAACTATTCAATAATTAGACCCGAACTATATCTCCTTTAGTAGTATGAGACAAACAAATTTAAACTAAGAGTAGAGTAAGGAAATTTAAAAAAAGATAGTAGAAAGAAATATAAAAAAATGAACAAACAAGTCAAAAAATACAAAGAAAATTGAAAAAGAGACCTACAAGTCTTTGGAAAATGTATGAGAAATATTCCTATACATTTTCCAATCACACGGTCATTATTTAATATTAAATCTTAGCCACTTACAATCAAAATAATAAAAGAAAGGCTATTCTATCCTATCCTAAAAGCCCAGTCATCATGGGGGACCCTCCTGGGTTGTCACCACAAAAGGTTCCCTACAAAACAAATAAACAATACTACTTTTTGTGCAAGAAAATAGTAAATCAAAATTAAAAATAAATATATAAAAATGTATTTAAAAAAAAAAAGGAGAGGGCACATTGATAACTCTTTTGTTAGTTTTTTTTAAAAAAACCTTTCAAAAAGAATATTATGTAAGGCGGGGACCGCGGGTCCCACTCCCCTAGGGCCCCACCCCCTTCCTATGCACTGCCATGCATAGGAGAGTACCTTCCATGGCAGGGTACTCCCCTGTGCATGGTAGTGTGGGGGGACCCACGCATAGTCCCTTTGGGACTCTAAACTCACACTTGCGTGCACTAGGTATGTCATTTCATACCTTATTTTATTTTAATTTAAATAAATTTATTTTAATTTATTAATTAACTTACTTAAAAATTAATAAATCAATTTAATTGATTGTTAATTAATTAATTTATTAATTAAATTACTTATTAATTAATAAATAAATTAGTTAATAATATTTTGTTTTAATTTTTAATGTATTAGTTAATATTAAATATTATTGTTGTAAATAAATATAATAATTAATTAATATATTATAATTATTAATTAATTAATATATTATAATTATTAATAAATTAATACATTTATTTATTAATATATTTTTATAGAATTTAAATTATTACTCAACTTTAATTTAATACATGAGGTATTAATTAATATATTGTGTTTACTAATTGAATAATGCTTTTATCAATTAGTATGTGATTGATTAATATTTGATATTTGCTAATTAATTAATAGATTTATTAATTAATTTTGTTATTATAGATAGCTTAATTTAATCCTTCAATATGGTTAATTATAGAAGTATTATGTTAATCAATTAATGGTTAAGGGTGAGATTTATTAGTATTAAAAGGATTAATAATTAATTTAAGAGATCAGATAAAGCTTATATACCTGGTATTCTTATTGAGTTAGTATACTTTGAAAATGTAATTGTGTCTTTGGGAATTATTTTCTTGACCTAGTAAACATCACCTGAGATTGAAGGCAAATCTAGATCCATACATTTATACTCTTTCATGAACTTTAATATGCAACTCTCAGATGGCCAATAGAGCTAGAGTTATTATCCCATTAGTTTAAGAATAGTTCATTGGAATGAAACTACGTCTGGCTTGTTAACCCTAGAACTTGTCGGGCAATTCATTTTTCTTAGGGTGACCATTAACGATAGCCCTTCAATCTTAGTCAGCTTTTAACCTCTAAACATAAACTTATTACCTTTATATATATATATATATATATATATATATATATATATATAAATATATATATATATATATATTTATATAAGCACATGTGAATATATACTTAGATATATATACATCCTTGAAAGAATTTTTAAACATAGGAAGTATAGAAATTTATTTCTTTCAAAATAACAAAATAGAGATAATATTCTAACATTATATATGTCTATATATCTAGAACAATATATGTTCCTCAAAAGATATCATTCTTGAAGGGAGAAGATGGAAGTTGGGAGATGGGGTCAAATTTGACTTTTGGGATGATTCCTGGATCCAAATAGAACCTCTATCAAATAAACAAGAATGGAAGGAAGCTATCAATCAAGCCAAAGCTATCTTTGGTATCAAAGTCTCAGACTACTAGCAAGCCAACAAATGGAGGGATATTGAAAGTATAGACAATAGATTTTCTCCGCTTATGATTGAATTACACTCTTGGTTCATCAGGGACAATTGTCAAGATAAAATTATTTGGAACCCTACTGCTAATGGTGAATATTTGGTTGCCTCTTCTTTCTCTTTGTCCTTATCCAGGGAAGTTAAACCCCTATGGGTGACTGTCTGTTATAAATTTCTCACTCCCAAAATCAATTTTTTCTACTGGATCCTTACCCAGAATAAGCCCCTAACTCTTGATAATTTGTCAAAAAGGGGTTTCTTTTTGGTTAATAGGTGTTTTCTTTGTATGGAAAAAGATGAGTCTTATGATCATCTTATGCTTCATTGTAGCTATACTCATAGGGTTTGGGATATTATCTTCAAAAAGTGGAATTTGTGTTGGTTGTTTCCTAACTCTTGGTAGGAATTTGTCATCCAATGGAGCTTCCCTTTTTCTAATGAGATGGCCAAAGAATTTTGGAAACTTATCCCACCCCACCTAAGCTAGTGTATATGGAAGGAAAGAAATAATAGAATATTTAGGGAAAAATTTTCTAAACCAGAGGTCATTGGTAAAAATATTTACAGAGGGTTGGAGGAAAAATTTATCAATGCTATTCTTAACCGTAAGAAGAAGTTCAAGGAAATTCTTTCTATAGATGACATTAAAAACTAGAATTTCCCTTTTACCAGTCCTCGGTCTAATCTATCTAGAACCAACTCGGTCTGGATAGCACCCCCTAATGGCTGGATCAAAGCAAACTTTGATGGTGCATCAAAAGGTAACCTGAGAGCCTCGGGGGGAGGTGGTGTCATTAGAGATTGGAATGGGAATTGTTTGGGAGCTATAGCCACTCCGCTGGGGATCCAATCAAACCACAAAGCTGAGGCTATGGATTCTCTCAATGTGATATTGATGGTGGAAGAATTAGGGTACAAAAATGTTTGGCTAGAAGGAGATTCCCTAAACATAGTAAATATAATTAAAGGAATCAACTCCCCCTCCTAGACTATTGAGCATATTATTGCTAAAATTAGTAAAATTTCCCAATCCTTTGAATCTTTCCATGTCTCACATAGCTATCGAGAAACTAATTAGGTTGTTAATGGTTCAGCCAATCTTGGGGTAAGAAGTGACAGAATTCTTAAATGGTATGGCGCAAATAAAATTAATGATGATATAAATTAATGCACTAATTATAACCATCTAAGGCAAAAAGAAGGAATTATTCTCTCTATTAATAATGAGTACACATCATGATGTAAGAAAGTCTTTGATTAAGCTGGAGGTGATGTGGATTCATGTGAAGGACATATCTACATTTCATAATTCACCTCTAATTATGACTTCTCTAAAGGTGAAGTGCCAAATCATTATTACTTGTCACTACTACCAGATTTTGCACGTGATCAGGGATACAAATCAAATGAATTGTATTTACTTTCTAAAGCAAGTTTTAAGAGATCATTTTTCCTTAACTCTACATATTAAGGAGAACTCTCATTCTGAGAATAAGGAGCTGGGTGCTATTTCAACAATGGGTGGTGAATTAAGAAGGGAAGAACCAACAGACTATAAATAGAGGCATACCAAGGAAGTATGGAGAGAGTTTAAAATAGGGAAAGTGCACCAATTCCTTAAATGATTGCATGAACATGATAAAGAGGTTTCCAAAGATTTTTCCGATGGGTGGGATAAGGGAATGGTTAACCTAGTAGGGAAGTCCTTCAACCTTACTCTGGAGCTTCTTACAAAAATCATAGGTCTCCCCCTCGAAGGTATGCAATATTCTAAAAAGATTAAAGTGGGAAACAAAGCTTATAAGGAGTTCCTTGTTACTAATGAAGAGCATTCCCTATTGATCAAAGGTAAGAATGATTATGTTGAAATGAATAACATAGAGAATATATGGGGCTTTGTTATTAGGGTTATAATGGAGTATTTTACCCTTGAAGGCTACTTTTCTAGAGTTTATAATTATCACTTTGACTTGGCTAATCATTTCCATCATGAAAAGAGGGTTTCCTTCCCTTTTTTTATTTTGAGCTCATTGAATCAAAGCATAAATAAATATAGAATGAAGAATCACCCTATTCTTTATAGCAAGCTCATTCTCCTTATTATTGACTACACCAGGGACCACATTCTTGAGCCCATCCCTCCCTAGGTCAGCATCAAGAAGAGGAAAAAACCTGTCTCTTCTCTAAAGAAGATTAAACATCCTCACAAAAAAGTCCTTTCCTCTTCTACTATAGCTACAGAGATAATTGGTCCAAAGGAGGGTTAGGAGGAAAAGAAGGAACCCTCAGGAAAAGATAATTCTAGGTTCAAAGAGGAAAATGTGGCTACCAAAGATGATTTTGGGTTAAAATATTGCCAGGAGATAATGGCTGATGAAATGGATAAAGCTAAGGTAGTGAAAGAGGACAATAAGAATAGGGATACTACTGAGAAGGCTACTATTGAAGTCATCGAGTGTGTCAAAGATCATGATGAATCCTCCATCTCCTGTACCCAAGCTATTGAGGAGGAGGTAATGGTGAACCCTGAAGATGTAACAAAAAATATCATTGACATGGTGGAGGGATAATTTAGGGCCGATAAGGAGAATCCAAAGTGTCTAAGGAAGATACTAATAATTCTAATGATATTAGGGAGAAGGACATTCTGGAGACCTCGACCACTGGTGATGGTAGAAATCAGAGGGAGTGGGTAACCAAGTCCATGATGTTTAAAAGGAGGGTAGTAAAGAGGATATCAACATTGTTGATGATGACTCTAGTAAAGAGGACCTTAGGGCTATGGAGATGGACACCCCTGATATTTATGATTCCCCCATCTCTGGTAAGGATAATGATAATGAGGACTATGAGATTAGTTCTAAAAGGCATTTTCACAGCCCCCTTGAGGTTGATTTTAGGAAAAGGGAATCCCATGTAAAGAGAGTTGTCTCTATGACTTCTCTCCAACTTGTTAAGAACAAGTCTATCTACAACTATAACCTTGAAAAATGGGTCCAAAATGACCTAGTTGAGCTAAAGAATAGGTGTATTAGGTTGGAGACAAGGAATTTCATGCTAGAGGAAACCATCGATATCATTAGGAAGGAAGTTGCTTCTAAAAAAGTTAAAGATGAGGTTTTTGATAAAGTTACGAATGACTCCACTAAGCTGGAGGAAATAATTAACAAAGCTTTGGAGAAAGCTATGATTCTAGTTAATGACAAGATTAGAAAGAATGAAGCTATGTTAAAAAATATTCTTACTCTGTCCAACGCTGGTATGAAAGCTACTCTGGATAAATTGAAGTCGCGAAGTAGTGTGCTGGAAGGTAACAACAAGGACACAGTGACTGAGAAAAAAGATATGACTGATCCCAGTCAGCAAATGGTTTCGAGGACCAAAACAAGATCTACTACTAGGAAGAAGACTAAGATAAAGGTCCAGGAAATAATTAACCTGAAAGAATCAATCAAGACCATGTAAAGCCAGCTGGTGGAGTCGAAGGGCTTCTTGAAGAATTTTGCTATTGGAGGCTTTTTTGGCCCTATCTTGCTGTGGGCTTTCCATTTTTTGTCTTGTTCTCTAGTTTTTTTTGTGTTTATGTCTATTGAAAATCTGGGAAGTGTCCCTTTTGGGGACTGTCCCTTTGTGGGATAGTCAATTGTTCTTTGTTCTTCATTGATTATCTTTTATAATCTTTATTAAAGGGTTTCGGGGCCCATTCAAAACCTGATGTTACCTTAATCAAAAACATTATATATCTATATATATATACCTAAGTATATATACATGGATGTATATACAAGATATTTTTTTTGAATCATACACTTTCAATGAAGGAGAATCTTTTCTACAAAAATCGTAACAAGTTAACTACTTTTCTTTTCTTTTCCTATCATTCATACTTAAAATAAATTTGAACACAAAAGAGGAAGATTTGACATACTTAAGAAAATGAACCTTTTCTCATACATGTAGGAAAACAAACCACACTAGTACATTTGAGACCTTTTTCCGATAGCTGATTGTCTCAATTCAGATAGTATACCGTCAATTAAGCGACACCATCTGGCATCACATTTTTGCAATCAGAAACACCAATGGTTATGATAGATGTCATACATGTGACATCTATAGTCATCACAAAATGGGGTTTCAACATAGCAAATATACTCGTCAGGTCTACTTGTAGCCATCCCAGGTTCGACGGATCACCGTTAGACGTAGTTAGTTACCGACAGAAATGGTGTACCTATGATGGGTAACCATCATAATCTTTCGATGCCTATCTATCATTGGAAGATTGTATACCAATAGAAATGCTATTGGTGCGATGGTTGTCCATCGGGACTTTCTGACAAATTGTCATCTCTTCTCTAAGGTCATCGTAATTGCGACGGAAATCACAATTTTTTTTCAAAAATATATATATTTATCAATTGAGTTTGACTCGATTGGTGTTCTTGCAGATTTGGTTGTCATTCAGAGATGACTTTATAGTAGATTTGGTAGTGGCTCATACATTATTGAGTCGAGTCTAGAGACTTGGATTTGTAGATCACTATGGTGTCTGTGATGACTTGGGAGAAGTCTTCTTCTAGGTGAACTGAGCTGAGAGACTTGGATTATAGAAAGTGGGTCATTTGATGCCACTTATGAGACATTGGATGCCTCTTCACAGTGGGTTCACAGTGTGGTCTGTGGTGTTTCTTTGCGACTTGGTTCTTGGTAGCCATTGAGATGAATCGATATGACTTGATCTTGGGTCAAGACTTATTGAGGTGAGCTAAAGTGATCATTGCTCCTTGAAGTGATTAATGATTCTGACAAATAGTCATCACTTTTAGTTTTGTCATCGATTATTATTTGGTTTCCCTCATAATTGTGATGACTCACACTATTTTTTAAAAAGAAATATATATTTGTTGTACATTGATTGAGATCTTAAATTATTGAGCTTCTCTTTGTTTTGATAATAGTTTAACATTCTCTACTTAATAGGGCCAACTGCGTGAAGGTGGAAGCTCATCTGGCCCCTCCTAGGATCCTCTTATGACCCTTTACAACACTTTAAGACCTCTAAGATGTGTATTCTTAGGGGTCGTAAATGGTCGTAAAGGGTCATAAGGGGTCCTGGGACACAACAGATGAGAACCATAAATGTACGCATCATGGTCACAATTGTTTGGAGACACAACATAATTGAATGATATACCCAAACAATGCAACACAACCACTACTCCTATATTTCCAAGTTGACACTGCGGGATCCAAAAACCAAAGATAAGGAATCTATATATGGTTTTTGGATCCCATAGTGTTAACTTAGAACTATAGGAGTAGTGGTTGTGTTGCATTTTCTGGGTATAACATTCAATTATGTTGTGTCTCCAAACAATTGGGACCATGATGCCTACATTTATGTTTATCAGCTGTTGTGATACCTACATTTATGTTTTGTAGCTTTCATGTTTATTTGCATGTTCTTTGTGTTTGGATTCTCTCCCTCGCATCGAAAATAAGATTTTCCCACTCTGAATCAAGAATGTGCGTGCAACACAAGTAGAATATGCATGGATAGTAGGTGGAGCTGAGAAGACCCAACACGTTTACATTTTTTTCTCCTTTGTTTCTTTTACACCATCTCTATCGGCATGTTTCTTCATGGATGGCCTCCAATATCTTCCCCACTACAACTCTAACTACTATTCATTCTCCTGCGGTCATTACTATCTTCTCTATTGATCAGACCTCCATTGCAATTTATTTGATGAAAAATTCCAAATTCAATGTTTGGTATTTCTTCATCTCCCCTCAACTCCATCACTTATGTGTATGGCTTCTCTCCCTCGCATCAAAAATATGATTTTTCCCACTTTGAATTGAGAATGTGTGTGCAACACAAGAAAAATATGCACGGATAGCAGGTGGAGTTGAAAAAACACAACATGTTTGCATTTTTTTAATAGGTCAAAATTACAATGTTCATGATGGTATATAACTTAAAATACATAATTAAAGACCTCTATCAAAAATGCAACCTTGTTGTGTTTTTCAGCTCCACCTGATATCCTATGTATATGAATTGATATTGCATATTGAACTAGGTGTCTCCTTCTGCATTGCCTGAAACCGAGAGACTGTCACAATTAACATCTAAATGGTGCATCTCATCATCACAACTAATCCACCTTATACAATTGATTAACCATTCTAGACAAGATGATGATTTAAGTATTGTGTTTTAGAAAAGAACCCATTGAACATTCTAATACTAATTTCTCCCAAAATATGAAATCCACTAAAATTTAGTGAAAACCCCTCCAACATTACAACAGTGTATAAAAGGAAACTCAATGTCTAAACATGGAACTAAGCTCAAACATGTGTAAATAAACATCAGTCATTATCAAATAAACATCAGTCATTATCAAATAAGTTTCATAAACAAGAATCATTTTTTTTGGCTTTCTCTTTTTTTCTACTTCCTTATATTGTTGCAAAGGCATATCCATGTCCAGAGCATCATTTCTCCTTGATTGTGCATGTGATCTCATTGTCCTTTGCAAAGGTGGGTCCTCTGCAATAACAAATAAAAGGCTTCAATTAAAAACATATTATCATAATTGGGGTTAATTTAAAATATATTCATTATTGTTACAAGCATTTCAATACATTAAAAAACATAAACATGATGCTCTTTACCTTGTCCAACCACATCATCTTGCTCGATGGCTTGAACCTCAACACGCTCATCGGGAACAACGTCCTCTACATCCCCTACAACTGCAATACAAAATATTTTATTAATCCCAACACATTATAATTAAATTTTTATTACTACGCCAAATTCAATTTAACATGTTTTCTTGTATTAAATATTCATTAATCAAAATTTGAATAGAAAATGTATACCTTGAGTACTACAATTCACATTAGAATTGATGCCTCCATCATGCTCGGCCGGTGCAGTATCAATATCAACAAGCTGCATTCCAATATAAATAATTAGTGTATTTATCAACAATATATACATATAAATACAAGACAAATACTAAGAAATGTTAATCATTCAATTTACTACATATAAATATATTCACTTTAAAGTTTTAAATAAATATATAATCAGTGTTTCCTTACTTAAAACAAATATATTCACTTTATGTTGGAACTTAACATCAAATATAGTAATTGGTAAATTTTTCAACTTGAAATAGAAATCAATTGGCTTATTTACTTGATCAACAGATCCAGCAGAAGAACCTTGTACACTCATTGCTTGGTATCATTCAGCCACAACTTTATAGCCTTGTTTGAAGCCTATTTTTTTGTCCTCTTCTATAATTGGTTTTTTGAACTCCGAGGCCTGCATTTTTTATTGGTATCATGAATTTTTATTGTATTGAATTTCATCAAAACTAAATTGATTGTAATTTAATTATAAATATTTGCATACGATTTTTCATTTACTAATACTTACAACTTGTGTAGCAAGTTTTGAATATCCACCCGAGCTAAGTCTGTGTTGCCCATGCTTTTGTTTTCTTGTTGTTGTTTCCTTTGTTGTGTTAGGTAACCTATGTGATGTTTGAAGTATGTTAGATCACATAAGTACAAAGAGTAAATAGTACATAATTTCATTATTAACATTATCATGTACCTTCTTTCCTTAGGTGATACTACTCATCCACTATGTCTTGCACTTCTCTCAAGTGCATCCTTTTTAAGATCCCCCAATCATTAATAGGAATATAGGGAGGCCGCTCCTAATAAGGGTTGTGTTCTATTTGGATCCTATAGTTGTCCCTAATATACTTCAAAATAGTGCCCGCTTTGTCAAGGAGTCTAAGTCTATGAAAGATTTTGGGTCCAAAAAGTGTTGTCATAGAGTCAATGAGCTTATTCTTTAACCCTTTATCTTGTACTGACCACCTTTTAAGAAAAAAAACTGTTAGATTCATAAATGAAGTGAAGCTCCCTTTTAATATACTTGAAGAAAGGGATGAAACAAAATCTAATCTTGCAATGAAATCAAAATATGATACCATGTGCGTATGGTCGGCCCGAAAATGTGCAAACATTCAACATTAAGTTTTTCATAAAATAGATTATTTCCTGCAAGATAATTACGAGATTATTATAATTAGTTGTTGCAAGGGACCACACAAGGGGTTAGTGCATTATGTTATGAGTATTATATTGTATAGTAAAAGAAAGGATCAATCTTTAAAGTACCTGGAAGCTAGGCTAGTCTCAAGGGAAGTCCATCTTCATTGCTCACGAGAAATTGATCACACTATATTGTTCCCATACATTTAACATGAGTACATCCAGGAATTGCGTCATTGCCTCCTACATAAAATGAATCCAATATTACAAAATGCCCCCTAAGAAAGAATATATAGTTCAAGTGAAATAAACACATGATAAATAAGAGAGAAAAAGAGGATTCTACTTACCAATAGTAGGTGTACTTGCCGACATTTCAAGTGGAACTACCTCTGTGGATTTGATCCTTGTACTAGGTGTTGTACTCAACATAGGTTCAATAGTAGGTGCTGAACAAAAATATTGTTAGAGCATAAAAAATATGGATAACCATGGACAAGATGGAGGATAAAACATGCAATGTACCATCAAAAGTATTTGCATCTAAAGTAATGCCCTTTAATCTATTTAGCATCCCCTGTAAAGAGAACACATATATATTTTAGTTAATGACATAAATAAAATAGTATACTATAAAAATTATTATTGAACTTTTGTTATAATAAAAAAATACATTAATACTTACTCTATAGTTCTGAACATGGCCAATCAACATATCCACTACCCTCTATATTTCAAGAGTGTGGGGTTGAATATTTTCCATTCGAGCTAGCTCTTTTGATATTGCACAAAGGACCCTTTCTAGTGCAACCACAGGATCAACCTTTGATAAAAAAATCAACATTGAATAGATCATGCTCATTCTGCAGCTCCTCATGGACTACTTGTTCCTTTCCTTTTCTCTGATTAGCACTCATTTGTGAGAACAATATTATTAGCCCTTTATTTAAAAGAAATTCGAAATAGTAGAACAAAAAAATATACATATTAACATAACAAAAATATGCATTAACATTTTTCTTGTATGTGCATTTGTACAACAACAATGATTTTTACCTGTTGGGAAGAAGAAGTCCCATGAGAACTATCACTGCTGTGCGTATCCTATGGCTGCCCATCCATACTATAGCTCTGTATTTCAAAAAAAATCATTCAGACATGTTAAAACATGTGTTCTTATTCTAAGTTATGTTGAATAATAGACAATTATCAAAATGTGTACCACCTTGTACATGATTGTGATGGGGTTTTTTGTATTTATGCGATTCAAATTGTAATCCATAAGAAACTCCTCGCCTCCACGTATAGATTTGATCACACATACAAATACATGATTTCCCTCTCATGCCTCAAATATGCAATTGGGTTGCTTCTTAGTTGAGGCAGGTCGTGTACTATTTATAAAACCTACAATATTCCCTGATGCTTTTGGTCTTCCATCAACGTATATAGCTACTTTTTTACTTTGTTCATTGACTTTTTGTTGTATATAATTTTCCATGAGTGCATACCTACACATACTTTTTTATATTTAACAATCTGCATCGAACTACTATAATCATAACAAGGTCTGACATACTCCATCAATTTGACAACTTTTTTTTAAGAGACCTTTATGCCATCCATGGAAAATAGGCCCAAACCATGTAATGAAGATGGTGCTATGCAATATATCCTCTCTTTAACACAAAAATTAGTGTTTATTGGAGGAAGTTCATCGGGGACCCATTGTTTCTATAGATGTTTGTACCTAAATGACAGCTCATAGTCGCCTTTGCTCTCATCATCATAAGAACACGACCCCCCTTGAGCAAGGAAAATTTTTATACATTTATTGAATTTATTTCTGATCTTTTGACCTCAAGTTGATCTCATTGAATTACACATACTAAATGTCCTACTTTCTTCTTCTATTCCTAGATTTTCCTCACTCGAGGAAGACAATTCTGACAAATACCTTTTCACTAGTACCTACACCTCATGAAATGAGAAAGATAGGTGGCAATGAGAGATATTTTACATATGGTAAAAGACATTAATCTCTATGGGGTGTATTGACTTGTACCTGACAATCCATGAGATTGTGTGGGATACCTGACATAAGATAATAGTTATATAATCAGACAAACATAGTTCACTCCATAGTTTTCATTATATCTTGTGAAGGACATTGTTCATTGTTAAAATTATCTATTTATCCAACAATATTTTGAATATCTTAGCATTGCATATAAATAAATATCTCAGCATTGCATGGGACACCACTATTGTGGCATTTCATCAAACAATTCTCGTGCCTTGCCACTAGTGTTTTTATTACATCTTTTGAAGGACTTTATACATTGTTAAAATTATCTATTTATACTTTCAGAATTAGCTCACTCCATTGCAGGGAACAAAGAGAATTCCCTATGATTTAACATCATTAAGATGCCTCCTTTCATTAGCATCGTGTCACCTTCTCATAGCTTCTCATAGCTTCCTATGTGTTTCATCCTTCATTTATACACTTACTTCCTAAGGGGTATTCTTGAGTTCAAACACATTGAGCTGCTACAACTGAGTTATAAATCATGAATTCACTATAAAATTAATTCACTATAAATCAAGGGGCATTATAAATCATGAATTCGCTATAAATTTAATGTATTGCTCTAGATTTCATATGGACATTTTGTCAAATGGTTGGCATGTTTATTTATTCAAATGGAGTTATATCATTTGGAATGGATATATGATCAGTTGATATCGAATTCTATGTCAAGATTTATAGCATTAAATTGATCATAGTTAGAAGACTCAGACACAAGAAGAATATGAGTATAGCCAATTTTTAGAAGAATATGAATGAATGAAAACATACATAAGTGGACGAACATAAATAATGAAGGTACCTAATATTGCTTGAAGTAATGAAGTGTTGACCCTGGGTTCAATCCAGTATGCTCATGTATGATCTAGAAACTACAAGGAAAAAAAGGATGGGGTTAGCTCCAAAGGATCTAAGCAATGCCTGACACCCTATTATTGATCCTCATCTACAATTATGCATGTGCATAGTTAAGCCATACACTTCTAAAAGGAACTATGCTACAGAACATGTCCACTCAGGAACATGTGCACTATATAGGTGTTGGAATCCAAATGAAGCCCTACATTTATATCTCTATGAACACCTGGTGAATCATTGTTGTGGTTTCATTTATGTCTCTATGAACACCTGGTGAATCACTGTTGTGGCTGCATCATACAAATAGTGCAACAATAACACCAGATGTTTTTGTTCCATCTAGTGTTGCTATGGCATCATTTTCAAATGATGCATCCACAATAGTAACCTACCATGCCCATCAACACAAGGTAGACATGATCAAGCATAAGCAATGGAGGGGGCATTATCAAGGTCAAATCAGAGGTCAAATTTCATTCCTTGAAATTTTATATTTGTATAGTTATAAAATTTCATGCCTTGAAATTTTATAACATAGTTCCTTACCATTTGATCTTTGTATTGCAACCATGACTTGAGGTAGGCATTCAAGCTTTGTCTTCTCATTAACTCAATTTCATTTTGATGGCATTTGTTGATTTAATTATGACACTAGCTTGGTTATAAACAAAAGAAAAAGAAAAAGAAAGTGTCATTTGTAATTTTTTTGAATTCAAAGGGTTATCATGAAGATGACACTTTTGCATGGCATGAAGAGGGCATTCAAGTTTGGCTCATGGGATGCAAGCTAGGGCATCATGCATTGTTTATGAGCTCACTGTTTGAGCACCTCATGTCCCTATTTGATTGGCCAGTGCTCTATTTGTTATATTAAGTTTACATCATATATTTAGTCTCAATAAATATCTTATAAAACAACATAAAACTAACCCAAAATACTTTGTCTTAATAAAACAATATATTTAGTCTTAATAAAATCTTATAAAACAACATATATTGTGTGAAGTGTTTGATCTCTTTTTATTTGTTTTTCTATTGATATTAACTATGTGGTACTCCCTTCTTATGATCATTTCATGAGGAAATGTCTTGATGGCTCGCAGGCTGCAAGCTAGGGCATCATACATTGTTCATGAGCTCACTGTTTAATACTGACATTGTTTACATTTTTTCATTTGGAATGCTTGATGACTGGAGAGCTTTGAGAGATAGGGCATCATTGCTATTACCTTCAAGGCATTGTGTGAAGTGTTTGATCTCTCTTTATTTGTTTTGTTGTTGATATTCACTATGTGGTACTCCCTGTTTATGATCATTTCATGAGGAAATGTCTTGATGGTTTGCGGGCTGCAAGCTAGGGCATCATGCATTGTTTATGAGCTCACTGTTTGAGCACTGGTTAATCAAATAAGGATATGAGGTGCTCAAACAGTGAGTTCATAATGACATAAACAATGCATGATTCCCTAGCAAAACAACAAAACAAATAAAGAGAGATCAAACACTTCACACAATATATGTTGATCTATAAGATTTTATTAAGACTAAATATATTATTTTATTAATATTTTATTAAGACTAAATATATGATCATCATTAATACACTTACTATTTTGAATTTGAGCTCGAACATCATGCAATGTTATTGCTGTTACTGCATGCTTGCTGCTGTTGTGCACCATATATTGTTTTATACACTGTTTATTTCATTGAGACCGTGAGCTTGGAATTTGTAATGTATTTTCTATTATTGGATCAATGCTACCATGTTGTTGAGGCTATAGATGCATTGAATCACCACTGGCATTCTATTTTGATAGTAGCAATATAACAAACAAAGCACTGACCAATCAAATAGGGAATCAGTAAGACATTTAATGCATTATTACTTCATCATGATGATAAAAATTTCATTGGCTCAAAGCACATAGAATGTGGGTAGATGTATTGAATCACCACTTCCATTCTATTTTGATGAAGATGAACTATGTTATAAAATTTCAAGGCATGAAATTTTATAACCGTACATATAATTTATGAGTATAGCTGTACAACAGAAGAGCACCCACATGCCTTGGTTGTTATTGTTCTATGAAAGGTTTTGGTTTGCCTTTCCCAATTGAGATGTCATCCTAAGATTCAAAAGGACTACAGTACTGGTGAGGGCACCTAGGTAGGGTTGTTTGGTACCTAGTGTTGCTAATTAAATTTTGGCTTGTAGTGGCCTTAGCCAAGCCACTAGGTTAGGGAGAAGCCTATTTGGTCTCTCTAGGTGTGCTATCTAGTTTTTTTTCTTCTTTGTTCTTTTGAGTCCTTGGTGTGTCTTTTGGATCCTAGTTGCAGCAGTCTTAGCCAACTTTGCTAGGTTGCCTGTCATAGGATAGTGTTCTAAAGTTGAACAAATGGCCTCTTTAATGTTTTAGAGGTTTGAAAATGGCCTTTATGACCCTTAATCAATCAAGTATTGAGTGATTTTGAGGTGTGTGTAGGTGGTTTGTCTATCCACCAAAAATTGCTTAACAACTTTGAAAGTTGTCATGACAACTTTGAAGTTGTCATGACAGTTTTTCTTACAAAAGCATGTAACCGGCTCAAGAGATAGCTAGCCATATCCATGGGCCCTAACACTGAGGAGGGAACTATTTAAGGTTTTAAAACCATAATTCAAGGTGTAGGGAAGAGTGCAGTATGAAGAGAAAACTTTTGGTTGCAGTTAGACTGTGTAACTAGATTTCCTTTGATAGCTATATACATTTTTGTGTTGACAGAGATAAGAAATGGATTGAATATTTGACTGTAATGTTTGCATGTGATGATTGTTAATGTTTTTGAAGTCCTAGGATAGTTATTTAGCATTTCATTTCAATTTTGAGTTAGTCTTCATAGTTTTCTTTATATTGGCATGTCTTGGGTTACTACTGACAGAGCTTTGAATAATGGAGTGCTAGAGCACTCTCCCACCATACAATCTGTATGGGTCTATGGGATTTGTGTCTAGACTCCCTGTAATATATGTTTTGAAAAGAAGGGGCCCTAGAAAGTTTAGGATGTATCTATAAAATGATGCCCTAGGAAAGCTATCAGTGTTTGGTTAGGGGTCAGTGTGCTGTTGCAGAGCAGATGGAGTGATTGAGGGTGCTCAAAGCCTAGTTCAAATGATGTGGAGGGGAGGTTAGGTGCATGATCAAGCATCTCCAATGTAGAGAGAGCTTGGGGGGATTGTGGATACAAGGGAAAATACTAAACCCTCACTGTTACAGATAGTGAGTTACCAAACCCTCATTTATAGCCCCATTTTCAACAGGCCCTGTACGGACAGTATGGGAAAAGGAGACCGATAGAATCTTAAAGCCCTCCCAAAAGGGTATTCAAATCCATAATTAGTTGGATGTTTTTCTTAGATAAGTTTGGAGTTATTAGCAGAAAAAAGGTCAATTAGGCCTACTAAACCTAGTAGCCTTTTTAGGCCAGACATCAAAAAAAAAATTTTAGAAGGGATAGAGAGGTTCCTAGAACAATGAACTTTATCATATTCTTGGTGTCATAGACTGAATGGAGAAAGGAGGAGTTTGAAACTTCTTAGAAGGGGACTAGGATAGCACCCTTAAGGCTAGGAGATTAGCCTCTTTGATTCTAGGAGGGCCTAGGACAAACTTATAGCAAGGTCTATGTAACATCAAGTACCCTAGTTTTCATTATTAGATGATCTTGTTAAATTTATGTTCATTTCATACAAAGATACATGTAAAGGAAAAAAAAATTGGATCTAAAGATTACATGTATATATATGAAAAATAACTTGTATATACTATACAAGGAAAATAACTTTCAAAAGAAAATGCAAGAGTACAGGCATGCATAAGAGGATAAACATAAATAATAAGGGTGCCAAACATTGCCTGAAGTGATGAATTTTTGACCCGAGTATGAATCTAGTGTGCCCTTGTGTGATCCAGAACCTACAAAGAAAAGAGAGATGGGGGCTAGATAAAAATATCTAAGCAATGAATGGCATCCTATTACTGATCCTCATCTACAATTATGCATGTGCATAGTCAAGCCATACACTTCTAAAAGAAAAACCATGCTACAGGACATGTGTACTCAAAAGAATGTTGTAGAGAGTAAATTGCTACATTTATGTCTGCATGAACACCTGGTGAGTCACTATTATGATTTCAAGTAAATATCATAACATCACAACATGGTTGGCAGCCCCAAGGAGGCCCCATTGCATGTAGTGAGTAAGATACATCAAAACAAAGAGGTACACAAATCTGCATCATCTATACTGATGTCCCTATTTGACTGGATGGTGGTCTGTTTGTTATATTGCTGCTATCAAAATAGAATGGAAGTGGTGATTCAATGCATCTACAACCTCAACAACATGGCGACATTGATCCAATAACAAAAAAATACATTACAAATGCTAAGCTCACAGTCTCAATGAAATAAATAGTGTATAAAACAATATATGGTGCACAACATCAACAAGCATGCAATGACAACAATAACATTGCATGATGCCCAAGCTCAAATTCAAAACAATAAGTGTATTAATGTATGATCTAATAGCAGCAACTTGATTGATCATTACCTTTCACTCCTCCATCATTATAGAAGAGATAACTACCTACAACTACATTTCATAATTCCTCCTTTGAAGCATATATATATCAAGTATAATTATGAGTTTACATCATATATTTAGTCTTAATAAAATCTTATAAAAAAACATAAAACTAACCCAAAATAATTTATCTTAATAAAATCTTAATAAAACAATATATTTAGTCTTAATAAAATCTTATAGAACAACATATATTGTGTGAACTGTTTGATCTCTCTTTATTTGTTTTTCTAGGGCATCATGCATTGTTTATGTCATTATGAGCTCACTGTTTGAGCACCTCATGTCCCTATTTGATTGGTCGGTGCTCAAATAGTGAGCTCATAAACAATGCATGATGCCCTAGCTTGGAGCCCGCGAACCATCAAGACATTTCCTCATGAAATGATCATAAATGGGGAGTACCACATAGTGAATATCAACAACAAAACAAATAAAGAGAGATCAAACACTTCACACAATGCCTTGAAGGCAATAGCAATGATGCCCTAGTTCTCAAAGCTCACGGGTCATCAAGCATTCCAAATGAAAAGATGTAAATAATGCTAGTATTAAATAGTGAGCTCATGAACAATGTATGATGCCCTAGCTTGCAGCCTGTGAGCCATCAAGATATTTCCTCATGAAATGATCATAAACGAGGAGTACCACATAGCTAGTGAATATCAATAGCAAAACAAATAAAGAGACATCAAACACTTCACACAATATATGTTGTTTTATAAGATTTTATTGAGACTAAATATATTGTTTTATTAAGATTTTATTAAGACAAAGTATTCTGGGTTAGTTTTATGTTGTTTTATAAGATATTTATTAAGACTAAATATATGATGTAAACTCAATATAACAAATAGAGCACCGGCCAATCAAATAGGGACACGAGTTGCTAAAATAGTGAGCTCATAAACAATGCATGATGCCCTAGATTGCATCCCATGAGCCATCAAGACATTTCCTCATGAAATTATCATAAATAGGGAGTACGACATAGTGAATATCAACAACAAAACAAATAAAGAGAGATCAAACACTTCACACTTCACATCAGCCATACACTTCTAAAATGAACTATGCTACATAACATGGGTGTGTGTTAATGTGATTCAAAAGATATTATGGAAGATTGTTTTATTATTGAGATAAGGATATCTTAATTCTATAAAAATAAATGTTTTGAGAAATATTTGAATTTAATTTTGGCAATAACATGAGGAGTGGATATATTTCAAGCTTCAGCAAGACTTCATTACCACACACTATTCATATATTACGTTCAATGCATTATTTACGCTTGTATTGGTGGGAAAACTCTTGAAAATGTGCAAAAGAGATTGCATTCAACCATGTTGTTTACATGACACATGTAGTTTACCTTCAGTCTAAATCAGCATTGCGTACAAATCTATGAATGGTGCATGGTATGAAGCTTTGATCAAGCTTGAAAATGATAAGCATTATTATGTTGAGGTATGGTGTGGTAAGAACAAGTATAGTTTTTCATAAGCTACTATTGGTATAGTTTTTTTTTTTTTTCAATAGTTGCAGAATCCAGCTTCTCCTATACTTACACGTATGTATACATTTTGGGCTTGGTTTTAATGTCATGTAAATTTGAGTGAAATGGTAATAATATCTAAGAGCAACAAGTATGGAATTTTAAACAAGTATAAAAATACATTATATAACAAGAGTGATATATTTTAATGGAAACAATTAATGAGAAGGATGCCTATATAATAGGAGGAGTGATATATTTTAATGGCAGCGGACATAGAAATTGTAGTGAAACTCTATAATTTATTATTGTAAGTGGACATAGAAATTGTAGTGTAAGTAGTAGGATGATTGTAAGTGGACATAGAAATTATAGTGAAACTCTGTAATTTATTATGGCTCAGTATTGTATATCCATAGTCAATGTCTATTTAAACTTTAGGATGATACTTATATGAGGCTTAATTAAATTGTTCTTACCTTGAGACTAGTACACCATGGGATTAGAGGATGGTTGTTATAATAGTAACTGTGTGGTTGTGGGATACTTTTATATTTTGTATTAAATGATGATAAATACATATGGGTTTCTTCCTTTTGCAACAGTTTGTATTTTGATACTTATATCTTGAATTGTCAAATGACCAATGAGTGATAATTTCAAAAGTGTATCATAATTAAAGGCATGTGAATTCATATTGTACATAATCTGAATGCCACTATGTAATGTTTTTACTTACGATATTAATCTTAATATATCCCTATGAAGATATCCCTATTTTATTATTGATGTTCCTATTTACATCTTTTTATCAAATGACCCAAAAACATCAAGAATGGTCCTATATGGTCACTAATAGCCAACTTTCAGAAGAATATGAATGAATGCAAACATACATAAGTGGATGAACATAAATAATGAAGGTACCAGACATTGCCTAAAGTAATGAAGTGTTGACCCAGGGTTCAATCCAGTATGCTCTTGTATGATCCAAAACCTGCAAGGAAGGAAAAGATAGGGTTAGATCCAAAGGATCTAAGCAATGCCTAGCACCATATTACTGATCCTCATCTACAATTATGCATGTGCATAGTCAAGCCATACATAGACTCAATAACATGGTAGCATTGATCCAATAACAGAAAATACATTACAAATGCCAAGCTCACGGTCTCAATGAAATAAATAGTGTATAAAACAATATATGGTGCACAACAGTAGCAAGCATGCAATGATAGCTATAACATTCCATGATGCTCAAGCTCAAATTCAAAATAGTAAGTGTATTAATGTATGTTTGCATGATGCCAGATATTAAATAGTGAGCTCAAGAACAATGCTAGTATTAAACAGTGAGCTCATGAACAATGTATGATGCTCTAGCTTGCAGCTCACAAGCCATCAAGAAATTTCCTCATGAAATGATCATAAGCGAAGATTACCACATAGTGAATATCAACAACAAAAAAAATAAAGAGAGATCAAACACTTCACACAATGCCTTGAAGGTAATAGCAATGATGCCCTAGCTCTCAAAGCTCGCATGTCATCAAGCATTCCAAATGAAAAGATGTAAATAATTTCAATATTAAATAGTGAGCTCATGAACAATGTATGATGCCTTAGCTTGCAGCCCACGAGCCATCAAGACATTTCCTCATGAAATTATCATAAGCGGGGAGTACCACATAGTGAATATCAATAACAAAACAAATAAAGAGAGATCAAACACTTCACAAAATGCCTTGAAGGTAATAGAAGTGATTCCCTAGCTCTCAAAGCTCGCGGGTCATCATCCGAAATGATAAGATGTAAACAATGCAAGTATTAAACAATGAGCTCATAAACAATGTATGATGCCCTAGCTTGTAGCCTGTGAGCCATCAAGGCATTTCCTCATGAAATGATCACAAACATGGAGTACCACATAGTGAATATCAATAGTAAAACAAATAAAGAGAGATCAAACACTTCACACAATGCCTTGAAGGTAATAGCAACGATGCCCTATCTCTCAAAGCTCACGGGTCATCGAGCATTCCAAATGCTAATTAAGATGTAAATAATGCCACTATTAACAATGCTAAGATGTAAACAATGCCGCTGAAATTGAGTTAATGAGAAGACAAAGCTTGAATGCTTACCTCAAGTGCCAGTGCCCTCTTCCCAAATGGTTTCGACCTCTTCACACATGCCAAACTCAGATGCCCTCTCTGCGCCATGCAGAAATGTAGTGTCATCTTTGCGATAGCTCTTCAAATTCAAAAATTACAAATGACACTTCCTTTTTCTTTTCTTTTTTATAACCAAATGGGTGTCGCAATTATGACAATAGCATCGCTATTATGACACCGTTAGGGGAACTTAAAAAAAAAACACAAAAAACATACACAAATTGTAGTGGCGTCGCAAATTGGCATCAAAATTCAACCCCAAATGTTGTAGTGCCATCAGCTAAACATTTCCTTTTCAAGAATAAGGAGTGCATTAACTTTTACATTTTCTTGCTACAATATACAAAAAATAATTGTATACAAGTGAATGTACCTTCATAAAATTAGGGTTAATCATCAATCATAAGTAAAATAAGAACTAAATACAACCACAATTGAGCAAATATTTGACAAAATCAATGACTAATTGAGCATCCTATGGCTCTCTAACTAAGATGTTAATGAGTGAGCTCTCAGCAAGCTCTCATTAATGATAGTCCTAGAATGAGAATGATAAAGATAAATAATGATGCTAAAGCTAACAATTATCAAGATAAAGCTAAAATTGCTCTCAAATGTTGTTCTAAACTCAAATTGCAAGAGGTTTGATGCAATTCTCAGATAGGTGGTTGATGAATTATGAAGGATTTTGGCCTTCCTTTTATAGATTTTCCCAATGGTAGCGGGTGTAGTTGTGTTTGATCATGATTAAGTTGGGGTTAAGTCTCTGGTTCCACCCTTTGAAGAAAAAGCAAAGTTTGTGTCCTCAAAGTTTGGGACAAGTAGACAAGATGGATGGTTAAGATTCTCTCTCACTTTGAGTGATTGAGATTCAATTTGGCTTGATCCATGTGAATGCCTTTCCTCAAATTTCATTGGTTGTTTGATTTTCCTCTCCTTTGTGGTTGTTGAGAGTAATTGATTTTTATTAATTGATTTAATTGATTTATTTTAGCCATGTACCCCTTGAATGGGTTGAATTTAATTTAATCCAATACTATACAATTAATTGAATTAATTGTATTTTGATTTGATTGCACTTGATTAAAATGCTCTCAATTTTAATTGATCTTGAATTAAGACTTGATTTTAATTTTGATTGGCTAATTACACATTGTGATTCAATTGATTTAATTATTTCCTTGATTTTCTTTGATTTCACTTGATTTTCCTTGAATTATCCTTAAATTGTGTTTGTCCATTTTCAGGTGATTACAAATGCCCCTCTTTGAGTTGACGTGCGAAGCAGGTCAATTCAAAGAATACTCTGATCTTGCTGATAATAGGTCCTGATTCAATGATGGTCAATCTTTGATGTTCGTTTGATGTCTTTCAATGGTCGATTCTCTGATTCTTGATATGAGGTTGATGCTGATATGATTGAAACTCTCCTGATTGATATGGTTATGATGATCATTCTAATATGATGGTCATTCTGATGATAGTCCTCGATATGATGTTCGATTTGATGATTGATCCTAATATGATGCCCCTTTCATTTGATTATGAAAAATTTCCTGATAACAACTTTTGATTTGATTTGATGATTGGTCTTTGATTTCCATTGATGATACTAATGATATTGATCTGATTATCTGATGGTATGCCCCCTCAAAAATGAAACATATTTTTTTTTTTGATGGATAGGTTTAAATGATTGATTGATATGTTTTCATTTCTAAAAAACACTTTATGATATGCCACTCTTCTCAATTTGCCCCAGTAAATGCAATAGATTCATATAGGTCAAAGTCATTTCTTACCTCAAAATTAGGTCAAATTTAGCTTAAATAGGTTGAAAAACCTAGATTTACTATTCATTTTCACTTTTGACTTTGGTGATTTTGCTCTAGTTCTCTTCTGCTTTCTGAGATGGTTGTGCCTATTCGAGAGCATCGATTCAAGCAGTGTCAAAGATATGCGAGGCCACTTGACTATGGACTTCCACTAAGTGCTTTTCAAACCTTTCTATCACATTTATTGCTCATTCATTAGCATTTATTGCATTTTCCATTTTCGTCACTGCTTTGAAATATTTAATTCACGCGTATGCAAATTTCAATGTCGCTTAACACTTTTAAGTGTCGCATCCATGATTTTTATTGTTGCTCATGAGAATTTAAATGTCACTTAAACAATTTTCATTATCGCCTGTGATTAAACAGTTCACGCGTAGCCTTAGGTTTTGAAAACTAGATTCCTGAAGTTTTTACGCCTGTGAAACCCTAGCAATTTGTTGTCACCTAGGAAGATTTGTCTATCGCGTAAGTCAATTCAGTGTCGCCTATGAAAACTTTGTCACTTGTGACAAAAGTAATGTTGCTTGACAAAAATTATGTGTCGCTTAAGGAAATGTCACTTGCGATGAATAAAATCACACTTGCAACATTTTTCTCAAAATTTTCACTTGTACTTGACTGTTTCTGTTTCAATTTTTTGAAAATATTTAGTACGTCAAGATGACTGATTAGAATAATATGATTAGGTCAGTTACATTTGAACTAAATAATTGATTAGGATATCAGTATAGTAATACCACCAAAGTTGATTTGTCAATATGTTATGATAGGGTGATGATCTAATATTTTACTCTCAAGATCTAGAGATATAAAACAAAGATTTTCCTTCCTCATGATATAGAGTTATGATTTTTGATGCGCTCATGATGAACAAATGGATTTTAACATAACTTGATCAACTTTAGATGTTCCTTGGTATAATATACTGGTATGATTCTTTTGTTCTTTGCCAAACAGGCTGACTTCCCTATGTTATATATCCGATCAGTTCGATCATGGGTTATTGACCTTGGATAGACATTGACTATGGCTGAGTACCATGTTATAGAGCTTTGTGGTCTGAGCTTCCTTCTTGATCTTCCCTAGTTTCAGCTGAACCATGGGCTATTGACAGTTGTGGCAGAGCGTTGGCACTCCAACCACAATACTTTCCATCGTCCTCATGGTGAGATGACGTTCACGCCCGAGGACATGTATCATTTTCTATGGATCCCCTGTTGAGGAGAGGTTGTTTATTATGATTCTATGTATGATTCTACTATCTATCGATGAGTATTCGGGGACAATCTGATTGATGATGATACAATCACATGGCCACAGTTTGCTTCTTTCCCTACATTGCCTGTAGTTCTTGGTGCATTGATTGGTGGTCTACTCCTTCTTGACCAATGAGGTCACAGTTTTTCTGTCAGATGGGGTAGGATTCTAGAGGATTTACTAGCACAGCCTTGACATTTTGATTGGGGTTCTTGCATGCTAGCTCAATTATATTGAGATCTTCATGAGGTGGTGTACAGAGAGAGTTCTTCCTTATCTGTCGGTGCTATTATTCTCTAGTTATGGATTTGGGAGCATCTTCCGATTACCAGGCCTATTTCTAATAGGAGACAACCACGTGGATATCCTTATGCCTTTCTATATACTAGTATGGTGATTCAACATCACTTAGGTCATCTGGATTATTGGAGATGTCAGATAGATGATCTTGATCAGGTTACATGGCATCCTTACCTTGATTGTGATCGGTGGCGGGAGGATGATGATGATTTACCATATATGTTTAGTCCTTGTTGGATGATTGGCTGATCTGATACTATCATTGAGAGGTTTTTCTTTGGTGGAGTTTCTAGACAGTATGGTAGGATATAGGATATGCCTCTGGGAAATGCCTTATATGCATGAGTACAAGCCAAGAGATCTTTATGGGGCCCTTATATTGACTACCAGTTTGCCTTGGCTCAGATTTCTGCTATGCCTTTCTACAGATGGGAGATGTTGAAAGGTATGTCAGATGCAGGAATGTTCCATGAGTATCAACACTAGTGGTCTTGAAACAGGTTTATTCATTTCAGAGATCCAGCGGAGCTTATCCTAGATTGATGTATTGGTGGTGGTGGTGATGATGGATGTGGTGGTGGTAGACATCAAAGGCATCAAGGACATAGATGATGAGTGAGGGATGGACATGATCAAGATAGAGCCAAAGGTAGGTAGGTTGATGCAGTCCAGGTAGTTCATCCCAGAGCCGCAGTGAGATAGGATAGAGTTCATCGACAGTAGAGAGCTTAGAGACAGGCTCATGTTGAGGCTGCTAGACAAGTTCCTGGGGGTTTAGATCCTTTACAGAGAGTTGCCTTGGCACAATAAGATGATGATGCTCAGTAGGTTTAGGGTTAGCAGGTTCTAGCACAATAGATTTTGCAGCCAGCTCATTAGCCACAGGACCATGGATAGGATCCATAGGATGCTCCCACTATTGGTGTTTTAGCCCGAGATATGTAGTCTATGAGGACAGAGATATCTACTATTATGGGGCATTTAGATTAGGTTACTGCCTTGATGCAGCAATTTCTCTCAGTCGTGATTGTTCAAAGACCAAGTGGAGTGAGCACTTCTTAGGCTCCTCCTCCATAGGATGATAGAGATCCACGTGGTTCTGGTGCTATGGGATCGTGATTGATTGATGACAGATTCATATATCATTGATATCCTCTGTTGCACATTTCACATTTTTTGATTGGACCCTTTGATGTACCACTTTCATGATATTGTACCTAGATATACTTTGATGTACTGGATCCTTTGAGAAACATTATTTTGATGATATATGATGATCTCTTCCTTCATCTCTATTTGATGAGTTGATTTATGAGATTATCTTTATATGCATCTATATGATGTTTTATGATGCATTTACCTTTATGTGATGGATGAAAAGTATCTTATTTTTATGATATAGATAGATGGATGCATTGATGCATGAATATTATGAGATGTTTTCTATTTTTCAATGTATGGATGCAAATTATTTTATGATCATATGAATATGGATGATCCTATGTTTTTTCAAATGTATGCAATTCTATCCATAACTACATGTATGCAAATGATGTATGAGTTATGATTATTTTTCTTTCTTTCTTTTCCGTCTATTTATGTATAATGACTAATGATTAATGATATGCATGTATGCAAAAGATAATCTCATTTTCATTGTTTTGAATCTAGAATCATGATGTTGAATTGAATCCTCCCATTTCATTTTTCCCCTTGCAGTTTAAGCTAAGAAAAGAAAAACAAATATACACTTAATCTAACATGTCTGCAGCTAACTGTCATTATTCAAGATTTAGAGCTTATAATCATCATTGAGTGTTTTTGGGATCCTGTTTTGAGTACAATCATCACTAGTTCAACTATGATGATATGAATACTTTTTCCCTTTTCCCTACTTTCCCATCGGTCTCTTTGGTATGACTATCACTGATTGAAGCCAATAATGAGAGTGCAAATACCGATTTTGTTGGATTCTATGTTGCAAGTGGATGTTGGCATTATGATATTGAAGATCAAAATAGCCAAGGTATCCATTTGCGTAAACAAGCAGAAATCTCCATTTTATCCTATGTACAAGTCCTCGATGATTCTTTGATGATCACATCCTTAGAAAAATAATACATGATTTAAAACTTTGATTTTAAGATAGTCATTCAGAAATCAAGAAAATATCATCCTTTCATCATAGCTTCTCTAGTCTAAAACTTTCATCGATTCGCTAGAAAGAAATGATTTCATCAATTTAGTCAACACTTAGAAAAAAATTTGGCCATGTTTTTCAAATCCATAGTTCAAGTGTAGTTCCATCCATTTCAAATTTTTAATCTTGATAAAGGGTAAGGTCATTTAAGCTCTTGGATCAAATTTTCATTTTAGGCTCAAATTGGATTTGGATGTAGATTTGATTAAGTATTCCTCTTTCAAGTGTGATGAATTGATTCTCTGATTAAATAAAGCTTTTTGATGAGTCCTTTCTCCTGGAGAGTAGATTGCCCCCAATTTGATATTTGATTTCATTTATGGGACTTAGGACAATTTTTGATTAGGTGACCAAAATCTTAAGGTACTTGCAAATGCAACTATGGGGTTTTATTATGCAATATATACGAATGTTGGCAAATGTAATATTAACAAGGTGACCTTCTAAGTATGTAACCAACTTGGACTTTCAATGATGCTTGTTTACCAGGTTTTCACTGATTGAATGGATCAAGCTCTTTTTTTCTATTTTTAAAGCTTTTCTCTTTTTTTGCTACCAAGGTGCCTATTTGCTAGGTTTTCACCAAGGCACTTTTCTTCTTTTTCAATTTTTTTTGTATATTTTTTTTTTCAATTTTTTTTCTTATTATCAAGGTGCCTATTTGCTAGGTTTTCACCAATACAACATCTTTTTGAGGATCATATTTGAATTTTTTTTCTTTCTTCATGCTCAATTTTCCACTATTTTTTATCTTTTATGCTTTTCAAATGTTTTTGATATTTTCAGCTTTTCTAATGTTTTTGATATTTTCAAGATCTCTTTTGAATTATGTACAATAAATATGATGCTCTCCATCTGATACTCTTTATACTCTTTCATCTACCTTAGGTATAGAACCTTTTGAGATGTATGCTATTTATGGGTTCTTGGAGCTCTTCACCATCACAATCTGATAACTTGTATTTGTTGGTCCCAAAATCTTCAACAATGAGAAATGGTCCTAACTAGTTTGCTTCCCACTTTCCTTTTTTCTCTCTTTCTGCTTGGTTCTTGGGATTTTCATGCAACACTAGGTCACCTATTTGGAATGTCCTTGGCTTGATGTGTTTATTGTAAGATCTTAACATTCTATTCTGGTATACCTTTAAGTGATCAAAGGCTTCTTTCTATTTTTCATCTAAGAGTTCTAGTTCTTGTAGTCTAGCAACCCTATAGTTTTCCTCATTTATCAATCCATGCATAGATATCCTTAAGGATGGAAGTTCTACCTCCAAAGGCAAAATTTCTTCTATTCCAAACACTAAGGAGAAGGGTGTAGCCCCTATTGGCATCCTTATGCTTGTCCTATAAGCCCACAAGGTCAGGTTTATCTTGATATGCCAATCTCTACCAGAATTATCCACCATTCTCTTCAAGATTTTCAATATGTTTTCATTTGTTTCTTCTGCTTGTCCATTACCTTGAGGGTAATAGATTGAAGATGAATGATGTATCATATTAAATTTGGTGCACAATTTCGTTATGTCTTTGTTCTTGAAATGCCTCGCGTTATCTATTATAATTAATGGCATGAGGTATGCCATATCTACAAATTATATGATTTAGGATAAACAAGGATATTTGTTTGCCTGTTGAAGTTGATAGGGGTACAGCTTCCACCCATTTAGTAAAGTATTCCATGGCCATTATGATGAATTTATGCCCATTTGAAGATGGTGGATGAATCATTCCTATTAGATCTAGACCCCACTGATAGAATGGCCAAGGTGTGGTCATTGGATGAAGTTCTTGCGCCAGCGCATGTATCAAATTTCCATAGAATTGACACTTCTTACAAGTTTTTGCAAAATTACAAGAATCTTTTTCCATGGTAGGCCAAAAATATCCTATCCTAAGAAGTTTCTTAGCTAAAGATAATCCATTTGAGTGTTATCCACAAATTCCTTCGTGAATTTCTCGTAAGGATAATTTTGATTCTTCCTCTTCTAAACACCTAAGGAGCATTCCGTCAAGACTTTTCTGATATAATGTTTCAACAATTATAGTATATTTGGTGGCTTGTCTAATGAAGCTTTTCTTTTGGTTTCTGGTTTGATTGATAGGAAGGGTTTGGTCTTTCAAATAGGTGTAAATGGGTCCATACCAAGGTGAGTCAGTTGTAGTAAGTAGGAAAATGGTATAAGGATGGGTTGGGTCATACGCGGGTTGAATTACTTCTTCTACCAAGAAATCATATCTATCACTCTGATCAGGCATCTGCAAAAGTGATGCTAAGGTTGCCATGGCATCTGTTGCCTTGTTCTTTTCTCTCGGCACTTGTTCAAATGTGATGATTATGAAATACTTCTTGAGATTATCCACCACGGTTTTGTAAGGTACCAATTTGTCATCTTTAGTCTGATATTCTTCATTAACTTGATTTATGACTAATTGTGAATCTCCATATACCTTTAATTCTATCACTTCCCACTCTAATGCCAACTTGATTCCAATAACCAAGGCTTCATATTCTACTATATTGTTTGTACATGGAAATAGAAATTTGTATGATTTAGGGATAGTGGAGCCTTGAGGTGTGATTAGAAGTATGCTTGCTCCTGACCCATGGTGAGTGTAGAACCATCAAAATAGAGCTGCCATGTTTTTGCCTCAACATTCACAATTTCTGCATCTGGGAATTCAACTTGTATAGGATAATCATCATTAAGTGGTGCCTCTACTAATTGGTTTGCAATAACTTGTCCTTTGATTGCTTTTCTGTCAACATATTCTATATCAAATTCACTTAGGATCATCACCTACTTTTCTAATCTTCCATTTAATGCTATTTTGCTTAATAGATACTTCAAAGGGTCAATTTTAGCAATGAGCCTTATCTTGTGGGCTAGCATATAATGGTGTAATTTTTGGGAAGCAAAAACTTCAGCCAAGCATGCCCTTTCCATGAAGGTATAGTTCAGCTCATATTTGACTAAAGTTCTACTAATGTAGTAAATTGCTTTCTCTTTCCCATTCTCATCTTCCTGTGCTAGAATTGCCCCCAATGAATTCTCTGTTGTTGAAATGTACAAGATTAAGGGCTTGCCTCTGATAGGTGGCATCAATATTGGTGGATTCATGAGGTATTTCTTTAATAGATTGAAAGCCTCTTCACATTTTTCATCCCACTTGAAGATTGTATCTTTATGCAAGAGTTGGGTGAAATTATGGCATTTTTCTCCCAATTGAGAGATGAATCTCCTAATGGATTGTATCCTTCCTTGTAAAGATCTCATCTGACTAATGGTTTTAGGTGCTTCCACTTCCATTATGGCTTTCACTTTAGCAGGATCAACCTCTATCCCTTTGGCAGATACAATGTAACCTAGAAGTTTACTAGATTGAACTCCAAAAGCACACTTCTTTGGGTTAAGCCTTACTTTGAACTCTTCTAATCTTTCAAAAAAATTTGCCAAAATAGGTAGATGTTCTTTTCTTGAATGTGACTTAGCTAGTATGTCATCCACATAATCTTCCATGAATTTATGCATCATATCATGGAATATTGTAGTCATTGCTCTTTGATAGGTTGCTCCTGCATTTTTCAAGCCAAAAGGCATGACATTCCAACAAAATGTACCCCATGCACATGTAAAAGTAGTTTTATCTTGGTCTTTGGGTGCTATCTTGATCTGATTATAGCCACTAAATCCATCCATGAGTGAAAACATGGAATGTCCCACTGTTAGGTCTACAATAGCATTAATGCTTGGTAATGGAAAATCATCCTTAGGACATGCCAAGTTTAAGTCCCTAAAATCTGTGTAGATTCTGATTGAATTATCCACTTTTGATATCGGTACTATGTTGGAGATCCATTGTGCATAATCAATGACTCTTATAAACCCCACCTTTAATTGCTTCTCTAGTTCCACTTTGACAAGTAAGGCTATATGAGGGTGCATTTTCCTTAGTTTTTGCTTGATAGGTTTAGCTCCTTCCTTTATATTGAGGTGATGCATTATCAAATTTGGGTCTAACCCTGGCATATCATCATAAGACCATGCGAAGTTAACTTTCTTTTCCTTAAAAAACTTAATGAACTCTATTCTTTCTTCACTGGATAGGGATGATGCTAAGTGAATGAACTTTGGCTCTGTTTCTGTTCCAATGTTTATCTTTTCTATTGGCTCAATTAGAATTGGAGACCTTTCTTCATAGTGATCTGGTAGAACATCCAAAATCCCTTCTATAGGTGCCTTATTTGGGTTTTCACCTTTAGAAACATCCTTTATTTCTTTTTTTTTTTCTTTTGGATCTAATGTTGCCACAAAGTGGTTTTCAACACTCGATTCTTTTCCTTTTCTATTTTTTATTTTTTTTCATTTTTTCTCAGATTAAGAGTTTGGATGCTCCCTTTGATCATTTCTTCTTGATAGTCCTTGGTAAAAGAAGGTTCAACCACATGAAGGTATTGGGACAACGTGTTGTTGTTCAAGAAAGTTGGCAAAGTATCGGGTTCAATGGTATCCCATTCAATTAGATCTAGCCGAATGAGAGTTAAAGGGTCAACACTTGGATTTGTCTCAATTGGGCTTAAAGTGTATATCTCATTTTTGGAAGGTTCATACATTGTATCTTGAAGATCTCAGACATGGGCTTCCTCTAAATTCTCTAAAGAAGAAGGATCAAAATCATCCTCACTAGACTCCACTATGGTTTCTGTTGGATAAAACTCATGGGGATTAAACCTAGTGTTTGATTCTTCCATAGTAGGTCTCCATGAAGGAACATATGGCTCACCTACCCATTGATTTATTTTAATTTATATGCTTGGTACATCATTTGGACTCTCTTGACTAGAACTAGATGCTTGATTTAGGGTTGATTCCGCCATTAGTCCTTTATTTTTGGTAGAAGCATAAGTATGAATGATATCAATACCCTTGTCTTGCATGACTCATCTGATAAGGTCTCCTATTCCCATTCATTATAATCCTCATCACTATGAGATTCTAATTTTAGTATTTGATCATATACTTTGGGATAGTGTTTTTGTGTATATCCTTCTTCAAGATATCCCAAACCTATTTTCTGCTTGGAATCTTGCCATGTGGATTCTAGGGGTTCAATTAGCCCTTCATTTCTTGTACCTATAGGTCCTTGACCTTTGTACCCCATCTTTTTCATGATTGCAAAACCTTTACCATATTGATGAGTAGGGATGGTTATATTTTGAATGTGCTTGACGTGAGCACTTGATTCTTCATCCTTGTATAACAAATTTAGAATTTCATTATCCTCTTCACTCATGGTGGATGATGTACTTTCCCTTACAAGTTTTTCATTATATTTATGAGGTAAACTTGGAGGTTTTCCAAATTACTTTGGTGATAAGGGTAAGTCCATCATAGATAAGGAGTATTCGCCTACTCCTTGTTGTTTGATTTTGCATTGCTTATCAAATTTTTTCATCATTTTATCCATCTTTTGATAATGGGCTTCTTTAAGATATCTTGAAACAACTTTGGTAGATTCTTCTTTTTCTTCTTCGCTAATATTATTCTTATTAACCTTCTCTTTTCCTTTATTCAATTTAGTTTGGTTAATGAGTTTTGGAGTTTCTTTAACAACAATTTCTTCTTCCATCTTTTATTTTCCTTTCAGCAAAGGGATGTCTTTAGAACTTTGGCCTTGTTCCATTTGATTGGGTATATACCCTTCAGCATTGTGTGGAACCAATGAGTCATTTATAGGTTTGATGTTATTAAAATATTGGAAGGGATTGAGGTCTCCACTTACTATTATCTCTTGCCCTTGATATGGGAATTTTAGGCATTGATGGTAGGTTGAAGGAACAACATACATTTTGTGGATCCATAGCCTCCCTAAAAAAATATTATAAGTTAATTTTAGATCCAATACTTGGCATATGGTCTCTTTTTGCATAGGACCAACTCTTATGGGAAAGACTATGACTCCTCTAGATGCTCTTTCTTCATCATCGTAGGCTTTGATTGTTATCTTTTTCTTTGGGTCAATAGCCTCCTTAGAAAATCCTAAGGCTTTTACCAAGCTAAGGGTACAAATATTTAGGCCAGCACCTCTGTCTATAAGGACTCTTTTCACCCTATGCTTGTGGATCAACACCTCTATGTGTAAGGGCAGATTTTGGGGGTGATTGAGAGACATATCATCTTGTTTAGAGAATGATAGGCAATGAGGTGCAATTAAATGCCCCACCATGTTTTGGAACTTGTCTACCTCCAAATTTAGAGGCACATTTGTTTCCAACAAGGCTTTTTCCAAGATATCCTTATGGATTGGTGATAGTTTGAGAAGCTCAAGAATAGAGATTTGAGTAGGAGTTCTTTGCAATTGGTCAACCAAGTTGTATTGTTTTGATGATGATGTGGAAGCTTGGTTTGACACCATGATTTTTGGAGCATTATTAGGTATAACAATTTTCAATGCTTGCCCCCTAGTAACCACATTTTCTGATGCTTCTCTTGATTTTCCTTTTATTATAACAACATTTACGCTTTGATCTTCTTCACTTATAGTATTTATTGTGTTGTCATAAGTGTGGGCAAAATTCACTTTATCATTACCCTTTTTGTGGTTTTGATTTGTATTGGATGACTCCCCCTTTTCATGATTCAAAAAGGGGTTCTTATAGGCCATGTGATCCCCATTATTTTGAGGTCCTTCAATTTGGATGATGTCATTATTAATAAAATCTTGCACTAAGTACTTCAATTTCATGCACTCATTAGTTGGATGACCTCTTTTTCAATGGTATTCATAATGATGAGATGCATTCCACCAATGAGGTTTGACTTTGGGTTCATAATTTGATATGTCGAGTAATGTGATGACTTGATTAGCCAACAAAGTTCTTAGTACATTCTCCAAAGGTTCTCCCAAGGGAGTGAATTTCATTTTATTATAGCTGGAGTTTGATTTTGACTTATCCCAAGTCTTATTATTGGAAGTGTTGGAATTGTTGTTGTTATAATTATTGGGATTATATGGAGCTTTATTTTCTTGGTTAACATTGTTTGAAGAATTCGCTCCATAGGGTAGAATAAAAGGGGTAGACTTCAAGTTGTGTGACTCCACAACCCCATCATTCACAAGATTTTTATTGTTACTTTTGTTCCATGATTTCTATTTATCATTATGATTGTTGGACCTTTGATTAAAATATTTAGGAACATAATTATTGTTATTGCTGCTATTATTGTTGTTGTTGGATTTATTGTCCTTAAATAATTTAATCTCACCTCTTTTGACCAAAACATCTTCAATCTTAACTCCATTTTCAATAAGTTTTTCAAATGTTGGAGGACATTGAAGTTGTAATCGATAGTTCATTTCAATGGTCAAGTTATTGGTGAAGATCTCCATCTTCTCTTTTTTCGGGATACTTCGTGGGTACCTTGCAAAAATGGTCCTCCACCTTTGTAGGAATCCTAAAAAGGACTCTCCATCTTTTTGTTTGTTATCACATAAATTGAGCATAGTGATCTCATGCTCAATGTTGTAGGAGTAATGGGTTATGAACTTGGAGGCTAATTCCTCAAAAGACTTTATTCAGGAAGTTAGTTTTGAAAACCACTCCATTGCTGGACCTCCTAAGCTTCTAGGAAAGAGTCTCATTAGATAAGTGTCATTGTGCATGAACTCTATGCTTAGGGAACAAAATTCCCTTAAATGGTCTTGTGGGTCCATTTTACCCATGTATTTATCGTATTTGGGAAAGATAGTATTAAATGGAAAAGATACCATTGCTAAGCTTTTGTCAAATGGAAAAGGACACACAGCTTCTATGGAAAAGGCCTTAGGTTCAGCTGCCTTCTTCATAGTATCTATTTGTTCTTGAAAGGCCTTAATCTTCCTAGTCATGACATTCATGGGATCATTTTGGTGTTGGTCTTTCCTAAGTTGGTCAATATCAAAGTTGTGGGGCAACTTTACCCCCTTTTGTGCTAGGCTTAGAAAGAAATTATACCTATCCTTGTCTATTAATTTTTCCATAACCTCTAGGAAATCATTATCTTGGGCAGCTTTCTCAACCCTTTCCTCAAGTGTCTCCTTAGGATCATAGTTGGCATGGTTGATATTGTGATGGGCTGAATTCATATCACCCATTTTTTCAAGTCTTGGTTCAAATAGGTTCATGAAAATTTCCTCTTGATTAGGATCTTTGAACTTACTTTGGTACTCCACTTCTTGCCTTGGGTTTGCAAAGATAGTGCTATCATCTGGTAATGATCCCCTATATGTTTGTGACTACATGGAAACCGACATCCAAAAAGGGTTCATTTTTTAAATCAATCCTTGATATGAGAGTTGCTGATTTTATTATTGAGGAGATTAAAAAATATAAGATGCTTTTCAATGGATATCTCTCACTTGTTTATGTATTTCAAACACAACAACCACACATTCACTTGTTTCTTTTACCCACTTAAACACAAAATATTTGATTTGTAGAATGTTATCACGGGTTTTTCACAAGAAAACACTTCAAGAACCTACCTATCACAAGATTTGGTTTGTAAACATGGCTTTAGAAGGTGGTCTTTGCTACTTTATCAAGGTTTTAATATATATTATGTTCAAATAGACTTCAATCTCTCATCCTCCAAGGAGGCTTCCCACATGCACCAAAGCACGATTTTGTGCAATCCGTGAGGACTACTAGAGGAAGGTCGAAAAATTAAAACCTGTTTGTCATGTACCCCATTAAGGATACATGCATTTCATTTTAGAGTGGGTTGGATTCCCATGGAAAAAGTGAGCATATCCCACTTTGGGTTGTCCCTCTCACTGGCCTTGTTAAGGAAAACTTGGGAGGTGAGCCCACTATTGCTCTAGCATATATATGAAAAACAAGAAATGAACTTAGGCCAACAAGTTTGGGAGTTTGGTTCACTCAAAGAGTGAAGAGCATATCCCTATCGTCTTTCTTTGTTCCACACACTTAAACACTTGTTTGTTCTTTCCCAATCTCTTGACAAGGAGATTCTTATAATTGAAGTGTGAAATTCATTTCCTATTTTACCTCAAGCTTATGTCAAAAGAATGCCACAATTTAATCGAATGCAAGCTTGACTAGGAGAAAACCTTTTCCTTTTAGTTAGCATAAAGCTAGGGGCATTTTTGAGAGAATTTTTATCATTTTTCACTGACCTTGGCAATAGCTCCTCCCAATGTGCTTATACTCCAACAAGTTAGTCAACACTAACAATCAAAGTGAGGGGAAACCAAAATCAAAATTGACAACACAAAGATTTAATGAAATAAATTTTGAGCACTCTAATTGCAAATTTTCAAATAAAAATTTGAACTAAGGGCTAAAGATCCAATTTAAAGAAACAAATTTCTTTTTGTAAGCTTCAATCACAACAAGGTATTTCTGATATACCTAATTGTCTTCATCTTGTGTTGACTCAAGAATAGCTTTGATGTGTGCTTTGTTCTCCCTTTTGATTTTCTTAGCTAGTGCCTTCCCTTCTTTATTAAACCTAGTTTCTGGCTTTTGCACCTTCTGATGTCTGCTCATTTATTGTCAAAATGTACAAATAGAAAATTAGATGACAAAATTAATCAATCTGCAAACAAATTCTGACAGAAAACTGAAAGCGACATTGTCTAGCTAATAAGCGATATTGAATTGTTTATAAGCGTAAGTTAACTATTTGCAAGTGACACTGACAAATGTACCAGGTGACATAGAAACTTTGACAGGCGTAAAAAATTTACTAATAAGCGCAAACAGTATTTTTAGAAGCATGAACTAATTAAGTCAAAGTGACACTTTAAAAATAACAAGTGTAAGAGAATGATACTAGGTGTGACTTGTTATCCAAAATGCTTCACAAAGGTTGATCACAGGTGACAATGAATTATCAGTAGGTGACACTTCTTCACTCATAGGCATGACTTATTTATGCAAAGGCAATGCAACTTTATCACGTAGGTGTGATTTCTTCAATCAAAGGTGACAGAAAAGAATGTAAGACAGAATAGAATGGATTAACTAGGCATGAATGTTTAGCGACTAAGTGGTGATACAGAGCTGGTAGGCATCATCCAAATGATCACATGCATGAATGAATTAGTTGTAGGCATGATTTAACCTGTTTCCTATAAAAATCTCATGGAAAATAGCAGATACAAGCATACAAAAGATGATCTAAATGATAAAAATGATAACATGAGGCTTACTGCCCCACGGTGGGCACCATTTTGTATAAAAGTGAATGTAACTTCATAGAATTAGGGTTAATCATCAATCATAAGTAAAATAAGAACTAAATACAACCATAATTGACCAAATATTTGACAAAATCAATGACTAATTGAGCATCCTATGGCTCTCTAACTAAGACGTTAATGAGTGAGCTCTCAGAAAGCTCTCATTAATGATAGTCCTAGAATGAGAATGATAAAGATAAAAAATGATGCTAAAGCTAACAATTATCAAGATAAAGCTAAAATTTCTCTCAAATGTTGTTCTAAACTCAAATTGCAAGAGGTTTGATGCAATTCTTAGATAGGTGGTTGATGAATTACGAAGGATTTTGGCCTTCCTTTTATAGATTTTCCCAATGGTAGGGGGTGTAGTTGTGTTTGATCATGATTAAGTTGGGGTTAAGTCTCTAGTTCCACCCTTTGAAGACAAAGCAAAGTTTGTGTCCTCAAAGCTTGGGACAAGTAGACAAGATGGATGGTTAAGATTCTCTCTCACTTTGAGTGATTGAGATTCAATTTGGCTTGATCCATGTGAATGCCTTTCCTCAAATTTCATTGGTTGTTTGATTTTCCTCTCCTTTGTGGTTGTTGAGAGTAATTAATTTTTATTAATTGATTTATTTTAGCCATGTACCCCTTGAATGGGTTGAATTTAATTTAATCCAAGACAATACAATTAATTGAATTAATTGTATTTTGATTTGATTGCACTTGATTAAAATGCTCTCAATTTTGATTGATCTTGAATTAAGACTTGATTTTAATTTTGATTGGCTAATTACACATTGTGATTCAATTGATTTAATTATTTCCTTGATTTTCTTTGATTTCACTTGATTTGCTTTGAATTATCCTTAAATTGTCTTTGTCCATTTTTAGGTGATTACAATAATAGGAGAAATACTATGCAATAAAATATAAGATTTTTACAAGCATATCACATGCTATAAGCATTTACATGAGCTTTTTGTCCAAATTTTTACACAAGGCATTATAGCCATTTTTAAAACTCAAACATCAAGTAGGAACAAGTCAAAAGCTTCATTTCCTTCATTAAAAGCCATCAAGCTAATCCTTTGTAAAATATGCAAAAAGAAGGCATAAGACCATGGAGACTCACCTCCCAACCTAGGCCATTACATGGCCACCCCCAAGCTTGGGGAAACAAAGAAGGATGAGGGATACATTCAACTTCAACACACGTATACATAAAACCCAACAAGTATTCAAACACATAAAATTCCCATCCCAAGGATATTCACACAATGGGTCACCTTGGACCCATAAAAGGGGTGAAGGTGGAAAGTACCTAAATAGGAGTTCAACCATTCAAAAATAAAAACCATACCTTCAACAAGGCCCAAAATACATATCCATTGCCTTCACAAGGTCATAACAACAAGTACCAACCCTTCCATTTTCTTTCACAAAATATATCCCTTATGACCCCCAGAATAGTATACAACAAGAATGGCAACATGGAGCCTATACATCCATGCCTCATACCCTTCCTCCTTGAGGAATAACTCTATACTAGATGAAAATTCCTAACTTAAGATCTTCACCCATCAAGGCTCTCTTCCCTCCCAAGGGTGAGTTTGGCCTTCCACACCCCAATGAATTTCCCTCTAGTGGAAGTCTCCAAAATTGGAGAGTATGCAATCAACCTACCAAATTTCTCTCCATCCCACTAAAAATAAAAACCATAACTAGCCTCAAAAATTATTAGGCACACTCACCTAGGGTTCTCTCTCAACAAGAGGAAAACTCAAAATTGAAAAGAGAGAAAGACATGACACACTTCCCAAATTCGTCACCTTTCAAAAAGGCATCTTTTGAAGAGGAGAAAATGGTCTAAAATCATCTTATTGGTCAAAATTTGACCCCCAACCGAATGTAAACCTACGGGGATATCTTATTTTAACCCTAAGTAACCCTTTGGGTTAGTTTTGCCTCTCAAAAGTCTACTAAGAGTTGAGTCATGAAAATTTGAAAAAGATTCCCTCCCAAGGCTCAAGAACCAAGATACCTAACCTTGGGATTCTACAAGATAACTCAAAGGTGGAAGACAACTAATATACAATGCACTTGGCCATGCCAACTCACAAAAACATGTGTCAATTGACACCACAAAAAGGTTACAACACATCACTACACACATGGCATGCCAAGTAGATATTAGTTTAAAATAAAATAAACACAATTAAATAATACACCCAAGTATTACTTTACAACATTATACAACATAATGATGTTATTTCTCCCTTTGGAGATAACCTTGTCTTTACAAGATTTTGACATGCATCCATATTTAATTTCCCCTTATTTATTCCATGGTCATTTCCTACACGCTAGATAAAATATCAGTAGCTCATGAAAGATCAATAACATATACATATAAAATACATCATAATAATCACACTCAAGTACATCACATAATTTTCAATAACTCATTTCCTTAATTCAAAGAAATTTAATTTCCAAGAACACAATGATATATCAATTAACCTAACATATTAACCATGATCATTTCACATCAAATTTTCTTGCATAAGCATAAAATTAAAGCATAATATTCTAAATTAAATGATCCATCAAATACCATAAATCAAGTCCTAATAATCAAAGCATGAAGATAAGTCCTAAATCATCATCCAAATAATTATAGGTCATCACATAGTATCAAAAATGTAAAGTCTCTATCCAAATAGTCCAACATGATAAAATAATGTATCAACATGATAGTCATAAGATGAAAATAGAGTACTATGAAATGATGACACAGGGTGAGGCCTCACACTCATATTTTGTAATAAAAGACTCGGTCATCTACTCATGGTTTGAAATTTTTTGAATGTACTTTTCATCTCACATATTATAATTTCCCACATTAAGTCAATCTATCACATCCATTCCACAATAAATTGTCCCATCCATCCTAACTATGGGCAACATAATGTCATGATCCATCAATGTCTTGAAAAAATCTAAAAATATTTGAAAAAGTCCTGAAAAAATATTAAAAATTAGAAAAAGTCCTTAAAAAATTAAAAACATCATAAAAATTCCTTAAAAAGATCCTAAAACATAAAAAAAATTCCTAAAAAATCCGAAAACATAAAAAAAATGATATAAAGAAAAGACCAAAAAAATTGTAAAAAATCTTAAAAAACTGTCAAAGACAAAATAAAATAAAATAAAAGAACTTGAAAATTATGCCATAAAGTCATTGTACATAAAATAATTCTTTTTCATTTCAACAAAAATTGAACGGTGTCATACATCAAGTCTGATATTAACAGAACCAAGTCAAAACTATCAACTAGTCAACCAGTTCTCAATCAAGTTGAACAAATTGTCTAATTATCAATTAAGTCAACATTAAGTATTTTGTCAAAATATTATCTTATCTTATACAAAGGATGAAAAAAATCAAAACCAAATGGGTCAGTCTAAAGTGAGGTATCTCATTCTTAAAGCCAACCATCATCATAAATCATCAATGTCCTTATCAAACAAGTACAAAAATGCAGTCACATAATCAGTATGGTTGTTAACTTGTTGAGTCAAGTTGGTCTTATTATGTCTTGATTTTTTCAAGTCACAGTCCTATGTATCTTTTGAATATCCATGGATAATTAGAGACGTCAAGATGGTTCATGACTTATTTTTCTTTGTGGGATATTTTCAATGAAGTTTTAAAAGAGAATTTTATGTGTCTATGATAAGTACGTTCACACATGGGAAAAGTATCTCAAGAACAAAATATTTGTAGAGATAGAAATGCTTGTGCATTCCACACATACCTCAAATCTTAATTCCTTACCTAGATCAATTGGCCCATATTTCTTGTCTACTTAAAGTGCCTATTAAAATGTAAGGTGATAATTGTACGTAGACCGTTCATATCTTGGTAGGATAGTATTCGAGTTTTCTATAATAAAGTGGATCAATGATGAAATAAATTTGAATTCAAATATTTTTAATGGAATTTAAGTTTTCGATTAGGATTCATCCTTATTCTCTCATCTCCTAATTATTCTATCATTATCAATAATTCTTTGTCAGTCCTAACAAATTGACGCAGAGCTCTCCCCTATTTAGGAAACTCGATAAATGGTGAGACCTCCAGTGTTGCTCTAAACCCAGAGTGGGCTTAGGAGAATTCTCTACACCTTTAGAAGATCCTATAACAAATACAATTACACTATCCTCACTAGAGGATTTAGTGTCTCCAACTGGCTTGTACTCCCTGGGGCTCTACTAGTGCTTAGTTGATACTCGGTCGGTGCTCAGTGCCTATGTTAACCGAGTGGGCTCGGTAGCTTTACCAAGTAGTTTCCTGACACTCGGTTATGTTTACCAAAAAATGCCTTTCTGACTTATCTTTCAGATGGGAACCTATAGAATTGGTAAGGGGATGGAAAGGTTCCATACACAAGCAAATGTCTACTTTGGGACTGATTTCCACACACACTACAGGTTTTGAATAACAAGTTCAAGGGTTTAGACCTTGTTAGGCTTGTAGCCTTCTGAGAAAGCTTCTAAGGTTCTCATTCTAGGTTCTTACAAGAAGTATATGGCAGTGATGTATATTCAGACACCCTTTTTATGACTTGTGAAAACCTCCAGATCCTAAGATCCTAAACACAAAGAACAACACTCAACAACTCTTGGTCTACTAGTCCTAATAGAGCTAATTGACTCGGTAGATGAATGAGAAATTTACCAGTTGGTTGTTCCAAATTAACTACCAATTTCAATAGTGTTGGGAATCCCAAAGAGACAACAATTTGTCTTTAGATTTCTTTTATCCATCCCTAAAGTGCTTCTGTCACTTCAGTTTTTCATTTCTTGAACCAAGCACATAGAGATTCTTGGTCTAGAATATGCAAACAGATTTCTTCAAAAAATCCCCCTTCTTATGTTCTTTTTAGGAACTAAAGTACATTTCCCCTACTTTTATTTCCCAACATTGCATGGGAATCCCACAAAGGAAATACAATTTAGGGTATTTTCAACCAAGACCCTGGTCCAGGAGGGTTTCCTAAAAATCCATAACTTATTCCTCCTAATTCATGACTCTGATCTTCAAACTGACTCAATTTAAACACATCAGAGTCCTAGTTCATAGCATGTATCAGATCAATAAAAAATCTTCTTTGTACTTCTGTACAAAACTATACATGCAATGCTTCAATCTAGAATCTAGAGAAAATAGGGATCTTTTATTGATTGAATGCAAAAATTACACAGAGTTTCCTTATTGTTCAACACCCATTTGTCTTCCACCCGCTTGTAAGGGCTATATGAAGACTTTCCTCAATGGATCCAACCATTTTTCAAAGGTTGTGACCGTTGGGCGGTTGTGTAATAGGTTGGTAGAAAATTTTCAAGGAAGTTGCCGACAACATTCTTTACATTATTGCAACTTTTACAAAATGTTGCATCATTTCTCTTAATGAGCCTATAGGCCTAAGCCTTGTTATTAAATAACTTAAAAAGACACCTAGGAAACCTAAACTCCTAAATGCACCTTTGAACCATAGTAAAAAACCCATGGTTTATAACCACACCGAGGGTGACTAGGTCTTCCAAGTTGGCTTGTTAAAAATTAACCTATCAATCTAAAAGTTGTGAAGAGTGGGAAGTGTTCCTTGGGTGCTCCTGCACCATACTCCTATGTTTTAAAAAATCAAAGTCCCACTTGAGAGAAGTTTATGAACTGAAGTTCCATGTTTTTTGATACACTCTTCACTCATCCATGTGGCATCAATGTCTGGTAACCCCTTCCATTTGACCAGATAATCTTTGTAGGTCTTCTTCCTGGTTTGTTTGACAACTTTAGAGTCAAGAATCTTTTCCAACTATAATGGTTGGCTCGGTGGAAAGTCCTTTATCCATTCTACTTATGTGTCTTTATTATCTTGCAAAGTGTCTGTAGATCCTGCATCACCCTTGAAAGGAGTGAGATCACAAATGTTAAAGATAGGAGAAATAGAAATAGTAGGGGGTAAAGAAATTTCATAAGCATTGTCCCAAAATTTATGAAGTATTTGACAGGGACTGATCTTCCTCAACTATAGTTTGGTATGTCCCCTAGGTAGCCTTGCCTTATTCAGGTATGCCCATACTTGATATCCTACTTTGAAAGTAACATGTCTCTTCTTCTTATCTGCCTGTTCTTTGTACTTTGTAGTATTCTAAAAATGTATCTTGGACTTGATCATGAATCTATTTGATCCATGTTGATAGTTCTTCTCCTTGTGGACTGACTTTAAAGTCAGTCGGTAACTCTCTTATTTCCCTAAATCCTCTTGGATGGAGTTCATAATTCACTTGGAATGGTGTCTTCCCTATTGATCGATTTACTGAATCATTGAAAGAAAATTCTGCTTGAGGAAGGATAGCATCCCAAGTGTGTCCATAATATTTTGTTAGACACCTTAGAAGGTTGCCTAATGATCTTTTTACAACTTTAGTCTATCCATCGGTTTGTGGATGGTATGCAGAACTAAAAGGTAGATTTGTCCCTTACTTTTTCCAAAGGGTTCTCCAAAAGTGTCCCTAGAATTTTACATCTCTGTCAGAGATAATAGATGTTGGTAATCCATGAATTCTAACCACTTCTTTAAAAAATAAGTTAGCAATATGTGAAGCATCATTAGAGACTTTACAAGGAATAAAATGTGCCATTTTGCTAAATTTGTCAACTATGACAAAGATACTATCAAATACTTTCTTGGTTCTTGGTATTCCTAAGATAAAATCCATGCTCACGCTGTCCCATGGCTTTGTTGGGATTGGTAGTGGTTGATAGAGACCTTGATTGGTCCTGACTCCTTTATCCCTTTGACAAATAGTGCATGTTTCAATAAATTTTATGACATCAGTCAATAACCGAGGCCAATGATAGTTTCTCCTTACAAGTTCAAGTGTTTTATCTATGCCAAAGTGAACTCCTAGTGTACCATAATGTTTTTCTCTCATGGAGCATTTAGGAATACAAAGTTGACCTCCTTTGAACAAAAGGCCATTCTGCAGTAAATATTTGGAATAAGTAGTATTATATGCATCTAATAGAGTAGAGAAAACCTGATAGATATCACCAAAATCTAAATCATCCTTGTATAGGTGTTTGAGGGCATCAATCCCTATGCTTTGTACCTACACTTCTTCAACCAAAATTACTCTTCCACTGAGAGCATCTGTAACTTTATTTGAAGTTCCTTTCTTATGTTTTATGGAAAATGTGAATGCTTGGAGTTGTTCAACCCATTTCATGTGCCTATAGCTTAGTTTATCCTGACTATTCAGAAAACTTAAAGCATGATTATCTGTAAAGACAATAAATTTCTTAGGAAGCAAGTAGTGCCTCCATTTATTGAGGGGTTGAACCATCATATATAATTCCAAGTTATATGTGTTGTATTTCTTCTTTGCTTCATTCAAATTTTTAGAGAAGAAAGCCACTGGTCTTCCATCCTGACTGAGGACTGTGCCTATGGCTAGATTGCTAGCATCGGTTTCCACTGTGAACAATTTGTCGAAGGTCAATAGTGCCAAAATGGGATATTGTGCTACTCTTTCCTTCAAGTATTTAAAGGCTTCATCTACTTTTGTTTTCCACTGGAACTTTGTTTTTCAGGATCCATTTTCAATGTGACCTTTGAGATAACAAAACCCAAAAATATCAACTCTTGTTGCATGAATTTATATTTTTCTAAGTTGATAGACAATTTCTTCTTATGTAGTTTTTGGAGAACTTGCTCCAAATGTGTCATGTGTTCCTTCATAGTCCCACTAAAGATTAATATGTCATCTAAATAGACCACCACAAAATTTCCTATGAAATCTTGAAGTACTTCATTCATTAATCTCATGAAGGTGCTAGGAGCATTGCTAAGGCCAAATGGCATCACAAGCCATTCATAAAATCCTTTAGTGGTTTTGAATGTATTTTTCCACTCATCATCAGGCCTTATCCTTATCTGATGGTAACTAGATTTAAGGTCAATTTTTTGGAAGTAACATGCTCCTCCAAGTTGGTCTAAAAGATCTTCAATCCTGGGTATAGGGAATCTATATCTGATTGTGATTTTGTTTATTGCCCTGGAGTCGGTGCATAGTCTCCATTTACCATCCTTTTTAGGGGCCAAAAAAATTAGGACTACACATGGGACAAGACTCTTTTGTATGAGTCCTTTAGTCAATAATTCACCAACTTGTCTGGTGACTTCAGCATTCTAATCAAGAGTGAGTTTATAAGTATCTTTGTTGGGTAGGGAAACACCCAAAATAAAATGTATTTGGTGATAGATATCCCTCAATGGTGGGAGTTCATCTGGTGTGTCTCTTGCAACTATTCCTTTGTACTTCTACAGTAGACTATCTACTTCCTTCGGTACTTCATTGTGCACTATCTTCTCCTTTGGCTTAAGGAATAGGGCATATCCTACCTCAGAATCTTGAATAGTACTTATCATCTCTTGTTCTCCTACAAGCATGACTAACTTTTCTTTAGGTTTTTCTTATTGAGGATCAAGGAGAGGGAGTAGATTGTATTTGTGACCATTTTGAACAATTTGGTATCAGCTTGTGACTCCATCATGTTTAGCCTGTAGATCATACTGCCATGGATGTCCTAAAAAAAGGTTACATATATCCATATCTACAACATCACAAAGAACTCTATCCTTATAGTCTTTAATAGAGAAATCTACCCAAACTTGTTCATTTATGAGGGTCTATTGCCCTTTTGTCAACCAAGATACATGGGATCTATTTGGGTGGGGTATCTTTTCCAGTTTGAATTTATCTACCATTTCTCTAGATACAATATTTTCAATAGAACTAGAATCAATTACTAAATTGCATACCTTTCTGTGGCTCTTGCAGTTGGTTCTGAAAAGACTTTTTCTTTAGGGAGGTTCCACTGGTACTGGTGCTTGGATCAAAGTCCTCTTCATCATGAGGCTTACTCCATCTTCTCCTATACATTCTCTCACACTATCAACATCATCTTCTTGTACTAGGTTGGCTCTTCTTTCACCTTGATTATTCTGTGTGTCTCTATCTGGACACCTATTGGTATTGTGCCCTGTCTGATTGCAGTTATGTCCATTGTTTCTTCTCCCATTTCTACCTCTTCCATTTCCTCTTCTACCTTGGTATCCACCTCTTGAACTTCTTTCTCCTTGGTTTTTCTCCTTATTATATTCTCCTTGTAGTCTATTCTTCTATCCTCTTCCACCAAAGTTTCCTCTACCTCTTTCATTCTTAGATTTTCCTCTACCACTCTGTTCATTCCTCCTAAAATTTACTTCAACTTTTAATGCCAATTGATAGCATTCATTCACTATGGTAGGGCTTGTCAAGCTGAGTTCATCTTGAACTGAGACCCTTAAGCCTTGTATATATTGAGCAAGCTTTACACATTCTGGTTCAGCAAGCTTGGATTTCATCACCAATCTCTGAAATTCTTTGGTATAGCTAGAGATGTCCATCTCTTTCTATCTTAGACTCATTCTCCTTTTATGAAGTTGGACTTCATAATCTTTAGGGACATAAGTTTCCATAAGTAGGGTCTCCATCTTCTTTTGAGTGGTGACTGGATTCTTTCCATTCTTCACCCTATCATCTTGAGTGAAGTTCCACCATGTGAGTGCAGAGCCTTTGAGATTTGACTTAGCTATTTTCACCCTCTGATTCTCAGGGATGTTTTCACAATCAAAGAAACTATTTAGGGCATCCACCCAATCCATTACAATGTCTAGGTCCATCTTCCCATTGTATGTAGGAAATTCAAGATTGGCATCCATGGTTCTCCTCTCCATATATTTTAGAGTCTTCATAAGTAGCCTCTGGTCTACAGGACATTCATCTTCCTCCTGCTCAAGGGGTTCTTCATCACTCGCTACTTTGACATTAACAAAGTTTTCACTAATTTTCTTCTGAAGCTCTTCCCTTAGCCTATTCATTTCTTGCATCATCTGTTGCATCTTGGTGTCTCTCTAATCATCATGCTGTGTCCTTTGCTCCTTTAGGTATCTTACTATCTTTGCATTGGTCATCCTTGATGAAAATCCTCCATCATCTTCTCCTTCCATGGTGTTGGTATATATTTACCCTAAGGATCTTAGGTGCTCTAATACCACTTGACGCAGAGCTCTCCCCTATTTAGGTAGCTCGGTAAATGGTGAGACCTTCGGTGTTACTCTAAACCTAGAGTGGGCTTAGGAGAGTTCTCTACACCTTTAGAAGATCCTATAACAAACACAATTACACTATCCTCACTGGAGGATTTAGTGTCTCCAACTGGCTTGTACTCCCTCAAGCTCTAGTGGTGCTCAGTTGATACTTAGTCAGTGTTCGATGCCTATGTTAATTGAGTGGGCTCGATAGCTTTACTGAGTAGTTTCCTGACACTTGGTAATGCTAACCGCAAAATTCCTTGCTAACTTATCTTTCAGATGGGAACCTAAAGAATTGGTAAGGGGATGGAAAGGTTCCATACACAAGAAAATGTCTACTTTGGGAGTGATTTCTACACACACTACAGGTTTTGAATAACAAGTTCAAGGGTTTAGACCTTGTCAGGCTTGTAGCCTTCCGAGAAAGCTTCTAAGGTTCTCATTCTAGGTTCTTAAAATAATTATATGGAAGTGAATTATATTCAAACACCCTTTTTATGACTTGTGCAAACCTCCAAATCCTAAGATCCTAAACACAAAGAACAACACTCAACAACTCCTAGTCTACTAGTCCTAATAGGGCTAACTAACTCGGTAGATGAATGAGAACTTTACCAGTTGGTTGTTTCAGGTTAAATACCAATTGCAACAGTGTTGGGAATCCAAAAGAGACAACAATATATCTTTAGATTGCTTTTATCCATCCTTGAATTACTTCTGTCACTTCAGTTTTTCATTTCTTGAACCACGCACATAGAGATGCTTGGTCTAGAATCTGCAAATAGATTTCTTCAAACAATCCCCCTTCTTCTACACTTTTGAGGAACTAAAGTACATTTCCCCTACTTGTATTTCCCAACTTCACATGGGAATGCCACAAAGGAAATACAAGTTAGGGCATTTTTTACCAAGACCCTGGTCCAGGAGGGTTTCTTGAAAATATAGAACTTATTCCTCCTACTTCTCGACTCCAGTCTTCAAACTGATTCAAGTTAAACACATCAGAGTCCTAGTTCATAGCATGTGTTGGATCAATCAAAACTCTTCTTCTTACTTCCGTACAAAACTATACACGCAATGCTTCAATCAAAATCTAGAGAAAATAGGGATCTTTTATTGATTGAATGCAAAAATTACACAGAGTTTCCTTACTGTTTAACACCCTTTCATCTTCCACCCACCTATAAGGGCTATATGAAGACTTCCCTCAATGGAGCCAATCATGTTTCAAAGGTTGTGACCTTTGGGTAGTTGTGTAACAAGTCGATAGCAACTTTTCAAGGAAGTTGCCGACAACATTCTTTACATTATTGCAACTTTAACAAAATGTTGTATCGTTGTTGTTAATGAGCCTATAGGCCTAAGCCTTGTTATTAAATAACTTAAAAAGACACCTAGGAAACCTAACATCCTAAATGTGCCTTTTTACCATAGTCAAAAACCCATGGTTTATAACCACACCAAGGGTGACTAGGTCTTACAAGTTGGCTTATTAAAAATTAACCTATCAATCTAAAAGTTGTGAAGAGTGGGGAGTGTTCCTTGGGTGCTCCTGTAGCACAAATCCTTAAGCTAGAGTATCATGATACAAAAAAAATACTTCATCCTACATCTATAGTATGTTAGTACACATGCAAAGAATCAATCCATCATATAAATTCATATAAAGTATCAATATCATTAAGAATAGTCTATTATCTAAATTTGCATCACATCTAGTTACATCATATAAAGTGCATATGAAAATACAAAAACATAAGTGCATATTACATCATTATGACATCATATCATATAGGAAGATGATATATCATAAATGATCATGTCATAAGACATCATAAGGCATCATTATAGAAAGTAAACATAACATGTGTATCCTAATCATCATGAAATTAAGATTCACAAACATAACCATATATAAATCATATGCATAAACATGTAAGGTCACCAAAATTGCATCATGTATATAACTCAAAAATTTGTCATGATACAATGTCTAATGTAGAGCTCACAATCTCACAAAATATATGAAAATGTATGTTGACATAAAGAATTAACTATTTCTATAATCACGTCAAAATGGTCTAGCTAAACCAATTTCCCTAAAAATCAAATCAAGTGATCAAACAATATAAAACCACATCAAATCTCAAGCATAATTATATGATTAAGTTAGATCAATTTGATTACATAATTCATTAATTATCACACATCAATAATCAATCATCAAGAATTATTCCTTAATTAATTATCCAAGTCATTTAATTAAAACAATAAAAAATACAAATGGCTAAGGATATTAATTAATGTGAATTAATTAATATGTCCTATTAACTAATTCAACCATACAAGGACAAATGAGTTAATTCACACCAATAAAAATCAATTACAAGGATCAATCACATGGATCAAGTGAGAATCAATATCAACCATCCATCAGGGATGAATTGTTGGACTAACTGCTAATGTCTCCCTTTGGGATTTGTGACATGGTTTAACAGCCTCCTATGTTCTATAAGTCTAGTGGTTGTATTGGGCATTAACAGGTCGATCTTTTGGTGCAATGACAACTACTACTTTTAACAAGTGGTATCATAGCTTGGTCACAGGTTCGAATCCCCTCAGGTGACATTGAGGGGGGGATTGTTGGACTAACTGCCAACATCTCCCTTTGAGATTCGTGACATGGTTTAACAGCCTCCTGTGTTCTATAAGTCTAGTGGTTGTATCTCAACTATTGAACTCAAATTCAATCTTTCCCTCCTAGAGGAAATCTATATAACCAAGCTCATTCAAGGCATTTATTATCTAGATCATTTTCATAAGGAAACTTTGGCCTTTTTAATTCTAAAATCTAGATCAATTATTCTAATTATTGCATCATTTATTCACTATCTTATCAAATTTCTCTTAATTACATTCATGTATATGCTCATTTGATAGAATCTTCCATTTCATAGTCATAATGTCATTGATCTTATGCATAATTCTGAGAGCACTAACAATTAGATCATACTCTTTATGACTAGGAAGATATAATTTAGTTTCAATTGTTATGATTTTGATTGATTTCTATGTACTAACAATTGATCTAATGAGTTATATAAGTGTTGTGTTTGTAGGATAATAGGTACACCAAATTACACACACATTTATGGTGCCCACGGTGGGGCCTGGCCCTAGATTTATGATATTTTTTAATATTTTATGATGTTGTTTTGTAGATGCATGATTGCATTTAGGAAACATAGTTTCATTAAGTAGAATAGAATCATATTTGAGATTTCCTAAGTCACATATGGTAAAGATCACATTTAGTTAAAATTGAATCACATTTAGATTTCTTAATCACATTTAGGGAATATTGAATGACATTTGGTTTAAGCTTGTATTTGGTGTAAAGTTCAAAATTGCATTCAGTATTCTAATTTTTATAATTTAATTTTCTAATGACTAATGTGTGATTCTTATGTTTTCGATCGATTTATCAAAATTTTGACAGAGACACACTTGTCAAAGGATTACAACAAGAAAAATAATTTAAACTACTAATGAGTGGTCGTATAGGTTGCCTCAACAAATTCAACCAAATATCATGATTTTCTTAGTTAATTTCATAAGAATTTAATAGAATTTGAAGTCAATTTTCAACCTAATTAGAGGATAATGCTCTTTTCCCTTTTGGAAAATTAGAAACTCAAACATTATATTGAAATTTGAGGTCAAGTTTAGGGAAATTTACAATTTTCATGATGTCTTTGATAGGATAAATTTACATGGATAGGAGAGTATGCTCTTCTCTCTACTGGAGAATCAAAAATCTAGAATCCGAAGTCACCAATCCTCTTTTCTTTATTTCTTTAATCTTTATAGGGCCTACTGATTGAGTTAAAAAGATGTTATGAATGACCTAAGTGAGGACATGTAGAAGCCTACCCTTCCACCTCACTATAGTCAAGAGGCTTCCTTGAGATAAAAATCTAAGAAGACTTAGTTTTGTCATTGAAACCTTGATTTGATCATTCCATAGACATGCTTGTATTTGTGTAGAGCGGAGCTACTTCAATCTCATCTATGAGACTACACACATTTGAGTACTCATAGGGCTATAAGCCTCAATCTCCCTTGTGAGACTAGCAGAGATGATTATGTACAAATGCCTGGATTAATTCCTTTATGTTAAAAGCCATCCAAATTACCCCCAAAAGGCTAGTAATGCTTTTGTAAGGAAAATAGTAATTACCCTAAGAAATTCACCATATCAAGCCCTCATAGATGTTACTACTCAGATAATATGGCCTTCAACATCCATTATGTGTTATTGGATTGTCATATTCTAAGGAGTCTTTGAGTGTGTTCCTAAGCTAGTGAGAAAGCATTTCCAATCTCTACCAAATTCATAGGGAAATTAGGTGTGTTTGAGAGTCTTAACAACTTTTCTTGATTTGTTTGAATTCAAAAAAAAAAAGATAAAAACCCTCAATTCACAATCAAAGACATTTTCAGACACTCAAACCCACTTGAATCTGACAGAAAATCCCTAACATTTAAAAAATTTGACCAAGTCCTTTCTTGAACCAAACATACATTAGAAGATCACATCTGATATTTAGAGTCACTTTGGGAAAATAGGATCACATATGGTTAAAACAAGCTTGCATTTGGTTAATATTGGGTCACATATGGTAGTGTCACATCGTGTTAATACTAGGTCATATATGGGAGAAGTGTCACATATGGTTAATCTTGGGTCACATATAGTAAAGTGTCACATCTAGAGTGTCACATTTGGGACAATGAGTACTTGCACACATGTCAGAACCTTGATCTTTGTAGTTTTGGATACTCACTTGTCCTCTCTATCAGGTTCAATCATTATAATTATTCAACTTGGAGTGTACCCTACATACCTACTTGGTTATCATATAAATCCTTGGATTATCAAATCTTCATGATCTATACCATATTTCATCATTTCCAAGGCCAATCAGATTTGAAAAACATACAAAATTCAAATAAATTTAAAAAATTTATGAAATGTTTTTACCCCAACTTGGAGAAGCCATAACTTTTAATTTAATACTCAAAATTATGAACTTTTTTCATCATTGGAAAGATAATCAAAAAATCTAATTTTAGTCTAAAAAATAGCATTCCTCTTACAACCCAATCTTTGAGACTGATTATAGTCTCAACTCTAAAAAATGAGCAAAAGACCTCCAAAAATCCAAATTACTAAAACCTAGAAAGAGACCAAAAAAATATTTTAAAAATTAGATTTTAATTTTTATACTATTCCACCTCCCTAGTCTTCTCAATCTAATCACACATTGAAACAAGGTATTAAATATCCTCATCCATTATCTAATCAAGAAAATCAAAACAATCACAACATGGATGATCAATCTATCTTCATCCTCATTGAGAAATGTCAAGCTTTGCAATAAAAATTTAAGAAATGAAGAAAGAAAAGGACACCCCCTAAAATGAGTATTCTTTATGATTAATCTATGCTTTTTCTCTTTGAGAATTATATTCACATGTCTCCATATCCTTCACATATGGAGACCCCAATGTATGATAGTCCAATATTTGATCAAGAGGTCTGATGCAGGAGCATCTCGGGTCCTTGGCAATCCCGTGTCGCCAAAAACATATTTTATTTTGTTTGTGTTTCTCGATTCCTACTTTGACCGAGTTGGTTCAGTGTTTCTAGATTTCCTTTGTTCGTCGGTGTTGGTCGGTTATGTCTTTGGCACTCAGTAATTTTTCCTAGCGCTCAGTGATGCTTGTTTGACACTCGGTTGGCTTTGCTTACCGATGGGTTTCTTTTGAGTTTTTGTTGAGGCTGACTTGTGCATTGATTATGGGTCATGGATTTAATGCCGGTATCCATCATTGGGAAGTGTGTGGTCCTAGATCTGACCATTCCTTCCATTGATTATAGATCTGAAGGCTGACTTAGTTTGGTACCCTATTGTATAAATGTAGTTGTTTGGTTAGAGTTTAGGGTGTAAGTTTTGATAGAAGATAGAAGATTGAGATTGTTCATCAATCCTCGCATGTTTGAGGACTTCTGTATTTCATTGTAATATCTAGCCGAAACCGGGAAGGCCTTACAACCCGACATGTATGAATCAATTTTGACTTAATATATGAATGATCCTGCATTTTCTCTCTCCCAATATGTTGTTGTTTCTTTTGTGTGTTGTTGAGCAAGGTGGTTCAAGTTAGGGTGTGCCATTTCTTGGCCCCTCCCACCCCTCTCTTGCGTCAAGTGATATCAGAGTGAGGTGAGATCTATATTTAGGTTTGTGAATCTAGGTTTGAAGGTTCCTTTTTGTGAAGCCCTAGTTGAATTTTTGTGGGGTAGAAGATTGTGATCTGACTTGCAGTTGTAGAGGGTTTTTAAGATGGTTCATGGGATGCGAGATGTAGATCCAGGATTGGCATACATTTTGAGACAAATTGCTACTAGATTGGAAGCTATTGAAACAACCCAAAGAAGAGGAAGACATCTTGAAGATGTTAGTGATGATGAAATTGAGGTAGAACAAGGTGATGTAGAACCTACACCTATGATGGATCAAGGTGAGGAAAGATTCTTGAAGGCCTTGACAAGTCTAAAGTCTACAAAACACTTTAATCCTCTTGAGTATGGTGGAAAGTTGGATTCTGATGAATTGGTGGATTGGATCACAAAGATGGAAAAGTATTTTGAGTATGAAAATGTACCTGAAGACAAGAAAGTGAAAATTGCAAGCATAAAGTTGAAAAGTCATGCATCCTCATGGTGGGAACATATGTAGCTAGATAGAAAGAGGAAATGCAAAGACAAAATCAAGGTATGGAGTAAAATGGTGAATAAGTTGAAAGGAAAGTTCTTACCTTGTGATTATCAGATTAACCTAGTTAGGAGAATGCAAAGTTTAAGGTAGAAAAATAGCTCGATAAAGGATTATACTAAGGAATTCTATAGATTAGATATCATCTCTAGACATGTTGAAGATGATGTGGAAAGAATTGCTAGATACTTGAATGGTTTGAGAGTTTCCATCCAAGAAGAAATATGTTTGGTCAAAATTGAGAACATTAAAGAGGCTTATCATTTTGCATTGAAAGTTGAGGAAAAATTGAACAAGAGTCATGCGCAAAGACAAAGAGGTAGAGGTGGTAGATTCCCTAGAGGAAGAGGTAGATTTTATGATAAAAATAGTATATCTGAACAAGAAAAGATAACTCTGGATAAAGGCAAGACCGAGTGGAAAGGTGAAATTTCATCTAGAGGTAGAGGTAGTAACTACTAAGGTGGTTATAATAGAGGAAGTTCTCGAGGAACTTTTTACAATTGTGGAGAAGAAGGACATAGATCATTTGAGTGTACACATGCAAGTAAGAAGGATGGTAATAGTAGGAATGCTTTGGTGCAAGAAGAGTCACTAAATGAACCTGAGAAGGAAAATAACTTGATGGTAAGAAGAGCACTTTGGAATGAAAGTAAAAAGGAACATCCAATAAGGAAATTTGTTTTCAAGACCAGATGTAGAGTTTCTGACAAAGTTTGGAAGGTAATCATTGATAGTGGTAGCTTAGAGAATCTGGCATCTAAGGAGATGGTCACAAAATTGCAGTTGGAAAGGTTGAAACATCTGAAGCCCTATCAAATTTCATGGATCAAAGATGAGCATACACTCCTGGTAAGTGAACAATGTTATGTGAATTTGAAGATTGGAAAATACTATAATAAGGTGTTATGTGATATCATGCCTATGGATTGTTGTCATATTTTGTTGGGTAGACCTTGGCAATATGATAGACATGCTATATATGATGGGAGATTGCATAAGTATACTATTGTGGCTGATGGAAAGAGACAAATCTTGTTACCTTTGATGGAAGAACCTATTAGTAATGTTTGCACATCTTTGAAAGTTTGCTTGATGGAAGGAAGAAAGTTTGTTAAAGATTTAAAGAGAAATGATGTATGTTTTGTTGTGATTCCTAACAAATTGAGTAAGGAAAAAGGGGATAATGTCCCTAAGGAGATTGATAAGCTACTCACCAAGTATAGCAAAATTATTTTTGACAATGTACCTGATGGTTTTCCACCAAAAAGAAGCATTGATCATTGTATGGATCTAATCCCTAGAGCTAGTTTACTGAACAAGGCACCTCATTAGTTGACACCTACTAAGAATTAGGAATTGAACTAACAGATTCAAGAGTTGCTGGAGAAAGGTTTGATCAGAGAAAGTTTGAGTCCTTGTGTAGTACCTATAGTATTAGCACCTAAGAAGAATGGAGAATGGAAAATGTGTACTGATTCCATAGCAATCAACAATATAATAGTGAAGTATAGGTTTCCTATATCGAGAATGGATGATATAATGGATAGTTTGACCGGAGAAAAGTATTTTACCAAGATTGATTTGAAAAGTGGGTATCATCAGATCAGAATCAGAGAAGGTGGTGAATGGAAGACTGATTTCAAGACAAAAGAAGGTTTGTATGAGTGGTTGGTTATGCCTTTTGGTTTAACTAATGGACCGAGTACTTTTATAAGGTTGATGAATGAAGTTTTGAAGAAATTCTTGGGTAAGTTTGTGATTGTATATCTTGATGATATTTTGATATTTAGTAAGACCAAAGAAGAACATTTTTTGCATGTTAGACAAGTTTTGCAGAGATTGAAAGAAGATAAATTGCTGATAAAACTGAAAAAATGTTCATTCATGAAAGAGGAGATTGTGTATTTGGGATTTGTGATTTTAGTTGATGGTTTGAAAATGGATCCTAAAAAGGTTGAAGCTATTTTGAATTGGCCTACACCTATGAATGCTAGTGAGGTAAGATCATTTCATGGTTTGGCAAGTTTTTACCAAAGTTCATAAGAAATTTCAATTCAATTTGTAATGCTATGACTGAGAGTATGAGAGGAGACAAAATAGAATTCAAGTGAACACATAGAGCTGATAAAAATTTTGAGACTCTGAAGTAGAAGGTTGTTGAATTGCCTATTTTGGCATTGCCTAATTTTAATAAGGTATTTCAAGTGGAATGTGATGCAAGTGGAAGTGCAATTGGAGCTGTGTTGATTCAAGAAGGTAAACCTGTTTCTTTCTTTAGTGAAAAGTTGAATGATGCAAAAAGGAAATATTCTGTGTATGATCAATAATTCTATGCTATTATTCAAGCACTAAAGAAATGGAGACATTATTTGATACCGAGTGAATTTGTGTTGTATACCGATCATAAGGCTTTACAGTATTTGGGTAGTCAGAATAAGTTGAATCAGAGACATATGAAATGGGTTGAGTATTTGTAGAGTTATACATTTGTGATAAAGCATAAGGGTGGAGTCACTAACCGAGTTGCTGATGCATTGAGTAGAAGGAGATCTTTGATGACCGAGATGAAAATTGGAATTCTAGGTTCTGATGACATGAGAGATTCTTATGAATTTGATCCTGATTTTTTTGAGCCATGGAGAAAGTGCCGAGCACCTATTCAAGATCAATAGAGTACTAAATGGGATGAATATTTTATGCAAGAAGGTATGTTGTTTAAATGTATTTAGTTGTGTATACCGAGAGGACCTATGAGAACTAATTTGATAAAAGAGAAACATAGTGGTGGATTGGCTAGACATTTTGGTGTTGACAAGACATGGAGTTTTCTTAAGGAGAAATAATTTTGGCCATAGTTGTATAAAGATGTTTAGAAATTTGTGAAAAGTTGTGGAGTTTGTCAAGTTGCAAAAGGAGTTAGTTAGAATACTGGATTGTATACACCGATTGTTGTACCTAAGAAACCTTGGATTGACATTAGTATGGATTTTGTTCTTGGCTTACCGAAGATAGTAAGAGGTAATGATTCTATATTTGTGGTTGTGGATAGATTTTCTAAAATGGCACATTTTATACCTTGTAGAAAGACATCAGATGCAGTACATGTAGTAGATATTTTCTTTAAGGAAATTATAAGATTGCATGGATTACCGAGGAGTAGTATCTTTGACCGAGATAATAAATTTGTTGGATACTTTTGGAAGACTCTTTGGAGAAAGTTGGGTACTGAGTTGAAATATAGCTCTACATTTCACCCAAAAACTGATGGATAGATAGAAGTTGTGAACAGAAGCTTGGGAAATCTTTTGAGATGTTTAGTTGGAGACACAACAGATAATTGGGATTTTGTGTTGGCACAAGAAGATTTTGCATATAATAATTCAGTGAATAGAAGTATTGGAAAAACACCATTTGAGATTGTGATTGGCATACAGCCGAGAGGTATATTCGATTTGAGAGACATTGATGATGAAAGAAAGAGAAGTGTTGAAGGAGTAAAATTTGTTGAGTACATGAAGACATTGCATGAAGATGTGAAGCTTAAACTAGAAAAGAGTAATCAGAAATACAAAGATAGAGATGATAGATCAAGAAGATATAAGACTTTTGATGTTGGTGATGAAGTGATGGTTCATTTGAGAAAAGGTAGATTTCCTGTTGGAACATATGGGAAGTTGAAGATGAAGAAGTTTGGACCTTGCAAGATTCTAAGAAAATTCAATAGTGGAAATGCATATGAAGTTGAGTTACCTGATGACATGGATATATCACCTATTTTCAACATTGCTGATTTGTATGAGTTTCATGAACCTGAAGAAGACATGATAGTACCAAAAGAATATCTTAAGAAATAGAATGAAGAAGTTGAGAAGATTTTGGGACAAAGAATTGGAAGAAGTACAAGAGGAAAATAGTATATGGAATATCTAGTAAAGTGGAAGAACAAACTGATTGAAGACAGTTCATGGATTTCATAGTCTAAGTTGGATGCAGCTCGGATCATACCTTCTAAATGATTCAGAGAATCATTTTGAAATAACCCCAAGTGTCTGATGTAGGAGAATCTCGGGTCCTTGGCAATCCTACGTCACCAAAAACATATTTGATTTTGTTTATGTTTCTCAATTCCTTCTTTGACCGAGTTGGTTCAGTGTTGCTCGGTTTCCTTTGTTTTTCAGTGCTGATTGGTTATCTCTTTGGCACTCGGTAATTTTCCCTAGCACTCGGTGATGCTTGTCTAATGCTTGGTTGGATTTTCTTACCGATGGGTTTCTTTTGAGTTTCTATTGAGGCTGACTTGTGTATTGATTATGGGTCATAGATTTAATGCTGGTATCCATCATTGTGAAGTGTATGGTCCTAGATCTAACCATTCCTTCTATTTATTGTGGATCTAAAGGCTGACTCAGTTTGGTAGAATCTTGTATAAATGTAGTTGTTTTGTTAGAGTTTAGGGAGTAAGTTTTGATAGAAGATAGAAGATTGAGATTGTTCACAAATCCTCACATGTTTGAGGACTTCTTTATTTCATTGTAATATCTAGCCGAAACTGGGAAGGCCTTACAGCCCGGCATGTATGAATCAATTTGATTTAATATATGAATGACCCTGCATTTTCTCTCTCCCACTATGTTGTTGTTGCTTCCATTTTTTGTTGAGCAAGGTGGCTCAGGTTAGGGTGTGTCATTTCTTGGCCCCTCCTGCCCCTCTCTTGTGTCAAGGCAATGCTACAATCTAATGATAATCCTATCTTTGATAAATAAAGTGAATAGAGATATATATCATATTCACTTGAGAGTCTTCTCTATTTGAAAGAACATCATGAAGAACCTAATCATCCCTTAGAGAGAATATTCACTCCTTTGGGACAATCTTATGAATCAACATTGCAAGAACTTCTTGTGCACAATCTCATCACACTGCCTCAAATCAATTCGTGTGGTTTTGTATTCTTGAGAAACTATTGTTCCTATCATCAAAATAATGAACATGAGACTTTAGATTGTATGGAGTTGAAACATAAAATTCAAGATCTAATTGATGATAACATTATTGAATTTGAAAATCCTATTAAATCATTTAATGAAGAACAAGATACTAATCTCAAGAAAGATCAAACTCATGAACCTATGTCTAGTAGTCATTCTCATTCCATGTCTACTTGTTCCAATACTCATGCATACATTAAACAAAGAACCTAATGGTTTTCATATTGACTATGTCTATCACCAAGGGATACCTTTAAAGGAAATCTAAGCTAATTTTCATTTGGCTACAAATCTTTTCAATTCTTCCAAAATAAAATATCATGAACCCTCACGTGTTTCTATGCCTAACATGCATACTCCAAGTAGTTCTTCAATAGATCTTCAAGAATATCCTATGCAGATTAAAACTTCTACCTTTTCCTTAGCAGTGGCTTCATGTTAAGAGGCTAATCCAAAGTGTGAAGAAACAAATATCAATAATGATCAATATCAAGATACCATCCATTCTTATCCAATAGTCGACAAAAGTCCCATATCTCAAGTGTCTCATGATGACCTCATCATAACCTTTTTGTTCCTTCCAAGATGGCACCTTTTCACCTCAAGAGATGTATATCCCTTCATCTCCTAAGAAAGATCAAGGTATTCCTTCTACCTTCTCTAATAATTATATTGAAAATCAAGAGAAAATTATCATTCATGCATTATTCAAAGATCCTTATCAAGATCATAGTATCCCATAACCCTCTTGTAATACTCCTCCATATCCACCTCAAACCTTCATTCCTCCTAAGTTCTTGCATAATAATAAATCCCATTAAGATTCATCTACTCCTATAAAAATTTTCTTCTATCAAAGCTATTCATGATCTTATTGGTATAAAGATTAATCCTAGAAGTGAGAGCCTTGGACATGAAACTAATTCTAAAGATTTTGATATCCATTTCACACCTTATCTCCCTCCATTTTTACATAAGCATAAACCTTCACTATCCTTCAAATCAATACTTGGTCCCTATATCCCAAAGCTGAAACCTTCATATCTTCCATCTATATTGGGTCCTTATATCCCCCCATCTACTATGCCTATCACTCCTAGCTTTTCATCCACTTACCCTATCTCTTCTCAAGATCAACAAAGACATGCATCCTTGAATCCTCCATGTTAACACATCCATATGAACCATCTATATAAGCCCTATTCATCCACAATGCCCAAGTCTTTTGGAAGCACTTTGTATGTCAAACAAAGAAATCAGAGATCTAAAAATCCACTTATATACGAAGATAACTATATCCAATCTAATCGACATGTGAATAAAAAGAAATAAGATTTATTCAAAAGACCACAAAGGTCCAACAATAAAATAAATAAATCAAAGAAAAGTGGGTTCCTAAATCCATCATTGAATAAGTGAATTCTAAAGCATCGAAAAGAAAAGAACAATCAAAATTTATGTGGATTCCTAAGTCATTCTTAAAGGACTTAGATATAAAAGAAAAATCAGAATTGGCATCCAAACTTTCAAAGGCTTCCACTTCATCTCCTTCCAAAACCTTCCATCCTCTCCTACATCAAAGACTCAAGATATTTCATCCATTTTTTCTCCATAATTCCATCACCCTTCAAGGTGTGTGTCAATGTTGATCTTTTCATCATATCCACCTATCCCTATGCAAACCTTTCAATACCCTATCCAATATCTAACACCTACCTACTATCCTTCCATCCCCTTTATCAAATCCATCACATAAATCCTTTGCTACCATCTTCCTTATCCTCCATAAAATTCCTTACCATCTCCCTATCATCATATTTGAGCATACCTTTTAGTGACCTTGGTCCATCATAACATATCGTTAAAAGGAGAATTATCAAAAGAGAAAGTGGCTTGAGTCCCTTCCAAAAATTAAAAAATACAAAAAAATGAAAAAAAAGTTGAAAAAAAAGAGAAAATGTGCCTTGGTAGCAAAAAAAGATAAATAATTTTGTCTCATGGTGAAAACCACTTCTTGTGGCCCTTTGGAAAAGTAACATGATTAAAACCTAATGTAACACCCTGCTAGGGAACTCAAGAGAGATTAACCTATAACATGCTACTAAGTTTGGTGAACATTTTTTTTTCTAAAATTAACATATAATATAATCAACAGTGTGGAAGCAATTACCATTTACTCACATTAAACCAACAACCACCACAGATTACAAAACTTAAGGGTCCCATGACGTAGAGTTACTTAATAACATAACACAACTAGAACTAACATCTACAAAAGATTCCATATCATAAATATTATAATAACAACTTACATCAATACATACAATCCTCATGGACATCCATGATAACTAAATAAACTGACATCCACTGCACATGTCGTAGGGTATGTAATAATCACTTTAACAAAGAAGTACAATGACCAGATTAGGTATCACATGCGATACACTAGTACATGATTACAATAATGAAGATATGATAAGAAACCAACAAAGAAGAATTAACAAAGAATCATACAGGCATCCAACTACAAAAGTATCATCAGCATTGACACCAAGGCATTGAATCTCAAATGGTAAAGAATCACTACCACCCATCCATGTAGAACCACAAAAGTCTACCCCACCATACCGAGGAGATAAAAAAAAACCCCAATCGGATAACAAAAACCAAACAAGGATAAAACCGTTGAGCAAGGATAAAACCGTTGAGCAAGGAATCCTAAAATCTCTCTACTCAAGGTTTACAAAATAAAGTGAAAGGTCAGACACACTAATCCAGAGGCATAAAAAGAAATCGAGGAGACTTAGGCTACATGCTATGGGAGTGTCATCACATGTCTATCTACTTGAGTTACCCTGGACTGGTCACGGTAGACCCCAGACTCTCAAGCATTGAGTTACCCTAGACTAGCCACTCTGGGCCCCGGACCCTCAATACGATCCATGTGGGACTAGAATACTCTCTCATGAAAATGAGGAATTCTAATCATAACCATACTCTAAATTATCTTTTTAAATGAACTCTACAAGTTTTAATTACTAAGTTATCACTTAATTACATAACTTACGATAGGTTACCTAGGTATTGACCACATTGGGTCCCGTCCCCTATTGTAAGCCACTCCCCTAAGATGCACCTGTTCAACCTCCCCTAGGCTCACAATCTCAAAAATAACCAAACAGGTATACAACCAGGTAATCCTAGGTGCAGTTTCACACACAAGAAACTGACATGATTACAATGATACCATAAATAGATAATAAAGCAAGAAGAGCCATAAGAATCAAAACATGGTATAATTAGAATAACCACACACATCAAACATGATATTGAAAACAAGCCCAACTGACACATATCTCTTCCTTTGTTTCCCCCTAGGTCATTCTAATGCTCGATATAACATAATGCACAAGAATACAATTCAGGAATGAGAAGACAACATTCACAACTTAAAGAACTGAAAGGGAACTAAAAGCATTTAAACTTCATAATGAACATAAACCAAACATAATATAGTTCGCATAATACTGATAAGAGAATCTTGACATAACAATCATATTAATGTCACTAATAAAAGGAATGTTCCCTATTAACGTTCTAGGAAACAATAGAATAAAAATGCCCAATTTTGGTACATACATAAGCATTTAACAAGTAATTGTTTTTGTATAAGGAAATGTTCTACAATTGCCTATATCAATTTTCAAATATTGAATCTAATACACAATTATCTTTTGATTAAAATTCAATCACTACAGCCAAATATTTAATTAAATCGATTTGACAAAGTTTAGAAAATTGATAAAAACAAATTAAAACCATAATTTAATTTAAACCAAAATAATTAACAAGGATATCTTTTCTATAATAGACAAGCATATTAACCAAATTAAATATAAAAATTTGATTAAGTTAAACTATCAACAAAATAAAATACAATTAATTTAATTAATCTAAATTAATTATATACATTAATTAAGTAAGATATTAAAATAAATTTCATTAAAATTAATTAATTAATGAAATTAATAAAATAAAGAAAATAATATTAAATAATTTATGAACTAATTTTAATTCATAATAATAAAAAAAGTTAAATTAAAATAATAATAAATTAATTTTAAAAAAATAATGAAAATCAAAGAAGCGCATAACCTTTGGTGTGGGGGGGCCTCCGACACCTCACCCAACACCGTCGGTGATCCCCCACGGCTCTGCTGTGTCAGTCCCAGTAGGGGCTGTACACGGCAGGGCTATGGGCCCATGTTGCAGTCCCCAAGGGGACTGCACACATCCCTATACCTACCGCGAGGTGGGGAAAGGAAAAGATAAGGTAAGGGGACCCTGCCCCAATGAAATTTATTTATTTATATTATTATTTTTTTTAAGAAAAACAAACTTCATACCATCTCATTTGCCAATACATAAAAATAAGAAATTTTTATTTTATTTAATAAAAATCCGAAATGGAAATTAAGAAAAATACATTAATATTTTTATAGGCACTTTTTAGGAAAACATGACAACTGATAGATTTTTTTTTTAATATAAATATATATAACATAAATCTAATAGTAAAACTATGAAAAAAATTATACCTTAGCCCAATTTGTGTGTATGTTTGCCTGTTCATTTTTCAACGAGCAAGTTATTTTTTAACCAGAATTCGAATATTTGTTTTAACTGTATTTTTTTTAACAGTGGGTAATATAATTTCCAGAATTGACGTTTGTACCAAAATTGGATTTTTTTGATAACAAATCGATTCTTGTAATAGGGAATTTATTAAATTTGAACACTATAGTTAAACTATAGGTCAGATCTAATTTATTGATTTCTAGGAAAATTAAGAATTATTTAACGAAATTTCGCCAGCATAACGGTACAATGCCAGATTGTAATAAAATATAAAAAACAACTATACTAGGGTTTCTAAATACCAAGATCTAAGATAAACATAGATCTACCTAATAAAATACATAGAAATTTATACAAGGAGATAATAGACAAATATCTATGAAAATAGAGCTAACAGGAAAAATTCAATGCCTACCTCAGATCCAATGCCAAAAACTGAAAATGGAAAAACCTTGTAGATCTGAAAACAAAATTTCCTCTAAAATCAACCCAGCCTACATATCTGAAAACTATGCCGAAAATAAGTACCCAATCTAGAAGCACAAACAAAAATTACACAAATCTAAATTGCCAAAAGAATCTCCAAATTTCAATTCCAAATCCTCTCCACACAAATTTCCTCCAAAACCTGTCTCATCTAAAATGAATGCATTTTTTCCCTAATAGAAATTCAATCCCCATTTCATGCAACCCTAAAGACAACTCAAAAGTTAACTCACAGTTCAACTCCAAATCAGAAATTGAGGGAAAATCCAATTAATAAATTAAAAACACTTTTTAATGCACACCTCAACTTTAACTTTTTGAAACAAGTTGTTTATTTTTTTTAGAAAAATTTAATTTTAAATTAATATTGGTGCACATGTCATAATTAAAATATGTATTAAATATATTAAATACTTAATGCATCCTAAAGTCATGCAAATCAAATATTTAATAATTTAATAAAGAATGCAAATGTAAATTAAATCTAATTAAAATTAAATGTTCAAAATAATTCCAAATAATCAAACATTTGACTTTAGATTAATTTTCTCAATTAAACATAGGAACATAATTAATCATTAAATTCAAATATAATCCTAACATTAATAATCATATAAAAATTACCTATATAAACATAAATCAACTGAATCAAGCATAATAAAACCAAGCAAACTAAAACCAAGCACACACTCAAGAACGGTGTCCACAAATTCATGCCAACTAGATGAATTCAAGTAAGGTAGTCAAACAGATACTTGTTCGATCCTAGGACAATTAGGCTTAGGTTAGGTTTTTGGGTCTGTGCATTATCTCCCCTCTTTACCATTGAGATGAATGTTTATGGGCACACTCACTCCTACCAATTCAAGGAAGATGATGCCTTGTACCTACAAACCTGTCATCACAAGACGAAGCATGTACATACAATATATAGCAGACAATGATAGGGTACGATCAGATGTGTGGATCTCAACTATGCAAGTAACTACGCCTCTGTCCTCTACCACACAAACATGTCAAACAAATACAAACACAAGATAACCGTACACATGCAAGTATGGGGTAAGTACATCATAATCAATATAAAACATGTAATCTATCATCATGAAACATCATCATCTAGTCTATGCATACACATGATAAACATATAATAATAATCCATAATCATCATTTAATGAAACAATAACCGATCACATGAAAAGTGACCTAAAAGAATTCAGTCAAACCATTGGAACATAAAGAAAACTAAGAGCATCCTATAGGTGGGTACTACATCCTCCCCCCTAGGATTAGGCTTACTCCTGGAAGCCTGGAACAAGTAGGGATATAAGTACCATAAAACTCACTACACTGAAAAGAAAACTAAATCATGGATCACTAAGTAGGTCCCTTTGGAACCTTCCATTCCTTAGGGTTTGAACATTGAGGATCATTCCCTATTGCATAGGCCCTATGAGATCTACCAACATCTCCAACTGTAGGCTTAGAAGCTACTAGTCTTTGTCCTAAAAACTATGTCGATCAATTAGGACAATTGACAACAATATGGCCATGTTCCCCGCAAGAATAACAACTTCCTTTACCACCAAATGAAAGTTCTCTGGACTGCTAGAAACTACCTCCTCCAAAATCCTGATGTGAACTCTGAGTTGACTGATCAACTCGATTGTGCATACTACGCTACCAATTGCAATAGTTCCCTGATTGAGAACCACCACTACTACCATGGAAGAATTTATTCTTCTGCTGATTCTGATTACCTTTCAAAAAGATAGAAGGATTCTAAAAACTTCCATTCCTCTGAGATTGATTCCCCTTTGAACCACTAGGATGATCACCTCTCTAACCACTATAACCCAATGCTAGATTCACCTCTATAAGAGTAGCCTTAACGACTGCTTCCTTGAGGGTTTTAGACTCAAAGAGTTTAACTTCCCCAATTAGGTGAGCATTAAGTCCCCTTACAAAGTGCTAAATTGGGAGAGTTGTATCCTTTCCAAAGCTAGAATACTGCTTGAGCTTGAAAAATCAATGCTCATACTCTCCCACTGATAGGGTCAACTGCCTCAAGTTGTGGAATTCATCTGCTCTCTATTGACTCCATTGATTTGAGAGGAAATGCTCTCATAAGTTCTCAAGGAACAACTCCCAAGTGACAGTGTCCATCTGAAGACCTAGCTTCTCCTCTTCTATCTTCCACCATACAGCTGCAAAATTTGTAAGTTGCATAACCACATAACTGGCTTTAGTATTGCTACTAAAGGGATGCATGACAAAAATCCACTCTAAAGCAATCAACCAAGTCTCTGCCTCTAAACCAGTACCTTTCCCATCAAAGGGATTAGGTCACCCTCTCATCAGATCCCTCATGTGATTAACTACCACAACTATAGGATCAACTATGATGTCCCTCCTTAGAGAACTCCTAGACCTCTCTCTAGCCTGCTCTACTCTGGCCTGTTCAAGACCAAGATGATTGAGAATCACTCGCAAGAACTATCTCGTGTCTAGTCCTTCAGACTCAACTTGACGATCCTCTCTCTAATCATATCTAGACTACTCGTGGTGACTCTCCTGACTGACACTCATAGAAGGGATATGATATCTACCCCTCCCATGACCACCAGAATGACCTCTACCTTGACCTTTAGCAGCTCTAGTCATAGGCATGATTCCTACAACATACAGAGACCCTAAAAATGTCACACAATATAACTTGAACAAAAAACAAGAGAAAATATAATCATAGATCAATGGTATGAAAAAAAAATGTTTCATGTCTATGTTTAGTTTCAAGGTTAAACTATACAAAACCTCATAGGCATACATACCCAGAATTCCCAGTGTAGAAACTCCGCTCTGATAACAGATGTAATGCCTTGCTAGGGAACCCAAGAGAGATTAACCTATAACATGCTACTAATTTTGGTGAACATTTTTTTTTCTAAAGTTAACATATAATATAATCAACAGTGCGGAAGTAATTACCATTTACTCACATTAAACCAACAACCACCACAAATTACAAAACTCAAGGGTCCCATGACGTAGAGTTACTTAAGAACATAACACAACTAGAACTAACATCTACAAAAGATTCCATATCATAAATATTATAATAACAACTTACATCAATACATACAATCCTCATGGACATCCATGATAACTAAATAAATTGACATCCACTACACATGTCGCAGGGTATGTAATAATCACTTTAACAAAGAAGTACAATGACCAGATTAGGTATCACATGCGATACACTAGTATATGATTACAATAATGAAGATATGATAAGAAACCAACAAAGAAGAATTAATGAAGAATCATAAAGGCATCCAACTACAGAAGTATCATTAGCACCAGCACCAGGACGTTGAATCTCAAATGGTAAAGAATCACTACCACCCGTCCATGTAGAACCACAAATGTCTAACCAACTGTGCCGAGGAGATAACAAACCCCAATCGGATAACCAAAATTAAAAAAAGGATAAAAACACTGAGCAAGGAATCCTGAAAGCTCTCTACTCAAGGTTTACAAAATAAAGTGAAAGGTGAGACACACTAATCTAGAGGCATAAACATAAACTAAGGAGGAGACTTAGGCTACATGCTATGGGAGTGTCATCACATGTCTATCTACTTGAGTTACCTTGGACTGGTCACGGTGGACCCCGGACTCTCAAGTATTGAGTTACCCTAGACTGGCCACTCTGGGCCCCGGACCCTCAATACAATCCATGTGGGACTAGAATACTCTCTCATGAAAATGAGGAATTCTAATCATAACCATACTCTAAATTATCTTTTTAAATGAACTCTACAAGTTTTAATTACTAAGTTATCACTTAATTACATAACTTACGATAGGTTACCTAGGTACTGACCACATTGGGTCCCATCCCCTATTATAAGCCACTCCCCTAAGATGCACCTATTCAACCTCCCCTAGGCTCACAATCTCACAAATAACCAAACAGGTATACAACTAGGTAATCCTAGATGTAGTTTTACACACAAGAAACTAACATGATTACAATGATACCATAAATAGATAATAAAGCAAGAAGAGCCAAAGGAATCAAAACATGGTATAATTAGAATAACCACACACATCAAACATGATACAGAAAAAAATCTCAACTGACACAAATCCCTGCCTCTATTTCCCCCTAGGTCATTCTAATGCCGGATATCACATAATGCACAAGAATATAGTTCAGGAACAAGAAGACAACATTCACAACTTAAAGAACTGAAAGGGAACTACAAGCATTTAAACTTTATAATGAACATAAACCAAACAGAATATAGTTTTCATAATACTGATAAGAGAATCTTGACATAACAATCATAATAATGTCATTAATAAAAGGAATGTTCCCTATTAATATTCTAGGAAACAATAGAATAAAAATGCCCAATTTTGGTACATACATAAGCATTTAACAAGTAATTGTTTTTCTATAAGGAAATGTTCTGCAATTGCCTATATCAATTTTCAAATATTGAATCTAATACACGATTATCTTTTGATTAAAATTCAATCACTACAGCCAAATATTTAATTAAATCAATTTGACAAAGTTTAGAAAATTGATAAAAATGAATTAAAACCATAATTTAATTTAAACCAAAATAATTAACAAGGATATCTTTTCTATAATAGACAAGCATATTATCCAAATTAAATATAAAAATTTGATTAAGTTAAACTATCAACAAAATAAAATACAATTAATTTAATTAATATAAATTAATTATATACATTAATTAACTAAGATATTAAAATAAATTTCATTAAAATTAATTAATTAATGAAATTAATAAAATAAAGAAAATAATATTAAATCATTTATGAACTAATTTTAATTCATAATAATAATAAAAATTAAATTAAAATAATTATAAATTAATTATAAAAAAAAATAATGAAAATAAAAAAAGCGCATAACCTTTGGTGTGGGGGGGCCCGCAACACCTCACCCAACACCGTCGGTGATCCCCGATGGCTCTGCCATGTTAGTACCCATAGGGGTTGTACACGGTAGGGCTATGGGCCCGTGTTGCAGTGCCAAGGGGACTGTACACGTCCATGTACCTGCCGCGAGGTGGGGAAAGGAAAATATAAGGTAAGGGGGCCCTGCCCCAATGAAATTTATTTATTTATATTATTATTTTTATTTAACAAAAATAAACTTCATACCATCTCATTTGCCAATACATAAAAATAAGCAAATTTTTATTTTATTTAATAAAAATCCGAAACGAAAATTAAGTAAAATACATTAATATTTTTATAGGCACTTTTTAGGAAAACATGACAGCTGATAGATTTTTTTTTTAATATAAATATATATAACATAAATTTGATAGTAAAACTATGAAAAAAATTGTACCTTAGCCCAATTTGTGTGTATGTTTTGCCTGTTCATTTTTCAACTAGCAAGTTCTTTTTTAACCAGAATTGGAATATTTCTTTTAACTGTATTTTTTTTTAACAATGGGTAATATAATTTCCAAAATTGACGTTTCTACCAAAATTGGATTTTTTTGATAACAAATCGATTCTTCTAATAGGGAATTTATTTAACATGAACCCTATAGTTAAACTATAGGTCAAATCTAATTTATTGATTTCTAGGAAAACTATGAAGAATTATTTAACGAAATTTTGCCAACATAATGGTACAATGTCAAATTGTATTAAAATATAAAAAAAACTATACTAGGGTTTTTAAATACCTAGATCTAAGATAAACATAGATCTACCTAATAAAATACATAGAAATTTATACAAGGAGATAATAGACAAATATCTATGAAAATAGAGCTAACAGGCAAAATTCAATGCCTACCTCAAATCCAATGCGAGAAACTGAAAATAGGAAAACCTTGTAGATCTGAAAACATAATTTCCTCCAAAATCAACCCAGTTTGCAGATCTGAAAACTATTCCAAAAATAGGTACCCAATCCAGAAGCACAAACAAAAATTACAAAAATCCAAATTGCCAAAAGAATCTCCAGATTTCAATTCCAAATCCTCTCCACACAAATTTCCTCCAAAACCTGTCTCATCTAAAATGAATGCATTTTTTTCCCTAATATAAATTCAATCCCCATTTCATGCAACCCTAAAGACAACTCAAAAGTTAACTCACAGTTCAACTCCAAATCAGAAATTGAGGGAAAATCCAATTAATAAATTAAAAACACTTTTTAATGCACAACTCAACTTTAACTTTTTGAAACAAGTTGTTTATTTTTTTAGAACAATTTAATTTTAAATTAATATTGGTTTACATGTCATCATTAAAATATGTATTAAATATATTAAATACTTAATGATTCCTAAAGTCATGCAAATCAAATATTTAATAATTTAATGAAGTATGCAAATGTAAATTAAATCTAATTAAAATTAAATGTTCAAAATAATTCCAAATAATCAAACATTTGACTTTAGATTAATTTTCTCAATTAAACATAGGAACATAATTAATCATTAAATTCAACTATAAGCCTAACATTAATAATCATATAAAAATTACCTATATAAACATAAATCAACTGAATCAAGCACAATAAAACCAAGCACACACTTAAGAACGGGGTCCATGAATTCATACCAACTAGATGAATTTGGGTAAGGTAGTCAAACAGATACTTGTCTGATCCTAGGATAATTAGGCTTAGGTTAGGGTTTTGGGTCTGTGCATTATCTCCCCTCTTTACCATTGAGATGAATGTTTATGGGCATGCTCACTCCTACCAATTTAGGGAAGATGATGCCTTGTACCTGCAAACCTATCATCACAAGATGAAGCATGTACATACAATATATAGTAGACAATGATAGGGTACGGTTAGATATGTAGATCTCGACTATGCAAGTAACTAAACCTGTATCCTCTACCACACAAACACATCAAATAGATACAAACACAAGATAACCATACACATGCAAGTATGGGTTAAGTACATCATAATCAATATAAAACATGTAATCTATCATCATGAAACATCATCATCTAATCTATGCATACACATGATAAACATATAATAATAATCCATAATCATCATTTAATGAAACAATAACCGATCACATGAAAAGTGACCTAAAAGAATTCAGTCAAACCACTGGAACATAAAGAAAACTAAGAGCATCCTACGGGTGGGTACTACACCTGACAAACAGGCATCATCTGTAATTTGTTCTTCTAGAAATCTACCCTTGGAGACAAGTTCCATCCATGATATATTATTCACCATAGCCTCCATCGTCTATCTATCCCATGTGCATCCATATTCCCTCTTTTACCTTTGATCTTTGATGGGTCAAGTTTATGGGATGTTTTGTTTATGATTTTCTAAGTTCAAACTTAAATATCTTTGTTGGCAATTTGGCTGAGTTGATTGCATAGATGTTGTCATTATGGAAACATATGATCCACATGAAGATCGCACAGGTTAGAGAGCAAGTATGACAGGGTGCATTGCAAATTTGTCTAAGTGTGAGACAATGTTTTACCAGTGAACCTAGATACAGTTTTTGTTTGTGACGTTGATTGGAGTAAGTTCAGTGCTTGCACACTTGAACATGGACTCTATGATGACTATTGATCACCCATATCAGAGCGCAAGTTAGTACGACATGTATGGAAGAAGTTATGATAGTTTTACCGAAGATAATGTAAAGCTAATAGGACAGAATATGAAGACAAAACTAGTAAAGAGTTAAGGGATTATTTTGTTTATCAAAATAATGACTTAACAATATAAAGGGATGAAATCCTAGATGTTAATGTTAGAAAGTAAAGATCCCCAAGATAACTAAGAGGGGGGGGGGGTGAATCATTTATCAGATAATTTATCCATTCAACAGCTTTAAACAATATAATCAATGTACTGATCAACCATAGAAAGATAATCATACACAATTGCACAATAACACAAGATATGTTAACTAGGGAACCTCTTGAAAAGAGTAAACCCCGGTGGGAATGATGCCCACAAAATGATGCACTAATATGAAAGTTCCTTGTTAGAGGATGGACCCTATTAGGAGTCTTATGAAATACATTCAGTACATATAAATCCCTGTTAGGAGATTTTGAATCCTTGTTAAAAGATTCTAACCCGGTTAAGAGTTTATGGAAGACAAAAGGACCCACTACCCAAACAGCTTCAAGGCAAGATCTCTAAACCCACTATCCAAAAGATCTTAGAATTATTCAATAGAATAATATGAAATATATATTACCTCCTTCACACTGTGCCAAAACTACACTCTCTACTACACAAGATCACAATTCCAGATCTCTGTACTCACAAGTCTTCCTTCATCACTGAATTAGCTCTTTTCTTCACTTCATGCATATATTCACATCTCACTCTTCATAGTACACATTACTATAAGGAAAAAATTTCTTCTTATATACCAAACTCAAATAATTACAAATGAGTCAGTCCTCAATTACAAAATAATAAATTCTACACGCTACACACAAAATTCACAAAAACTATCGGCTTCCAGTTACTGTAACTTTCTCCAAACATATCCTCAAAGTTTGCGCTATGAACCACATCATCATTAATGAGTCTCCAACATCCCTTTAACTGTGCAAAATCAGATTCCATCCCAGCTAAGAGATATCCTCCGATTTCTGAACATCGCTACACAGAAACACTGTCTAAACACTGCTTTCACCAAAATGCTCATAACTCTTACAAATGAATGAATTTATTTTTGCACTGTTAACCATAGGTTAATAACACACCAAAAGACATACCATCAATTGCACAAAAGCCAATTTTCAATACAACATGTGTGCAAAACAAAACTGTACCTACTTTCCTGCTAATATCCAGAATATCACTGTGTTGACATCAATGACAATCCAAGTCATGAATGCAATAACAACTGCTACAGAATGACTTCCAAAACACTTTTCACTCATTCCTAATAGTTAAATCTTGGTATAAATGTAAATGTAATTTTAATTGTAATTGTAGAAGTAATTGTAGTAGTATTGAAAAAGAAGGACAAGTGATATGATGCGAAGTATATGAAGCATATGTAATAGCAATAGTGAAAGAGCATCGAAGTGATATTGATGCAAGCAACCTAAGGTTATGTACCTTAACTTATTTTTTAATTAGGGTATAATGTACATTACTTGTTTGGGCAGTGGGCTCATCTGGTAATCACATTTTGTACTACAACTCCTAACAGGGTTGAGGCTTCTAACAAGGCCTATAGTCCCTTAATCAGGACTGATACACTATATGCTTGTAATAGACTCCTAACAGGGTCAACATCCTTAATAGGATACTTTTTATTAGTGGATCTTTGTGGGTACCATCCCCACTAGGATTTTCCCTTGGCCAGGGTTTCTTCGAGAACAAATAATGTGTTATGAGTTCTTTATTGTTATGCATGTTGTTTAGCTTCTTATGTTATGCATGTATAAAGATAATCTATTATATCCATAATTGGGAAAAAGATAAAGTTTGTATAATACTGATTCACTCCCCCCTCTTAGTATTCCCTATTTCTAACAATTGGTATCAGAGCTTAGTTACTCAGAAAAGAATCATTCAAGGAAAGCCTAGCAGCTTGAGTAAGATCTCTATGGGTATGGATCAACTACAAAAGAATCTTGAAGAAGCTCTTCAACAGATTGACTTGCTTATTGTTGAGAAAGATACTTTGAAAAGAAAGTATGATGATGCGAAGAACCTCATTGAGAAACTGAAAAACAAATTGGAAGATCTGAGATCTGAAAAAGAATCCAAAGTTTTTGTTGAAGATTGTGATGACAATGTGGAAAAAGAAAATGAGATCCTTAAGCATGAATTGAAGATAGCAAATTTGAAGCTTAGTTTGAAAGATGGAAATGGCAAGAATGAAGCAAATCTGAAATCTGAAAATGAAAGTCTAAAGACTGAAAATGAAGGACTAAAATCTAAACTTTCTAAAGTAACATCTGAACTTGAGAAAGTCAATTTGCAGTATGATGAACTTGAGAAATACAATAAGATTGTGAAAGGTGAACTGACTCAATCCAAACAACAACTTGAAAGGCTATATTCAACTAGTGAGAAGATTGATGAAAAAATATCTTATCAGAAACCATTCTATGATAAGTCTGGTCTTGGATTCAACACTTTCAAAGAAAATGATGAAGGCAAGGAACCAGATCTGAAGCTATCTAAAATCATGGATGAGAAGAAGCCTGATGAGATTAACAAATCTGAAGATACACCTAAAGAAGAAGAATCACTGAAACAAGAGGAATCACCCAAAGGTATGCAAAGAGAATTCAAAGGTAGATATTTTGCTTGTAATACTAGTGGTCATATGAAGAGAGATTGCACAGGTAAACAATTTAAATCTCTTAATGGTTATTGTTACAATTGTCATGGTTTTGGACATAGAGATATTGATTGTAGGAAACCTAAATTTATTGAGAATAATGATGGTAGTAGAATGTTTAGGAATACTAACAATGCAAATAAGAAACCTACTGAAGATATGAATAGAAGAAATGGAGTAGTATGTTATAGATGCAACAAGGTTGGACACATTACTAGAAATTGTAGATCATAAATCAATCAACCTGGACCAATATATGGAAATAATGGAATTGTTTGTCAGATATGTAACAAGATTGGACATACAAAAAGGTTTTTCAGAATGAACAATAGAGTTTTTCATCCTAATCCTAATCCCAGGAATCATGCAAGAAGAAATGAAGATGCTAGTAACAGTCAGAAAGGATGTTGTAGTAATTCAGATGAAGTGAATTTTATCAAAAGCATAGATCGAGGAGACATATTCAACATTGAAGGTAATAAGGAAGGTGAAGTATTGAAAGGTAAGAATGAATCTTTACTTGACCTATCTCAAAGTACTTAATTCATGTAAATTATAGTAGAATAGGAACTTAGATTTAGTATAGAAGTAGATATATGATGAATTGAGTCTTGCACAGTTAATGCAAGATAGTTTATGATGTTCTAATGCTATGGTTAAGAGTGAAAAGAAAAATATTATGTTTTGCGAGATCGCAAGAAGTTTTAAGTTTTGCAGGTTAGCAGAGATAACTTTTTGGAAAGAAGCGGCAAAAGAATTGAATGCGACGTCAGATCTAAGTGAGATTGAATTAATAAAAGGTTATGATCGGTATTATTTGATCATCAAAGTGAATTCAAGTGTCAAGGAGATCAAAGAGCAATGATAGAAAGCATTTTGCAAAGATTTGGAGAAGAATTTTGTGTTGAATCTACGCAAGCCCTAAAATCACAAAATTGAGGTATTTTACTTGACAAATATTTGAATTAGTAAAGGCATTTGAAGAAATCATGGATGTTTCCTTAATACACAATGTCAGAGATAAGAATAGACCTAAATTGAAAAGGGAACCAATAGAACCCTTGGAAGAAGACCCTAGGTTTCCATTATCATCTGTACCAGATGGAGTTTTACATTTAGAAAATGTCAGAAGTTATCTTGGATGCAAACTAGAGATAGTGAATGATAGTGATTTCATAGATGAATATCAAAATATTTACAATCAGGATATGACACTGAAACAAGGTTTTGAATATTTGGAACATAATGAAATTGTCAAATATGGATTATGGTATGAATTTGATAATGAAGAATGCACTAAGATTATCTTGAGTAGAATTCATAATGGAAAGTTTTGGTTAGAAGATAGAGTGATAGATATTATAGCTGATTTGATTCATGAAGTCACTGGATTATCTAAGATTGGAGCTATTCCTTTTAATGAGAAAACCATGAGGAAAATAGTTATTGACAACACAAATTCATCCTATAATGGTAGAGGAATTGTTATTAGTAAGATCAAACAAGATGATGTGAGATACATATACAAGATCCTAACTACTAAGTTTTGTGCAAATTCAAGAGAGGATGACATGGCAGCTGGAATGGTACATATAGCTTATCTTATGTGTGTTGAAAGGGTACCAATTGATATGTGTGAAATTCTTAGAATTCAATCATTTGAGAACTTGGAGAAGATCAAGAAAACTAAGTATACATAGTTTACGTTCTCATCCCTAATCACATATATGTTCTTTCATCTTTTGAGGAGATTTCCTTACACCATAGGAAATGATTGGAATGATGGACAAACTACAATGGAAAGGATTAATGTAGTATATAGAAAGCATGTTATTGACAGTGTTAATGAGAGTGTAGTACTTATTATTAAGACATTTCAGAATATTGTGTCTAGCAGATCAAGGATCCCTAAGTCTCTTGTTGAAAAATATAAAGATGATATATGTTTTATGGTGGATACTGACCTTACCTATATTGAAGTAGTAGAGCCTAGAAGAGAGTTCATAGACCCTCTTGGCTATGAAATATATGAGGCAGAAACTAAAGAGTATGTTAGCAGACTACTAAAGTGTAAGTTGGACACTCAGTGTAATAGGTTTGGAACCTTTGAGGAGAACTTCAACTCCGCAAAGATTCTAATTGAAGAGAAGTAGTCTAAGAAGAGAGTTGAGAGAACCATTAAGAAAATCTTAAAAGATATAGGAATGACAGAGAGAGATTTTTTAGTAGCAAAGAAGACAACAACAGCAATCAGAGAGAGTGGACAAAAGGAAGTTTTATCTATCCCTCCTTTATCATCAATTGCAGTGCCACAAGAAGAACCACAAGTAAAGGTGAAAGTGGAAGTACTTGAGAAGGACACAGAAAAAAATATGTCTACTAGATCCACTTCCTCCACACCTAGAAAAAGAGTTAATGAGAGTGTCACTGGACCATGAAAGAGGCATAAAAATCTAGTGCAACCTATTCCAAAAAAGATTGCAGAAGTTAAAGAGGATGTCACTACTACGAAGAAAGCTTGGAAACCAAAAGTTGAAAATCTTAATGAGCAGATTATTGAGAATGGTGAATTTGCAAGAATGAAAAAATATTATGATGTTTATGATTATACTGATAGAATTAATCTGGAGAATTTAGTTGTGAAGCATATGATCTTGACTAGCAAGAAGTTTGATACTATTCAAGGATAGATACCAGATGATCTATACAAAAAACTTCTCAATAGGAAGAAGAGAGCATCAGAGGAAGAGATAGCTATTAGAGAAAAGCTTGTGAGGAAGCTTTGTGAAATAAGAGATGAAGCTCATTTCAATCAAATCATGAAAGCCCTAAGAACCCATCTGAGAACCAAAAGGAGAACAATTAAGATTATGGGAGGTAGGTATGAAGAAGTAAATTTTGAGATTGAACAGGCAATTATCAAGGTTATGGCAGAATATGCTGGAGAATCATCAGTTGTAGTAGAGAAAGTAGGTGAGAAAGTACAAGAGGACATTCCCTCTTCTCCAGCTATTAATAGTGAAGATGAAACAATGAATGTAGAAGGTACACAAATCACCTTGGATACTGATGAAAATGTATTCAAGAATTTGGAGAACATTGTTGACAATTTGGCCTTTGAAGAACAGGAAGCTACAAAAGAAGAAGAGATGACAGAGACCACTATTGTGGAACCACTAGTTATAGAAGAACAGGTTCCCCTTCCCACCAAAGAAGATATCAGTCTTACTCCTGAGACTGGAAAGAAGACTCAAATTGGATCTATGATTGAGCATTTGGGAAAAGAAGTAGATGATGATGATCAGTTGGAACTGATTAGATCCTTGAACAAAATAATTGGTAATAATAAGAAGGTGAAGAGTCTTGAAGGGTATCTAAAGGAACTAACTGAGAAAATAAAAAGTACTATAACTACACAAATTTGAGAAGCAGACCCTATGGAAAGGGCAAAGAAGGTAATGAGTACCTTTGATAATGAATTCACAAACCTAGTTGATATTGCAAAAGTAAAAGCACAAGAAGACTATGAGGCTAGAATGCTTTTGAACATCAGTCAGTCTATCAGCAATAATATCACTACTCTTGATATCTATATCAAGGATTTGAGGAAGCAATTGGAAACAGGAAAATCTTTGTACATACAGTGTACAAAATTAGAGACTTTGACAGCTGAGGAAGATCAGAAGATAAAGTTAAAGGAAGAAGAGATTCTAAATGAAACAAACCTTCTACCTAACCCTAATGTGAAGGTCTGTAATGTTGAGAAGAAAGTTAGAAAACTTTATGATGAAATCAAAGTTGTACAAGATGAGAAAAATAGGAAATTGAGAAGATAAACTCTTTTGAGAGAGCATACTTCTATGACATTGAGCATAATTGAAGAATAGTTTGAAGAATGTCTTTCAGCAAAGACATCTTTTCATAAATTTAGCTTTGAAAACCTCTAAGCATGTGAAATTGGTTCTTATGGACTGAGTGCACTACTTAATGTGACAGATTCCATTAATAAATCATGGGAGAAGGAGATAGAAGCCATGAAGATAGATTTTGTAGATTGTGTTGCAAGCCTACCAGCTTTGCAATAAATGAATTGAGTATAACTTTTTGTGATACAATTTTGTGACCCTTCCTACCTTATTTTGTCATTGTTGTCAAAGGGGGAGAGATATATAGAATAAAACTGATAGTATATGATAAGGGTTGTTACTCTTAGGGGGAGTACTATATTAGAGGAAATAATTTTTTGAGGAGTTATAAGGATAGTATGTATTTTATACTATGGCCACAGTTTTGAACAATTTTGAGATTTTGAGTTGTACACTTAGCCAATTTTCTCATATGCTGCCACCAATGACAAAGGGGGAGATTGTTGGCAATTTGGCTGAGTTGATTACATAATTGTTGTCATTATGGAAACATATGATCCACATGAAGATTGCACAGGTCAAAGACCAAGTATGACAGAGTGCATTGCAAATTTGTCTAAGTGTGAGACAGTGTTTTACCAGTGAACCTAGATACAATTTTTATTTGCAACATTGATTGGAGTAAGTTCAGTGCTTGTGCACTTGAACATAGACTCTATGATGACTATTGATCACCCATCTCAGAGTGCAAGTTAGTACGACATGTACGGAAGAAGTTATGACAGTTTTACCAAAGATAGTGTAAAGCCGACAGGACAGAATATGAAGATAGAACTAGTAAAGAGTTAAGGGATTATTTTGATTATCAAAATAATGACTTAACAATATAAAGGGACAACATCCTAGATGTTAAATCTTGGATAAAGCTATTGGTATAAATGTAAATTTAAATGTAATTGTAATTGTAATTGTAATTGTAATTGTAATTGTAATTGTAGCAAGTAATTGTAGTAGTATTGAAAAAGAAGGACAAGTGATATGATGCGAAGTATATGAAGCATATGTAATAGCGATAGTGAAAGAGTAGCAAAGTGATATTGATGCAAGTAGTATAAGGTTATTTACCTTAACCTATTTTGTAATTAGGGTATATTGTACATTACTTGTTTGGGTAGTGGGCTCATCTGGTAATCACATTTTGTACTACAACTCCTAACAAGGTTGAGGCTTCTAACAAGGCCTATAGTCCCTTAATCAGGACTGATACACTATATGCTTGTAATAGAATCCTAACAGGGTCAACATCCTTAACAGGATACTTTTGATTAGTGGATCTTTGTGGGTACCATCTCCACCGGGGTTTTCCCTTGGCCAGGGTTTCCTTGAGAACAAATAATGTGTTATGAGTTCTTTATTGTTATGCATGTTGTTTAGCTTCTTCTGTTATGCATGTATAAAGATAATCTATTATATCCATAATTGGGAAAAAGATAAATTTTGTAGAATACTGATTCACCCCCCCTCTTAGTATTCCTTATTTCTAACAATCTTATGGTTTTTCATAAACATTATACAGATTTTTATGTCTCTAAGCTTTAGCCATATGTATATTTGATACTTTTGAAACTAAAGGACAAGATTGAATATATATATAGATTAATGAATGTTATGATAAAATCTAGTATTTTTCTTCTCTAGCTTTAATGGGTAGACCTCCTATAGTTGTGTGACAAGGCTACGTTAAAATAGGAAAACTTATTATAATCTCTACCTTGGATTTGTGTTGTGGATTCTATTATGCTAATCTTTTGCAAGAGAAGAATAAGTTAGCAAGGAGCACAAACTCAAGGATGAGTGGATCTTTTAAGGCGAGTAACTATTTCAGATTTCATCATAGTTCCACTCCTTCCATAACTTCGCGGTTGCTGATTTAGACCAAGTCAATATAGTTAGCAAGTGTTCCTATATTCTCGAAGCACTAAATGTGGCTTATCTTCTTGCATAAATGATGTTGTCATTCCTGTAACTGAAGTTGTTATGCTATGTAATGAAGGACCTAGTTTGAAGGTGTTCTATTTTCTTAGTTGCTTTTAAATAAGCTAAAACTTATGATTTGAGGCTACTTAGATGTTTTGAGGAACTCATATTGTAATCTAGCAACAAAGTGAAATACTTTGATATTCTATATTGCATCTATGTTTTTTAAATGAATATATGATAGTTCCAAATTTCAATCTTTGAGTTATAATTCATTCATACTTCCATGGGGGCCCACACAGGAGGTGAATCCCTTGTTCATGTTTAAGTAGGATTCAGTAAAGTTTCTTTGAAGTTGTTAAGTACTATTTCTCCTGCAACCACTGGTAGCAGAACCACCAACTATTTCCTGCAGCATAGGTTTACTTTTGAAGCATTATCTATTTACTGTTAAGTTTTTCCTTCAAGTTGAGAGTCAATTTGTAGTTTTAGTTTCCAATATAAATCTCCTATAGCAATAGCTTTTACTTTAGTAGTGATGAGTCTTGAAGAGAACTAAAGCATAAACCTTGCATCCATCATCTCAAGTCCACATTCCTGGATTGATACATTTAATGAAGTCTAGCATGATGTTCTAAGTAGATATGTGATAATTTTAAGAAATGAGTCACTGTCAAAGGATGTCCAATCCTTGGAGTTCCTAGGATATTATTTTGACTAGTCATTTTAAGCGTCGTTGCTGGGGATGGTGTCAATTTAGTTCAACCCAGAAGTCATTAAGTTAGTTTTCATTCTGCATCATTTTGCATGCATAGATGTAGGGATCATCTTGGGCAATTCCTACCTAACCTTAGTCACAGAAGGAAGATGAAACCTTGGAATACTATGTCTCCAGGTTCATGTTCAGCCTACAGTGTAACACACAACATGAGTTGAATGAAGAATCTCAAAAGCATTTGTTTTTGAGAGGTGTTAATGATGGAAGCATAGAGGCCCTTGAACTTATGGCAGGGGGGACATTACTTAGAAGACTTGGGATGACATAAAGAGCATATGTCTGAACTATTCTAGATCTACTGTTAAGAAAGGAAGAGGCTTAAGAGCCTTGCATCACAAGTCTAACAGTGCAAGTGTGTCCAAAATGGAGCTATCCAATCTATTGTCAGATTTTAAGCAAGACATCATCAATGATGTTGCTACTTAGTTGGACACAATGTAGGCAAGGAGAAAGAAAGATGAAGCTAATGCAATGTTAGTAGAGTACTATCCACACTATAGGGAGATGAAAAAGAATTGTTGGTGTAAGTCTGTTGCAAGCTTGGAGTCCCAACCTATGCCTACCGAGTTCAAAGCCATTGATGATAATGGAGAGGTTCTCTATGTTGCCCAAAGAAGGCCATGGGCTTAGAGACCAAGTATTCCACAAGATCCTCTTCAAAATTTTAACAATAATAATGCATGGAAAAATCAACAGGATAGTGGATTTAGTGGGTATAATAGTTGGTAGCAGCCTCAGCAAGGTTGGAAACAACCTTAGCAAGGTTTACAGTAGCATCAACCAAGTTGGCAGCAACCTCAGCAAGGTTGGCAACAACTTTAGTAAGGCTGGTAGCAGTATTAGCCAGGATGGCAGCAATCTCAACAAGTTTGGTCACAACCTTAGCAACCCTAGACACAACCCCAGCAGGGGTGGCAACAACCACATAATTGGATGAACCAATCAAACCAAAAATCTTTGATACCACCACCTCAGTAGTAGGCTTTGATGCCTCCTCCTATACCCAACACTACTTCCCCTAAATAGACTCAATTGCCGACTTAGCCTACTCATAATCCCAACAATGATAAACCAACAACACAGTAGTAGAGCTATGCTATTTCCTTGAATAATATCCATTTAAGATCTAGCACAACCCTTCCTCCTCCACAATAGCCTATCATTACCAAATTTGAGGATGCCTTGGTAGAGCCAATGGGGGTACCAGTCAAACCTGTTGCTCCTATAGCACAAGAACCCCCATTTCCTCATAGGTTGGAGGAACAAGCTAAGCCAGTGGAAAATCAAGCAGTGTTGGATTTTCTTTCCCAACTGAAGAAAATGATAGTAAACATTCCCCTGTTAGATGCCATAAAGGAAGTGCCTACATATACTAAAGTCATCAAGGAAGCTTGTATCAAACAGCCTGGGAGGAAGAAAAAGGATCCTAAAACCATACATGTCCTAGGCTAGTTATCTGATCTAATGTTGGAGAAATTGATAGTTCCAAAGTATTCTGATCCTGGTAGCCTTGTGGTCACTATCACTATTCAAGGAATGCAAGTCCAAAATGCTCTAGTTGACTTAGGTGCATCCATAAATGTCATGACCAAGGAAGTAATGTCTCAATTGCATATCATCGGTCTTAGGGAAACCCCAACCATCCTTCAACTTGTTGATAGTTCCACCGTTACAACTAATGGGATGGTAGAAGATGTAATAGTCACCTTGAATTCTTGGGAATATCTGGTTGAATTTTTTTTCCTTTCTCTAAAGGCTAACATGGGAGGGTATCCAATAATTCCAGGTAGGCCTTGGCTGGCTACTACAGATGCCTATATAGCTTGTCATTCAGGAAAAATAACTATATCCAATGGAGTCAACACTAAAAATCTGACTTTATATTCCCCAGCTCAACTTCTGTTGCAAGATGACCAGATAATCTAGCCAGACTTGGATGATATTGAACCTGAGGTCAATTCCATTCACTAGTTAATGATGATATCCAGGGAACCTTTTGTAGCCTCTAGGGGAGAAGATGAGATCATTTCCTTCATTATTATGAATGAGTATGGAGTGCAATCCCAAGTGTGTTCCCAAGAGGACTATGTTCTTAAAACTATGTTACCACCTTCCAATGCTTTGCAGTATTTAGAAACTTCAAAATTCCTTCATACATTATTGCCTCATGAAATGGAGTCTATTCCAATTGCTCAGTTGTCCATGGCAGAAAAGGTCATTAAGCTAGAGGTCAGCCTAGGATGGGAGTTAAATGTAAACACTGCTTTGACACTCTCTTAGCATACATATGTCTTGCAACTTCTAAAAGAACATAAACAAGCCTTTGCTTGGGATTATACTAACATGAAAGGTTTGGACCCTAAACTCTACACTCACAAAATTTATATCAGCCCTGACCATAGACCTATCCACCAACCTCAACAAAGGGTTAATCCAACTTTAAGAGATGTAGTTAAGAATGAGTTGTAGAAGTTGTTAAATGTTGGATTCATTTATCCCATTTCTGACAGTCAGTGGGTCTCCCCTCTTGTTATAGTACCTAATAAATGAGGTAAGTGGAGAGTTTGTGTAGACTATAGGGAGCTTAACACAACCACTAAAAAGGACCACTTTCTATTACCGTTCATAGATCAAGTCCTTGATAACCTGGCTGGAAAGAAATACTTCTCTTTTCTAGATGGATTCAGTGGTTATAATCAGATACAAATAGCCCCTGAAGACCAAGAGAAGACAACATTCACCTACCCATGGGGCACATTTTCCTATTCAGTGCTACCTTTTGGGTTGTGCAATGCCCCTGCTACTTTCCAGTGAGCTGTGATCAGTATATTCTCAGATATCTCTACTGATTCCATGGAGATTTACATAGATGGCTTTACCACATACGGGCATACTTTTGATGAGGCCAAGGAAAATTTGGAAAAATTTCTTCAGAGATGTCATGATTATAACCTCTCTCTCAATAGTGAAAAGTGCTTCACGATGATGGAAGAAGGAGTTGTCTTAGGACATTTCATATTTTCAAAAGGTATTCAAGTGGACCCTACCAAGATTGAAGTAATTAGCACATTACCTACTCCAGCAAAACAAAAAGATGTGTGAAGTTTTCTTGGACATGCCAGGTATTATAGAAGGTTTATAAAGGATTTTAGTCATCTTTTTGCACCACTATATAACTTGCTCAAGAAGGATGCTAAATTTGCTTGGGACTCTGAGTATGCAAAGTCTTTCTTGTAGCTTAAAGAAGTTTTCACTACAGCACTAGTTTTGAGAGGACCTAATTGGGGCTTTCATTTTCACATTCATACTGATGCCTCAGACTATGCTATTGGTGTTGTGCTTGGTTAGAAGGGGGACTCAATTGAGCATGCAATTTACTTTATCAATAAAAATTTGCAGGGAGCTAAGTTTAATTACACTGTCACTGAAAAAGAACTTTTTGCAGTCATCTATGCCCTGAATAAATTCAAACACTATGTTACTGGATATGAGATCTATGTGCATACCGACCATTTTTCTATTAAGTATCTCATGAACAAGCCTGCAATCTTTGGAAGATTGGCTCGCTAGTTGCTGCTTATGAAAGAATTTGACATTACCATAATAGATAAACCTGGTAAAACCAATGTGGTAGCTAATTTTCTTTCTAGGTTGCATGTACCTGATGATCTTGCAGCCATTGATGAAAATTTTCCTAATGAACATCTTTTCTTGCTGACTGCACACAATCCCTAGTATGCCGATATTGCCAATTATCTCACCATTGGTAAGACACCAGCTCATTTCTCTGCTAAAGAAAGATGATTGTTGACTGAAAAGAGCTTTAATTATTCATGGATTTCTAGATTCATGTTTAATATTGGTCTTGATCAAGTAACTAGAAGATGCATAAGAGAGGATGAAACTTATGATATCCTCAAGGCATGTCATGATGAACCTTGTGGTGGACATTTTGCTGCCAAAAGAACATCATTGAAAATTTTGACTATAGGTTACTATTGGCCCAGTCTACACAAAGATGTTGCTCAGTACACCAAAAAGTGTGACAAATGCCAATGCATGGGATGGCCTACTAAGACAAATGAAATGCCCCTGTAGCCACAGGTAGTTGTTGCACCCTTTGACAAATGGGGGATTGATTTTGTCAGTCCTATTGAGCCCTCTTCCCAAGGTAAATCCTATATCCTTGTTTGCACTAACTATGTTACAAAATGGGCTGAGGCTAAACCTATGAAGCACCCTAGGGATAAAAATGTTGCAAATTTCCTTTATGAATTCATCTTCACCAAATTTGGAGTACCAAGGGAGATTCAATCTGATCAAGGTCCTCAGTTTACTTCTAATTTGATTACTGCTCTAATGGAGGAATATAACATCAGGCATGGTAAATCTTCACCCTATCACCCCCAAGCTAAGGGGTAGGTGGAAGTTACCAATCAGGAGTTGGAATCTATTCTCAGTAAAATAGTATCCATCCATAAGAAAGATTGGGCTATCTGACTTCCTGAAGCACTTTGGGCTTACCGAACTACATGGAAGTCTACAACTAGTTTCACACTATTTGAGCTTTTCTATGGTTGCTCTATAGTCATGCCTATAGAGTTCAAACATAAGACACTTAGGACAACCCTTGATCTTGGGATGGATCTCACTACAACATAGCAAGATAGGATTTTGAGTTTGAATGGCCTTGATGAGTGGCAAAAATCTTCCTTGCACAACACAGAATTGATACAACACCAGTGCAAGCAATGGCATGACAAGTATGTCAAGGACAAAGTCTTTTCAGTAGGTGATTGGGTGCTCCTTTATGACTCTCGGTATTAGCATAACCCAAGAAAATTCCAAACTAGGTGGCTTGGACCATATGAGATTATTGCAGTCTTTCCAAATGGAGCGGTGCAGCTCTCCACAGTTGATCCAGTTCATTTCAAACTATTGGCCAATGGTGACAGATTGAAGTTATATCACAAACCCCAAAGTAAGGATGAGTTCTTGTACAAATTCTCTTCTTCCATTGGCAACACACTTCCTGCAACAACTCGTAATGAGCTTTTTGCTCATTTTCCTTCCTCACTCTAAAAGATCTTGTCACTTTCATAATAAACACTTTCTTAACGAAAGTCACTTATCCATAATAAAATTTCATTTCATTTCTTTTCTATCACCCATCAACCTCATTTCTTCTTTCATTCATGGATAGTGACAACTGCCACCTCATCAGCAATTCAGGTTAGCACACATTTCAATGTATGAAATTTTAATTTATTTTCCAATTTTATTTTTTTCGTATGTCTTGTCACCACTGCAAGTGTGGGACCACTTGCCATATTTTAGCTGGGGGGGAAGTTATATAAGTTTTTTTGTCATTATGTTTATACAATATTTATATTTATTCCTTTCTCCTATCGTACTTGCATTTTCTGCCATGATTAGACACTTTTGAAAATCATTATGTTGTGTTGTTATTTTTGGCACGTATGAAGTAAGGTGGCAAGTTATGTTGAGTACGAGTTCTGTGGAGAGTACTTATGAGTAATTATGAAATGTTAATAAGATAATTTGTATTTATGTTACTCACAAGCTCATTTCTTGAGCCGCATTGCTATAAATTTCCCAATTTGAAATCATCCTGCAACCTACCTTTTCAAGCTTCCTTGTTCAAAATAGTGGTTGTCTATTTTTGTCTCTTGCAACTCCATTTTGGGTATCTCAAGAACCAGATGATGGGAGGTGACATCATTTGTAGGGAGCCCACTGTGCATAATGTTTTGCTAGAAGACCAGAACTGTAGGCCATATTTTCAGGCAAGGGGTTGGATAGATTATATCTAGAAGCTAACTAGCTGGGATGATGAAGTTGCACTACAATTTTTGAACTCCTTAAAGGATGGAGTGGCTACAGTTAAAGGACTGAAGGTTCCATTTTCTTAGGAAATTTTGGTAGAGGTTATGGGGTTACCATAGGAAGGTGAGGAATCTATAGAAAATCTTGATCCAACTACTTCTAGAGCTTAGCTCACTCTACATTTAGACCCACTGCTTGAAGTTGACCAGAAATAAGGTACATTTAGACTATCTCTTCCAAAGCCATTTAGGCAATGTGCAGTTCATGTCATTAGATATTTTACCTACAAAGGGTGGAATTCATTCCTGCATTCTATTCACTTTAAATTCTTGAGTTGTTTAAGACATGACAATAGGCCTATCAATGTCCCTAGTTTTGTGTTTGGCATCTTGTCAAAGCAGGCCACTCTAGTTCAAGAGGGTAAATGAAATTATGTCTCTCACCACTGTTTAATCAAATTAATAGTGGAAAAATCCTTAAGGGAGTAGTCAAAAATTTCCTGGGATGAATTTTTGTTATAAGGGTTTAAGGAACCAACCCCATAACCAATTGGGTGTAGAGTGGGACAGAGGATTAAAATTGCTAAAGCGGTTAGGAAATTTTTTATTGAAATTGGATAATGTTCTTCATCCAAAAATAAATCTAGGGTTAGGACCCCTAATTCCCCTAATTCCTCTACTTCAAGATCAACTCACAAAGAGGAATTGGAGACTTCTGCAAAAAAGGTTGAAGTTTCTCCTTTAGTGGAAACAGTTTCCCCAAAGGACAAGAAAAATAAAAATAACCCTGGTACTAGTTAGCAGGCTAAGGCATCTCCTGTAGCCACAAGCACTTACAGAAAAAGGAAAGCTCCAGAAAAGGAGGAAACTTCGTTAAGGAGAAGTACTAGGAGGAAGTCAAATACAACTACAAAGATTCCAGTTGATGAGCCAAATGTAGAACTAGAATCTAAATGGAAGGAAGAAGAGGATAGAAACATTTAGCAAGAAGCTGAAATACAGCCTGAAACTTCTCAATAGGAAGATCAATGGACTGAGATTATGGAGCAGGAAACATTTGAGGGGTTTCTTGATGTTGAAATAGAGTGGGTTCCTAGTACACCAATAAATGTAGAAGTCATTATAATCAAAGATGACTCCAACTCAGAAGAACAAGCTTATGTGTTTTGAAGGAGAGGATCAACCTCTAGGAGTCCTCAGGAAGATGATTCAAATAGTGATGACTCTGATAGTTACATTAGGGAAGCAGATGACACAATGTTTTCTCCTACAATAGGATCTCCTACAATAGAAAGGTGTCCCTATGAATAAAATCCAGATATTGATACAAACCTTGTGAATAAGGTAGTAGAGAAAATTTTGAATGAAGGATTAGATACATTAGCTTCAGTGGCTCAACAATGCTCTAACACCGAGAGAGATATGATCATATGGATAGATCCTTTGAAGAGGGAAAGTGTTAACAATGGTAAGTCATCTATTCCTCAAGTAGCAGACAATTCTTGCCTTAGTTCAATAATAGATCAATCTAGTTTAACATCTTTGTTATCTGTTATCTTACAATTGTCTAAGCGATTAAATTTTGAGAGAGAGAAGTGGAAACAACAACAGAAAGAACTAAATAGGGTAGTAGACTATCATTATCAGGAAACACTTGTTTAGAAGGAAAAGATAGAATAGCTAAGTGTGAAACTTAACAAAATCACATCTCTAATTCCTAACCTGATGGGTTGTAGATCCCCATCACCTGTCTATGCCTTGTTTCTCAAAGAACAATTGTTAAACTATCAGATGACCTATATTATGTAGGACAAATCTCCCTCATTATAAGAGCCTACTCAGTTTTCTCAAGCCTTCCATAACTCTCCTACAACCATTCAAAATCTATTATGTGAACTCTATCTCCACAACCTAATACTCCCTAATGACCGAGTTTGGAATCCCTTGCTTTATGTTGGGGATATTTAGCTCAGAGTCCTTATGTCTTGGATATAGAATGAAATTAGTTGGGACACTCAAGCCAAAGTGTATAGGGATTTGGAGCCAGAAATTCCCCTGTATCTAAGGCTTGAAGCCAAAGATCCTTGAACTTACTATTATAATTGGTTAAGAATTGCCCCCTTTGAATCAGGTAGCAAGGTCATCTATCTAATGAGAAATGAAGCATTTAATGCATATCAATAGATGGTAGATTTTGAATTGCCCGAGGCTAGAAATGCCATTTAGTGGTGCTGGAATAGTTTATCTAGGGAGATGAGAAACATAGAACCACATTCACCTCTCAACTTTGCTATGGCAACCCAGTGCGCACCTTGGTATATTTCCTTGGGAAGAGAGAGGGAAAGTTTATGGATTCCACTTACCTTCCAACCTCCATTACTGATGTCTCCTCTGCTTGCAAACTTAGAAAATTTGGACAGTTTTGATACGAAGAAGGAGAAGGACAGGTGGAAGAAACATAGAGAAACAAAGGGATTCTATTGGAGTCTTGCAAAAGGAGGTACTGGGTAGAGAACAACTGTTGATTATAGATTGACAGCCAGGTTGAAGAATTTATTTGCCATGGGACCAGTAAATAGCTAAGCTAGGGGAATGACGAGTCAAGTTTATGGGATGTTTTGTTTATGATTTTCTAAGTTCAGACTTAAATATCTTATGGTTTTTCATAAACATTATATAGACTTTTATGTTTCTAAGCTTTAGCCATATGTATATTTGATACTTTTGAAACTAAAGGACAAGACTGAATATATATATATATATAGATTAATGAATGTTATGATAAAATTTGGTATTTTCTTCTCTAGCTTTAATGGGTAGACCTCTTGCAACCGTATGACAAGGCTATGTTAAAATAGGAAAACTTATTATAATCTCTACCTTGGATTTGTGTTGTGGATTTTGTTATACTAACCTTTTGCAGGAGAAGAATAAGTCAACAAGGAGCGCAGACTCAAGGATGAGTGGATCTTTTAAGGTGAATAACTATTTTAGATTTCATCATAGTTTCACTCCTTCCATAACTTTGTGGTTGCTGATTCAAACCAAGTCAATCTATTTAGCAAGTGTTCCTATATTCTCGAAGCACTAAATGTGGCTTATCTTCTTGCATAAATGATGTTGTCATTCATGTAACTAAAGTTGTTATGCTATGTAATGAAGGACCTAGTTTGTAGGTGTTCTATTTTCTTAGTTTCTTTTAAATAAGCTGGCACTTATGATTCTAGGCTACTTAGATGTTTTGAGGAATTCATACTGTTATCCAGCAACAAAGTGAAATACTTTGATATTCCATATTTTATCTATGTTTTGTTAAATGAATATATGACAGTTCTAGATTTCAATCTTTGAGTTATAATTCATTCATACTTCCATGGGGCCCACACAGGAGGTGAATCCCTTGTTCATGTTTAAGTAGGATTCAGTTAAGTTTCTTTGAAGTTGTTAAGCATTGTTTCTCCTATAGCCACTGGTAGTAGAACCACTGACTATTTCCTACAACATAGGTTAACTTTTGAAGCATGATCTATTTACTGTTAAGTTTTTCCTTCAAGTTGAGAGTCAATTTGTAGTTTCAGTTTCTAGTATAAATCTCCTGTAGCAATAGCTTTTACTTTAGTAGTGATGACTCTTGAAGATAACTAAAGCATAAACCTTGCATCCATCATCTCAAGTCCACATTCTCAGATTGATACATTTAATGAAGTCTAGCATGATGTTCTAAGTAGATATGTGATAATTTTAAGCAATGAATCACTGTCAAAGGATGTCCAATCCTTGGATTTCCTAGGATATTATTCTGACCAGTCAATCTTGACAAGGTTCAACTATCCATGAGCATCACACTTCTTGATATTTCTTGGCCTTTCCATAAACTTATTCACTTATGAGATTCATGCTACCCTATCATGATCTTTCTTATCCCAAGATAATCCTCATTATCATGAGCATCATTATCATAATTCCACACTATTCCCTCATAGCCTTCATTCACCCCTTATCCAAATTTTGCTATCCTATCCATATCCTATCGAATTGACTCCATAGTCTTGATCAAAATGAAGAACATGAAATGCAAAAAAATTTCTCCAAAAGCTTCTTGACATGCCTACTTTTTTGGACCACGCACTTTCATGACATCAGGTTATTATCCTATATGATATCTGGAATTGCATCATTGGATTTCATTTCTCATCCAAAAAATACTTGACATGGCTATATCTTTTTTTCCCTAGCTTGGGTAATCTTGAAGAGTCTGTCCTTGAGGGTCACATTCATGTGCTTCACCCATCATGACCTATTTTCTTTTTCTCGATCATATTTCTCATCCATCTGTAAATGTCCTACACCTTGCTAGACATTGGGACTAGTTTAATGTGGTCTTGCTTGAGAAATGGTAAAATCTCTAAAAATTTAAAAATTCTTAAGAACCCAAATAAATCTAAATATCTTAATAATCCAAAAAAAAAAAAAATTTATAAAAAATAAAGAATATTAAAATCTTTTAAAATGCAAACAAATCAGAAAATTAAAAATCAAAAAAATTGTTTATTAATTTCTCAGCATTTTCATTTGCATTTATCCTCATGGTTTGTACATATCTTGTATATTATTTGCATCTTTGTACATATCGCAGTCAATTTGGTGTTGTATCATCCTAGCTTGGAATTAGTCCACATCTTGTGCTTAGGATAATTGTATCTAGTTGCGGGTAAGTTCCTAGTCATCATGTGGAGTCAGTTCCTAGTCATCACCAACCATTTTATTGAGTGGATTCAACCTCATTACCTCATAATTATCAAGTTTTCTACCAGCTCATTATAAAGAAGATGATGTTTCTTCACATCACTAAACACACAATGGTGTTTCTCAATACCACTCAATACACAACAGTGTTTCTAAACACCCATGCACTCAAACATTAATGTTACTCAACACTTATAAGGGAAAAAAAAATCCTAAATGAAAAGATAAAATCAAAATCACCCAATGAACAATGGTGTTTATCAACACTATGCACACTTAAGCAATAATGTTTATCAACAGTCATCAAACAAACAATGATCATAAAGAAAAAGGAAAAATAAACACATTCAATAAAACATGTTTCTCAACACCACCTATCATAGACAAACTTATCATAACTTGTGCTAATCATGTCCCTTGAGTAACTCAATGATGTATATAGACTAGAGGGACAAGGACATGGGGCATGATATTTTTATTTGATTGATATTTGTGGGAACTCTTTCCTTGTTTTTTGCATCAAGTAATTTCTTAGTATTGTACAGATTGGACAAATCTACCCAAGGATATGAATAAAAAAGGGTCATCGCAAGTACATCAAAAATTTAGTCCAAGGATATGAACGTATAGGTCATTGTGGACTAAAAAATCATTGCACAAGAAAAAAAGGAACTCTTTTTTTTTTTCCTTTCTTGTAACCAACTGTATACTAGAAATAGTATTTCATAGGATTAGTATTGACAATAAATGAAATAGTAACTAAATAAACCACAATTAAGCAATCTATCTAAGCTAGAAATTGACAATTAAGCATCCTATGGTTCTCTAACTAAGAATGTTAATGCAAAGCTCTCAGCAAGCTTCCATTAATGACTGTCCTAGAATGAGAAAGATAAATTATTAAAGATAAAGCTAATTGTTCAATTCTAATTTGAAAGCTAAAGTAAATCTAGATTGCCTTTCTAAGCTCAAATTTCAAGAGGTTCAATGCAATTCTTAGATGTGTGGTTATGAATTATGAGGAATTTAGGCCTTGCTTTTATAGATTTTCCTAATGGTAGGGGGTGTAGTGTAGTTAATCATGATTAAGCCTTGGTTGAGTCTTTGGTTCCACCCTTTGAAGACAATGAAAAGTTTGTATCCTCAAATCTTGGGACAAGTAGACAAGATGAATGGACAAGATTTTTTTTCACTTTGAGTGATTGAGATTGAATTTGGCTTGATCCATGTGAATGTCTTTCCTCAAATCCTATTGGTTGATTGAATTTCCTCCCTTTGTGGTTGTTGAGGGAAATTAGGTTTATTAATTGATTTAAATGAATTTGTTTAGCCATGTACCCCTTGAATGGGTTGAATTTGATTTAATCCAAGACTATACAATTAATTGATTTAATTGTATTTTGATTTGATTGCATTTGATTAAAACACTCTCAATTTTGATTTATCTCGAATTAAGACTTGATTTTAATTTTGATTAGCTAATTATGCATTGTGATTCAATTAATTTGATCTTGTCCTTGATTTTATTTGATTTTTTACTTAATTGTCTTTGTCCATTTTCAGGTGATTACAAATGCCCCTCTTTGAGTTAACGTGCGAAGCATGTCGATTCAAAGAATACTCTGACCTTGCTTGATGATAGGTCCTGATTCATTGATGGTTGATCTTTGATGTTCATTTGATGTCTTTTAATGGTTGATCCTTGATTTATGATACGAGATTGATGCAGATCTTGATTGATTTAATATCTTTGATGCAGTTCTAATGATCATTCTGATGATGTTTTATTCTGATGTTCATTCTGATAATGATCCTTAATACAATGTTTGATTCTGATAAAAGATTTGGATGTGATACCTAATTTGATGATTGGTCTTGAAGTGATGGCCCATTCGATTGATTACAAAAAATATTTTGATAAAAGCTTTGCTTTGATTTAATGATCAGTCTCTTGATTCTTGATGATATTGCTGATGTTTGATATTTCTAATGGTATGTCCCCTCGAAAATGAAATAAAATTTGATCGTTGTTTGATAATCTCATTGATTTAGGTCAATTTGATGTTGATGCAATTAAATCTCTAATGAATTTTATTTTCATTTCCGATATCGATATTTGGTCTGTTAGATATCAAATGCCCCTGCTTTGGCTAATTTGATGATAAATTTGAGTTTCTAGGTCAATTTCGATGAAAAGGTCCTCTCTTAAGTCAAAGTTACCTCTTTTTAGGTCAAAAAACTATATAAAGGGGTCAAAATCCCTTTTTTACTATTCATTTTTATTCCACTTTTGACTTTTTCCCTCTCTGAGCTTTTTGACTTCCCATGATGTCTGTCCCCCTTCGCGAGCATCGGTTTGAGAAATGCCACCGCTATCAGCGTCTGCCTGGCTCAGGACCTCCAGTGAGTCTGTATATCTCTTCTCTTTTTCCATTTATGCTTTTCAGTTCAATTTTTCCAATTTTTCCCTAATAAACAACCCTTTTTTTTTCTTTTTTCTTTTTTTTCTGAATGAGCACTTTTGCATAATTAAACAATGCTGTTAACCCTGAAGTTGCACTTTCGCATCATTAATCAGCACTTCCATGAAGTGGTTGTGCACTTTTTCTCACCAACTTTGTTACCTTTTCCACTTTTACAATGTTTATGCGTGCATTTAAGCATTTTTGTGATTTTTACACCATGAAACAGTGCTTTTTCTCTACAAAAAAAATTTCCATTTTGATCAAGTCCAAATTGCAAATTTTTTTTTATGTCATTGATCAATTGATAGGTTAAGTTCCCAATCTTGATATTTTATAACAAGTTGTGATATGTTAGTTACGAATTAGTTATAGTTGTAATGTCATGCGTCAATCTAGATTTAGATGATGGGTGAGGATAAAATTTCTATTCTATCTAAGTAGAAACACAAAATTTGATTGTGGTTTGGTAGGTTTATAAATTTTTGATTGACTTAGGATAGTCCCATAATTTCTAATTTCAATTTTGATTTGTTTGAACTTGCTTTTTGTAGGAGGATCTTGGGTCTTTATGTATCTGTGGTTTGTATCCTTTATCATGGGATATGATACCTGATTTGAGTGCTACTGACCATCATCATATTGCTCAGTGTGGCTTGTCCTTTCTTCTCTATATTCCTTGATTTTGAGTGAATCAAGCTCTTATTACTGCTATGGCTGAGCATTGGCACTCAGGCCATAACACCTTTCATCTTCCCATGGGGAAATAATGATTACACCTGAGGATGTCTATCACATTCTGCAATTACCTACCTGAGGAGAGCTTGTCTACTATGATACTGTTTATGATGGCTCAGCATGTCAATGAGTCTTTGGTGATCCTTCCATTGGTGATCAAGATATCTAGTGGGATCAATTCATTTCATTTCCTATTTTACAAGCTATTCTAGGTACTCTAATCGGTGGCTTCCTACTTCTTGATAGGCATGGACATGGGTTTTCTATTGGGTGGGGTCTCATTTTGGAGGATTTGATGGCAGATCCTCATCAGTTTGATTAGGGTTCTTGCTTGTTAGCTTAGTTATATCATGAGTTACACACTATTGTATATAGACATTCTACCACTTTGACTGTAGGAGCTATTTTGTTACAGCTTTGGACTTGGGAGCATATCCTAGTGACATGTCCTATAACAACGTGAGATCGTCAGCCAGGTTGGCCTTTTGCATGGATGTACAGTGGTATCATTATCTAGACCCACATGGGTAAGCTAGATTATTGGTGATGTTAGATTGATGACATGGATACTGTCATTTGGAGGCCTTATCTTGGATGTGAAGCTTGGCCAGAGGATGATAGTGAGCTTTCTTACATGTTCTACCCTCATTGGATGATCGATCGCTCTACATTTTTTATAGAGAGATTCTTCTTTCAACATGTTTTATGTCAGTATGGGCATGTTTAGGATATGCCATAGGTCATAGCTATGTATGCTCATGTACAGGCCAAGAGGTCATTATGGGGCCCATGTGTAGACTTTGGTACAACTATACGAGAGATACATGAGATTGGATATCATCCTTGGTCTCCTAGATCACAGGTCATGGATGCAGGTATCACTGATGAGTATGGTGCCTAGTTACATCAATATCCTTTTCCCAGGTTCACAGATCCTACTGAGACGATTCCCACCATTGAGGAGTTATCAGATGGGGATGATAGTGTTGGAAGAGATGGTGACAATGCTGGTGGAGATGGTGGTGATGATGATGATGATGGAGATGATGATGGAGGTGGTGGTTGTAGTAGGATCAAGGTTCAGTGTGGATGATGGGGTCATCACAGAGCTAGAGTAGGTAGAGTATAGATGCCAGTGATAGCTTCTGCTCTGATTCCTCCTAGGGGTGGTGATTAGGGGAGAGGTGGACGGTTTGACAGGATTTTACATCAAGTGGCCAGGGATCTTATACAAAGGCCTTGAGCTAGAAGAAAGAGAGATGTTGATGCAGATATTGCATAGATATTACTTGATCAGGCATAAGGTCCTCCTGCCCAGCAGGTTGTTCCTCCTATTATTCCTCAGGCTCCTACAGCTCAAGCACATGCTTCTACCTCGATGCCTTCATCTTCTTCGCTTCCATCTTCTTCTCACTTTGTTCCATCTTTGAGTGATCCATATTCTTCGGTGATGCCATCTTCTATTCCACCTCCACAATCTTCTACTATACAGGGTCATGCGCTAGCCTCAGCATCAGATGTTGCATCTTTGCAAACTCAGATATCATCCATAGTGCAACAGGTTTCACAAATGAGCTCGATGATGCATAATTTTATGGCTTCTATGAGTCAGCATGGATTACAGGCTAGTTCGAGTTGGCCTCCTGATAGTGCTCCTGATCGTGATGGTACCGATGGTGCAGGTGAATCTATCCATTGATTTCTCATGAGATATTTCCATTGCTTCATTTTCACTTTGATGTTATATGATCTCCTTTCTGTTTCTATGCTCGAGACATTGGACCCTTGTTGTATCATTTTTTATCGATTGATGTTGTTTGTGTTGATACTTTGATAGCTGATGGACATTGATCTTTAGATATTGCTTTTATGATCATGTTATAGACTTTGATCTCTTGTTGATTTCATGATGATGGTACCATGGAATCTGATACTCTCTTTGATAGATTTGACTATATATGATGTCTTTATGTGTTGGATCTCTTTTTTAGGTGTTTTGCATGATATGCAGCTCTATATGATTCTATATTCTATATGCTTTGTTTTATGCTTTTCAGAATGCAATTTTCAATGTATGCATATGTCCTAATAATGGTTAAATGTTTTGTCTTATGTATGACATAGAATATATGAATGCAATGTGTAATGATATTACTTAAGGATATTGATGCATATAATGGATAATAGATGGATGATGCATCTAATGAATGCATTTCTTTTGATATGTAAATGTGATGTAATGATGCAATGAGCTTTTAATGATTAATGATAGATGGATGATTCTATCATGGATGATATGCATTTAATGTTGAATGATCCTAATGTATGAAAATAATGATTAACTAACTTAATGCAACATACTTAACAAATGCACCTTAAATGAGAGGAATGCAATCTAATGATAATGCATTTTAATGAACTTACTATAATTTGGGTGGATGCTATAGATGCAATTCTAATGATTATGTAACTTAATGATTCAAATGTTTGGACACATTTAAATAAATACAATGTTTAATGAAGATGACCTAATGCAACTTAAAATGACCTTAATGCAAGTGAACTAATGAAATGCACTTTGTTTTTTATTTATCTTTGATTTCCAACACACTCAATCTTATATAGATTTTTGTGATGGTCCTTTGATTTTTTATTTGAGTACACCCCCTTTTTATTTTCCTCTTGTAGTTTAAGCTAAGAAAGGAAAACAAAATACAATGCACTTAATCTAAAATATATGCAGCTAACTGTCATTATTCAGAATTTGGAGCTTATAATCATCATTGAGCATTTTTTTGGGATCCCATTTTAGTACAACCATCACTAGTTCAACTATGATGATATGAATACTTTTTACACCTCTTTATTTTCTTTCCCATCTCTCTTCGGTATGACTATCACTGATTCAAGCCAATCATGAGAGTGAAAATACCGATCTTGTCAGATTCTATGTTGCAAGTGGATGTTGGTATTATGATATTGAAGATCAAAATAACCAAGGTATCTTTTTGTGTAAACAAGTAGAAATCTCAGTTTTATCCTATGTACAAGTCCTCAATGATTCTTTGATGATCATGTCCTTAGACAAATAATACATGATTTAAAACTTTGATTTTAAGACAGTCATTCAAAAAACAAGAAAAATATCATCCTTTCATCATAGCTTGTCTAGTCTAAAACTTTCATTGATTCGCTAGAAAGACATGATTTCATCAATTGAATCAACACTTAGAAAAGTTTCTTGTAATATTTTTCAAATCCATATTTCAAGTGTAGTTCCATCCATTTCATACTTTTAATCCTAATAAAGATAAGGTCATGTAAGATCTTGTATCAAATTTTGCGTTCAGGCTCAAATTGGATTAGAATGTAGATTTGATTAAGTGTTCCTCTTTCGAATTTGATGAATTGATTCTTTGATTGAATAAATGTTTCCTTCATGAATCATTTCTCCTTTTGAGTAGATTGTCCCTAGTTTAAGATAACTTCATTTGTGGGACTTTGGACAATTTTTAGATCAGGTGATCCAAATTTTGAGGTACTTGCAAATAAAACTATGGGGTTTTATTATGCAATATATACAAATCCTGGTGAATGCAATATTTACAAGGTGTCCTTCTAGGTATGTGATTGACTTGGACTTTTAATGGCACCTATTTACTAGGTTTTCACCAATTGAATGAATCTTGCTCTTTTTCTATTTTTAAAGCTTTTCTCTTTTTTTGCTACCAAGGTACCTATTTGCTAGGTTTTCACCAAGGTACTTTTTCTCTTTTTCATTTTTTTTTGTATTTTTCATTTTTTTAAAATTTTTTTTCATATCATCAAGGCACCTATTTGCTAGGTTTTCACCAAGATGACATATTTTGGAGGATCATATATGAATGTTTTTTCTTTCTTCATGCTCAATTTTTCACTATTTTTTATCTTTTCTTCTTTTCAATTATTTTTGGTATTTTCAAGATCTCTTTTGACTATGTACAATAAATATGATGATCTTCATCTAATTTTTGATACTCTTTATACTCTTTCATCTACCTCATGTATAGAACCTCTTTAGATGTATGCTATTGATAGGTTCTTGTAGTTCTCCATGACAATCTGCTAGTTTGTAGGTGCTGGTCCCAAAATTTTCAACAATGATAAATGGCCCTAACCAGTTTGCTTCTCATTTTCTTTTCTTTTCTCTTTCTACTTGATTCTTGAGATTTTCTCACAAAACTAGGTCACCTATTTGAAATGTTCTTGACTTGATGTGGTTGTTGTAAGTCCTTGACATTCTATTTTGGTATACCTTCAAATGATCAAATCCTTTCTTATGTTTTTCATCTAGGAGTTCTAGTTCTTGTAGCCTAGAAACTCTATAGTCTTCCTCATTTATCAAGCCTTGAAGAGATACCCTTAAAGATGGAAGTTCTACCTCCAAAGGAAAAATTGCTTCTATTCCAAAGACTAAGGAAAAAGGTGTAGCTCATGTTGGTGTTCTTATGCTTGTTCTATAAGCCCATAAGGTTGGGTTTATTTTTATGTGCCTATCTCTACCTGAATTGTCCACCGTTCTCTTCAAAAATTTCAAGATTTTTTTATTTGTTTCCTCGGCTTGTCCATTACCTTGGGGATAATAGATTGAATAATAATGATGAATCATGTGAAACTTGGTGCATAATTCCTTTAGGTCTTTGTTTTTGAAATGCTTTGCATTATCCGTTATGATAGCATGAGGTATACCATATCTAAAAATAATATGATTAAGGATAAACAAAGATATCTACTTTCCTATTGTAGTTGATAAGGGTACAACTTCCACCCACTTGGTAAAATTCTCCATTACCGTGATGATGAATTTATGACCATTCAAGGATGGTGGATAAATCATGCCTATTAGGTCTAGACCCCATTGATAGAATGGCCAAGGTGTTGTCATCAAATGAAGTTATTGTGCAGGAACATGTATCAAGTTTCCATGGAATTGACACTTTCTACAAGTTTTTAAAAAGTTACAAGTGTCTTTCTCCATCGTAGGCCAAAAATATCCTATCCTAAGAAGTTTCTTAGCTAGGGTTAATCCATTCAAATGTGATCCGAAAATTCCTTCGTGGATTTCTCGCAAGGCTATGTTTGATTCCTCTTCTTCTAAACATCTAAGGAGCATTCCATCTAAACTTTTTGCGATACAACATTTCAGAGATTATAGTATATCGGGCGGCTTGGCGAATGAAACTTTTCTTTTGATTCCTGGTTTGCTCTATGGGAAGGATTTGATCTTTCAAGTAAGTGTAAATAGGCCCATACCAAGGTGATTCATTTGTATTTAACAAGAAAATGGTATAAGGGTGGGTAGGGTCAAACGCGGGTTGATCCACTTCTTCTCCCAGGAATTCATATCTGGCACTTTGATCATGCATTTGTAGAAGTGAAGCCAAAGTTTCCATTGCATCCATTGCTTTGTTCTTTTCTCTTGGCGCTTTCTCAAATGTAATAAGTATGAAATATTTCTTAAGACTTTCCACCATGTTTTTGTAGGGTACCAATTTGTCATCCTTTGTTTTATATTCTTCATTGACTTGATTAATGACTAATTGTGAATCTTCATAAACCTTTAGTTCTCTTACTTTCCACTCTAATGCCAACTTGATTCCAATAAACAAGGCTTTGCATTATGCTATATTATTTGTGCATGGAAATAAAAATGTGTAGGACTTAGGGATAGTAGAGCCTTTGGGAGTGATTAGAAGTATGTCTGCTCCTGATCCATGATGAGTGTACGAACCATCAAAATATAATTGCCATATTTTTGCCTCAACATTCACAATCTTTGAATCCAAGAATTCCACTTGGATGGGATGATCATCTTGAAGTGGTGCTTCTACTAATTGGTTAGCAATGATTTTCCCTTTGATTGATTTTCTATCAACATATTCTATGTCAAACTCACTTAGCACCATTACCCACTTTGCTAGCTTTCCATTCAATGTTGTTTTACTAAGTAGATACTTCAAAGGGTCAATTTTGGCAATGAGCCTTATCTTGTGGGCTAGCATATAATGGCATAATTTTTGGGAAGAAAAAACTATGACCAAGCATGCCCTTTCCATGAATGTATAATTTAGTTCGTATTTGACCAAGGTTCTACTTATGTAGTAAATTGCCTTTTCTTTTCCTGTTTCATCCTCTTGTCCTAAAAGTGCCCCCAATGAATTCTCTGTTGCTAAAATGTATAGGATCAAGGGCTTACCTCTGATAGGTGGCATCAAGATTGGTGGATTCATGAGATATTTCTTCAATAGTGTTGGTCCATTTTCTAGTCATAGAAAAATCTTTTGAAAATGGCCCATTTCCTTGCAGGTTTTCTTGAGGTGTCCTGCCTTGTGTTCTTCATTGTGTCACCTTGCTCCAGTTCAGATCGCATCTTCTAAATTGCAAAACCCAGGGAGATATTCAAGTTTTAAGGTCTACAAGAAATAATTTCAAAATCTGCCTAAGTGTTGAAAACCCACAATGTTTTTGAAAACCCATGATATTTTTGGTCTCCCTGCTACCTTTGGGTCTACGTGAAAATCTTGGATGTTTTCAATCTTTCACCGAAAACCCTGTGTTTTTGACCTTGCATTTCTTCTCTTCTGCTAGCACTCCTTGTTCGTCAGTCTTAAGTGTGCAAGTGCGATGGTTGGTGGGGCCAGATTCTTCAAGTAACAGAGGGAGGAGATTGATGGTCGGTGTGTGATTGTATGGAATATTCTCACCCCATGTGATCATGTGCCTGCTGTTGATTTTGTTTATTTCAGACATTTCTTCGGTGGTGGTCCCGATGTCAAAAGGGAGGTGAAGGTGTGTGTTTTCATTGGTTGTCACATGATTGCATGTCAGGAATTTTTGACATACGACCATGCGACCGGTTGACACCTGTCCCAGCGGGCCCGTTGGCTAGGGTCTGATAGATGTTTAATAGGTGACAAAGATTGGTGGTTGTCGCTACATTGCTAAGGAAAGATGAGGCCCTTTTAACCATGTGCTTTCATGAGATTTGTTGATGCAGAATGAAGGTAAATTGCTTGGTGCGGTCATTTGTCAGGTTCAACCTCCGTGGTGGTGTTTCATTGGTTATGTCAGTGCACAGTGGAGGGATGTAAGAGTTGATTGCATAGAAATTGGAAGTGGTCCTGGTATTAGAAAAGGAGTGAATAGGTGCATTCCTATAGGTCCACATACACTGAGTTGGCTATTGTCAGTGGGACCGATCTTCTTGGCATTCAGGCAGATTAAAGTTCAGTTTAATCTTGTGGCTGTCGTTATACTATTAATCAAACATGCTCAACCTTTAATGCAATAGTATAGTGATAGCCATTGATTCTCATAAGGAAGGTAGGTGGGTCCATTAACATGTATGCATAGTTGGCACTATTTTATTTGTCCATGTATTTGCACAGTGGCCTGTTGTCAGTGGGACCTAGTTTTCAGATGTGTCAGTGGGTCCTGATCCTATCAAGTTAATCAATGAATGGCATATAATCTCATCAAGTGTGTCAGAGGCTTAAGATCTTGTGATGGTTGTCGATCTTCCTATGTGGGCTTGGTTGAATTTCTTAGTGTCTTTGGCAATTGTGATAAAATGTTTAGCAGCCTAACAAACTTTCTTCCTATTCGCTGGTTCGCATAATGTTTTGGCAGTGCCCCAGTTTATTTGGTGATTCAATGAATAGTGGTCATGTGATCGCTAAGTTTTTTAGTGATGGTGGAAAGTATTTCATGAATTGGCGAAAGTTCTTCAGTCGCCAGTTTGCCAGATAAAGTGGGGTCACTTGCTCAGTGATGTGCTCAGTTTTGATTGGCCGGTGGGTGATAGGGTGGCATTGACATGGAGGCTTGTCGCGTGTTTGCATAGCTTAATTTTTGGCTATGTGATTATGTGACCACTGCTAGCATCATGGTTGCAGAGTTGGGCGGGTCCATGGTGCCTGTGTTGCTGACGTGCTAGTTTTTGATTGGCTGTTGACTTTTTGAGGGGCCCGCGACTATTGTGAACTTAAACATAGGCCGCTCGATGTGCTAGAAAAAGGATGGATCATCAACGGCCATGTTTTAAAATGAGCTGGGTGCCAAAGACTTGACTATTGGAATTTAAATTTAAATCTGTAGATGGTTTTCATGACAAGAGGTACCAGAATTCAATGCTTTCATGGCCAGATTTGATTGGTTTGGTGGTGCTTGTTGTTGCAGTGTGGTCCAGGGTGCCATGAGTGTTTGCAGGGATGTTTTGCCATGTGGGGAGGATAGTTTGTTGCCTCGAGATGTTTTGATGGTCTAGTCAGACTAATTTTTATGATGAATTTGTGATCCTAGGTACAAATTTGAAGATTTTCTTGCCGTGAGGATTATGCCTTATTTCTGATAGGCTGGTGCTGGTTTTCCCTCTAGAGGTTTTTCAAAATTTTGTTGTCATTTAGCTATTGTAAACCTAACCCTAGTCACCCTAAGCTTCATGCAATCTCTTTGAGATTCCCAAGGTGGCTAGTGGAATAAATTTTTTATTTTTTGACTATGTAAGGGTTCAAATTTTAATCAGTCCAGAGGTTCTGATTATAGTTAGTTGCAGGGGTTTGTAGCAGGGCTATATCACATTGTATGTAAGCTAAATAGAACTTCTTTGCATCTTTTGCAAGTTATTGAAGTGGTAGTCTCATTTCTGGTGTAGACATGTACATGCCTCATCATACTTAATATAACTATTCTCATGCTTTCAAGTCTCTCCTTGGTGTCAGTCTTATGAGTTTTTAATTTTCTAGTCCATTACATTGGATTGCCTCTGTATATGTTCTAATCTTTAGTTCTTGATCTAGGATCAAGTGAAAGATACTTTGGATAGGGCATAGATTCATTAGATTCATCTACAGAAGGATCTTATAAGTAGTGGATGGGCTGGAATAGTTGTGTTTATGGCTTTGAGTCTTTGACAGTAGTTGGTTCATGTTCTATATCTATTTTTGAGTGCTGCCCAATGGATAATGGCACTGATCAAGGATTAGTACATTTAGTTGAGTCCAATATTTGATTGGCTCTTGTCTACCTTCCCTATCCTCATTAATCAAAGACCATTTTAAGTTTTAAGTATTGTTGTTGGTAGTAATACCCTTCACAAGGCCATTTTATACCCAATAGCAATTGAGATTCAATGAATGTCTGGTTAACATTTAGTAGTCTCTTTCTATCATCTGCTTTGTTTAATCTAGTCTAAAGTCCTAAAATATCATAAGTTACTGGATTAGGTGCACCCACCGTGGTTTTGCAGAGCCAAAAGTGAAGAGGGCAGTCTTGTCCCTATAGTTGGTCTAGTTGTCTTGTAGAGCTTTCACACTTGGAGCTAACCACTCCTAACATCAGTCTCAAGGCATATTGGCAGCCCTAAGTGGCATAAGTATTTTCAAACACCAACAAGATGGCGACTCTACTGGGGAAGGAGTAAAAGATGGCAAGCTTCCTTGCTTGGCTGGATCATCCTAGAGTCTTGGTTGAAGATCATTAATACAGAGTCTGATAGAAAAAATACACTTCTAAAATCTTCTCACCTAGTTGTGAGTGGCGAGTCTGAAGTCTCTGTTTGATCAGTGCATCTTCTGATAAATAGTGTGGTTACTTATGGATTTTTTTATTGGTTGGAAGAAGAAACAAAGAATTACTTTCCTCTTCAAGGAGGTGGCGACTCTACATTGCAAAATCTGATGGAGCTGCAAGGTGAGCTCTAGATCTTTCTTGCTTCCAGCCAAAGGTCTTCTGCTACAAGATTTCTAGGTATTTCTCAAATATCTAAAATGTCTCCTTATTAAGTGATCAAGCACTAGGAAAAGGAGTAAGGTGTGAATGGAGGTTGAATACTTCAAGCTTTCAGTTGCATCTCTGAAAAATTCTATGGAAGTATTGCATTAAGTCAAATGAATAATCAAAGGAAAAGTCAGTCTAGGCTGCTTGGTTTCCTCAAGTTGGATAGACCTTTGAGCTATGTTCTTCCAAAGTCCCCTCATTCTTTCCTTGGTGAGCTTTTGGGTTTGATTACTACTTTTGATTATCAGTCTGATTCAGCAGTGAAGCATGTCCTAACATTCTATAGATTTATTATAGAATATCATATTCTTGATGAGGATGTTAGCATGATGTTTTTTGGGAGATCCCTCAAAGGGGTTTCATCTAATTGGTATCTAAATCTACCCCCAAAATGTATCTCTTCTTTGACTAAATTCAAGTGGTTGTTCTTAGAGGAGTTTGCTGATAATGATGAATGGAATAAGTTGCAAAGGGATCATCAGCAAAAAGAGAATACAAGTTGTATTTCAGAGCAACCCATATCTAATGCTGAGGGTACTTCTTCTGATGAAGTTTTGTTAGAGGAGTATTCAAATTGTGGCAGTGAGTAGGAATCAAAACCAAAGTGTGCAGGATCCTCCATTCATTTAGAGTTGTCTAAATGTGATTTCAGTAGTTATTCAGGTGAGGATGATGAAGGCAATGATGCTGATGTATCCTCATATGAATCAGATGCATCATGGGAAGAAGAAAGTAATGGTGAAAGTGAACACTCCTTTAGTGAGGAGTATGAAGATAAGGAAGTGATAATGGATTGTGATGTCAGTGAGTTTGAACATGAAAGTTTAAGTGATGGGTTATTAAATAATCCTAAAATGGGTAGTGAGTTTAAAGTTTTCACTAACACTTTATATGATGAAGACTATGATGATTATCAGCTCATTTTTTGTCATGATGTTCAACATGGTGCATTGTATGGAGTTATCAAACTTTTGTTTGAAGAACATGTGGAGGTCTCAGACTCAGTTGAATCAGGATGCCCATTTTCCATCTGTGGGTATCAGTCTAATTATTCATTTGAGGTCTAGCTGGCTGCACCAATGGAAATACAAGGTCAGGGTATGAATGAGGCCTTTTTGCAGGCAGAATATGAGACTTGTATTTCCAATTGATAGCATTCATGAGTCAGTAGAGAAGAATAGGTTCTTATCTAATGGTACTGTTCATGGGTATGCTGAATTGTTTCTTCATAGTGAGCAAGATAAAGAGAGTGCCAATAAATTTTACATGCACTATGAAGATAGCTACTTTATTCTTCCTGATATGTTGGTTGAACATGTTGACATGCTTGGTGAAAAAATTGAAGACAAAATATCTAGTGTGCCACATGAAGGAAGAAATGAAAATCAAGTTTTTGACAGAGGCAAGAACTGACTCTTGTTTGTTGCTGCAAGTTCTTTGTAAAAAATGTACATTTTTTGAATAGTTTCCCTTTCCTGTCTGTTCCCTATGTTTTTTGAGGTCTCTATGTTTTTTTAGTGGGTGGTCTGCTTCTTCTCAGAGATCTGAGGTCCTCATTGTATCTGTAGGAGATACATGTCCCCAACTAGAGCCACTGTCGGTCTATTTTCCAGTCATAGAAAAATCTTTTGAAAATGGCCCATTTCCTTATAGGTTTTCTTGAGGTGTCCTGCCCTGTGTTCTTCATTGTGTCACCTTGCTCTAGTTCAGATCACATCTCCTAAATCGCAAAACCCAGGGAGATATTCAAGTATTAAGGTCTGCAGGAAATAATTTCAAAATCTGCTTAAGTGTCGAAAACCCACAATGTTTTTGAAAACCCATGATATTTTCAGTCTCCCTGCTACCTTTGGGTCTGTGTGAAAATCTTGGATGTTTTTGATCTTTCACCAAAAACCCTATGTGTTTTTGACCTTGCATTTCTTCTCTTCTGTCAGCACTCCTTGTTCGTCGGTCTTAAGTGCGCAAGTGTGATGGTTGGTGGGGCCAGATTCTTCAAGCGGCAGAGGGAGGAGATTGACAGTCGGTGTGTGATCACATGGAATATTCTCACCCCATGTGATCATGCACCTATCGTTGATTTTGTTTGTTTCAAGCATTTCTTCGGTGGTGGTCCTGATGTCAGAAGGGAGGCGAAGGTGTGTGTTTTCATTGGTTGTCACATGATCGCATGTCAAGAATTTTTGACATGCGACCATGCGACTAGTTGACACCTGTCCTAGCGGGCCTGTTGGCTAGGGTCTGATAGATGTTTAATAGGTGACAAAGATCAGTGGTTTTCACTACATCACTAAAGAAAGATGAGGCCCTTTTAACCATGCGCTTTAACAAGAGCCGTTGATATGGAATAAAGGTAAATTGCTTGGTGTGGTCATTTGTCAGGTTTGGCCTCCATGGCGGTGTTTCATTGGTTATGTCAATGCACAGTGGAGGGATTTCAGAGCTGACTGCGTTGAAATTGGAAGTGGTCCTGGTATCAGAAAAGGAGTGAATAGGCACGTTCCTGTTGGTCCACATACGCTGAGTTGGATGTTGTCAGTGGGACTGATCTTCTTGGCATTCAGGCAGATTAAAGTTTGATTTAATCTTATGGCTGTCATTATACCATTAATCAAACATGCTCAACCTTTAATGGAGTGGTATAGCGATAATCGTTGATTCTCATAAGGAAGGTAGGTGGGTCCATTGACATGTATGCATAGTTGGCACTATTTTATTCATCCATGTATTTGCACAATGGCCTGTTGTCAGTGGGACCTGGTTTTCAGATGTGTCAGTGGGTCCTGATCCTGTCAAGTTAATCAATGAATGGTGTATAATCTCATCGAGTGTGTCAGAGGCTTAAGATCTTGCGACAACTGTCGATCTTCCTATGTGGGCTCAGTTGAATTTCTTGGTGTCTTTAGCAGTTGTGATAAAATGTTTAGCGGCCTGATAAACTTTCTTCCTATTCACTGGTTCGCGTAATGTTTTGGTGGTGCCCCAGTTTATTTGTTGATTCAACGAATAGTGTTCATGTGACCACTAAGTTTTTTAGCGATGGTGGAAAGTATTTTGTGAATTGGCAGAAGTTCTTTGGTCGCCAGTTCGCTAGATAAATTGGGGCCACTTGCTCGGTGATGTGCTCAGTTCTGATTGGCCAGCCGGTGATAGGGTGGCATTGACATGGAGGCTTGTCGCATGTTCACATAGCCCAATTTTTGGCTATGTGATCATGCAACCACTGTTGGCATCGCGGTTGCGGAGTTGGGTGGGTCCACGGTGCCTATGTTGCTGACGTGCTAGTTTTTGATTGGCTGTTGACTTTTTGAGGGGCCCGCGACTGTTGTGAACTTAAACATAGGCTGCTCGATGTGCCATGAAAAGGATGGATCATCAATGGCCATGTTTTAAAATGAGCTGGGCGCCAAAGACTTGACCATTGGAATTCAAATTTAAATCTGTAGATGGTTTTCACGATAAGAGGTACTAGAATTCAATGCTTTCATGGCCAGATTTGATTGGTTTGGTGGCGCTTGTTGTTGCAGTGTGGTCCAGGGTACCATGAGTGTTTGCAGGGATTTTTTTTCATGTGGGGAGGACAGTTTGTTGGCTCAAGATATTTTGATGGTCTAGTCAGATTGATTTTCATGATGAATTTGTGATCCTAGGTACAAATTTGAAGATTTCCTTGCCGTGAGGATTATGCCTTATTTCTGACAGGCTAGTGCTGGTTTTCCCTCCAGTGGTTTTTCAAAATTTTATTATGGTTTAGCTATTGTAACCCTAACCCTAGTCACCCTAAGCTTCATGCAATCTCTTTGAGATTCCCAAGGTGGCTAGTGGTATAAAATTTTTATTTTTTGACTGTGTAAGGGTTTGAATTTTAATCAGTCCAGAGGTTCTGATTATAGTTAGTTTCAGGGTTTTGTAGCAGGGCTATATCACATTGCATGTAAGCTAAATAGAACTTCTTTTCATCTTTTGTAGGTTATTGAAGTGGTAGTCTCATTTCTGGTGTAGACATGTACATGCCTCATCATACTTACTATAACTATTCTCATGCTTTCAAGTCTCTCCTTGGTGTCAGTCTTATGAGTTTTGGATTTTCTGGTCCATTACATTGGATTGCCTCTATATATGTTCTAGTCTTTAGTTCTTGATCTAGGATCAAGTGCAAGATACTTTGGATAGGGCATAGATTCATTAGATTCATCTACAGAAGGATCTTATAAGTAGTGGATGGGCTGGAATAGTTGTATTTATGGCTTTGAGTCTTTGACAGTAGTTGGTTCATGTTCTATATTTGTTTTTGAGTGCTGCCCAATGGATAATGGCATTGATCAAGGATTAGTACATTTAGTTGAGTCCAATGTTTGATTGGCTCTTGTCTACCTTCCCTATCCTCATTAATCAAAGACCATTTTAAGTTTTAAGTATTGTTGTTGGTAGTAATACCCTTCACAAGGCCATTTTATACCCAATAGCAATTGAGATTTAATGAATGTCTGGTTAACATTTAGTAGTCTCTTGCTATCATCTGTTTTGTTTAATCTAGTCCAAAGTCCTAAAATGCCATAAGTTACTGGATTAGGTGCACCCGCCATGTTTTTGCAGAGCCAAAAGTGAAGAGGGCAGTCTTATCCCTATAGTTGGTCTAGTTGTCTTGCAGAGCTTTCACACTTGGAGCTAACTACTCCTAACATCAGTCTCAAGGCATATTGGAAGCCCTAAGTGGCATAAGCGTTTTCAAACACCAACAAATAGATTAAAGGCTTCTTCACATTTTTCATCCCATTTGAAAATTGTATCTTTATGCAAAAGTTGGGTGAAATTATGACATTTTTTCGCTAATTGGGAGATAAATCTCCTAATGGATTGTATCCTTCCTTGTAAAGATCTCATTTGACTAATGTTCTTAGGTGCTTCCATTTCCATGATAGCCTTCACTTTAGTAGGATCCACCTCTATTCCCTTTGCAGATACAATGTAGCCTAGTAGTTTTCCAGATTGGACTCCAAATGCACACTTTTTGGGGTTAAGCCTTACTTTGAATTGCTCTAATCTGTCAAAAACATTCACCAGAATTGGTAGGTGCTCTATTCTTGAGTGAGATTTATCTAATATGTCATCCACATAGTCCTCCATGAACTTATGCATCATATCATGAAATATTGTGGTCATTTCTCGTTTATAGGTCACTCTGGTATTCTTCAAACCAAAAGGCATGACATTCTAGCAAAAAGTACCCCATGCACATGTAAAAGTTGTCTTATCTTGGTCTTTTGGTGCTATCTTTATCTGGTTATATCCATTGAATCTATCCATGAGTGAGAACATAGAATGTCCTATTGCTAGGTCCACAATGGCATCTATACTCAGAAGTGGGAATTCATCTTTAGGACATGCCAAATTTAAGTCTCTAAAATCCGTGCAGATTCTAATGGATTTGTCTACTTCTGATACTGACACTATATTTGAGATCCATTATCCATAATCAATGGCCCTTATAAATCCCACTTACAATAATTTTTCTAACTCCACTTTGACAAGTAGTGCTATATGTGGATGCATCTTCCTTATCTTTTTCTTAACAGGTTTGGCTCCTTCTTTGATATTTAGATGATGCATTATCAAATTTGGGTCTAATCCTGGCATATCATCATAAGAACATGCAAAGTTGACTTGTTTTTCCTCAAAGAACTTAATGAATTCTATTCTTTCTTTGCTAGATAGTGATGCCAATAGGTGCATGATCTTTGGTTCTATTTTTGATCCAATATTTATCTTTTCTGTGGGCTCAATCAAGATTGGAGACCTTTCCTCATAATGTTTTGGTAGAGCATCCAAACTCCATTCCTTGGGTGCCTCAATTGGGTTTTCACCTTTGGAAACATCCTTTATTTCTTTATTTTTTCCTTCTTGATCTAATGTTGCCACAACGTGGTTTTCAACACTTGATTCTTTTCCTTTTTTGTTTTTTTTGTTTTTTTCAATTTTTCTCATATTGAAAGTTTGGATGCTCCCCTTGATCAATTCTTCCTGATATTCATTGATAGAAAAAGGTTCAACCACATTGAGGTATTGGGACACCATGTTGTCATTCAAGAAAATTGGAAGGGTAGTTGGCTCAATGGAATTCCATTCGATTAGCTCCGAGTGTATGAGAGTTAATGGGTCAATATTTAGGTTTGTTTCATTTGGATTTAAGGTGTATATTTCATTATTAGATGGTTCATACATTGTATCTTGAAATTATCTTACATGGGATTCCTCTAAATGTTCTAAAGAAGAAGGATCAAAGTCCTCCTCACTAGACTCCTCTAGGGTTTTCATTGGATAAAATTTGTGTGGATTAAACCTAACTTTCAATTCTTCCATAGTAGGTCTCCATGAAGGAACTTATGGTTCACCTACCCATTCATTTATCTCTATTTCTATGCTTGGCACATCATTTAGGATCACTTGGCTAGAACTAGATGCTTGATTTGAACTTGATTCTATTATTGGTCCTTTATCTTTGGTTGAAGTATAGGTATGAATAACATCAATACCCTTATCATGACATGAATCATCTAATAAGGTATCCCATTCCCATTCATTATAATCCTCATCACCACTATGAGATTCTAATTGCAATATTTGGCTATGAAGTTTGGGATAATATTTTTGAGTGTATCCTTCTTCAATGAGCCCTAATCCTATTTTCTCCTTGCTATCTTGCCATGTACTTTCTATGGGTTCAATGAGCCCTTCATTCTTTGTGCCCAAAGGTCCTTGGCCTTTGTACCCCATCTTTTGCATGATTGAAAACCCTTTCCCATATTGATGTGTGGGAATGGTTATTTTTTGAATATGTTTAACATGTGCACTTGATTCTTCATCTTTATATAACCAATTTAGGATCTCATTATATTCTTCATCCATGGCAGATGATGTACTTGCCCTCACAAAGTTATCATTATATCTATGAGGTAGATTTGAGGGTCTTCCAAAGGATTTGGGTGATAAAGTTAAGTCCATCATAGATAAGGAGTATTCACCTATGCCTTTTTGCTTGATCTTGCATTGCTTATCAAAAAATTTCATCATTTGGTCCATTTTTTGACAATGGGCTTCTTTGGTGGATACTTGTATATCTTTGATATGGTCTTATTTTGATTCTTTAATAATATTATCCTCGCTAACCTTGTCTTTTCCTTTAGTTGATGTAGTTAGGTTAGTGAGTTTTGGTGTATCTTCAATAACAATTTCCTCTTCCATCTTTTCTTTTCCCTTCAATAATGGGGTGTCTTTAGAACTTTTCCCTTGCTCCCTTTGATTATTTATAGACCCTTCTACATTGTGTGGGACTAAAGATTCATTAATAGGCTTGATGTTATTACAATATTGGAAAGGGTTTAGGTCCCCACTTACCATTATCTCTTGTCCTAGATAAGGAAACTTTATGCATTGATGATAAGTAGATGACACAGCTTGCATCTTGTGAGTCCACAACCTTCCTAGTAAGATATTGTAAGTCAACTTTAGATCCAACACTTGGCATATGGTCTCTTTTTTCATAGGTCCAACTCTTATGGGTAACACTATGACTCCTTTTGAAGCTCTTTCTTCATCATTGTAGGCTTTTATAGTTATCTTTTTCTTAGGGTCAATAGCTTCTTCAGAAAATCCTAGGGCTTTCACTAGGCTAAGGGTAAAAATGTTTAGGTCGGCTCCCCCATCTATAAGGACTCTTTTCACCCTATGCTTGTGAATTAAAACTTCTATGTGCAAGGGCAGATTTTGAGGATGATTAAGGGACATGTCATCCTGTTCGGAAAATGATAGGCAATGGGGTTCAATGAGGTGCCCACCATATTTTGGAATTTATCTACCTCCAAATTTAGAGGCACATTGGTTTCCAATAAGGCTTTCTCAAAAATGTCTTTATGGATTGGTGATAATTTGAGTAACTCCAAAGTAGAGATTTGAGCGGGAGTTCTTTGTAGTTGATCAACCAAGTTGTATTGTTTTGATGATGAGGTTGAAGCTTGGTTTGATACCACCATTTTAGGAGCATTATTAGGTAGGATAATTTTTTATGCTTTCCCCTTAGTGACAACATTTGATGATGCTTCTCTTGAATTATTCTTTACTATGACAATATTTATAGTATTATCCTCTTCTCTTAAATTGTTGATCGTGCTATCATAAGTATGAGCATAGTTCACTTTCTCATAGCCTTTTTTTTCACTTTGATTAGCATTAGATGACTCACCCTTTTCATGGCTCAAAAAGAGATTCTTGAAGGCCATGTGATCCTCATTGTTTTGAGGTCCTTCAATTTTGATAGTTCTATTATCTATTAAATCTTGCACCAAGTGTTTTAACTTCATGCACTCATTGGTTGGATGACCTCTATTTTGATGATATTCACAATGATGTGAATCATTCCACCAATTAGGTTTGACTTGAGGTTCATAATCTTTCATATCGAGTAATGTGATGATTTTGTTGGCAACCAAGGTCCTTAATGCATTCTCCAAAGGTTCACCTAGATAGGTTAATTTTCTCTTGTTATAAGTGGAGTAGAAGGATTTGGACTTATTCCCATTAGCATTATTATAAGGATTATTGGCATTATTGTTGGAATTGTTATATTTTTTATTGGAATTAAATGGAGCTTTTTTTGATTGATTAAAATTATTTGAAGAAATAGTTCCATATGGCTAGGTAAAAGGGGTTGCCTTTAAGTTTTGGGCCTCCACAACTCCATCATTCACAAGGTTTTTGTTGTTATTCTTTATCCATGACTTAGATTTATCATTGTAATTATTGGACCCTTGATTATTGACATATTTAGGGACATAATTGTTGTTGTTATTTTTGTTGTTGTTGTTGGTGTTATTGGATTTGTTATCTTTAAATAATTTTATTTCACCTCTCTTGACCAATACATCCTCAATCTTGATCCCATTTTTGATGAGTTTTTCAAATGTTGGGGGACATTGAAGTTGCAACCTATAATTTATTTCCATGGTCAAATTATTGGTGAATATTTCCATCTTCTCTTTCTTGGGGATACTTCATGGATACCTTGCAAAAATGGTCCTCCACCTTTGTAGAAATCCTAGGAAGGACTCTCCATCTTTCTATTTGGTATCACACAACTTGAGCATTGTGATTTCATGCTCAATGTTATAATAATAATGGGTTACAAACTTGGAGGCTAGCTCCTCAAAGGTCTTTATTCCTTGGGGTAATTTTGAGAACCACTCCATGGCGGGACCTCCTAGATTCCTAGGAAAGAGTCTCATTAGGTATGTGTCATTATGCATGAACTCAATGCTTAGGGCACAAAGCTCCCTTAAATGATCCTGTGGGTTTTTTTTACCCATATATTTATTGTATTTAGGGAAAATTGTATTAAAAGGAAAAGATACCATAACTAAGCTTTTATCAAATGGAAAAGGACACAAAGCTTCAATGGAAAAGGCCTTAGGTTTAGCTGCCTTTTTCATGGTATCTATTTTTTCTTGAAAGGCCTTTATTTTCCTAGTCATAACATTCATGGGATTATCTTTCTCTTGATCTTTCTTAAGTTATTCTATATCAAAATCATGGGAAAGCTTTACTCCCGCTTGAGCTAGGTTTAGGGAAAAATTCTCCCTATCCTTATCTATTAATTTCTCCATGACCTCTAAGAATTCCTGATCTTGGGCTACTCTCTCAACCTTTTCTTCATGTGTTTCTTTGGGATTATGATTGGCATTGTTGATGTTATGATTATTTCCTTCTTGGTGATAATTATGATATGTAGAGTTTCTATCCATTTCTCCAAGTCTTTTGTCAAACAAGTTTGGGAAAATTTATTCTTAATTAGGACCTTTGAAAAGACTTTGGTATTCTTGTCCTTCATTTGCAACAAGAGTTTTATCTCCTTGTAAAGATACCCTATATGTGTGGGACCATGTGGAAACCGACATCCAACAAGGATTAGATTTGGAATGATCCTTGGTTTGAGAATTGTTGATTTTAAATTGAAGAGATTAAAAATATAAGATGAAGTTTCAATGGATATCTCTCTCACTTGTTTATGTATTTCAAACACAACAATCACACATTCACTTGTCTCTTTTTACCCCCTTAACACAAAATGTTTGATTTGAAAGAACGTTGTCATGGGTTTTGCACAAAAAGAAACTTCAAGCACCTACCTAGTACAAGATTTGGTTCGTAAACATGGCTCTAAAAGGTGGTCTTGCTATTTTATCAAGGATTTAATATAGATTCCATTCAAAATGGATCTTAAACTTTCATCCCCCAAGTATATTAAGGGCCTTCCCACCACCGGTATATCGGAGTTTTGCGCAATCCATGAGGACTACTTGAGGAAGTTCAAAAATTTAAAATCCCATTGTCACACACCCCATTAAGGATGTATGTGTTTTGTTTTATAGTGGGTTGGATTCTCGCAGCAAAAGCAAGTGTATCCAACTTTGGGCTGTCCCTCTCACTGGCAAAAGGTGAAGAGCATATCCCTAACTTTTCCTTAATTTCCCAAACACAATAAACAATGTTGAATTTTTTTCACCCACTAACTATAGGTATTTGAGTATTTCTACCCTCTTCCACAAACAAGGGGCTTTGATTTTATGTGCTTGATTCCTCAACCTTTCTTTTTAATCAAAAAGTTCAACACCTTTAGCATTTTGATTCACTAGAAGAAGTGAAGAATATAGGCCTAAATTCTAAACTTTCCAAACAAAGATAGGTTGTTTTGTAATTACTAGATTTTTAAATGCACCAATGCCACAATTTAAGGGAAAATATTCACTAGTTTGAGGCTTACCTTTCGTTGTAGCTAGCATAAGCTAGGGGCATTTTTGAGTGATTTTTGTCATTTTTAGCTTACCTTGGCTATAGCTCCTTTCCAATGTTCTTTCCTCCAACAAAGTTAGTCAACACAAACAAAAACAATGAGGGGAACCAAAATGAATTTGAAGAAGAAAATTTATGTATTGAATCTTAAAGCCTTATTTGCAAATTTTGAGAAAAGCTTGAACTAAGAAGAGAAAATCCAATTAAGTGATACAAACTTAGTTTTGTAAGCTTCTACAATTTTGAGATAGCTCTCATATACCTGATTTTCTTCTTCTTGTGACTCCTCAAGAACCAATTTGATGTGAGAAAAGTTTTCCTTCTTGATTTTCCTAGTCAAAGCCTTCCCTTCTTGGTTGAACTTGCTCTCTGGCTTTTTGTCTTTTCGGTGATCATACATCTTGTAGGTTTGTAAAAATTATTTTGCCACAGTCAAATAATGAAAATAAGCAATTTATGCAAAAGCACTCATGTAATTCTTGAAAGCGCTATTTTACTACTTAAAAGCATTGTTAATTAGATTAAAAGTGTTGCTTTAACTCTGTCAGAAAATTTATAAGCGCACAAATAACTAGTAGAAGCACTACTAAAATGATTAAAGATAGTAAAAATATAGTAAAAGCACTTAGTAAAATATCAAAAGCGCTCAGTAGTCAGGAAAAATGCACTATCCATCTGTGAAAAAGCATTGTGAGAATGATAGACAGATAATAGAAAGATCGAAAGTGTCACTGATCAGTGCAAAGGTGCACAAATTTATCATAGAAGCACTGAAACAGTGCTTGAAAGCGTCATTTGATTGTGTAAAAGTGTTGTTTAACTTGTCAAAAGCATTGTTTCCTAGAAAAGACAAGAGTTAAACACATGCAAATTTGATAGAAATGATATAAATCTAAGTGTTTAGTAAAGTGAAGCATTCTGCCCCATGGTAGGTGCCATTTTGTATACCAAAAATAGTATCTTCATAGGATTAGTATTCACAATAAATGAAATAGAAACTAAATAAACCACAATTAAGCAATCTATCTAAGCTAGAAATTGACAATTAAGCATCCTATGGTTCTCTAACTAAGAATGTTAATACAAAGCTCTCAGCAAGCTTCCATTAATGACAGTCCTAGAATGAGAAAGATAAAAGATTAAAGATAAAGCTAATTGTTCAATTCCAATTTGAAAGCTAAAGTAAATCTAGATTTCCTTTCTATGCTCAAATTGCAAGAGGTTCAATGCAATTCTCAGATGTGTGGTTATGAATTATGAGGAATTTAGGCCTTCCTTTTATAGATTTTCCCAATGGTAGGGGGTGTAGTGTAGTTAATCATGATTAAGCCTTGGTTGAGTCTTTGGTTCCACCCTTTAAAGACAATGCAAAGTTTGTGTCCTCAAAGCTTGGGACAAGTAGAAAAGATGAATGGACAAGATTCTTTTTCACTTTGAGTGATTAAGATTGAATTTGACTTGATCCATGTGAATGCCTCTCCTCAAATCCTATTGGTTGATTGAATTTCCTCCCTTTGTGGTTGTTGAGGGAAATTAGGATTTATTAATTGATTTAAATGAATTTTTTTAGCCATGTACCCCTTAAATGGGTTGAATTTGATTTAATACAAGACTATATAATTAATTGATTTAATTGTATTTTGATTTGATTGCATTTGATTAAAACACTCTCAATTTTGATTGATCTCGAATTAAGACTTGATTTTAATTTTGATTGGCTAATTATGCATTGTGATTCAATTACTTTGATCATGTCCTTGATTTGCTTTGATTTTTTACTTAATTTTCTTTGTCCATTTTTAGGTGATTACACCAACACTAACAGAAGTAAGTACTATAGTTCATCATTAGCTTTGAAAGCCATCGATGTTTGTACTTATTGCTAACAAAGTATCTATGATGAGAAAAAACATAAAAAAAATATAGAAAGAATGACACCCATGGAAGATTTCATATCATTCTAGGGGAATTCATTTGCATCCTTTCATTTGTGCATTTATCTAACTTGATCAATTGACCTCAAGGAGGGAAATCTATATTCAATATTTTAAGAATCATATCTATATCCTTTCTTTCATTATTGATCACTAACTTTGCAATATCATTATCGAGAGCTCAATCAAAATTTATTCTAAATCAATCTTCCGTATCAATGCTACATTAATCCAATCTTCTAAATCAAATAAAAATTCTTCTAACCTAATCTAAACTATCGTCCAACATTACTCAATATATCAAATTTTTATCTCACTCCCAAGGGGGTTCTCATATATCATAGTCAACATGTTGTCACTTTTTCTTGCAAATCACTATATGGAAATTGATGTCTTTGATTCTCTATACCCAATTCTAGATTTACCAGGAAAAGAACAACATTGCTGAGGATGGGGAATCCTCCTTCGACTTTGAGCTCCAAAGACTTAGGTGGGTGTACATTATTGGTTTATCAAACTTCAATAAACCAAGTAGTGGATGGGTGTCTTAAAACACTGATTTGATCATTTACCAAACAAAACATAAAAAGTAAAGATTTGATTTAATTTTAAAAGGTTTTATGTCTTTGACCATTGCTATTATCCAAGGGCACAAAGTCTAGATGAATACACATCAACTATAACATATCAGTGAAAGGAAATCTAGAACTAAAAGTAATCTATGCCTTACATAGAAACTTCAACAAATTAGTATAAGATCATCAAATTCATGAACCCTTACAAACCCTAAAAAATAATCCCCGAGACTTACACTTTCCTTGAAAGTAGCATGTGTAATCACCAAAAATTGGACAAGATCATTTAAGTGAGAAATCAAGGCAAAAATCAATACAATTAAATGCAATTAAATCAAATCAAGTCAAAATCAAAGATAAATTGCAATTGAACCTTAATCCAAATTTAATTGAAAATCAAAAGCCATTAAATCAATTTAAAACTAATAAATCATGATTAAGAAATAAATTGTACAATTAATCTAATTAATTCTATAGTTAAAATTAAATCAAATCAACCCATTTAAGGGGTACACATGGCTAAACAAATTAAATAAATTCAATTAATTAATTCCTATTTTCTCTCAACCACCAAATGGGAGGAAAATGAATCAACCAATAGGAATTGAGGACCAAGCTCACATGGATCAAGCCTAAATTAAATCTCAATCACTCACTTGGAGGATGCATCTTGTCCACTCATTTTTTCTTCTTGTCCCAAGCTTTGAGGACAAAATATTTAAATGGTATCCAAAGGTGGAACCATGGACTAAACTCTCACCTAACCTTGATCAACTCAACTACACCTCGTACCCTTGCCAAAATCTATAAAAGAAAGGCATAATTCACTCAATAATCATCCACAAATCTGATAATTGCATCAAACCTCTTACAATTTAGAGCTAGAAAGGCCAATTTAGAGCTAGAAAGGCAAATTTAGAGTTAACTAGGATTAATTTCAATTTGGAATTAAATGTTTAGGTTTCTTATCATTTAATTCTTGTTTTAGGACAGTCACTAATGGAAGCTTAATGAGATCTTTGCATTAGCATCTCTAAATAGAGATCCATAGAGTGCTTAATTATCAATTCTTTGCTTAATTAGATAGATATTTGTGGTAATTTAGTTATTTGAGTTATTGATGATACTAACCCTACAAAGGTACCTTTTCTAGTACACAAAATGGTGCCCACCATGGGGCATTAGGCCTCATAATTTTTTTAATTTGGAGTACATTTTTTTCTTGCAAATCTTGTTTGCTCTCTGTTTTGTAGATTTAACAGTGTGTTTGATACATTATCCAATGCTTTTAATTGATTCTCCAACATGTTTGAGGTTTGAAATAGTGCTTCTATGACAAAGTTCTGCACCTTTACCTAGAGTTTCAGCACTTTCAATTTCTTCTATTTTTGTCTTATTTCTTTCAACACTTTTACCCTGACTCAGTAGTGCATTCAATTGATTCTCCAACACGTTTAATACTTCCTTTTAACACCTTTTCTTAGTTCATTAGTGCTTTCAATTTGTGTTCTTGCACTTTTAATAATTTTTTGCAAGGCATTTAATTTGTTTAACAATGCTTTCAATCATTTTAGTAGCGCTTTTAATATATTCTGTTGCACTTTCAATTAAATTGAGAATTGACAGAATTTAACTTGTGGGAAATGATTTCTCTATGTTTGTAGGATAACTAGTCATAAAAAAAACAAAAAAACTAGAGACTAGATTTAACAGCGAAGGGAAAGCTTTGACTAAACAGATTAAGGAGGAGAATATTGCACACATCAAGCTAGTTTTGGAAAATTCTTAGCAAGAAAATGAGTTATATGAACAATACTTTAAATTTGTAGAAGCTTATAAATCAAAGTTCATATCATTAAATTGGATTTACTTGCCTTAATCATTTTTTGTCAAAATTCAATAAATAAGGCTTAAATTCAAAGTTATTCTTGTTTTCTTCATTTTGGCTGGTTGTGTTGACTAATTTGTTGGAGGAGAAGTGAATGGAAAGGAATGATTGCCACTAGATGAGCATAAAAATGGAAAATTCATAAAAAATGCCCCTAGCTTTAGCTAGCTTCGAAACAAGGTAAGCCTACAACTTGGTCAATTTTTGCTTAAATTATGGCCTTGTCAATTTCAAAATCTAGTAATTAAAGAAGCCTATTATTTTTTGAGGGATTTGATACTAGGAATATGCTCTTCACTTTCTAAGTGAATCAAAATGCCAAAAATATCATGTTCCTTGATTAAAAGAAAGGTTAAGTAAATCAAGCACTAAATTTGAATAACCCCTTGTTTGTGGAAAAGAGTAGAAATACTCGATTCCCATTAGTTAGTGGGTTTGGTAATTGAACCTTGTTAAAAGTGTTTGGGAATTGAGAAATAGATAGGGATATTCTCTTCACCTTTTCATGAATTAAACTCCCGAAACCTATCTCTTTATTACACTTTATTGATTTCAAAATGAACATGCTAGATCTATAGTGGGCTCGCCTCCTGAGATTTTCCTTAACAAGGCCGATGAGAGGGACAACCAAAAGTGGGATACAATTTCCTTTGCTGCAATAATCCAACCCACTATAAAACAAAATGCATGCATCCTTAATGGGGTGTGTGAAAAAAGGATATTAAGCTTTTCGAACTTCCTCGAGTAGTCCTTCAGGATTGGGCAAAACTCTGACATACTAGTGGTGGGAAGCCTCCTAATATATTTGGAGGATGAAAACTTAATGTCCATTTTGAATGGAATATTGATTAAATACCTTGTTAAAATAGAAAAGACTACCTTGTAGATCCATGTTTATGAACCAGTTTGTGAACTAGGTAGATTGCTTGGAGTATCTTTTTGTGCAAAAACCTATGATAACGTCCTTACAAATTCAAACACTTTTTGTGTAGAGGGTTAAAAAGAAAAAGTGTATTTTTGATTTCTTTGTTTGAAAAATACATACAAAAAGTAAGAGATATCCATTTGAAAATTCATCTTATATTTTAAAATCTCTTCATAAAAGAAAACAATTACCAAATTGGGGAAAATGATTCGAAATCAAACCTTGTTGAATGCTTGTTTCTACACGCTCTCATAAACTCAAACTATCTTTACAAGAAGATGGCACTTGCATTGTGAAAGAGGTCCTTGAATTTGAATATCAAAGCTCTTTCAACAATAACAACCAAGGGGATAGTCTCCCAAATCTATTTGTGAAGAGAATTTAATCAATGGATAGGAACTCCACATTTCACGATTATCATCATGGAGGAAACAATGGCGATATCAATAACACCAACCAAAGGCCTAAGGAAACACTTGAAGAAAGAGATAATCGAGCAGCTCAAGATAATGAATTTCTTGAAGTCATGGATAAACTAATAGATAGAGATAAGGCAAAATTTTTCCTAAACTTAGCCCAAGCAGGGGTAAGGCTTTTGTTAGAAATAGAGAATACTGAGAGGGGGGTGAATCAATATTATACAAACTTTTACTTTTGGCCAATTATGGATATGAAAAATTAACTTGATACTTGCATAATAGAGTAAACTAAGTATCATGCATAGTAATAAAGAAAATGAACTCATAACACATTATTTGTTCTTGAGGAAACCCTGGCCAAGGGAAACCCCCAGTGGGGATGATACCCACAATGATCCTCTAATCAAAAGTATCTTGTTAAGGATGTTGACCCTGTTATGAGCCCATTACATACATATAGTGTCTCAGTCCTGATTGAGGGACTCTAGGCCTTGTTAGAAGCCTCAACCCTACTAAGAGTTGGTAGTACAAATTGAAATGATTACAAGATGAGCCCACTACCCAAACATGTAATGTACAATGATCTCTGATTACAAAAATAGGGAAAGGTATATAACCTTTGCTGCTTCACTTGCATATACAAATTCTTCTTTCTTGACTTTCACAACTTACAACTTTTCATCAATATATTTCACATACATATGTTCTTATCCTATCTTTGCATTACATATGTCTTACATTTATACAAGTTATTAGGAATAATAAGTTTTACAGTCGGCTTTACAAAACATAAAGAACTTTACAAAATACATATTAACTTATTCTACCCAAGGGTTAACATCTAGGATGTCATCCCTTTATATGATTAAGCCATTATTTTGATAACCAAAATAATCCCTTAACTATTTACTACTTATGTCTTCTTTCTTTATCCTATCAACTTCAGCTCTGTCTCTGGTAATACTGCAATAACTTCTTCCGTACATGTCGTACAAACTTGTGCTCTCAGATGAGTCTTCAATATACATCATAGTATCCATGTTCAAGTGCACAAGCACTAAAATTAATTATATCGACATTTCCAACCAAAATTATCTCCGGTTAGACTGGGAAAACTACTGCTTGCACTTAGATAATTTTGTTCTATGCTCTGTCACAACTACTCTCTGTCATATGCGGTCTTCATATAGATCATATGTTTCCATAATGACAACATCTAGATATCTAACTTAGCCAAATTTCCAACAATCTCCCCCTCTGTCATTGGTGGCAACATATGAGAAAATTGGCTAAGTCATGGAAAGCTTCAAAATTGAGGCCATAACAAAAATTATATCTTCACTGTCCTTATATCTCCATATATCTTATATCATCTATACTACCCCTAGGAATATAATTCCATATATATAACAATATAAAAATTTTCTTCTATCACTCCCCCTTTGACAACAATGACAAAAAAGTGCCACAACTATGTTCTCAATTTTTTTTAACCTTGATTCAAAATTGTAGAGTCGGTAGGCTTGCAACACAATCTGCAAAATTTACTTTAATGTTCTCTATCTCCTTTTCCCATGCCTTCTTAATGGTATCTGCAACACTGAGTAGTGCACATAAACCATAAGATGTGATCTCACATGCATTAAGGTTTGTAAAGTTGAACTTCTCATAAGATATCTTGGATGAAAGACATTCTTCCAATTGTCCTTCAATGATACTTATCTTCACTGAAATGTGCTCTCTTAAAAGAGCGAATCTTCTCAATTTCCTGTCTCTTTCATCACTAAGGATTCTTATATCATCTTTCGGTTTACTAATTCTCTATTCACAATCTAATATCTTTACATTAGGATTGGTTAATAGGTTTACCTCTATTTGAATTTTTGCCTCTTTTTCTCTTATCTTCTCAGTCACTTCTGATACAAGATTTTCTAAATTTGTACACTGTATATATAGAGCTTTTCCTCTATCCAAATTCCTTCTTAAGTCCTTTATACATACATCCAAATTATTGATATCATTTATGATATTTTGACATATATAAGCCTTCATCATAGCTATACCTATCAAGTTAGTGAATTCATTATCAAATTCCTTCATAACTTATCTAGCTTTTACCTGTGGATCTGCTTCTATTATCTGACTAGTTACAATACTCTGCAACTTCTCTATTACTTCCAAAAATAATCCTTCAAGGCTTTTTACCTTCTTGTTCTTACCAATAATTTTTTTAAGAGATGAGATCAGCTCCATTTTATCATCATCAACTTCTTTGCCAAAATTAGCAAAAATGGATTCAATCTGTGGTTTCTTTGTTGCAATCGCAGGGGTAGGACTGATTTCTACTTTGCTTGGTTCTCCTTTCTCTCCTTCAACCAATACATTTTCTTGAATCTCTACTTGTTTTCCTTCTTCCTTCCTTGTTTCCTTCCTTTCTTCCTCAACTAATCTATCTTGTTCCTCTAAGGCCTAATCATCAATAATGTTCTCAAGGTTGCTAAAAGGATTATCATCACTATCTAGTGTGATATGAGTTCCTTCCACATTCATTGATTCATCTTCAATGTTAATTGATGGTGGTGGAGAGGGAATTTTTGTGTGCTTAGCTTCCAAAACTTGATCTGCTACAATTGAGTGCTTACCAACACATGTAGTTATCACCTTTATAACTGCTTGTTCAATTTCCTTATTGATTTCTTCATAATTTGCTCCCATTTTTTGAATTGTTCTTCTTTTTGTTCTTAGATGAATACCAAGATCTTTCATGATTTCCTTGAAGTGGTCTTCATCTCTAATGTCACAGAGCTTTCTCAGAAAGTTTTCTCTAATCTTACTGTCTTCTTCAGCTTCTCTCTTCTTCCTGTTAACTAATTTCTCAAAAAAATCATCAGGTATCTTCCCTTGAATGGCATTACATTTGTTGTCTACTAAGATCATGTGCCTAACAACTGCATTCTCCAAGTTTAACCTTTCTGAATAATTATATAGCTCATAATACTTGTTCATCTTGGAAAATTCTCCATCATTAATAAATTATTCATTTACCTTTTCTATCTTAGGTTTCCATTTCTTCTTCTTGACTTTAGTATCTTCATCATCTTTTATTTCAGATACTTTCCTTTGTATAGTGGCAACTATTGTTTTCTATCTTTTACTTGGTCTAGTGGCCATTTCCTTTACCCTTTTACCTGGTGGAGTGGTGAAAGATCTTGTAGATTTTCTTATTTCTTGTTCCTTCTCCACCTTCTCTACTTTTACTACATTCTGCAAATTTCCAGTCTGATCTACAACTGAAGATAGGGGTGGAATAGACAAAACTTCTTTTTGTCCAATATCTCTTAAGTGTTGTTGCTATATTCTTTGCAATTAGGAATTCTTGCTCTAACATTCTTGTATCCTTAAGAATTTTCTTTATAGTGCTTTCCACTCTCTTCTTAGATAACTTTTCTTCTTGTATAGACTTTGTGGAGTTGAATTTCTCCTCATAAGTCCCAAATCTGGTGTTGTTCACATCCAATTTACTTTTCAACAATCTATTCACATATTCTTCTGCTTCAACTTCAGAAATTTCATATCGAAGAGGGTCTATAAATTCTACTCTAGGTTCAACTGCTTCAATAAAGGTAAAGTCAGTGTCAACCATAAAGCATATTTCAATTTTATACTTCTCAACTATAGTCTATGGGATTCTTGATCTTTTCTTCATCAAGTTCTAAAATGATTTGATTACTAAGGTTACACTCTCATTAACCTTGTCTATAGGGTATCTTAGATACACTTTCTTAATTCTATCCATGGTGGTTTTGTTATCATTCTAGTCTTCTCCAATAGTAAATGGAAATATTCTTAGCAAATGGAAAAACATATATGTAATCAATGATGAGAATCTAAACTGTGAGCTTTTAGTCTTCTTAATCTTCTCTAGGTTCTCAAATAACTGAATTCTCAAAATTTCATACATATCCACTTGAACTTTATCAACACACATCAAATAGGCTGCATGAATCATACTAGCTACCATGTCATCTTCTCTAGAGTTAGCACAAAACTTAGATGTTAAGATCTTGCATAAATATCTAACATCATCTTGTTGTATCTTGTTGATTACTATTCCTCTACCATTGTAGGATGACTTAGTATTATCCAGTACAATTTTCTTCACATTTTTCTCATTAAATGGTATAACTCGAGATTTTGATAAACCAGTTACTTCATGAATTAGGTTTTCTATTATATCAATCACCCTGTACTCTAACCAAAACTTCCCATTATGAATTATGCTCAAAATGATTTTTGGTGCATTCATCATCATCAAATTCATGTTGTAGTGAATACCTTACGATTTCATTTTCATTCAAATGTTCAAATCCTACTTTCAATGACATATCCTGATTGTATAGTTTCTCATATTCCTTAGTAAAATCACTTTCACTGAGGGTTTCAAGTTTGCATCACAAATAGCCTCTAACATTCTCTAAATGAAAAACTCCATCTAGTACGGATGATAATGCTAGTCTAGGGTCTTCTTCCAAGGGTTCTACTGGTTCCCTTTTGATCTTAGGTATAATTGTATCTATTATGCTATGAACAAATGAAACATCCATATCTTTTGCAAATTCTCTAATTGATTGATAGATTTGCTCAGCAAAATACCTTAATTTCATGATTTAGGGCTTTGCATAGATCCAACACAAAGTTCTTTCTCCAAATCCTTCAAACTACCTTCAATCACTACTGCTTTGATCTCCTTAACACTTGTAGTCACTTGAATGATTAACTAATACCAATCATAAGCTTTTAACTTCAAGATTCTGACATTGCATTTAATTATTTTGCCGCTTCTTTCCAAAAAGTTATTCCCACTTTCCTGCAAAACTTCAAACTTCTTGCGAACTCCCATAACTTCTGAATAGGGTTGAAATGGAATCACTTAATTGAATGGGGGAAATACGAGATCTACTTCTAAATCCAAATTCCCAAAGGAGAGATCCAAATTGATCAACCAAAAGGCTAATGCACAATTGAATCAATCTAAGGAGAATATGAATAAAGGAGAAAACCTTATATTTCCCTATAAAGAAGATGTGCTTGAAATCTGAAATAATTGAAAGGCAAGCACTAACCTCAAAATAGGATAGATCTAGAAAATGCCAATATCTGATGTCTATGTGTAGTTTTGGGAAATTTTGTAACTTGTTTCAGACTAGAAATGTCGAGACGAAGAAAACCCAAAAAAAATTTATGTTTCTGACAACAAGTAGTCTTTGACCCCGATAAAAGGTCAAAGACTACATTAATATTTTGAAGGTCACCTCTGACTTGTTCATAGATCTTGGAAGTTCACCGAAAAGGGTATCCAAATCCAAGCTCAGATCCGTAATTCCACACCTGTACCTACAAGAAAAAAGAGGGTTTTTGTTGTTTGTATGGGGGGGTTTGCCTTGGTCAAACCCCAATTTAGGAATTAACCTTGAAATTGAATTGAAATTGTATTGAGCATAAACAAAGTAAATGAAACAATTCACCTTGCTTATGTTGAAGTCCTTATAGAGGATTTGAATCCTCAAATCCATAAGTAGGGATGCTCCAATGGATGTAGAATGAATGTAAGATGTCTCAAATCAATGACATTTGATCTTCAACACCAATCTTGAATGGATCTTTTCATATGAGGAGGCTTGAATGAATGTGGAAGGATAGATCTTCAAGGGGGCTCCAAAGAGATTGAATCCTTCAATGGCTAACAGTGGATCTCCTTGATGAATGGATGCTTGAACACTTGAATGCTTGAATGCTTGAGTTCACTTGCTTGAACTTGAGAGCTTGCTCATGAAATTTCTTGAGATGAGATATGAAAACTTGATTGAGAGATCTTCTCACAAAAACTTCTTGATCCAAATGAGAGAGGAAGGCCTCCTTTTATAGTGATCTAGGGCACAAACCTCTAGAGAAGGCTGAAATTGGGGAATTAAATCCCAATTAACCTTAACCCCTAGAAATGGACCCATATTAAGTTAAATTTAAGGATTTACCATTCCGAAACCCAAAATGGCCGACCCGAAAGTAGGAAAACAAATATTTCTGAAACTCGACACCCGAAAATCATGGGAACCTAAAATTTGAAATCTGGGTCAAGGACGAGGTAGACCCCACCCTAGGTCAGGGTCAAGGTCATCCCTGACCTAGGTTAGGTTCAAGGTCAACTTTGACCCTCAAGGTTGAATTTGACCTTGAGGTCAAAAAAATTAGGACCTCAATCTAGAGTGTTCAAAAATGCAGAAATAAAGTGGAAAATAGGTGCAAAGAGAAGTAGAATGGGGAGAGAAAGCCAAATACATGCAAAGACCCAATCAAGGCACTTAACATGACCCCAAACTACTTACTCAGAGGGCTAAATGATCTTATCATGGAAGTTCTTCCATTTTAAGATGAAATCTGAGCATACAAATGCTTAAATCTACCAATAAATTCAGTTAATTTTTCCTTAGTACTTTGTTTACAAAGCATCAAATCAGCCAAAGACACTTGCAGGTCAATATTATTTTTAAATTTTTGAATAAAGGAATTGGCAAGTTTTGGAAAGGAATCGATAGAATAAGGAGGCTAGGAACAATACCATTGTAAGGCCTTGTCATGGAAAGTTCAAGTAAACAATTTGGCTAAAATCCTATGGTCATGAGCATAATCACTAAAAAGTATTTGGAATGTTTTAACATGATGAACGGGGTCTCCTTTTCCATTATAAGTCTCAAGAAGAGGCATATAGAATTTTTGAGGAACGGGAGTATGAATAATGTCTTGGGACAATGAACTTCCCATGTCACATGTAGGAATACTAAACTTATTTTGAGTTAGGGAATCAAGTTTTTATTGTAAGGATGAAACTGTTTGAGCCAAGCTGATTATTTTTGAATCATTAGATGAAATAGGTGGAGTAGAAACATTAGAAATGCTAGGTACAATGTAAGATGTTGTAGGAATAAAAGACACAACTGGAGGAACACTAGGAACTACAGTTGGAAGCGGATTGGAATAAGTAAAAGGAACATTATGATATGACAATTATGATGTAAGAAGGGACACAGGAGGAACACTCATAGGAATAGAGGGAATCGTCACAGTCACCAAAGAAGAATTATAGGTAGGAATGCTAGGTAAAGGATTAGAAGAGGGTTCTACACTAGTGATAGGAGGAATCAACCATAAAACTTGAGCTTATTGAGCTAGAGGTTTAACATTTGAATGCATGAGGTGAGTAATACCATGCAAGAGGTTAACACCTTGATCACTATCAAAAAGAAATTTCTTAAGAGCCTCAATAGCTTGAATAGAATCTTGATTATGGTTCTCTTGAATAAGCTAATTACCCATTTTATCAAGTTCAGTTGAAAGTTTTTGGACTTGTTTAGGAGGAACTCTTAAAGCATCATCCTCATCAAGGGATGAGTGAGAAGATTTTTTCTCCATAATAGGATTCGAATCATTAAGAATCAAATTATCATCCAGGATCTTAAGGAAAGGAGAAGAAGATTCAGGATCAAAGGCACCTATGATTCTATGACTTTGTCTAACCGAAATGCTATAAGTAGGACTAAAGGTAGTAAAGCTCATAAACCAATGCAATGCAAATGAACTAAACTAACACCAAATATTTTGATTTTATATGAGATGCAAACACATAAAAGGAATCTAATACATGCAAGATCTAACACCATAAAACATAATAAAACATCTAATTCCATAAAAGAAAGGAGAGTAAGTATGTTGGTTTCACCAAAATGAATAGGGTTGAAATGAAATCACCTAATTGAATGGGGGAAATATGAGATCTACTTCTAAATCCAAATTCCTAAAGGAGAGATCCAAATTGATCAACCAAAAGGTTAATGCACAATTGAATCAATCTAAGGAGAATATGAATAAAGGAGAAAACCTTATATTTCCCTATATAGAAGATGTGCTTGAAATCTGAAATAATTGAAAGGCAAGTACTAACCTCAAAATAAGACAGATCTAGAAAATGCCAATTTCTGATGTTTGTGTAGTTTCAGGAAAATTTGCAACCTGTTTCAGACTGGAAATGCTGAGATGAAGAAAACCCAAAAAACTTTTATCTTTATGACAGTAGGTAGTCTTTGACCCCAATAAAAGTTCAAAGATTACATTAATATTTTGAAGGTCGACTCTGACTTTGTTCATAGATCTTGAAAGTTCACTGAAAAGGGTATCCAAATCCAAGCTCAGATCTACAATTTTGCACCTATACTTGCAAGAAAAACAAGGTCTTTGTTGTTTGTATGGGGGGGTTTTCCTTGGTCAAACCCCAATTTAGGAATTAACCTTGAAATTGAATTGAAATTTTATTGAGCATAAACAAAGTAAATGAAAGATTTCACCTTGCTTATGTTGAAGTCCTTGTAGAGGTTTCAAATCCTCAAATCCATAAGTAGGGATGCTACAATGGATGTATAATGAATGTAGGATATCTCAAATCAATGGCATTTGATCTTCAACACAAATATTGAATGGATCTTTTCATATGAGGAGGCTTGAATGAATGTGGAAGGATGGATCTTCAAGGGGGCTCCAAAGAGATTGAATCCTTCAATGGCTAACAATGGATCTCCTTGATGAATGGATGCTTGAACACTTGAATGATTGAATGCTTGCTTCAATTATTAAATTCACTTACTTTCACTGGAGAGCTTGCTCATGAAATTTTTTGAGATGAGATATGAAAACTTGATTGAGAGATCTTCTCATAAAAACTTGATGATCCAAATGAGAGAGGAGGGCCTCCTTTTATAGTGATTTAGGGTACAAACCTCTAGAGAAGGCTAACATTGGGGAATTAAATCCTAATTAACCTTAACCCCTAGAAATGGACCCATATTAAATGCAATTTAAGGATTTACCATTCCAAAACCCGAAATGGCTGACCCAGAAGCGGGAAAACAAATATTTCCAAAATTTGACACTCGAAAATCATGGGAACCTGAAATTTGAAATCTGGGTCAAGGATGAGGTAGACCCCACCCTAGGTCAGGTTCAAGGTCATCCTTGACCTAGGTCAGGGTCGAGGTCAACTTTGAATCTCAAGGTTGACTTTGACCTTGAGGTCAAAAACCTTAGGACCTCAATCCAGAGTGTTCAGAAATGCAGAAATAAGGTGGAAAATAGGTGCAGAGAGAAGAAGAATGGGGAGAGAAAGCCAAATACATGCAAAGACCTGATCAAGGAACTTAACATGACCCCAGACTACTTACTTGGAGGGCTAACTACTCTTATCATGGAAGTGCTTCCATTTCAAGATGATACAACTTCATATTAGGTCGTGTGCTATTAACCATAGCATCATTACATCACATACTAACTTACATTAACTGTGCAAGACTCAATTCATCCTATATTAATTTCTACACTATCCTAAGTTCCTATTCTAATGCATTATTTATGAATTAAGTACTTTGAGATGGGTTAGGAAGAGATTCACTCTTACCATTAGATACTTCACCTATCTGATTACTTTCTATGCTGAAAGTGTCTCCTTGATCTATGGCTTTAACAAATTTTGCTTCTTCTGAATTACTACAACATCCTCTTTGATTGTTTCTTGCATTCTCATTTCTCCTTGTATAACTTCTAGGATTAGGGTTTCTCATGTTATTCATTCTACAAAACCTTGTTGTATGACCAAATTTGTTGCACATTTGACAAAATATTCCATTGTTTCCATATCTCGGTCTAGTTTGGCTGATTTGTGATATGCAATTCCTGGCAATGTGTCCAACCTTGTTGCATCTATAACATACTACTTGATTTATTCTGTTCATATCTTCAGTAGGTCTCTTATTTGCATGGCATCTCTAAACATTCTAATATTATTATTATCATTAAATCTAGGCTTCTTACATTCAATAGCTCTATGTCCAAAACCATGACAATTATAACAATAACCATTAAGAGGTTTAAATTTCTTACCTATGCAATATTTCTTCATATGACCAAAAGTATTACATGTAAAACATCTACCTTTAAATTATCTTTGCATACCTTTAGGTGTTTCTTCTTGTTTAGGTGGTTTTTCTTCTTTAGGTATATCCTTAGATTTGTTAGCTTCATCAGATTTCTTTTCATCTATGTTTTCATAAACTTTCAGATCTGGTTCCTTGATTTCTTCACTTACCTTAGATGAGTTAAATCCAAGACCAATTTTATCATAGAATGGCTTTTGATAAGACATTTTTTCATTAATCTTCTCACTAGTGGAATATAGTCTCTCAAGATGTTTCTTAGATTGAGTCAATTCATCTTTCACAATTGTATTGTACTTTTCAAGTTTAGCATACTACAATTTTGTTTTCTCAAGTTCAAATGTCACTTTACAAAGTTTTGATTTCAGATCTTCATTCTCAGATTTTAGATTTTCTTCATTCTTGTTGTTTCCATCTTTCAAACTCAATTTCAGATTTACTATCTTTAATTCATGTTTAAGGATCTCATTTTTTTTTTCCAAATTTTCATCACAATCTTCAATTTGAATTGTAGATTCCTTCTCTGATTTCAATTCTTCCAACTTCTTTTTCATCTTCTCAATGAGGTTCTTTGCATCATCATATTTTTCTTTTAGAGTATCTCTTTCTTCAGTAAGCATATCAATCTATTCAAGAGCTTCTTAAAGATTATTCTATAGTTGATCCATATCCATAGAGATCTTACTCAATTTGCTATGCTTTCTCTGAATGATTCTTTTCTGAGTAACTAAGCTTTGATACCAATTGTTAGAAATAGGGAATACTAAGAGGGGGGGTGAATCAGTATTCTAAAAACTTTTACTTTTTCCTAATTATGGATATAACAGATTAACGTGATACTTGCATAACAGAATAAACTAAATAGCATGCATAGCTATAAAGAAAATGAACTCATAACACATTATTTGTTCTCAAGGAAACCCTGGCCAAGGGAAAACCCCGATGGGGATGATACCCACAATGATCCACTAATCAAAAGTATCTTGTTAAGGATGTTGACCCTGTTAGGAGCCTGTTACATACATATAGTGTTTCAGTCCTGATTAAGGGACTCTAGGCCTTGTTAGAAGTGTCAACCCTGCTAAGAGTTGGTAGTATAAATTGAAATGATTACAAGATGAGCCCACTGCCCAAACATGTAATGTACAATGATCTCTGATTACAAAAAGAGGGCAAGGTATATAGCCTTTGCTTATTCTCTTGCATATACAAAGTCTTCTTTCTTAACTTTCACAACTTACAATTTCACATCAATATCTTTCACATACATATGTTCCTATCATATCTTCACATTACATATATCTTACATTTATACAAGTTATTAGGAATAATAACTTTTACAGTCGGCTTTACAAAATAGAAAGCACTTTAGAAAATACATATTAACTTATTCTACCCAAGGGTCCTAGGATGTCATCCCTTTATATGATTAAGTCATTATTTTGATAACCAAAATAATCCCTTAACTATTTACTACTTATGTCTTCTTTTTTTATCCTATCGGCTTCAGCTCTATCTCTGGTAATACTACAATAAATTCTTCTATACATGTCGTACAGACTTGTGCTCTTAGATGAGTCTTCAATATACATCATAGTATCCATGTTCAAGTGTGCAAGCACTAAACTTACTTCTATCAATATCACCAACCAAAACTATCTCCAATTAGACTGGGAAAATTGTTGCTTGCACTTAGATAATTTTGTTCTGCGCTCTATCACAACTTCTCTCTATCATATGTGGTCTTCATATAGATCATATGTTGCCATAATGAAAAAATCTAGATATCTACCTCAGCCAATTTTCCAATAGCTTCCACATGATTATGATGTGGACCAACTTAAGAAAAACCAAGAAGATGAAAAGATGATGAGTGCTATGAGTAAACAATTGAAAATGTTCCAAGAACAAATTGACCTAATGAAAAAGGCCACTTAACCTAAGCCATTCTCTATTGAGGCCTTGTTCCCATTCCCTTTTAACAAAAGCTTGGTTATGGCACCTTTTTCATTCAATCAATCTTTCCTAAGTATGACATATACATGGGTAAATCAGACCTACAAGACCACCTTAGAGAGTTTTGCACTCTAAGCATTGAATTTATGCATGATACCACTTACTTAATGAGACTTTTTCCAATAAGTTTAGGAGGTCAAGCCATGGAATGGTTCTCCAAACTTCCACAAGGGATAAAGACTTTCGAGGAATTAGACTCCAAATTTATAACCCATTATTCTTAGAACATCAAACATGAGATTACCATGTTCAACTTATGTGACACTAAACAAAGAGATGGTGAATCTTTCCTAGGGTTCCTTCAAAGGTGGAGGATAGTTTTTGCAAGATATCCATGAAGTATCCCTGAAAAGGAGAAAATGGAAATATTTATGAATAACCTAAATGAGCAGATCAACTATAGGCTCCAACTTCATTGTCCCCCTAATTTTGAGAAACTTATTGAGAATGGGATCAAAATTGAAGATGTGTTGGTTAAGAGGGGAGATATCAAATTGTTCAAAGACAATAAACTCTCTACCAACACTAATAACAATCACTATATATCTAATTATAACAATAATAAAGGAGCCAACAATCACAATGATAAACCTAGACTATGGTTGAAGAACAATAATAAAAATCTTGTGAATGATGGAGTTGTGGAAGCACACAACTTAAAGGCTACTCCCTTTAACTTATCAAGTGGAGAAAATTTGACATAAAATGTGAATCAAACAAATAAAGATCCTTTCAATAGTACCAATTGTAACAACAACAACAACAATAATTCCAACAATAATCCCTTTAATAATTCTAATGTCAACAAGCCTAAGCCTTTCTTTTCCACATATCAAAAGAGGAAATTCACCTTTTTAGGTGAACCATTGGAAAATGCTTTAAGAACTTTGGTGGCTAACAAAATCATTACCTTACCCAAGTTAAGGCCATATGAACCCCAAGTTAAACCAAATTGGTGGAATGATTCTCACCATTGTGAATACCATCGTAATAAGGGCCATAAAACTAATGAGTGCATAAAATTGAAACATTTTGCACAAGACCTAATTAACGATGGAATGATAAAGGTTGATGGGCACCAAAAAAATGAGGATCATACAGCCTTCAAAAACCCCTTTCTAAACCATGAAAAGAGTGAGTCATCAAACACCAATCAAAATAATAAAAGAGGTAATGAGAAGGTCAATTTTTCCCATACCTATGATAATATAATTAATGCTTTAAGTGGTTATGAAAACACCATAAATGTTATTGTGGTGAAAGAGAAGCCAAGGGAAGCAACATCTAATGTTGTAACTAGGGGGCAAGCATAAAAAATTACCCTACCTAGAAATGCCCCAAGAATTGTTCTACCAAATCAAACTTCATCCTCATCCTAAAAAAATATATAATTTGGTAGACCAATTGAAATGAACCCCTTCTTAGATACCTATTCTAGAATTTCTCAAACTCTCACCAACTCATAAGGAGATTCTAGAGAAAGCCTTGGTAGAAACTAATGTAACTCTAAATTTGGATGCAGATAAATTTCAAAACATGGTAGGACATCTTGTTGCACCCTATTGTCTATCCTTTTTAGAACAAGATGATATGTCCCTAAACCACCTACAAAATTTTCCCTTGCATATAGAGGTCCTAATCCATAGGCATAGAGTGAAAAGAGTCCTCATTGATAGAAGATTTAGCTTGAATATTTGTACCCTAAACTTGGTAAAAGCCTTAGGATTTTCTAAGGAGGCTATAGATCCAAAGAAAAAGATAACCATAAAAGCCTATGATGATGAAGAGAGATCTTCCAAAGGATTCATAGTACTTCCTATTAGAGTTGGCCCAATGCAGAAAGAGACCATTTTCCAAGTTCTAGACCTAAAGTTGACTTACAATATTCTATTAGGGAGGCCATGGATCCTTGAAATATAGGTTGTACCCTCATCCTATCATCAATGTCTCAAGTTCCCCTATCTAGGACAAGAAATCATGGTAAGTGGGGACTCAAACCCCTTTCAACATTGTAATAAAATGAAGCCTATCAATGATTCCTTAGTCCCACATAATGCAGAAGGGTCAATTTCTCAAAGAATAGAGCAAGGGAAAATTTCAAAAGATCTTCCATATTTGAAGGGAAAAGAAATAGAAGAAAAAAAATTGTTGTTGAAAATAATCAAAGTCCTACTAACCTAGCTACATCGACTAAAGGAAAAGAGAAGGTTAGTGAGGAAAGTGCTCCTAAAAAATAGAAAGAAGACCAAGCTAGATCCATTCAAATCTACACCAAAGATGCTCATTACCAAAAAATGGATCATATGATGAAAAACTTTGAAAAGAAATGTCAAATCAAACAAAAGGGTATACGTGAATGCTCCTTATCTATGATGGACCTACCCTTATCTCCAAAATCATATGGAAGACCATCTAATCTACCTCATAAATACAATGATCAGTTTGTGAGAGAAAATACATCTTCATTCATGGAGGAAGAAGATAATGAAATCCTAAATTGGCTACATAAGGATGAGGAATCAAGTGCACATGAAAAGTGCATCCAAAATGTAGGCATTCCCACACTTCAATATGGGAAAGGATTTCACATAATGCAGAAAATGGGATACAAGGGACAATGACCTTTGGGAATAAGAAATGAAGGACTCATTGAACCCATTGAAATGACATGGAGAGATAGCAAAGAAAAGACTGGATTAGGGTACCTAGAACAAGGGTACACTCAAAAGAACTATCCTAAGGTATATGATCAAATTTTACAACTAGGTTCCCAAAGTGATGAAGACTCAAAAAATTGGGAATGAGACTCATTGTCAAGTGAGTCATGTCAGGATAAGGAATTTGATGTCATCCACATCTATAGCCCTAACAAAGGAAAATAACAAGCCTCAGAATAAAATCAAAATCAAGCCTCAATTTCTAGTCAAGTGGTCTTAGATAATATACCAATTCAAAGGATTGAAATAAATCAATGGGTAGGAGAACCCTACGTACCATCATGGAGACCTAATATGGAAGAATCTAACATTAGGTTTAATCCATGATATTTTTACCCAATGAAAACCTTAGAGGATTCTAGTGAGGATGATTTTGACCCTAGTTCTCTAGAACATCTTGAAGAAGCACATATTATATATTTAAGCAATACAATGTTTGAACCTTCAAAGGAATTCCTATCCCTAAACCCCATCAAACTAAACCAAATTATTGATCCTTTGAACCTTATGTATATGGAATTAATTGAATGGGATTCCATCAAACCTACCATACTTCCTACATTTTTGAATGATAACATGCTGTCCCAATACCTAAATGCGGTTGAACCTTCTTTGACCATGGAATATTAGGAAGAAGTGACATAGGAAAGTATCCAAACTTTTCAATTCAATAAAAAATGAAAAAAATGAAAAAAAAATAAAAATAGAATGAATCTAATGTTGAAAACCACATTGTGGCAACATTAGATAAAAAAGAGAAAGAAATAAAGAATGATTCCAAAGGTGAAAACCCAGTATAGGCACCTAAGGAAGGGAGTTTGGATACTTTACCTAATCACTATGAAGAAAGATCTCCTATCTTTATTGAACCAACAGGGAAAGTGAATATTGGGTCAGAATCATAACCAAGGATCATACACTTAGTAGCATCTCTATCTAGTGAGGAAAGAAAAGAATTCAGAAAAAATTTCAAAGAAAAAAAAATCAATTTTGCATGGTCATATGATGATATGATAGGATTAGATCCAAATTTAATCATGCATCATTTGAACATAAAAGGAGTAAGACCGGTAAAGCAGAAATTAAGAAAGATGCATCCACACATAGCTTTACTTGTAAAAGTGGAGTTAGAAAAATTGCTGAAAGTTGGTTTTATAAGTGTTGGATATTGCTAATGCATCAGTGGTGATTGAGACATTTAATATGTTTAATCACTACGTTACTGAATGCACACTCACTGTTGTCATTTTTGTTTTGTCACTGATGTCAACATATGATTCTATGAAGGAACTAGGCTGGTAATCACAGTGTACGAAAGGTGTACGAATGTTTCAGATGTTGTGAAGTCACATGAGAGCTTAGATGGATGTTGTGATCATATATCTAAGATCACATCATTAATGAATGCATATTAAGGAAGATACAACTATTTTGGTAAAGACTGGTCATTGGACTATGACAATGAGAATTGACAGAGTTGGTCTCTGAGTTTCTGGTATAGATTTCAGAAGGATTGGATTCAAGGTATTTGATCTTGAAGGATGATGGAAGAGGTACTAATGGATGTTCATTGGTAAATGCAAGGTATGAAATGATTAGTGACATCATCTATGGCGTGTGCTCTGGCAATGGCTTATTATGAAGCTGACTCAGGGAATGGAGTGTGTGTTTTGTTTGGCAAGCATAATTCAAGTATGTCGATCCTTAATTGTTGTAATGTAAACATGTTTGTGATACTGTGTGTATCTTAGCAAGGGCTTATGTAATTGTTTGTAATTAGGAAAGCCTTATGGGCTGACCTATTCTTGGTAAAATGTAATAAGGTATAAATAAAAGGTCTTTTCTTTGTAAGAGACATGGATGGGATAAGTATGATATAAGGAGGTTGTGAACTTGTGTCTGCTACACATAGAGTAGAGGATTATTGGTGGACTTAATTGGAACTAATCAAGCAAAGATAGTTGCTAGCAAACAGTTCAAAAGATTGTGTATTTCTTCATATACACTTGTTGCGAACTAGTGAGTTCAGAAGGTGGACTTAACCTTCTTTAGGTAGTGAGCCCTCTTTGTTCTTGACTCCTAATAGGGTATGTCCTCTAACAAGGAATATGTACTATAATGTTTCAATAAGCTCCTAACAGGGCTATATCTTCTAACAAGGATCACTATACTTGTAGTACCCCACCCGTGGTTTGCTTTTAGTTTTCTTTCTGTTTGAGTTGTTTAACCAAATTCTTTTAGGTCACTTTTGATGTGATCAGTTATTATTTTAATAAATGATGATTTTGGATTATTGATCATTATATGTGTATCATGTGACTGCATAGATTAGATGATTATATTATCATGATGTTATGTTTATGTTTTATATCGATTTATGATGTTACTAACCCTGTACTTGCATTTGTATGGTTATCATGTGTGTGTATCTGTTTGGCATGTTTGTGTGGTACAGGAAGGAGGCATAGTTACTTGCATAGCCGAGATCCACACGTCCAACCATACCCTATCATTGTCTGCTATATATTATTGTATATACATGCTTCATTTTGTGATGATAGGTTTGTAGGTACAGGGCATCGTCATCCCTGAATTGGCAAGAGTGAGTGTGCCCACAAACATTCATCTCAATGGTAAAGAGGGGAGATAATACACAAACCCAAAACCCTAACCTAAGCCTAATTATCCTAGGATTCGAAAAGTATCAGTTTGACTACCCTACCCGAATTTATCTATCTAACATGAATTTGTGGATACCTTCTCTTGATTTTTGTTTGGTTTAATGTGGTTTGATTTCAGTTGATTTATTGCTTATGTGGGTGATTTTTATGTGATTATTAATTTAATGATATAGTTGAATTTAATAATAATCATGTTCCTAAGTTTATTTGAGTAAATTTAATTAAAGATAAATAATTGATTATTTGGATTTAATTAATTATTTTATTGAAAATTAGATTTTACTATGTGTGTGTATTATTAAATAATTAAATATTTAATTGCATGGTTCTAGGATGCTTTAAATATTTAATCTATTTAATATGAACTTTAAATTAATAACATGTGCATAATTGAAAAGTGAAATTAGTTCTCAAAAATAACAACTTGTCTTTAGGAGTCTAACTTGAGTTGTGCAACTAAAAGTTATTTTTATTTAATAATTGAGATTTTCTTTCAACTTAAGAGTTGGAGTTTGATTAGGAGATCTCTAATGAGTCATCTAGGGTTTGCATGAAATGTGGAGTTGAATCCCTAATAGGGGGAAATGTCATTCATTTTGAAAAAAAAGAAGGTTTTGGAGGAGAATTTTTGGAGAGCTTGTGTGCTTTGGATTTTGAGGATTTTTGGATTGTTGTGGCTGCTTGATGATTTAGTTTTATTGTGCATCTGGATCTTGTGCCTATTTTTCTTCATAGCTTCATATCTGCAGGCTGGATTGGTTTTGGAGGAAATTCTACTTTCGAAAGGGTTTTCTTTTCAGTTCTGGCATTGGATCTAAGGTAGGAACTGGAAATCATCTTATGTGCTTTCTGTTTGTTGTTTGATGAATTTTTGTGTCTGAATAGTTTCTAGATCATCTCTTTAGATCTATATGTATTTTCTTTGTTTTGGATATTAGAGAAACCCTTAATATGATATTATATGTTTTTATTGAAATTTAACATTATACCGTTATGTTGGCAAAATTTTGTTAAAATATTGTTCAGAGTATTCCTATAAAATGAAAAATCATTCCTGGTCTATAGTTTAACTATATGCTATGGGAAAAATAAATCCCCCTTGGAAGAAATTTCAATTTGGATGGAAAAACCCCATTTGGGTACAAAAATCAATTATGCAAAATGTATCTCTCTGGTTAAAAATTAAATACAGTCATATATTAAACAATCAAAAGATAAAAAAATTCCATAGTCAATATGTATAGAGAAAAGACAAAATTGATTGTAAAAAATAGTAAAAGATCTTTTACCTTTTTTGGAAAAAGAGCATAGTGAATTAACATTTCCGTTTTCAGAAAATTATTGTTAAAAAAAAAACTCTATCAAAAAGAAAAAAAATGCATTAGCTTTATTGAAAAAAAATATATATATATATATTCATTTTTTAAAAAACTAAATAGGACATTGCCTTTATTTTAAAATATGTTATATGCTACAATAAAAAAATAGCATGTGTTTTTATTGGATTGTTTAAAAAAAAAAATTAAAAAAAATAATATTTGGGGCGGGGGCCACCCCCACTTACCTTCCCTAATGCACGACATTGTTAGAACGTGCACAGCCCCTGCAGGGACTGCAGCACGGGCCCATAGGGCCTACTGTGCATAGCTCCTATGGGGACTAACACGACAGTGCTTTATGGGTGCTACCATAGGTGATGGGAGGGGTGTCGTGGGCCCCCCAAACCTTGTTTATTAAATTTAATTTTTATTGAATTTCGGTGTTGTTAAATATTTATATTTAACATTTGTTTTGTTTTTTTATTATTATTTGTTATTAATAAATTTAGTATATTTAAATGTTAGTTTATTAATTTAGTTTATTTAGATTTTAATTTATTAAGTAGTTTAATTAATTTTATTTACTATTTAAGTTTAATTAATTTTGCCTGTTAATTTAGTTTAATTACTTTATTAATTTGGTTTAATTAATTTTTATTTATTACTTTAGTTAATTAATTTTTTTGTAGATTTTAGCTAGATAATTTATTGACTGATTTTATTTAATAGATTTAGTTAAATATTTGTTACAAGAAAATTAATATTTAGTTAATGATATTGATTTGAAGATTCATAATTTACGAAGAATTAAGGGTTAACCATAGGTTAATTATTTATAAATTTTTATTTTTGTTAAATATGAATTGCTATGATTAGAACAACTACTTGTATAATGGTTATGGTTATACTAAAATTGGGACTTTTATTCTGTCGAATCCATAGGACAATATTTGAGAATATTCTATATTTATGATATTATTGTAATGATTATATTCAAGATTTTCCTAGTGGGTTTCCTTGTATATATGCTTGGATTCAATTATGATGTATATGGAAATTAAATACTTATAGTTCAATTTTAGATCTCTATGATGTGAGTGTTGTTTTCTTTGTTCCTGGTGTGTCTTATTTTGCTTATTGTGTTATCAGGCACTAGATGACCTAAGGGGAAAATAGAGGTTGGGTATGTGTCAAGTTGTATATGTTTTTAGCATTATGTTTTGATGTGTGTGTATATTTTGATCATCTCCTAATTTGACCATATGGGCTCATGTTGCTTTGCTTTCTGTATATGGTATCTTTATAATCATATCAGTTTCTTGTGTGTGAAACTGGATCTTGGATTACTGAGTTGTTTACCTGTTTGCTCTTTGTGAGATTTGTGAGCCTAGGAGAGGTTAAATAGGTGCATCTTAGGGGAGTGGCTTACAATAGGGGTCCGAAGCTCAAAGGGGCCAGTACCAGGGTAACCTATCATAAGTTGATTAATAAGTGATAACCTAATAATAAAACTTGGGGACAACATTAAACATAAGATTAGTCATTAAAGCCTCACCCATACCTTGAGTTCTTTTATAGGCTAAGGATTGGGATGAGATGATACCTAGAGGCTAGGTATGATCAAAATTCCTCATCTTCATGAAAGGGTATTCTGGTTCCACATGGATCATGTTGAGGGTCCGTGGTCTAGAGTGGCCAGTCCATGGTAACTCAACCTGATAGATGCTTGAGGGTCTAGGGTCTAGAGACCAGTTCCAGGGTAACTCAAGTAGTTTTCCATGTGATGACACTCCCATAGTATGTAGCCTAAGTCACCTCCATAGTTATTCTTCATGTTTTCAGATGCCTTTGGATTTTGAGTCTTACCTTTTATATATTTTGTACACCTTGGATTAGAGTGCTTTCAGGATCCTTCTACTTAGAGTTTTATCATTACTTTTGTATTGGTTATCTAATTGGGGTTTGTTGTTATCTCCTCAGCATAGTGGGGTAGGCCTTTGTGGTTCTACATGGATGGGTGGTAGTGATTCTTTACCATTTGAGGTTCAACATCCTAGTGCCGGTGCTTGATGGTGATTCTACAGTTGGAATCCTTATTTTTCTTCTTTGATGTTTCATTGATGTTCCTATTCTTATCTTCTTTATTTGTAATCTTGTATTAGAGTATCACATGTGATACATAATTTGGACATTGTAATTTTATTAGTTAGAGTGATTGCTACATACCCTGCGACATGTGTAGTGGATGTCAATTTATTTAGATATCGTGGATGTCCATGAGAATTGTGTTTATTGTTATATCATGTAATTGTAACATTTATTTTATGGAATCTTTTGTTGACGTTAGTTTATTTGTGATTTATTCTTAAGTAATTCTACATCATGGGAACTTCAAGTTTTGTAATCTATGATGGTTGTTTTTTCAATGTGAGTAAATGGTAATTACTTTCGCACTGATGTTTATCTTGTATGTTAACTTTAGAAAAAAAAACATTCACCAAACTTAGTAGCATGTTTTAGGTTAAATTCTCTTGGGTTCCTTAGTGGGGCATTACATCTGGTATCAGAGCGGAGTTTATACACTGGGAACTCTGGGTATGTATGCTCATTAGGTTTTGTGTAGTCTAAACTTGAAACTAAACATAGACAAAACATTATTGTTTTCAGACCATCGCTTTATGGTTATGTTTCCTTTTGTTTTTTTTTTAGCTTTGTTGTGAGTTGTTGTCTAGATCTCTATATGATGCAGGAATCATGCCTGAGACTAGAGCTGCTAGAGGTTGAGGTAGAGGTCATTCTGGTGGTCATGGGAGGGGTAGACATCATAGCCCTTCTATAAGTGTCAATCAGGAGAGTCACCACCAACAGTCTAGAGATGATCAGAGAGAGGATGGTCAGATTGAGTCTGAAGGACCAAACATGAGATAGTTCTTGCAGGTGATTCTGAATCATCTTGGTCCTAAGCAGGTCAGAGTAGAGTGAGCTAGAGAGAGGTCTAGGAGTCCTCCAAGGAGGGACTTCACAGTTGATCCTACAGTTGTGGCAGCTAATCACATGAGTGATCTGTTGAGAGGGTGACCTAACCCCTTTTGATGGGAAAGGTATTGGTTTAGAGGTAGAGACTTGGCTGATAGCCTTAGAGCAAATTTTTTCTATGCATCCCTTTAGTAGAAATACTAAAGCCAGGTATGCAATTATGTAGCTTATAGATTTTGCAGCTGTATGGTGGAAGATAGAAGAGGAGAAGCTAGGTCTTTCGATGGATAATGTCACTTGGGAGTTGTTCCTTGAGAAATTTCAAGAGCGCTTCCTCTCATATCAATGGAGGTAGAAAAGAGCATATGAATTTCACAACCTAAGGCAGTTGACCCTATCAGTGGGAGAGTATGAGTGTCAATTTTTCAAACTCAAGTAGTATTCTGGATTTGGAAAGGATACAACTCTCCTAGTTCAGGACTTTGTGAGGAGACTTAATGCTTTCATAATTAGCAAAGCTAGACTTTTTGAGCCTAAGACCCTCAAGGAAGCGGTCATTAAGGATACTCTTATAGAGGTGAATCTAGCATTGGGTTATAGTGGTCAGAGAGGTCTTCAACCTAGTGGTTCCAAGGGGAATCAGTCTCAGAGGAATGAGAATTTTCAGAACCCTTCCACCTTTTAGAAAGGTAATCTGAATTAGCAAAAGAAGAAATTCTTCCATGGTAGTAGTGGTGGTTCTCAATCAGGGAACTATCACAATTGGTAGCGTAGTATGCGCAATTGGGTTGATAAGCCAAATTAGAGTTCACATCAGGATTTTGGTGGAGGTACTTTCCAACAGTCTAGAACACCTTCATTTGGTGGTAAAGGTAGTTGTTATTCTTGCAGGAAACATGGCAACATTGATGTCAATTGTCCTAATCGATCAACATAGTTTTCAGGATAGAGGCCAACAAATTTTGAGCCTATAGTTGGAGATGCTAGTAGATCTCATAGGGCCTTTACAGTAGGGAATGATCCTCAGTGTTCAAACCCTAAGGCATGGAAGGGTCCAAAGGGACCTATTCAATAATCCTTGGTTTAGTTTCTTTTCAGTGCATCAAGGTTTATGGGACTTACATCCCTACTTGTTCCAGGCTTCCAGGAGTAAGCCTAATCCTAGGTGGGTGGATGTAGTACCCCACCCATGGTTTTCTTTTTGTTTCAATTGTTTGACCAAATTCTTTTAGGACACTTTTGATGTAATTAGTTATTATAATTTAATAAATGATTATTTTGGATTATTGATCATTATATGTGTATCATGTGACTGCATATATTAGATGATTATATTACCATGATGTTATCTTTATGCTTTATATCGATTTATGATGTTATTGACCCCATACTTGCATGTGTATGGTTATCATGTGTGTGTATCTGTTTGGCATGTTTGTGTGGTAGAGGACGGAGGCATAGTTACTTGCATAGTCAAGATCCACATGTCCGACCGTACTCTATCATTGTCTGCTATATATTATTGTATGCACATGCTTTATTTCATGCTGACAGGTTTGTAGGTACATGGCATTGTCTTCCCTGAATTGGCAGGAGTGAGTGTGCCCACAAACATTCATCTCAATGGTAAAGAGGGGAGATAATACACAGACCCAAAACCCTAACCTAAGCCTAATTGTCCTAGGATTGGACAAGTATCGGTTTGACTACCCTACCCAAATTTGTCTATCTGACATAAATTCGTGGATCCCTTCTCTTGAGTTTTGTTTGGTTTAATGTGGTTTGATTTCAGTTGATTTATTGCTTATGTGGGTGATTTTTATGTGATTATTAATTTAATGATATAGTTGAATTTAATAATAATCATGTTCCTAAGTTTATTTGAGTAAATTTAATTAAAGACAAATAATTGATTATTTGGATTTAATTAATTATTTTATTAAAAATTAGATTTTACTATGTGCGTATTATTAAATAATTAAATATTTAATTGCATGGTTCTAGGATGCTTTAAATATTTAATCTATTTAATATGAATTTTAAATTAATAACATGTGCATAATTGAAAAGTGAAATTAGTTCTCAAAAATAACAACTTGTCTTTAGGAGTCTAAGTTGAGTTGTGTGATTAAAAGTTATTTTTATTTAATAATTGGGATTTTCTTTCAACTTAAGAGTTGGAGTTTGATTAGGAGATCTCTAATGAGTCATCTAGGGTTTTCATGAAATGTGGAGTTGAATCCCTAATAGGGGGAAATGTCATTCATTTTGAAAAAAAAAAAGGTTTTGAAGGAGAATTTTTGGAGAGCTTGTGTGCTTTAGATTTTGAGGATTTTTGGATTGTTGTGGTTGCTTGATGATTTGGTTTTATTGTGCATCTGGATCTTGTGCCTATTTTTCTTCATAGCTTCATATCTACAGGCTCGATTGGTTTTGGAGGAAATTCTACTTTCGAATCTTCAAAGGTTTTTATTTTCAGTTCTGGCATTGGATCTGAGGTAGGAACTAGAAATCTTATTATGTGCTTTTTGTTTGTCGTTTGATGAATTTCTGTGTCTGAATAGTTTATGGATCATCTCTTTAGATCTGTATGTATTTTCTTTGTTTTGGGTATTAGAGAAACCCTTAATCTAATATTATATGTTTTTATTGAAATTTAACATTGTACCGTTATGCTGGCAAAATTTTGTTAAAATATTGTTCATAGTTTTCCCATAAAATGAAAAATCATTCCTGGTCTATAATTTAACTATATGCTGTGGGAAAAATAAATCCTCCTCGGAAGAAATTTCAATTTGGATGGAAAAACCTGATTTGGGTACAAAAATCAATTCTGCAAAATGTATCTCTCTCGTTAAAAATTAAATACAGTCATATATTAAATAGTCAAAAGATAAAAAAATTTCATAGTCAATATGTATAGAGAAAAGACAAAATTGATTGTAAAAAAATAGTAAAAGATCTTTTACCTTTTTTGGAAAAAGGGCACAGTGAATTAACATTTTTGTTTTCAGAAAATTATTGTCAAAAAAAAAAACTCTATCAAAAAGAAAAAAATGCATTAGCTTTATTGAAATATATATATATATATATATATATATATATATATATATATATATATATATATATATATATATATATATATATATATATATATATATATATATATTCATTTAAAAAAAAAAAGAGGACATTGCCTTTATTTTAAAATATGTTATATGCTGTAATAAAAAAAATAGCATGTGTTTTGATTGGATTGTTTAAAAAAAAAAATTAAAAAAAATAATATTTGGGGCGGGGGCCACCCCCCCTTACCTTCCCCAATGCATGACACTATTGGGACGTGTGCAACCCCTGCAGGGACTATAGCACAGGCCCATAGGGCCTATCGTGCACAGCCCCTACGAGGACTGACACGATAGCGCTTTACGGGTGCTGCCATAGGCGATGGGAGGGGTGTCGTGGGGCCCCACACATTGTTTATTAAATTTAATTTTTATTAAATTTTAGTGCTATTAAATATTTATATTTAAAATTTATTTTGTTTTTTATTATTATTTGTTATTAATAAATTTAGTATATTTAAATGTTAGTTTATTAATTTAGTTTATTTAGATTTTAATTTATTAAGTAGTTTAATTAATTTTATTTACTATTTAAGTTTAATTCATTTTGCCTGTTAATTTAGTTTAATTACTTTATTAATTTGGTTTAATTAATTTTTATTTATTAATTTAGTTAATTAATTTGTTTGTAGATTTTAGCTAGATAATTTATTGACTGATTTTGTTTAATAGATTTAGTTAAATATTTGTTACAAGAAAATTAATATTTAGTTAATGATGTTGATTTTAAGATTCATAATTTACGAAGAATTAAGGGTTAACCATAGGTTAATTATTTATAAATTTTTATTTTTGTTAAATATGAATTGCTATGATTAGAACAACTACTTGTATAATGGTTATGGTTATACTGAAATTGGGACTTTTCTTCTGTCGAATCCATAGGACAATATTAGAGAATATTCTATGTTTATGATATTATTGTAATGATTATATTCAAGATTTTCCTAGTGGGTTTCCTTGTATATATGCTTGGATTCAATTATGATGTATATGGAAATTAAATACTTATAGTTCAATTTCAGATCTCTATGATGTGAGTGTTGTTTTCTTCATTTCTGGTGTGTCTTCTTTTTCTTATTGTGTTATCAAGCACTAGATGACCTAGGGGGGAAACAGAGGTCAGGTATGTGTCAAGTTGTATATGTTTTCAGCATTATGTTTTGATGTGTGTGTATAATCTGATCATCTCTTGATTTGACCATATGGGCTCATGTTTCTTTGTTTTTTGTTTATGGTATCTTTGTAATCATATCAATTTCTTGTGTGTGAAACTGGATCTTGGATTACCGGGTTGTTTATCCATTTTATCTTTGTGAGATTTGTGAACCTAGGAGAGGTTAAACAGGTGCATCTTAGGGGAGTGGCTTACAATAGGGGTCCGAGGCTCAAAGGGGCCAATACCAGGGTAACCTATCATAAGTTAATTAATAAGTGATAACCTAATAATAAAACTTGGGGATAACATTAAACACAAGATTGGTCATTAAAGCCTCACCCATATCTTGAGTGCTTGTATAGGCTAAGGATTGGGATGAGATGATACCTAGAGGCTAGGTATGATCAAAATTCTTCATCTTCATGAGAGGGTATTCTGGTTCCGCATGGATCATGTTGAGGGTCTGGGGTCCAAAGTGACTAGTCCAGGGTAACTCAACTTGATAGATGCTTGAGGGTCCGGGGTCTAGAGATGAGTTCCAGGGTAACTCAAGTAGTTTTCCATGTGATGACACTCCCATAGTATGTAGCCTAGGTCACCTCCATAGTTATTCTTCATGTTTTCAGATGCCTCTAGATTTTGAGTCTTACCTATTACTCAATTTTGTACACCTTGGGTTAGAGTTCTTTTAGGATCCTTCTTCTTAGAGTTTTATCCTTGCTTTTGTATTGGTTATCTAAATGGGGTTTGTTGTTATCTCCTTAGCATGATGGGATAGGCCTTTGTGGTTGTACATGGACAGGTGGTAGTGATTCTTTACCATTTGAGATTCAACATCCTGGTGCCGATGCTTGATGGTGATTCTGTACTTGGAATCCTTATGATTCTTCTTTGATGTTTCATTGATGTTCCTATTCTTATCTTCTTTATTTGTAATCTTGTATTAGAGTATCACATGTGATACCTAATCTGGACATTGTAATTTTATTAGTTAGAGTGATTACTACATACCCTGCAACATGTGTAGTGGATGTTAGTTTATTTAGATATCATGGATGTCCATTAGAATTATGTTTATTGTTATATCATGTAATTGTAACATTTATTTTATGGAATCTTTTCTTGTTGTTAGTTTAGTTGTGATTTATTCTTAAGTAATTCTACGTCATGGGACCCTCGAGTTTTGTAATCTATGATGGTTGTTGTTTCAATGTGAGTAAATGGTAATTGCTTCCACACTGATGTTTATCTTCTATGTTAACCTTAGAAAAAAAAATTATTCACCAAACTTAGTAACAAGTTTTTAGGTTAAATTCTCTTGGGTTCCCTAGCGGGGCGTTACAATACTCTCAGCACATCATTAGTGGGTGCTAATTCCCACTGGGGTTTTTACCTTTAACAGGGTTTCCCCGTAACCAAAATATTGTGTTATTGTGTTGGAGTTCATTGTGTTCATTGGGTTTGATATTGATAAGCTTAAAGTTTAAAGTTTAATATTCTATCATACAACTGATTCACCCCCCCTCTCATTTGTATTGTGGACTATTAATCCTAACAATTGGTATCTAAGCTTGTGGTCCTCAAAGAGAAAGCTTAACAACTTGAGGTGATCTTGGAAAATGGCATACTATAGGAAGGATAGTCCTAAGTTTGATCCTGAAAACTTCGACAGTTGTAAAAACAAGATGTGAACACATTTTCTATGATTGGGCATAGACTACTGGATGATTGTGAAGAAGGAAACCTTGAAAGATGAGAATGACATAGGGCCAGCCACTGATGATGAAAAGAAACTATTTTCATGCAACATGGTCGCAAGAGAAGCATTGATCAATGCACTATCTGAGGGTGAGTTTACTGAAATTAAAGATCTGGATTCAGCACATGATATTTGGAATAGACTAGAGGCACTCTATGAAGGAGACAACTATACCAAACAAGAAAAATTGTAGAACTGGAAGACAAAGATGGAGAAGATGCAAATGAATGAAGATGAAAGCATTAGAGCCTATGTTCAAAGGGTTATAGAAGCTGTAGTTTGAATAAAAAATTGTGGAGATACTTATGATGAAGATGAAGTCATTGCAAATATTCTCAGATCTCTAACCCCTACTTACAAATTCAAGGCAATGTCAATTTAAGAAACCATACCCCTAACTCCAAACTTTAGCAGAGAGATGTTGATTGCAAAGTTAACCACCTTTGAAGCTAAGGAATTAGGAGAAGCTTCTCCTAAAGTTGAATTTGCATTCAGGGCATCCACACACAAGAAAGTATATGCACTTCTAAGCATAAGAAAAGAAGACCTAAGAGAAGAGCTTGGTGAGTATGCTGAGGAATGGGAGAAGATAATGGAAGAAGAAAATAAGATGGAAGAACTTTTTGCAATAATAGATAGAAGAGAGAAAAGAGATAAGGGAAAATTTGAAGGCAAATTACCTTTGAAATGTTTTTCATGTAATAAGGTAGGTCATTTTGCATCTAGATGTCCTACAAGAGTTCCTAAATACAAATCTGATTATGCAAAGATTAGAAGAGATAAAGAATGTTATTATGCTAGTGAAGGAATCTCTGATGATGATGATGATTTAGACAATGGAGAGATTGGATTTGTTGCTATTAAAGATGAACCAGTTCATGAAGAAAAAGCCTTAGTATCTCATGTTGACAAGAAAACTGAATGGATAATTGATAGTGGATGTTCTCATCACATGACTGGTGATAAGAACAAATTTGTTAAACTGGTAAATTATGATGGAGGTGTTGTAAGATTTGGGAATAATCTCCCAAAATCCATCATAGGAGTAGGATCCATCACTTTGGATGGAAATACTAATACAGACAATGTACTACTTGTTGAAGGACTAAAACATAACTTGTTGAGTGTTGGATAGTTAATGGATAAAAACTTTTAGCTAAGCTTTGTTGATGGTAAGTGCTTTATCAGAAGCAAGGAAGGAAAACTGATTGGCACCAATTCAAGATCTAGAGGTAATGTATTTGAACTAAACAAATTTGAAGCCTCTTGTTTTTTTGTGAAGGTAGATGATAGTTGGTTATGGCACATAAGATTTTTTCATGTTAACTTTGATAACATTGTGAAAGAAAGTATGGCTAATGCAGTAAGAGATCTACCGAAGATTGTGAAACCTTCTAACATTGTATACAAAGAATGTGTTATGGGAAAGAAAACTAAAAGCAGTCATAAAAGAAAAACATTTACATCAAAAGGAAAGTTGGATCTAGTACAGATAGATCTATGTGGACCTACAAGAACAAAGTCATACTACGGTGAAAGGTATTTTATACTCTTTGTTGATTATTTTTCTAGAATGATGTGGGTGACTTATTTGAGAGAGAAATCAGAAGCATTTGACAAATTCAAATTGTTTAAAGAAAAGGTAGAGAATGAACCAGGACTGAAAATAAAGTGTTTAAGATCAAATAGAAGTGGAGAGTTTACATTAGATTTATTCAATTCATACGGTGAAGAGCATGGGATAAAAAGATAAACATTTGCTCTTAGAACTCCACAATAGAATGGGATAGCAAAGTGAAGAAATAGAGCTATACTTGATGCTGCTAGAACAATACTGATTGAAGGGAATGTATCTCATGTACATTGGAGATAGGTTGTTGGAACAATAGTATACACATTAAACATAATTCAAATCAGAGATGGTACAAGTAAGACTCCCTATGAACTATGATTTGATCATACTCCTACTATAAAATATTTTAAAATTTTTGGTAGCAAATGTTATATCAAGAGGGATGATGAGATAAGAAAATTTGATGCTAGAAGTGATGAAGGTATCTTCCTTGGTTACTCTATCAAAAGTAAGGCATACAAATGTTTCAATCTAAGATTAAGGAAGATGGTTGAAAGTAACAATGTAAGAATAGATGAGAAATTTCAGATACAAGAAAGAATGTATGACAATAGTCAGATATCAGAAGTAAAAGAAGCCACTGCTACTGCCGAAGAAGAAGAACTTGTTGAGGAAGGAAATGAAAAAGAGGCTTGTGATGACACAAGCAAGACCATTGAAACTCCTAAAACTCCAAGGTATGTAAAACATAACCATCCTGAAAATCAAATTATTGGCAATACCAGTAAGGGAGTACTAACTAGATCTAAAGTTAGAGAAGAAATTTGTTTAATTTCCCAAGTTGAGCCAAAGACTATAGATGAAGCTTTTAAAGATGAATCTTGGATAAATAACATGAAAGAAGAATTAGATAAGATAAAGAAAAATAATACTTGGGAAATGGTGCCAAGACCTAAAAATAAAAATGTTATAGGAACAAAATGGGTCTTTAGAAACAAAATGGATGAAGAAGGAATAGTTGTAAGGAACAAAGCAAGACTAGTGTGTAAGGGATACTCACAGCAAGAAGGAATAGACTTTGAGAAACATTTTCTCTTGTTGCTAGAATAGAGGCAGTAAGATTATTTCTATCTTATGTTGCACACAAAAACTTCAAAGTGTATCAGATGGATGTTAAATTTTCATTTCTGAATGGAAACCTTGAAGAAGAAGTATACATAGAACAACCAGATGGATTTCCTCTATGCGAAGACAAAGACATGGTGTGCAAGTTAAAGAAAGAACTATATGGATTGAAGCAAGCTCCTAGGGCTTGGTATGCAAGGCTGGACAAGTATCTACTTGGACTTGGATTCAGAAAAGGTAATGCAGATAGTAATTTGTACTTAAGAACTACTGAAGATGGAATCTTGATAGTAGAGGTATTTGTGGATGACATTATCTTTAGAGGTAATGATGATATATGTAAGAAGTTTGATAAAGAAATGGAAATTGAATTTGAGATGTCCATGATAGGTGAAATAAAATTCTTTCTTGGACTGTAAATAGCTTAGAATGAGAATGGTATTTTCATTTCTTAGACCAAGTATCTCAAAGAACTGCTTAAGAAATTCAGCATGGAAGATTGTAAACTAGTTGGAACACCTATGGTGACTGGAAACAAGATAACAATTGATGATGAATCAAAATGTGTTTTTCAAACTTTGTATAGATCAATGGTTGGAGGGCTACAATATCTGACTCACACCAGACCAGATATTGCTAATGCTATTGGAATTATGGCTAGATATTAGGTAGAACCCAAGAGACTCATCCAGCTACTGTTAAAAGGATACTGAGGTATCTCAGAGGAACCATAGACTATGGTTTATGGTATGATAGTAATGATAGCTTTGAACTTCATGCTTATACTGATGCTGATTGGGAAGGAAATATTGATGATAGAAAAAGTACAAGTGGTGGTGCATTTTTCTTTAGGAAAAAGTTGGTTTCTTGGCTAAGTAAGAAACAAGATTGTATAGCACAATCTACTGTTGAATCAGAATATCTTGTTGCTACTATAAATTGCACTCAAATTGTTTGGATGAAACAAATGCTGACAAGCATTAGAATAAATTTTAAAGAGCTAGTGGTTATCCATTGTGATAACACCAACACAGTAAATATGTCAAAGAATTCAGTGATGCACTCTAAAACTAAACACAGTTCTATCAAATATCACTTCTTAAGAGACAAGGTGGCAGAAAAATAAATCAAGCTTGAACATATTAGTATAAAAGAGAAGATTGCTGACATCTTTACTAAGCCACTACGGAAAGATACCTTTGAATATCTTAGCGGTATGTTAGGGGTTCAGGCCCCTCCTAGTTAGAACTAAATGATGTAGAGATGCATCAGTCCAGAAGTGCTAAGAGCCTCATCATTTTCTGGACTGAATGTAGGGATCTACTCCTCATAGGGAGTGATCATGGAAGAAAATTTATCTGTGAAGGTAGTTGGAACCCTTTTCCATTGTTGTCAAAGGGGGAGTGTTGTTATGAGAAAATCCTCACTGATTGGGGAGATTGATCTTTGGAAGGACTTTTGGGTTGATACAACTTTGGGATAAGATTTTCCCATATGTTGACATCAATGTCAAAGGGGGAGATTGTTGGATATTGCTAATGCATGGGTGGTGATTGAGACATTTAATATGTTTAATCACTACATTACTGAATGGGCACTCACTATTGTCATTTGTATTTTGTCACTAATGTCAACATATTCTTCTATGAAGGAACCAGGCTGGTAATCATAGTGTATGGAAGGTGTACGAATGTTTCAGATGCTGCAAAGTCACATGAGAGCTTATATGGATGTTGTGATCATATATCTAAGATTGCATCATTAATGAATGCATATTAAGGAAGATAAAACTATTTTGGTAAAGACTGGTCACTGGACTATGACAATGAGAATTGACAAAGTTAGTCTCTAAGTTTCTGGTATAGATTTCAGAAGGATTGGATTCAAGGTATATGATCTTGAAGGATGATGGAAGAGGTACTAATGGATGTTCATTGGTCAACAAAAGGTATGAAGTGATTAGTGATGTCATTTTTGGTGTGTGCTCTAGCGATGGCTTATTATGAAGCCGACTCAGGGAATGGAGTGTGCTTTTTATTTGGCAAGCATAATTCAAGGATGTCAGTCCTTAATTGTTGTAATGTAAACATCTTTGTGATACCATGTGTATCTTAGCAAGGGCTTATGTAATTGTTTGTAATTAGGAAAGCCTTATGGGCCGACCTATTCTTGGTAAAACGTAATAAGGTATAAATAAAAGGTCTTTTCTTTGTAAGAAACATAGATGGGATAAGTATGATATAATGAGGTTGCAAACTTGTGTCTGCTAGACATAATTTAGAGGATTATTAGTGGACTTCATTGGAACTGATCAAGTAAAGATCGTTGCTAGAAAATATTTCAAAAGATTATGTATTTCTTCATATACACTTGTTGCGAACTAGTGAGTTTAGAAGGTGGACTTAACCTTCTTTAGGCAATGAGCCCTCTTTGTTCTTGACTCCTAACAAGGTCTTTCCTCTAACAAGGACTATGTACTGTAATGTTTCAATAAGCTCATAATAGGGCTATATCTTCTAACAAGGATTACTATACTCTCAATACATCATTAGTGGGTGCTAATTCCCACTGGGGTTTTTACCTTTAACAGGGTTTCCCTGTAACCAAAATATTGTGTTATTGTGTTGGAGTTCATTGTGTTCATTGGATCTGATATTGATAAGATTAAAGTTTAAAGTTTAATATTCTGTCATACAAATGATTCACCCCCCCTCTCAGTTGTATTATGGATTGTTAATCCTAACAATAAGAGCCATTGATTATGCCCAGTGGATTCCAAACATTATGTCAGTTTCAAAAGTAGATAAATCTATCAAAATTTGCACAAAATTTAGGGATCTTAATCTTGCATGTCCTAAAGATGACTTTCTGTTACCAAGCATAGATGCCATCATAGATCTAATAGCAGGACATTCAATGTTCTCACTTATAGATGGGTTTAGTGGTTATAATAAAATAAAGATAGCACGTGAAGATCAAGACAAGACATCATTTACATGTGCATAGGGGACATTCTATTGGAATGTTATGCCTTTTGGTCTAAAGAATGTCAGAGCAACCTATCAAAGAGCCATGATGACCATATTTCATGACATGATGCACAAGTTCATAGAGGACTATGTAGATGATATACTTGCTAAATCTCACTCAATAGAAGAACATCTACCTATCTTAGAGAAAATTTTGGTAAGATTGGAGCAATTAAAAGTAAGATTAAATCCAAAGAAGTGAGTGTTTGGTGTTCAATCAGGAAAGCTACTAGGATACACTTTTTTAGCAAAAGGAATAGAGGTAGACCCCTCCAAAGTCAAAGCCATCATAGAAATGGAGGCACCTAGGAACATAAGTCAGATGAGATCTCTTCAAGGTAGGATCCAATCCATTCGAAGGTTCATCTCTCAATTAGAAAAAAAGTGCCATAATTTCACTCAACCCCTTCATAAGGACACAATTTTCAAATGGGATGAGAAATGTGAAGAAGCTTTCAACTTGTTGAAGAAATACCTAATGAATCCTCCAACTTTGATGCCATGTATAAGAGGAAAGCCTTTAATTCTATATATTTCAGTGACCAAACATTCATTAGGAGCACTCTTGGTACAAGAAGATGAATCAGGAAAAGAAAAGGCCATATACTACATAAGCAGAACCTTGGTGAAATATGAGTTGAACTATACCTTCATTGAAAGAGAATGTTTGGCCGTAGTTTTTGCTTCCCAAAAATTATGCCACTACATGTTATCCCACAAGATTTGACTCATTGAAAAGATTGATCCCTTAAAATATCTTCTCAGCAAAACAACATTGAATGGGAAACTAGCCAAATGGGTCATGGTGTTAAAAGAATTTGATATAGAATATGTGGACCAAAAATATATCAAGGGACAAGTCATAGCTGATTAATTAGCAGAGTCACCATTACAAGATGACCATCTAATTCAAGTGGAATTCCCATATTCTGAAATTATAAATGTTGAAACAAAAACATGGCATTTATATTTTGATGGTTCTTATACACAACATGGATCAGGAGAAGGCATACTTTTGATTACTCCTCAAGGGTCTACAATTCCAAAATCATACATATTACTATTCCCATGCAACAATAATATAGCTGAATATGAATCATTGGTCATTGGGATCAAATTGGCATCATAATGGAAAGTGATAGAGCTACAAATATATGGAGATTCACAACTAGTTATCAATAAAATTAATGATGAATATTAGACTAAAGATGAGAAGTTGATACCTTACAAAAATATGGTTGAGAATCTCAAGAAGTACTTCACTCTCATCACATTTGAGTAAGTACCAAGAGAGAAGAATAAAGTAGCATATGCAATGGCTACTTTGGCATCACTTCTCCAAATAAAAGATCAAAGTGCCAGATATGAATTCCTGGTAGAAGAAGTTGAGAAATCTGCATTTGACCCTACCCATCCTCGTACCATTTTTTTGCTAATGGGACATGAATCACCTATAGTATGGAGACATTTACACCTACTTAAAAGACCAAATCCTACCTATGAACCAAACCAGGAATCAAAAGAAAAGCTTTATTTGAGAAGCCTCCCATTATACCTTAATATTTGACACATTGTATCATAAGAGTCTAGATGGAATGCTTCTAAGATGTCTAGAGAAAGAGGAATCAGATATAGCCTTACAATAAATTCATGAGGGGATTTGTGGGTCACATTCAAATGGTTTAACCCTAGCTAAGAAAATTCTTAGGATAGGATATTTTTGGCCTACCATGGAAAAGGACACTTGTCACTTTGCTAAAACTTGTTGAAAGTGTCAATATCATGGGAACTTGATCCATGTACCTGTACAAGAGCTTCATCCTATGACAACACCTTGGTCATTTTATCAATGGGGTTTGGAATTAATAGGGATGATTTATCGACCATCTTCAAATGGTCATAAATTTATCATCACCGCAATAGAGTACTTTACCAAATGGGTGGTGTATGGTGAAAATGTGACCACACTTCTATGGATCATTACATGCAAGGAAAATCAAGAATGAGGCCTCACAAATCGATCCATAGCTCCCTAGGCATGGAGTGCAAGGGTTTTAAGAATGCTCTCAGCTAGAGCTATTTAGCCAATAACCTTGCTAGTAAACCATGCAATGGGAGATTCAATGAAGACAAGGGCAAGAATGCCAATATCCTCAAGAATCAAGAATGAAATGCAATGCAATGCTATGCTAGAATGGAAATGCAAGCTAAACTATGGAAATGAAAGATGCAAGTATTACAAAGCCTCCTAGTTAAACTAGATGAATTAATCTAAAGCATAAAGGAAATCTAAGCTAAGAATGCCATGAAAATGAAGCTACTATGCAAGAAATGAAATCTAACTATGAAGCAAGAAAGCCATGATGATGCAAGAATGAAGACAAGAAGATAGAGTGTTGATGAAGATCCAAGATGAATGCCAACAATGCTCCAAATCTTCAAACCCTAGATGCAAGAATGTCTCCAAAAGCTCCAAGATGACCTAGAAAACCTGTAGCATAACAATAGCATAAAAATTGTGTGTCTAGAATGAAGAAGAGAGCTCTTCTTTTATAGGAAATGAGGAGAAATGGACCATGGAGATTAAGAGGCAAAAGATTTAATCAACGGTGGAGCTTGAAAGAGGAGCAATCCATGTGCACAAGTATCCTCCAATAGGAAAATAAGAGTTGACTTTTGTGTCCATATGAGACAAAAAGTGTTTTTTCCCTTTTTATAAAATAAGAATAATGCTTTATTTGTGCAACTTAGGATAAGAGGAAAAGTGGGGGCTTTTTATTTATTAAAAGGGGAGGGAATATTCCTTTTAATAAATAAAGACTTAGGATAAGATGGTTAGCCCATAGAAAATAATCGAATAAATGATAGAGTTAGGATTTGATCAAGAATAAGCAATTGATGATTTAGCAAAAGGGGCTAATAGTCTAGGTGACCATTTTTAGGTGTATACAGGTGGAAGTTGTACCCTTGTCAACTGCTACAGGAAAACAAATATCCTTTTTTATTCTAAATCACATAATATGTAGATATGGTGTACCTCATGCCATCATAACCAAAAATGCCAAACACTTCAAAAACAAGGATTTAAAGGAGTTATGTACCAAATTCCACATGATACATCATTCATCTTCAATATATTACCCCCAAGGTAATGGACAAGTAGAAGCAACAAATAAGAACATCTTAAAGATATTGAAGAGAACCATGTATAATTTAGGTATAGATTGGCATATACAAATAAACCCAACCCTATGGGCTTATAGGATAAGTATCAAAACACCAATAGGAGCTACACCATTTTCCTTAGTCTTTGGACCAGATGTAGTTTTACCTTTGGAGGTAGAAATTCCATCTTTAAGAGTATCCCTCCATGGTTTGATAAGTGAAGAGGACTATAGAGTTGCTAGATTACATGAACTAGAACTGCTAGATGAAAAAAAAAGAAACAAGCCTTTGATCAATTGAAAGTGTATCAAAACTAAATGTCAAGGACCTCTAACAAGCATATTAAGTCAGGGACATTCCAAATAGGAGACTTAGTTTTGCGAGAAAATCCCAAGAATCAAGCAAAAAGAGAAAATAAAGGAAAATGGGAAGCAAACTGGTTAGGACCTTTTTTTATCACTTCATCTTTTGGGACATGCACCTATAAATTAGTTGATTGTGATGGAGAAGAATTACAAGAACCTATCAATAGCATTCATCTAAAAAGGTTGTACACATAAAGTGGATAAAAGGGCATAGAGAAAAAGAGTATCAAAAAATCATATGGAAAGCATCCTATTTATTGTATATAGTCAAAATAGATCCTAAAAATACCAAAAACATTGAAAAGTAGAAAAGAGAAAACAAATTAGAAAAGCAGAAAAGATAAAAAATAGTGGAAAATTGAGCATGAAAAAAGCCAAAAACTTTCAAAAATGATCCTCAAAAAGATGTTGTCTTGGTGAAAACCTAGTAAATAGGTGCCTTGATGATATGAAAAAAAAATAGAAAAAAGAGAAAATACCAAAAAATCAGAAAAGAGAAAAAGTGCCTTGGTGAAAACCTAGCAAATAGGCGCCTTGGTAGCAAAAAAAGAAAAAAAAGCTTTAAAAAAGGAAAAAGAAAGAAAAATCCATTCAATTGGTGAAAACTTGGTAAACATGCACCATTGAAATTCCAAGTCAATCGCATACCTAGTGGTCATCCTTTTAAATATTGCATTCGTTAGCATTTGTATATATTGCATAATAAAATCCCACAGCTAAATTTGCAAGTACCTAAAGATTTTGGTCACCTAATCTGCAAAATAGTCCCAAGTCCCACAAATGTAATCATATCCAACTGAGGGAAATCTACTCTAAAGGAGGAAGGATTCATCAAAATCAAACTTCAATTAGACACCAAATCAATTCATCAAAGTGCAAGTGAAACACTCGATCAAATCCTAATTCTAATCCAATTTGAACCAAATGCAAAAATTTGATCGAAAATATCACAAAGACCCTATGTTTATCAGGATTAAAAGTATGAAATAGATGGAACTATACTTGAAATATGGATTTGAAAAACATGGAAAAAATTTTCTAAAGTGTTGACTTGATTGATGAAATCATGTCTTTCTAGCGAATCAGTGAAAGTTTTTAAACTAGACAAGCTATGATGAAAGCATGATATTTTGTTGATTTCTAAATGACTGTCTTAAAATCAAAGTTTTAAAGCATGTATTATTTTTCTAAGGACGTGATCATCAAAGAATCATCAAGGACTTGTACATATAATGAAACTAAGATTTTTGTTGTTTACGCAAAATGATTCCTTGGATATTTTGATGTTAAATATCATAATACCAAAATGCACTTGCAACATAGAATCTAAAAAAATTGGTATTTGTACTCTCATGATTGACTCCAATCAGTGATAGTCATACCAAAAGATGGAAACCAACATAAGAGGTGAAAAAGGTATTCATATCGTCATGGTTGAACTAGTGATGGTTGTACTGAATTCAAGATTTCAAAAACTACTCAATGATGAATATAAGCTCCAAATTTTTGAATAGTGATAGTTAGTTGCATACATCCTAGATTAAATGCATTTAAAGTATTTACCTTTCTTAGCATAAAAACTAAATTGAAAGAGTAAAATAGAAAGGGGGTGGAGTTCAATCAAAAATCAATGGAACATCAAAAACTATATGTGATGGAGTGTGTTGGAAATCAAAAATCAAAATCAAAGGTGCATTGCATTAGTTCACTTGCATTTGTTAAAATCATTTTATCTTGCATTCATTTAGGATTTTTCCCTAGAGTTCAATTAAGTTCATTACATATAGTTTGCATCAATTTTACTAAAGTTCTTTGCATTAGGTTGCATTCATTTTAAAATTAATCAAGTAGCATTACATTAGGTTGCATTCATTTTAAAATTCATCAAGTAGCATTACATTAGGTTGCATTCATTTTAAAGATCCATCTCATTTAGTGTGCATTCTTTTAAAAAAAAAATTCATATTAATCCATTAAGTGCATTTACCATTGCATTCATTAATTAATGTTCATTGCATCTATTAAGTCATTTCATTTAAATAGACATAAATTCATCATTAGGTGCATAACATTTAGTTCATTTAAAAACATTGTGCATTGCACCATTCATCTAAATCCATTCATTAAAAGGCTTATGACAGATACATTCATCATACATTATATATCATTGCATTCATCAACATCATTCATCTATTTAACATATAACATTTAGGGACATGTAAATCATTAATAATTAAATATCTATATACATTCATTACATCAGATAGGTCCATCACATTTTACATCACATTTGCATATCATAAATCCATTACATTCATAGCCATTACATATATCCATATTATAAAAAATAAATATATCCATAAGTATTATTACATTGCATTATTCATTAAATAATTACATCATCATCTTGTGTGCTAAAATTTTGTCACACTTCTATGAATCCTTACATGCAAGAAAACTCAATAATGAGCCCTCACAAATTGATCCATAGCTCTTTATGCATGGAGTTGCAAGATTTGTAAAATTGCTCTTAGCTAGAGCAATAAACTCATGACCTTGCTAGTCAACCACACAATGAGAGATTCCAAATGAATGCAATGCTATGCAAATCTATATGAGAATGCAAATTAATATTATGAGAATGAAGATGCAATTAAGCTTTGAAAATGGAAATGAAAGAGTTACAAACCCTCTAATTAAACTATGTGAGATTAATCTAAAACATGAAAGGAAATGATACCATGATGATGCAACTATGATGCAAGCTAGGATGTGATGTAGATGCAAGATGAATGCCAATGATGCTCCAAATCTTCAAAACTTGATGCAAGAATATCTCCAAAAGCTTCAATGACTTAGAAAACTTGTAGCATAATAATTCAAGTATGTATTGTGTGTGCAAATGAGGAAGAGAGCTCTTCTTTTATAGAGAATGAAAAATCAATGGACGATCAAGATTAAGAGGCAAAAGACTTAATCAACGATGGAGAAAAAAAGAAGCTTGATCCTTGTGCACAAATATCCTCCAATAAGAAAATTAGAAGCATTTACTTTATGTTGAGCATTTAATTTATGTCCATGTGAGGCAAAAGTACTTTTCTTTTATTTTTTATTATATTTTTCTTTATAAATAAGAATTAAATGCTTTATTTGTGCAACAAGGATAAGAAGAAAAGTGGAGATGTTTTATTTAAATAAAAGGGGAGGAAATTCCTTTTAATTAAATAAAGGCTTAGGATAAAGTGATTTTATTGTTTAATTAAAAGAAATTTTTAATTAATTAAAAGAGAGCATGTTCTCTTAATTAAATAAGATTTTTATTTTTTATTTCTTTTAAATTAAATAAGGCTCAAACCTTAGGAAATATTGAATTGATTATGATTTGATTAAGGAAATTGATATATTTGAAAAATGTTGATTTTTGAAAATATTGATTCAAGGATTTGATAAATTGCAGAAATAGGGGCCCAAAGTCTAGGTGACCATTTTAGGGTACATACATTTGCCCCTCTTTGACTAATGTGTGATCGATCTAGGAACACATGCAGTCAAAGAAGAATTGAAATGTGAGATCGATCTGGGATCACAAAGCAACTCAGGTGTGAGGTCGATTCAGGATCACATCTGGACAAACATAAACAAAAGATTCTAGACATGAGATCGATTCGGGATCATATCCAAAACAAGAGATAAGAATCTCAAGCTGAGCTGAATGATAAAGCTAAATCAAAGATTAAAGCTGATAGGTACTACCCCCTTGGAATCGAAATCGAAATCAAATAGAGGAGAACAACAAATTGATAAACCTGATCAAGTCACAATAAATCATAATCGAAGGATGGAGCATGATAGGATAACCATCAAACAGTGAAGATATGCCCCAGGTTGACTAGGTTTGACTGGGAAAGATATAGGATAAAGATTAAGTCAAACCTCAAAGAGAGGAAGTGAAAGGGGTGAATGAAAGACTAGAAGTTTGAAAAACATGGAAAGGAAGAAATTCTATCAAAAATTGAAGAATTGTGCCTCAAATGGTCAGTCAACACGACTCGGATTTTGGTTTCGAGTCTGAAATGGATAGAAAATGATGGGACATGAAGGATCAAAAATGAAAGATATGATCAAGAAGAATCAGAAAATGAGCATAGTTGACCAACTAGTCCATAAATGATAAAAAGGAGAGCTCTCTCCATATGCAAGATGCAAAAACTAAACTATGATAAACCTAAGAATGCAAGCTATTATGAAAGTGGTTGACTTGCAAGGTTACAATGCCTATAGACATCTAATTATCATCATCGAGCATTATTGGTAGCGTCGCAAGATCATACAATGCACACTAGCATAACTATGTGGATATGAATATGATCGTTATCAGATAGAAATGTGGAAATCCCACCTAGGCATCAAAGACATGGAGGTCAAGATGACTAATGCAGTGAGATTACCTAAGTTTTATATGGCAAGATTATGCTTATATCAAGACACATGAAAGTCAGGATAACTAGAAGCATGCACTCGCAAAACAGTCAAGGATAATACCTTGTCAATCCATAGTGTCAAGTAAGACCAGCATAAATGCTCATGACAGTTAGGATCAACAAAATATACCCACAAGTAGATAAAGAAATAAAACATGTTCTCATTCCCTCAGTCTTCTAGCTATGCATCATCAAAAACTTCTCAGGGAGAGACCACTCATCAAATAAATCCTCATAGACAACACACAAAGAAAAATAAAGTCAACATATCTCAAGCGAGTTGATTGTTTAAGTTTGTGTGTGTTGGTCATAGAGTCAGACTCTGGTTATCGCATCTACAAATGAGAAATATCACATCATACTTAGACTATTGGGTAAGACATCTGATAAGTGTTAAGAAACACTCGACGCAGGGGTAGTGTTGAAAAACACAGTTTGGGGTGGTGTTGAAAAACACTTGTTGTGAAATGCCCCAAGAGACAAACGCACCTAAAGGACCAATGCTAATAGGTATGCCCCTTAGACAAAGACAAAGACCAATTCCAGACCAAGGAAAATAAGGTCAAGGCATGATGGAAAGTAGCTAAGTGTCAAGGACACATGCTAACAAATAGGGGTGCAAAGGCCTCAAGTAGCGCTTGTTTCCAGGTTTTCACCACTTTGATTTATTGCAATTTTTTTTGCTTCTTTTTTTTCATATTTTTTCTACCAAGGCACCTATTTCCAAGTTTCCACCAAGGCACATTTTCTATTTTTTTTGAATTTTTAAATTTTTTGATTTTTTTTGTATTTTTCCAAGACTTTTTATGCTTTTTAGGATTTTTTCAGCATCATATATGAATTTTTTTGGTATTTTTTTAGGATCATAAAATATGTACAAAGGATGCCCATAGACAGAATGGGCATCAAACTTATGAGCAAGATCACATCGTGTAGTCCCAATGTCAAGCAAGGTGGAAAACAAGATGGATAAGCAAGTCGGTGGATGAAAGGAGAATGAAAGCGAATAGAAGGAAGAAATATTCAAGGTCAAACTCCTCAAGAGTACCTAAGCTAGGGAAAAATTGTCATGCAAAGCACATTTGGATAAGTAATGAAAGGATAGCATAGGATAAGCCTCAAAAGTGCACTACAAAAGAAGGAAGGGATGCAGTCCGAAGGAGTAGACATCTCAAGAGGCTTCATAGCATCATGTTTTACTCTTTTTATTAGATCAAGACCAAGGGGGAAAAGGATAGTGCAAGGTTAAAATGAATGAAGGAAAATACAAAGGCAAAACATGAATGGAATGAAAGCAAGATCATCAGAAGATAGCTCAAAAGATAGCCAAATGTTCATGTATAGGTCAATATTGTCAAGATCAAAGATGGAAGATGAAATGGATGAAACATGTAGAAGAACTACGCATGATGCTTGATTGTCAGGTTTTCATCATGGTACTTATCCAAGGTGCCACAAGGGAGTGGTTTTCACCATAGGATGAATTTATTTCTCTTTACTTTTGCTACCAAGGTGCCTATTTCCAGGTTTTCACCATGGCACATTTTCAATTTTTTTCATTTTTCTATTTTTTTGAATTTTATCTTTTTTTTGGAAGAAAGCAAGCTTTTTAGATAATGCTCCTTGAAAGGATAAATCATTGATATACCAAGGATTCAAAATGATATGCTCAAAAATGCTGATAGGGAAAGGGAGATGGAAGAGAAAAATGGAGGATAAAGTTTTATATAAAGCGAGTGAGGTTGGAAGATAGGAGGAATAGGCAAATGAAGAAAAAGAATAGAAGGTAGAAGGATAATGAATGGAATGATTGTGAAAGGGTAGATGGAAAGGAAGGCAAGATCAACATCAACACACACCTTGAAAGGTGGTGAGAGGGTGGAGGAAACTCGAATGAAGGAATTCATGAAGGAATATGGTGAATGTTTAGCAGAGGTTGCAGTTCATGCACATGGAATTGAAGAATATTTTTGGAAGAAAATGAAGTGGAAGCCTTTGGAAGCTTGAATGTCAACTTCACTTGTTCAACATAAGACTCTCTTAAGAGAGATTTTGGAATCCATATAGCCATAGGCTTTTCATTTCTTTTTGATGATTTAGAGAGAATATCTTGAATGATGAATTTTGGAACCCATACTTGTCTTGTAGTTTTCTTCTTAGATATCTCTTTTGACTTTATGCCCTCATGTCAATTAGAGGAGACATGGTGATCTTCTTTTTTTGATGGATTCTTATATTGCTTCTTTTTCTTATATTGAACATTCAAGTTACTTCCAAAAGACTTGGGACTTGTGGAAGAAGAAAGAAAATACGACTGGTTTAGATGGGTGGGTGGATGAAAAGGATTCAAGGGTATGCATCTATGTTGACCTTGAGGAAAGATAAGAGATGGAGGGATGTAAGGACCCAAAATGGATGATGAATTAGGAGAGTTAGGAGGGGAAAGTGAAGGGACATAAGGACCCAAGATGGAAGGAAGACATGAAGCCCTTAGTATTTATGGAGGAGGTCCAAGGATGGACATGGAAGACACAAAAGGATAATCAATAAGTTAATTAGCATCTATATGACAACCAAGGATATTAGCATCTTTAGAGTGATCATTAGAGTTTTCAACAGGATCATGCACATCTTGAATAGGAGCACCTTCTTTGATAGGATCATTCATAGCTTACAAAGACTCAAGAAGAGTAGAAAGCAGAAGCGAACATGAAATGGTAGAACAAGAAGATGGAAGACTTTGATCTTGACAAGGATCTTTGGATAGCGTAAACATATCATTTTTCTTTTGATTTTCAATAGGCTTTATATCACAAGTAACAACACCATTTTTAATAACCTTAATGGAAGTATCATCTTTGGAAAGCGCAAGTGTGGTAAGGTTATTTTGATTATCAATAAGCTCAATAGTGTAAGTAGTAGCTTGATCTTTCTTAGGAGATGGTTTAAGACATGGTGGAATGAATGAGGAAGGGTGTAAGGGATCAAAAGAACTATGAAATGAATGAGAGATATTATTAATAGGATTGGATGACATGTAGGGTTCTTGATCTTGATCTTTTTTTATATTCTTTTCTTTATCATTTTTAGAGTCCTCTTGACATGGAGCCACTTCTAAGGACAAGAAAGCATGTTGGAATTGTATGGAAGACTTTGGAAGAGATAGTGAATAATTAACTGAAGTAGGTAGTATAGCAAATGAAGGCTTAAGATCTTTCAGTTTAGCATCATTAGAAGTATTTTCAGCCAAGTGAAGGTTAGCTTGAGTATCTTTAAGAGGTAGCCCTTGAGGATAACTATAGGGAACTGCATGAAAAGTCTTAAGATCTTTGTTGGATGAAGAATTTGTGATAGATTTGGAAGACTCAGAAGCTTTAGGAAATGTATGAGTGTTGGAGAAAGTAGGGGATGGAAGGGAACCATCACAAGACAAAGGTTCAACATTAACATGATCTTGCTTGAGAGTTTCATCTTTATTTTCAGCATGAATGTTCTTAGAGGAAGGATTCTTTTGACGTTTGAAATCAGTGCGGTAGATTTTCTCTTCCTTAGTAGGAATATTGTATTGTTCGCAAAAATCATCAAAGAATTTTTCAAATTTAGAGTCATATGGATCACCATCACAGTCTATCCAATATGACTCTCCCTTAAAAATCACAAGTGTACAACGAGGATGATTCTTAGAAATAGAAGTTTCATGGGCATCACTACATTGTCCATCATCATAGTCATCATAATCATCATAGGTGGGTGTGTCACTCTTTGTGGAAGAGACATCATAAGGACTATCACATTGCTCTTTATGGTATGTCTTCTGAAGAGAAGTAAGACTTTTTGAAGAAGTAGAAGAAGAATGAGATTATGAAGAAGAGGAAATTGAAGACTTAGTGTAGGAATAGGACTTGGATAATGAGGAATTTGAATGATGTTTAGAAGAGTCATGATAAGATTTGGAAGATTTAGAAGTATCATGATAAGACTTAGAAGATGAAGAATGTGAATAGTGTTTAGAAGAATCATGATAAGACTTAGAAGATGAAGAATGAGAATGATGTCTAGAAGAGTCATGATAAGACTTGGAAGGTGAAGAAGAATGAGAAGATTTAGATGATGAATAATGTTTGGAAGAAGAAGATCATGATATGATCATGTTTATGATTCTAGCAAAGGCATCTGATTTAATCATCTTTTCTTTTATTTTTTCTATAAATTCATCACTCATGAGAATTTTGGAGGAACAACACTTTTTGAATATGTCAATGAGCTCAAGATCATCTATTCTTAATAAAGGTTCCAAAATTAGATAGTCAAGATTCATGGTTATAGAAGAGGAGGAATCAAGCATGGAAGAAATGAATAGATGAATAGAAGGTAGACTAGATAGTAAGAGGAAAAGAATCAAGAAGAAGAAGAAGAATTTCCCATGGGAATAGAATACTTTAGAAGAACATGAGAAATGGAGAAGAAAGAAGAAGACTAAGAGTCATCTTGTGCAATTGATACCATAACGTTCATTGAGATGTTGAGCAACATGAAAACACTTAGGATCTGACCTAGACTGACCAAGGAAGACCAAGCTTCTAAGGAGAACTCACTACAGTAGGATGGAACTCAGTTTCAATATTCCAAATAGATCTTTCAAAAGATTTCACAATGATGATCAAGCACATAGAATAGCAACCAGGGAGTTCAAGTAAATAGTATTCAAGCAATGAGCAAGGGACAAAGCAACCTTGTGCATGAATAGAGATAGTGACTTAGTATGCTACTCCTTAAAGATTCTACTTGTGTATGTTCTTGAAAATATTTTAGCAGGCACATAGAACACAACAACACCTTAACAAGCTATCTACAAGGATATACATGGCTTTCTAAAAGGAGTCCTCAATATACACAAGGTACGTGAGGCCCAAATCCGTAGATGAGAAGAATCCAAAATCACACAGCCAGGGGGAGACGGTAACCCAAATCTCCTCCTTCACTTCTCAAAGGTATAAAGTTCTTTGAGGCTTAGCCAAGAGTGATATCAAACTCAATTCTCAAGAGAGGTGTCTTTGGATTCACCTCTTGATATTTATACTCCGCCGGAACACAGGAGTTAAGGTCATCTCTTGAGGTGGCGTGTCCCCAAGCAGGCCTTCTAGAAATAAAAACTAAGTAATTCACTATCAAAAGTATTTAGAGCACTAAAGGTGGAACACTTAACTCTTCAAGTAAATGTGAAGTGAGTCCAAAAGTGGAACATTTAACCCTTTAAGATAATGTGAAGCGAGTCCAAAAGTGGAACATTTAACCCTTCAAGAGAATGTGAAGTGAGTCCAAAAAAGTGGAACACTTAACCCTTCACACAAACTCAAAGTGAGTCCAAAAGTGGAACATTTAACTCTTCACACCAACTCAAAGTGAGTCCAAAAGTGGAACATTTAACTCCTCACATCAACTCAAAGTGAGTCCACACCTTAGAAAATAAGTGAGTTCCAAAAAGCACAAAAGGGTTGCCTAGTGGAGAAATTAACGCTTCTTTTCTGTAGACCCCTCCCCTTTAATGTGACGCTGATCTTGCAACCACGGAGCAGAAATGAGGAGCCGGTAGATTAGTGAGTCCAATAACCCAAGATAGAAATCTAGATCAATCACAAGTAATCTAAAGTTGCTTATCAATACTACTCACAAATGACAAAGGGTTGAATCAATGAAATATTTAACTTTCCAAGTAAACATAGAGTGAGTCCACAAAGTGGTGCATTTAACTCCCTATGTAAACAAAAAATGAATCCATGCCCTCAATCACTCAATGAGATATTTGATATTGAAACCAAGAATTACTTAAGGTTTAAACACAAGCATTCACTTACACAAACTTGGAAAAACAAATCTATGTTCTTTCATTTCCCATTAAGAGCATCAATTGAAATGTGTTCTATGAAAGCATGTAAACACTCAAGCCAAACACATGAGAGGTTCAATTTTAATCCCAAAATCTAAATGTTGTAGAGATGGAACAAAGTACCTCAAGTCCAACGCTTTGTTTTAAACATTTTCCATAAAAGCAAGAGCACCTTCAAATGAACAAGAAAAGAAAACAAGCAAACAAGATATGCAATGTATATCTAACTTATGCAAACCCTAGGGTTAGATCTGAAAATCAATTGTTAGGAGAAATGATAACCAGCAAATGATCTAAATGATAACTCATATCATGCAATGAACAATGAAAAATAAGTGCCTACCCATCACAAAATTTTATTTTTTTTGCATTTGACCTAGTCAACAAGATCTAATTTTTACCACATGAATTCGGACCCCAAACCCATAATACAAAAAAGAGACCTCTATCAAAAAATAGAGAGATTTTCAAAAAAGTAAAAATTTTAGAAAAATCTCTTCATTTGTGCCCTAGAGACCCATTTTACTAAAACAGACCAGTTTTTATAAATTGACCAAATGAGCTATGATATGATTTCTAAATTAAAAACATAGTGAATGGACCCCCTGTATAATTCCAAGACCTTTCCAGAAATATAAACATTTCCAAAAAATATGTTGATTTGTGCCAAAAATTGATTTTTTATGAAAAATCAAGAAAAAATTATTAAAAATACAAATCACCTCCGAAAATTTTGAAATTTTTTTTGGAGCTTCTCTGATATGTTGCTAACTTGAAAAAAAAATTTCAAACCAAACTACCAAGCCATTTGGGAGATATAATCAAATCTTTCAAATCTAAGGTTTTTCATCTCCAAACAAATCTGCACAAGGGTTAGCTCCAAAAATAATCAAAACCAGCATGTAAAAAGTGGGTTGCCCCACAGTGGGCACCAAAAAATGTGTGCTAAAATGTTGTCACACTTCTATGAATCCTTACATGCAAGAAAACTCAATAATGAGCCCTCACAAATCGATCCATAGCTCTCTATGCATGGAGTTGCAAGATTTGTAAAATTGCTCTCAGCTAGAGCTATAAACTCATGACCTTGCTAGTCAACCACACAATGAGAGATTCCAAATGAATGCAATGCTATGAAAATCTATATGAGAATGCAAATTAATCTTATGAGAATGAAGATGCAATTAAGCTTTGAAAATGGAAATGAAAGAGTTACAAACCCTCTAATTAAACTATGTGAGATTAATCTAAAACATGAAAGGAAATGATACCATGATGATGCAACTATGATGCAAGCTAGGATGTGATGTAGATGTAAGATGAATGCCAATGATGCTCCAAATCTTCAAAACTTGATGCAAGAATATCTCCAAAAGCTTCAATGACTTAGAAAACCTGTAGCATAATAATTAAAGTATGTATTGTGTGTGCAAATGAGGAAGAGAGCTCTTCTTTTATAGAGAATGAAAAATCAATGGACGATCGAGATTAAGAGGCAAAAGACTTAATCAATGATGGAGAAAAAAAGAAGCTTGATCCTTGTGCACAAATATCCTCCAATAAGAAAATTAGAAGCATTTACTTTATGTTGAGCATTTAATTTATGTCCATGTGAGGCAAAAGTACTTTTCTTTTATTTTTTATTATATTTTTCTTTATAAATAAGAATTAAATGCTTTATTTGTGCAATAAGGATAAGAAGAAAAGTGGAGATTTTTTATTTAAATAAAAGGGGAGGAAATTCCTTTTAATTAAATAAAGGCTTAGGATAAAGTGATTTTATTGTTTAATTAAAAGAGATTTTTAATTAATTAAAAGAGAGCATGTTCTCTTAATTAAATAAGATTTTTATTTTTTATTTCTTTTAAATTAAATAAGGCTCAAACCTTAGGAAATATTGAATTGATTATGATTTGATCAAGGAAATTGATATATTTGAAAAATGTTGATTTTTGAAAATATTGATTTAGGGATTTGATAAATTGCAGAAATAGGGGCCCAAAGTCTAGGTGACCATTTTAGGGTACATACACATCTAACATATTTATATATCATTTACATCCATAAAACATTCAAATATCATAACATTAATCATTACAAGAATCATATCATAAATTCATATCGCATCCATTCACCTATTTCTATGTCATACATAAGACAACCATGTAAGCATAAATAGAACATGTGCATCCATATCATTAACTACATTCTGAAAAGCATAAAACAAAGCATATAGGAGATATAATCATATAGATCTGTATATCATAGTAAAACACCTGAAAAATGAGGTCCAACACATAATGAAATCACATAAAGTAAATATATTAACTGAGTATCAAAGTCTTTAAAACATCAAGAAATCAAAGTCCATCAAAGTATCAACAAGTATCAAGGCATAGCATAAAAACATCAACTGATCAAAAGAATAGAACAGAGTCCAATGTCTCGATATAAAAAATGGGATCATCATGTACATGAATGAATAAAATAATATATATATCAGATCGATATCAATCAACTGGCTGAGCCACCAATAACATCAGCACCATCATGACCAGGATCAGTATTAGGAGGTCTACTTGAACTAGCCTGTAGCCCATGCTGACTCATAGCAGCCATAAAATCCTACATCATACTGATAAGCTAGCTAATCTACTATCTAATCTAAGACACATCCAACTATAAGGCTCAAACATCTGATGTAGCCGGTGGATCCTCTGAACTGGGAGCTTATGTAGGAGGAGTCAATGGAGGAGCAGTAGAAGAAGATGGAATGGAAGATGATAGAATAGATAAAGATGGAATGAAAGAAGAAGAAGATGGGCGAGATGAAGAAGATGACATCATAAAGGAAGCAGGAGCTTGTACTGGGGGAGCCGATGGAAGAGGAACCTATGCTAGTTTTCCCTATGCCTGATCTAACAAAATCTATATGGCCTGTGCATCAATATCATCAACTATTTGAGAATCCACCTGTATCTAATGTCAGACTCTATGATAGCCTCATCTCGCTATAGGATCCAAAACTACCTGATGCAAAACTCTATCCACACTAGCACCCCTCATTTGACCACCACCCCTAGGAGGAATAGGTGTAAAAATAATCGTTGGTATAAAAAATATACCTCTTGCAACCACTCACCTACCCCATCATCCCCAACGACTTCATCTATGATGACCCCCACCTCCACCCCCATCCCCACCATCATCCTCTAACTCCTCCTCAATCCCAGGCACCCACTCTGCTGGATTTGTGAACCTCAAAAAAGGGTTCCGAGTGAACCAATATGTATAATCATCGGTCATGCCAACATCTATCACATGGTCTCTCCTATCCCATGGCAAGTGACCTAGCTGCTCTACCTCCTGTTGAGTTGTCCTATAATCGATTTGAGGCCCCCATAGTGATTGCTCAACCTAAACCTGGGCATACATAGCTACACCCTGAAGTATGCCCTGTGTCCGACCATACTAGCATAATACTCAAAGAAAGCATAATCTCTCGATAATGTGTGGAGTCCACCCTACCATCTATCAAGGATAACACATGAAAGGAAGCTTTGAAACATCCTCAGGCCATGCCTCACATCCAATGTATGATCACCAGATGACCTAATCTATATCATCTATCATATGGTACCAATAATCCAACTTGTCCAAATGGGCCTACACCACCATACCCTCGTACATCCAGGAAAAAGGCCACCCAAGATCATGGTGATGAACAAAAATTGGCCTACTAACTGGGAGGTACTCCCATGTCCATAGCTATAACAAAATGACTCTGGAAGATAGAGTCAAGGAACATCGATAAACAACTGTATGCAGCTCATGGTACAGCTGCGCCAAAACATAAGAACCCTAATCAAACTATCAGGGCTGAGCCATCAGATCCTCTAATATATGTCCCCAACTGACCGCAAATCCATGCTCTCAATGATTAGACATGAGGAAGCCACAAATCAAAGCACCCAAAACTATTGCAAGAACTAGGAAAGATGGGAACTATACCCACTGAATATGATCATCACCAATTGTCAGGTCTTGGAACACCCATCGACAAGTTATACCATCATAGACCCAATCATAAAAGACCAACTCGACATATGTAGGGATGTAGAGGATGTGATACACATCCTCAGGAGTGATGGTCATCTCTCCCATGGACAGGTGGAAGGTATTATGGTCAGAGTGACACCTCTCCGCCATAGCTGTAATCAATCCTTGATTCACTAGAAATCAAGGTAGGAGAAGTAAGAAGGACAGACCATATCTACCAATATGTTGGCGATCTAGAGTGCTGAGGTTGTCAATCATGCTAAAAGGTAGAGGATATAGACCTCAAATGGTGAGCGATTTAAGCTCGACCTGCAAAAAATCACATTAGTTTTGAAATCAGTTATTTTTTGAATTATCCTAAGTCAATCAAACATTTAAAAAATTATCAAACCACAATCAATTTTCCTGATTCTATTCAGAGAGGATGGAAAATTTATCATCATCCATCATCTAAATCTAGATTGACAAATAAAAAATTCAAACTAAATTGACTCAAATTGACATCCTATGACTTGCTACCAAATCAGGTTGATTACCTAAGCCAATCAACTGATTGATGACACTGAACAGTTCAAAAAATTGACTAAGTCTTTTGTATTTTTTTCCTAACAGGGTAAAAGCACTATTTTAATGATTAAACACGCTAAAGGCAAAAGCGTAGTTAAAAATATTAAAAGTGCAAGAAAAATTGGTAGAAGTGTTATTCTATGGTGAAAGCGCTAAAAGACTTTAAAAGTGCTAAAAGAATGCATGAATGTGCTATTTAAAACATCAAATGCGCAAATGAATTTAAACGAGCTAGAGAAAATTTGGAATGCGAAAAGAGCCCTATTTTTAACGTGTAAATGCACTATTAGAAATCATGGAAGCACTATTTAAAACTGTGGAAGTGCAGAAAGAAAGGTGTATGCACTATTAAAAGGATTAAAAGCACTATTTAAATTTGAAAAAAGAAAAAAAGGGGTTCTTTTCCTAGAAAAATTCAATTTTTTTCAAATTAAATGTAGTAAATTCACAAAGTGAGTTGATCAAGTACTTACCGGAGGTCCATAGGTTAGTTGTTGAAGATACCAATGCCCTCACTCAAATAGGTGCTCACAAATCGGTATAACCAAGATGAAAGGCTCAGAGGACTCAGAGAAGAAAAGTCAAAAGCTAAAGTGAAAATGAATAGTAAAATTGACTTTTTACCTCTTTATATAGGCCCTTTTGACCTAAAAAGGGCATCTTTGACCAGAAAATGACTAGGGACCCAAATTTTTCACCATATCGGCCAAATCAAGGGCATTTCTCATGAAATGAATGCAAATTCATAATCATAAATGAAATTGAAATTCATTATAAATTGACCTATTTAATGTAAAATGACCTAAACTGTCAAATTTTTCAAACAACGATCAAATTTCATTTCATTTTTGAGGGGGCATACACTCAAATAATTAGGAATGACATCAATATTATCAAATTAGGGGCACAACCATCAAATCAAAGCATAATCTTTTATCAGATTTTTTTTCTTATCAATTGAAAGGGGCATCAAACATCGAATCAGATCGAACCAGGTACCATATGGGCAAACTATCATCAAATCAACCATCAAGACATCAAATTCAATCAAACTTCATCAGAATCTACATCTTATACTAAACATCAAAATCGACCATCAATGATTCAAGACTTTACATCGATGAATCAAGACATTCTTTGAATCGACACGCTGCGCATGTCAACTCAAAGATGGGCATTTGTAATCACCGAAAATTGGACAAGATCATTTAAGTGAGAAATCAAGGCAAAAATCAATACAATTAAATCAAATCAAGTTAAAATCAAAGATAAATTGTAATTGAACCTTAATCCAAATTTAATTAAAAATCAAAAGCCATTAAATCAATATAAAACTAATAAATCATGATTAATCAATAAATTGTACAATTAATCTAATTAATTTTATAGTTAAAATTAAATCAAATCAACCCATTTAAGGGGTACACATGGCTAAACAAATTAAATAAATTCAATTAATTAATTCCTATTTTCTCTCAACCACCAAATGGGAGGAAAATGAATCAACCAATAGGAATTGAGGACCAAGCTCACATGGATCAAGCCTAAATTGAATCTCAATCACTCACTTGGAGGATGCATCTTGTCCACTCATTTTTTTTCTTGTCCCAAGCTTTGAGGACAAAATATTTAAATGGTCTCCAAAGGTGGAACCATGGACTCAACTCTCACCTAACCTTGATCAACTCAACTACACCCTCTACCCTTGCCAAAATCTATAAAAGAAAAGCATAATTCACTCAATAATTATCCACAAATTTGAGAATAGCATCAAACCTCTTACAATTTAGTGCTATAAAGGAAAATTTAGAGTTAACTAGGCTTAATTTCAATTTGGAATTGAATGTTTAGTTTTCTTATCATTTAATTCTCATTTTAGGACTGTCACTAATTGATGCAGGAGCATCATGGGTGTAAGAGCAATCTTGCAACACCCAAAAATATTTTTGTTTATTTTTCAATAAGGGCTATCTTGTGCAGAGCTTCTATTTATGGAAATTTACTATTTTTAGTAACTTTTCCGTTCCAGCTTAGAATGGTCTATTTTCTTTCCTGGGGGTTCATTTTGGTCATATCAGCCTGCTGGTAAAGTTTCATTGCCAAATCAAGTGTAGTTTTGAAGATATTGAAAATTTTCAGTATTGGCAGCAGGGTACAAAAACTTCACACTCAATTTTGAAGGCTTTAAAGGCCCCGGATGAGGTTGAAACTTTGGTTGAATGAAGCTTGCTTCATTCAAATGTTGTAGAGCGCTTCATGCCCTTTTGGAAATGGGGTCATAATAGTCAATTGGGTCAACAGGTGATGACTTATGGTCTCCAAAAGTTGGGCCACCTGAAATGGTGGAAAATAAATTTCCTTCAAAATTTATGTTTGGGTTTCAAAAGTTATTTTGAGCCGACGTTGATGTAATAAATTGAAAAATAAAATAATTCTAAGTTTGGTCAGCCTTATTGGCTAAAATTCTGGAACCTTCCAAGGTGGTGGAAAATTGCCTATATAAGGAAGGCTATAGTGTTGTCTTAGGCAATTCAGGTAGTTCTAGGTAGATTTGGGTAATGATTCGAGGCTTTGTCCTACAGAATATTGTAAAGGGAATGCCCATGTAGCTTTGCATACTGTAATTCTAAAATTTGTAATTCCACATTTGTGGAGATAATAAGAAGCCCATTTTCTGTTATTGCAAATTGTTGTTGTTTCTCTATTTCTATTATGTGTTTGTGGAATCAAGGGGAGCACCCTTCATCACTAATGGGAGCTTGTTGAGAGCTTTGCATTAGCATCCCTAAATAGAGATGCATAGAGTTCTTAATTGTCAATTCTTTAATTAATTAGATTTCTATTTATGGTAATTTAGTTGTTATTTGAGTTATTCATGATACTAACCCTATGAAGGTACTTTTTCTAGTACACAACATGTAACTATTTCACAATATTCCTTAAAGGCTAATGAATAATAAGTGCCTTACAAATCTAGTTCACAAGGAATTCAGAGAAACTCATAAAGACAATCAAATACAAAAAAGTGGGCTTAAAATAACACCTTCAATAATATTCCAATCTTCAATACATTCAGAAGGAACAAAGTTTCCTCAAACAATAGCCACAAAATCTTATAACAAGACTATATTTAACTTTCCAATCAGTACTTTCAACAAAAGAAGAGCACTTATCTAGAAAAAGACCCTCCTAAATGACCTCGGGAATCCTTTTATATGAACTAGGATTGCTACAAGCTTAGGGTAATTTAGGGTAATACTAGGGCAATTCAACAACCTCAACAACTAGATCTAACCAAGCAATAACTACAAAAGGGATATGCCACCAAATTTGGAGTAGATGGATCCAATTTAATCTTTAGTTAAGGAAAACCCCTAACTAGTACAAAATAAAGATAGGAAATTCATCATTGAGACACTGTTGTTTTGACTGCATAACAAATGACATGACTATTTCATCCATTTCTCCGTGGAATAGACATGATCTTCATCCATAAAAGTATCTCTTAAAAGTCATCTTTGGAGGCTAACATGATCAACACTAGTAGATCGACCAATCTACATTTATTAACTAGTCCTTCATTATAACTTGTCCTTTATACTTTATTAGATCGAATCATATTTGAGAAAAAATATGATCTACATGGTTAATAATTTTTTACCTATTTTGGCCTTTTCAAGCCTACAACTTTGTCCTTTATGATTCCAAATTGAATCAGATTTGATTAGGCTCACCGACTTCATTTTCTACTAAAAACTCTTGTAGAGATTCAAAAAATTTAGCCAACAATGATTAGTCCATCAAGTTTAAAATAGAATAATTGATCACTATCTTATCTAGTAGATTGTGCGACTCACAAAAATTAACAAAATAGTTAACAAAGCCTTTGAAAATTATTGGCCATATAACCACCCTCAGTAACGAATCAAAAGAGAACATATAAAAAACACCTGACACTGAGGACCCACCATCTTATTGACCTCTACCAACACAAGATCACATGGTTGTCGTGACCCTGCATTGAATATCTTTTGTGCTTCTTCCCATAATGGCTTTACACTCACCCTTAGATTATTTCTAATCTAAATTCTCTTTATCTTTTACCTAATCTTTGACCTCAGACCTACCATCACCATAAGACATCTTGATGACTCCGTCGGTAATCAGGAAACCCAAAAATGTCTCCTACCAATCTGCTTGTTCCCTCTAACAAATTTATCGGCAATAGATATCCTGATGACTAGTCGGGTTTTAGGATGCATGAAATTTTTATCTTTTGATCACCCCTTTTCCTTCAATAGACCTATCACTAAGAGATATACCAAACAATCATTTTCGATCGAGATGAACCAAACTGTTTGTTACCGATCTCCCCCTTTTGCCTGATAGAACCATCGATATACCCTATGTTGATTGATCATGCTCAAAACACATTAGTAACACATATTTTGATGAATAGATGGACATCACGTGAACTTAAAAAGAGGATCACTGATCATTGATGAGATGATTGGGAAGAACTATGGTGATAAAGGAACAAACATAATGTGAGCCTGAAATGAAAACCCCCGATCACCGATGAGATGATTGGGAAGAGTTATGCCGATGTAATGAAAAATTTTTTTAGGGACTTAGGAAAACATGTTGGGGACCTAGGGACTTAGAAAAATATGGAAATGTTAAACCTAGCCCACTAGGTAAATAACTTAAGGAAGAACATGGTCCCACCCAACGGTAAATTAAGAAATGTCCAGGAAAATGACTTAAGTGATCCAAAAAGTAACATGGAAAAAGAACAGGGTAGGGTATAAATGATCTAGACAAATTTTGAACCCCAACACATGGATAAACCCTAATTATTCACCTTGACACAGGAAAGGGAAACTTTTAATGGATTCTAGACATGACAAGAAATTGGATCAATAGTGGCTTTGACTGAGGATGCTTGAACACAAGTTCAAAGCAAGAAACTAACACTCTAGGATGTAGACCACTCAAAAAAAGGAAACTACCTATATCACACAACTTGAAGAAAACACACCCTAAACCTACTATCCATGGAAAAATAACTTAATGGAAGAAATTTTATAGGAATTGTCCATGCACTGGCAACTCCTAGATCTCATTATCCAAATTTTCCAAGAAATATGAATCCTTACAATGTGTCTGATGAATTATGTAAGGTCCTAACCATAAAGATTCAAATTTATTATGTTTCTCTTTATCCTCATCCCTAGCATTCCATTGAAGCACTAAATCACCTGGCTTGAATTTTTTGTTAGTGGCTCTCTTGTCAAACAAATATTTCATTTTTTGTTGAGCCTTCAAATTCTTCTTTTTTCATTCTCTCCTGATTTCTTCCATCTCAACAAGATGTACCATCCTATCTTGCATTGCATCAACTATTTCTAGCTCATCATCACAAATGAAATTATATACAGGGAGAAGATTAATTAATGATAACCTTTCTTGTAGTCCATATACCATTTCAAAAGGGGAGTTCCTAGTAGCTCTTTTCTCAGTAATTCTATCAGCCCATAGAGCTAACTTTAACTTTGAATGCCAAGCCCTTTTGTTACCTTCTAGATTCTTCTTCAAAATTTGCAGGATACTCTTATTTCTAGATTTTGTGTGTCCATTACTTTGTGGATGATAAGGAGAGGAGTAAGACACAACAATCCCATGATCATCACAAAACTATTTAAATTCCTGAGACCCGAAGCACATGACATTATCCATAATCAACTTGAATGGCACACAAAATCTAGTAAGTATGTGGTCCATCAAGAAATCAATTACAACCCTTTTGATTGCCTTTCTAGTAGGAATTTCTTCAATCCACTTTGTGAAGTAATCTATAGCCACAAAAATACAACTATGACCACCACTTGATTTCTCTATGAACTCACCAATGAAATCCATCCCCCACATAGAAAAAGGTGCCAATACCATTACTGGATTCAGCAATAGGGCACTTGAGTATTTCAACTTGGAAGAGAACTTATGACAAGACTCACACCTCTGCACAAACCTGAAAGTGTCTTTAAACAAGAATGGCCAATAATGACCAGCCCTTAGGATCTTATGAGAAGTTTTCCTTGTAGAATAGTGCCCTCTGCAGACACCAACATGCATTTCCTTCAATACTTTACTAGCTTTCCATTCATCTAAACATAATAACAACATACTATTTTTATCTTTCCAATACAAATCACCCTGTATTAGTGTGTATCTTTGGGATTGCAACCTGAGAGTCCTTTTTTATTATGATTCATGTTCTTAGGGAACTTGACATTTTTAATGAAATAAGCAATATCAGAGTACCAGGGATGCATCTCAATGCTAGTAACCAATTTTTCCTTCACTCCAATATTATTGACATGGGCCACATCCATATTTTCCTCCATCACAAGCTTAGCCAGGCCTAATCCTCTTATCAACTTTGTAATGCAAATCTCTAAATTGAATTCTTGAACTCTATTAATCCACTTACAACTTTTACCAGTAACCTTTGATTGGGTTAGAATATCCTTGACCACTGCATGTGGCACATATTCTATCACCTTGGCACATACTAAATAAGTTCTAAATGCTTTAACTACTTTAACCAATCCATATTCTTGTTTCTCCATTATTTCATAATTTAACTCAGCTGCCTATAGGGATTTACTAAAAAATGCAATTGGATGTCCATATCCCTATTCATACTTTTACAATAGGATGGTTGTAATAGTATGGAATGATGCAAAATAAAACAATGAGAAAGGCCTTCCATAATTTGGTGATCTGATGACAGGGGCCTCCTGGATTTCTCTTTTAATTCTTTCAAATGCTACTTGGGCTTCTTCATTCCATTCAAACTTTACATTTTTTCTCAGTAGCTTTACTATTGGCTTGACAACCTCTACAAAATTTGCAATGAATCTTCTCATAAAGTTAATCTTTCACAAGAAATATTGCACTCCTTTAATATTCTTTGGAGCAGTAAACCTATGGATAGCCTCCACTCTTTCTGGATCAATCTTGACACCTTCTTTTGACACATTATGGCCTAATAACTTTCCCTCTGCTACTACAAATTGGCACTTTTTAGGATTTAGGGAAATACCATATTCCAAGGCCTTAATAAAAATCTTTTCCAAATGACCACAATGGTCTCCTACCTTCCTTGAATAATCAATTAGGTCATCTTGATAAACCACCATGAATATATCAATAAATTCTTTAAATGCAACATCTATAGCCCTCTGGAATGTTGCTCCAACATCCATGAGACCAAATGACATTCTCACATAAACATAGGTCCCCTATGGAGTGGTAAATGCAGTCTTGAAATGATTTGGTTCTTTCACTAACACCTGGTTGTATCCTGACAATCCATCCATCATTGACAATAAATCACAACCAGTAACCTTATGAAACATAGCCTCTATATTGGGCAGATAATAGTTATCTTTCAAAGATGCCACATTCAAGTTTCTAAAATCAACACAAAGCCTTATATCACCATTTTTCTTCTTGACTGGGACCAAATTAAAAACCCATGTTGAATGCCTAATCGACTAGATTATACCATCATCTCTCATCTTTATCAATTCTTGTTGCATCTTAAGGGCTAATAATGGACATATTGGCCTTTTTTGTTTGTCTGAAAGGCTTAGCATCTGATTCCAATGGGATCTCATGTTGGAACATGTCCTCCCTATAAGATTTTAGGTCATCATATGACCATGAAAATACATGTTTTTTCTTCCTTAATAGTTTTATCAATTTTTTTCTAACATGGGACTGCAACATTCTTCCAATATATACTATCTTTGGTGAAGACTTTGATCCCAAGTTGACCTCCTCCAGGTCTTCAATTTTAGCATCATATGTCTTTAGATACTCATTCTAATCAGCGATTAATGAGTCTAGCTCAACAAGTTCCCTAGGGATCTGATTAGAGCTCAATTGTATAACTTCATTTTCAAAGACAATGTCCTTACCATCTATTATCTCAACCAGAGCATTGCAATCAATATATTTACCTTCATAATGATCAAGACACTGGATAAAATTTAGTATATCTTGATCATTCTCAAAAACTTTCTAATTATAAACATTATCTAGTATATATGGCCTATTCTTAACCTCTAAAATAGATACTCCACATAGGGTCAAGTCATCATTCTTTAAAGAAACATTTTCTAAGAAATATTCCATAATATTTTTTCACCTTTCTATCCATTTAATGTTAAAATCATCAAATAATTCAATTTGATCCCAAACAACATGCTTACAAAATTTCAATCTATCATTTTTTGCAGCATATTGAGATATGACTTGTGCAACTACTAGCTTAGAGTCACCAAAGACTTTCAAAGATTTTAAACTATGTCTAGTTACAATGTCCAAACCTAACAATAAAGCTTCATACTAGATAGTATTATTTGTACACTAAAAATCTAGTAAGAAGGAATACTTGAAGGTCGACGTACCTGATGGAGAGATAAATAGGTCACCAACTCCTAATCCTGATTTTGAGCATGTTCCATTAAATTACATTTTCCACAAACCAAATTGTTGTGACTTCAGCTCCTCCACCAGTGGATGAGTATTTTTGCATTGTGGGAGGATCTTCTCAACTCTAAAATTTTCCATGTCAACATTAACATAATAGGTGACCATATTACTTGGCACTTTTTCAACCATTACTAGAGCTTTAGGTTCCCTATACAATCTTAATGCTATCCATTAATTGGGATTACTACATATCATAGATCCAATTGTACATGACCTCCTATTGCTCCAGCCCATTGTCTAGATGACAACATGCCATAATGAGGTTGTGTATCTAAAACAACAACATCCATCTTATAAACGACCTCCGAGAATGTAGAAATTTTGACTTCTACCCCTTTCAGATTACCAATTACAGGGACCTCCTTATTATCCATAGTATAACAATAGCCAAAAGAAGTATCAACTTCCATTCCTAATACCTTCATGACTGCATAAGGAATTACACTTGTTGTTGCACTAGAATCTATCATGCAATTCTTCACAAGCTTGTTGTTTATAAGGAGATTCGCATAGAAATGATCAATCTATGAAGGCTCTCTATTAATTACATTTCCCACATACATAACAGGGGCACTTTGGTCAGATTTATCCTTCTTTTCTTTATTTTCCTTTTTAGTGTCATAAGGGGAAACTGCAATGTCTATCAACAATGATAGGGCTGCCTCTCTATGCTCCCTAATTCTCAACATTTCTATTAAAGGGACTGAGACTTTCATTTGGGTAAGAACATGCTTCATATTAAAAGTAGGAAAAATGATAAAGCATCTATAATGTTCTTACCTTTTGTTCCCTTATCCAACACAGCTTGTCAGTCAAATTTTTCTTCCTTCTTCTTCTGCTAAAGAGAAGATGAGTCTATCCTTTTATTCTCTTTCTTGTCTTTTCCCTTAGTTTGGGTACCATCAGAAATCTTGAAAGCTTCTTCCTTGATAAACAAAGATGCTAGTTTACCCTGATTTGGCTCTACCCTTCTATTCCTTAGGTCATAAGCACTTGCAGCTTGGTTAACTGCTGCCACAACAAGGGATATTTTTTCTTCTTCACTAGGAAACCTAAAATGAGGGTGCCTTGCATCATCATTCATATTTATTGTATCATATGATACATCACTAGTATAATCTTCTAAATTAGAAAGAACCTTCTGTTGATATCCTTGATATTATTTTCTCCAAATTTTCACATCTACATCTGGTTATTCATCATTAGAAAAAAACATGTTATTACTCTTTTAATAGTGAACATATTGACAATAGAGTCTTCATGTTCTAATTTCACTGGTTAACTAGAATCATCCATCTTCTCTACTAATGCTTGGACTACTACACATTGGAAAGATGAATGAGGCATATTACAAGAAACACACTAAGGATTATTTTCTACATTATGGGCATTTTTTCTTTTCAAAGGATTAGGGTTTTTCTTATTCTTTTTATTATCTTGGGTTTTAGGAACAAGATTACCATCCCTCCAATTTGTTTTATAAGGAATATCTCATAGATTTGGAAGTCTATAATTTCTTTGATACTGATGCCTATTGTCATAAGACCCTCTTTCATTCTTCTCAATCTTTGTAGTGAGGTCTTTCACCATATACATTATTTTTTCACCTTTATCTTCCTCCTTGTTTGGCCTTCTTTCCTAGCCTTTCATGTCTTTCCACAATCTTCCATACTCTCTTTTGAATGTTTTCCCTAAATATTTTCTATTACTCTCAATATTTATAGCCATTTTGAAGGCTTCCCTCAAGGTTCTTGAATTTTTATCCCTTAAAAGGTATGACAACTTTCCATCAACTACATTGAAATAGGTTGTTTTACACACTTCCTCATAAAATCTCAAGACCTGTAAAAGTTTGTTCATGGCCTTTTGGAACCTATTTTTGAACTTTTCCATAATTTCATGTGGAAATTTCTTGATTTTATTGAACTCATTAAGCATAAAGCTCGAGTTGACATATTCGCCATATTGCTCCTTAAAACATCTGACAAATTCATCCCAAGATGTGATACTATTTTTAGGAAATCCTGTATACCAATCTATATCATCTTCATTCATAGATTGCACAAATAGTTTCATTACCACATCTTCATAATCAATCTCAAAGTCATTCATCTTATCAGTAAATTTTTTAAGGTACTCTTCACAAGAAATAGCATTATTTCCACAAAATTTAGGGATCTTATCTCTTACTTAATTCAGAATGAAATTTGGTTGGCTAGGAATTCCATAAAAAAATAAAGGTTGGTATCTATCTAAATGGATAGGTCTTCTTTGAATATTTGCAATAACTTGAGGTCCACTGGTCCCAACCGTTGCACTCTGATTTGTAACATTGTTCACTGCTCCACCAACAGGATGAGAAATAACATTTTAAACTGGGGCTAAAGGTTGAAAATTTTGGTTAGTAGCATTTTTCATTACATTTTTCATCTAGCCCATGGCTTGGGGGCCTTGACTGGGGCCAACTCCTTGTGATTTTGATACTAATCCAATAAAACATTGTGTTGCACTAGGAGTAGTAGGATCAACCATAGAGTGATTCAAAAAGGTAATTTTCCTTTTTATTTTTGCAACTTCAACTTCTAATTCAATCTTTTGTAATAGTTTAGCAAGGCCTTCTTTAGATTTCCTAGCTCTTTCCAACTCTAGATCCAATTGTGACATCCCAGTAGGGGCATTTTCCTTAGGTCTCAGTTCTTCAATATGAAGGCCATAGATCTTTTGTTTTTCTTTCTCTAGAAGAGCATTTTGTTGAACCTTAATATGCTTTTCAACCTCCCAACTTTGCAATCGTCTCAATTTAGGAACTTCACCCTCAAACTTATCACTTCATAGTTGAGTTCCACTTTGTGATCTCTCTCTCAATGTATTCACGTCTCCTAGGCCTTTATATTTTTCATTTAAGGCTTGATCATTTTCCTCATGTTGTGTAGTGACTCTTAAGAGTCTATCTCTTTCAAGAAACAATTCACAAACTTCTTTCTCTCTTTCCTTTTTCTTTTTCTACACTTGTATTCTTTGTTCTCTTTCTCTCTTTATCAAGGCCAATACTTCTTCCCTGAGAACCTCAACATAATATTGGGAGGCATCGAAGTTTGTAGAACCCTCTAGGTCTATCCAATCCTAAAATCCTTGATCACCCACCAGGTAACAAGGTTGATCCATTAAATTTGGGGATGCTTCACAATCTCCCTGATCTTCATTCTATCAGTGCCAACTCTTTCATTTTGGACATGATTAACATTTTTACTTTTAGGCCTACCAATAGGGGGTATCGAATATATGGTCTAACAAAGGCTGGTTGTTAGACTTAGAGATAGTAGAAGAAGATGAACATTTATCTGGTATTGAGGTCAAATTATTACACTTTGGCTTCCAAGACACTCTAAGACCTAACTCAACTTGGCTTGACCAATATCTCCTACCGCCCTTAGGAACCCCACTTTCTAAAACAACCTTTGGATGTGTTTTTAGGTAAGACCTAGTATTCCTTCTTCTATCAGTCATTTTAGATAAAATTTAAATCACTAGTTTTGAAACCTCTCAGAGTCGCCACCCTCTAGGGGAAAGTGTATCCAATAACAAACTTGAGTAAACTAGACTAGACAAAAGGATCTTTCACAAAATTCAATGGATTAAATTAATCTGGGTATAATTTTGAGAATATGTATTGCCAAATATTATTAAAAAGTTTTAATTCTTTTAATGCTCAGTTCCCCAAAAAAGTCACCAATTTTTTTATCTACTTGGATGGGTCGAATCAATCGGGTAAAATAGAGTTAATGATATGCAAAACTAGATATTCACAAAAATTTTAATGCTTTTATTGCTCAATCTCTTCAATAGAGTCACCAATTTTTTTATCACTTTTTCTTACAGATCACTATCTGGAAATTGATGCCTTTGACTCTCTGTACCCTATTGGTTCATGGATAAGATTTTACACTCCATGAGACACCAATATGCCTATGACTGATATGAACGAGGGGTTAGTTCCAAATGTGAGAAATCTATAGGCAACTGGACCAATTATAGGGACAAGATTGCCCTCTTCACTTCTGGCTTTACAGAACCAAGGTGGGTACACCTGATCCAATAGATATAACTTTGTGTTTTTTTTTACTTAATACTAGATCTTACAACAGATAATAGTGAGAAAGTACTAAATAAAAACTTATTATTCATTGACTCTCCATCACTAGGTAGAACAACTATATAATGCAAGTAAAATAAAGTAAAATGACTAGTATTGATTTTATGTTTCTGATTACAATAATTTCAATCATTTCCCATACAACAAAGATAAAAGAGTACATGCCAGTGCCTTATCCGTTGGGCAAATATTACCAAAAAATAGAGTACATACAAAGATCCTCATAATAACTAGTCTTTAAACATAAATACAAACATCCCAATTCTTTCCTACTTGCAGATAATCCTTATGTAAATCTAATGAACACATATCCCACCCTGAGAAATTTTTAATCCAACCCTAGATCAGAACTCAAAATGAAGATACATACATATTAATCTCTAAGAGACTTAAGGATTCATAGAATGAACATAAAGGAGAGGAAAACACTTGAGCTTTGTATTAAGTATAACCTTTGATCTTTTGTATACAATATGTCTAGGATAGCAAGCTTGCAAGATAATAGTAGCAACCTGCACTTCTTCTCTATTGCTTGATAAGAAATTATACAAAATATTACAATCCTCAACTAAGGGTTAGGGTTTCAAAAATTTTGTATTCTTAACACCCAAAAACTCTTAATGCCTAGAATGATCATGGAAAATCCTTTATATACAAGGAGATGCAACAAGCTACCGATCATTCTAGGGTTTACAAAATTCTAACCTAAAAACTTTACAACAATAGTACTGGGTTTACAATAAATGCATTGATTAGATTTGGAGAGATATTTGCAGATAGCCACCTTGCTTTATGTCTTCAATTATTTCCTTGGTTTCCTTAAGAAAATATGATTACCATCTCTTTTTTGTGTTGTCATCCCTACAATAAATAGATCTTTATATCTCAACAACCCTTTAAGATTCAAAAAGTTACAAATTTTGCCTAGCTCAAGATGTAGGCGGAACATCTACTTTTTTTGCATGAGGTATGTACGGATACCTCCATCTATTGTACACCTCCTCACTTGGGAAATCAAAATTTGTAAACTTTGCACCTTTGCCAGATAATTGTTCCCACTTGTCCTCTAGCTGACTGATTTCTTCCTAAATAAAATCAAACTTGGACCTAGCAGAAATTAATGTCTCAATAGTATGTATGTAAAACAAGGTATTCTCCAAAGTTAAAATGCTAGTCATTCTAGCAGAAAAATCATTATCTATTTGTGCTCTCTACTTGATTAACTCCTTTAGTTCACCATTTTTCTTGAAAACTTGCAGGATTAAATCATAGCAAGGGAGTGTCAATTCCTTTTTCAATAAATTGGACTCTCTCTCAAAATCAATCAAAAAGATACTATGCTCCACAAGCTTCTTCACACTTTGATGTAATGGTTTGGTTAATGGGTCAGGATCAACTTGAGCCTTAGACAACCATCTGAATAACCTTACATTTTGGGATCTCTTAATCCATTTATAAAAAAATGGCCCTAACTCCTCCTTATGCTTGTCCAATGATGTAAGAAATATCTTTAATCTCCTAGCATGGTCAAATAGAATTGTGAGATTCAGATTGGTAGCAAATTGCATCACGTCTTCAGTACCATTTTCCTCATATCTCTACTCTAACAAGATTTTATCTTTCAAATGCTCTTCCCTCAACTTCTCCAAATCAACCCCTTTTCTTCTGAAATGACTTGTTTCTTCAAGAAATTGTTGCTTTTCCTAGCTGACCCTTGCATCAATATTTGTCTCTAGGAACAGTGATGGTGGAAATTTAATGATAGGACTAGATGAAGAAGCCATTGTAGGCCTATCAGCTATCATCAACTGGGGCGATCTGTGATCTTGTGGTCTTGACAATTCTACAATCAATTTTTCCTTCTATATTAGTTCTACTTTGAGCTCATTATAAGACTTAAGGATAGTCTCAAACTTAATCCTTAGCTCTTCCTTCTCTTGTGCATCCTTTTCTGCCACCTTTACATTAAACTTGGTAGTCTCCAAAATGATTTTTGAGGCTTCAACACCTGAAGTCTCATCTAATCATTGCACTAACAAATTTCCAGCATATCCTGAAGAGAGAGCCTCTCTCTTTCCTTTATTTTCTTCCCTCTTAAGGGACCACATTACTAGGGCTGCATGATCATTGGAGAAAGTAATACCCCTAACAATTTGTTTTTCTTGTTCTGTAGTAGTAAGGCTCTTTACTTTACTTCTTATAACCTGATAAAAAACTATTGCATCTACAATGTCCCACTCAGGAAGAATCAACACTCCTATAGTGTGGACCATAGCCCTTCCCTCCTCATGGGTGATCTTTTCAAACTGCTCCATCATCTCCCTCTTGGTTTCATTTTCAATTTCAATTATGTCCCTATCAGGGAACTCCTCTTTTTTCTTTTCAAAAATCTCTTTAAACTGATTTATTCTCATTCTCCATAAAAATTGAAGAAATGCCCTAGTCTTCACAAATTTATAATCGACAATAAAAGAATGACTAGCCCGTTTCAAAATTGGGTCAATTTTTTTACCCTCAAACTTTGCAATAGTAAGGTCCATTTATATCTCCCTTGGTGCCTCTAGTATTCCTTCTTGTAGTTCATCACTAGAAACAAAAATATTTCCCTCATTGCTTAGTTGCACCAATTGCTCAGCAACTCCATGCTCATCTAAATGTAAGGGGGACTGAGAAGGAGAATATACATCTTGTCCTGGCCTTGATTCTTCTTGTCTCTACCTCTTCGGAGAAGACCCCTGTGTTGATGTATCATCTATAGGTCTCTTTCCTTTGGAAGAAGATGGAACATTTTCATCCCTTTGTTGAATTGGGAGAAGAACACTATAGCCTTTCCTTTGTTGCATGGTGTAAGTTCCACTTGGGGTCAATTTTATGTACCTGGGCTGGCTCAAAATCCTCCTGGCTCTCTCAGGATTTGCCTTTCTCACTACAATCTTCTTCTCATTCACTGCCTGCATGATTCCCTCAAAATGCTCCATGAGAGCATCTACTTTCCTATCCCATGGCTCAAAATTCTTTAGTGGGTCATAAGCTCTATCAAAATTTCTAATAAAATCTACAGTCTTCTTGTAGATTATCCATTTTTCTTTCTTAATCTCTTGAGTTTGGAGATCAAACTCATTCCTTATTATATCTTTAGGAAAATTAAATTTATGCTCAAGAAGAGCACACCTTACCTTCTCTCTAAACATTCCTGACAAGAAACCTTCATTATCTGCACATCTGACCATAGCTATAGCCATCTTGTAGGGCTACAAGACTTGATTCAAATGTAGCTATCCTCCCTTAGTAATTACATACTGGTGTGCAATTGAGATGTCTGGGAACAAAGTTCCTCTCCCTTTACCAGTAAGGGTTGTTTCTTGTAGATCACCAATCTACCTCGAGATCTCTACATACCCTAACTTCAATGGAACTTGGTAAGGTAAAAGATATGGTGCCCCTTTTTGCAACCATATATTCTAAAGACTGTAGAAACTGGATACAATATTATGTCACCAAAATTGTGTACAAAAGTGATATCTTGGGAATACTCCTTAGGCCTGATCAACTTCAAAAATTCTCTTGGGATTCTAGGATTTCCAAGATACAATAATGTCCTAAGCTTTGAAGCAAAATTTCTATCAAAGACAAGTAAGTTGGCCTCTGTCCTGTCCCAAGACAAATCTGTTGTCCACAACTGAACTAGAAGGGTTTCTCCATTCTTCTCCTTGAAAATATTAACTGTTGAACTAAAAAATTGTTCAACCTTGTACAAGAACATATGCATTAGCATAGAGTACCATCCAAAAGGCCTACTTATCTTCATGCTCTTTATCCCCATTAATCCATCATGGATTAAATCAGCAAGGTGAGAAGAAAAATAAAAAATTAGTGCCAACTGTGGGTGCAAAGACTGTACTATCATAAACATATATGGAACTAGCATGTGGGTTGCCTCATCATGTCCAAGAATCAAATTCAAAGACTTGTACACAGCTTGTGCTCGTAAATTGAATAAATCCAACCTGAAAGGTTTAGGTGTACTAGGGCTAATCACACACATTGATCCAATTTGATCAAGGAAATCCCTTGAAGGTTCTGCCCTTAAATAATCTTTTTGTGCTTCATATATTTCAGTGAATTCTTTAAAATCAATCTTTTCTAGTCCAATAAAAGGATCATTTAATGAAAACACCTCTCTAATCTCATCTTCTATAATACTTATTAGGTCATTTCCATTTATGTCCTTGACACATCTAGTCATAGGATCATAACACCTGGTGATCTAAATAAGGAGGTCTCCATCCATGAACACTCCAGGGACAACTAATTTCCCTATATCAAACTACCATATATTGCTGAGGGGGGCACAAGAATTCATTTGAGAGTACGGTGCCCTAAACAATATCAAACCATTGTGATCTTTCCCTACTCTAGCATCTCTCATCCAAAGACCTCTATCATAGAGCCCTTCATTTATAGAGTCCCTAGGGTTTCTTGGGACTAATTCCTTCACCTTTTCTGGTCCATTCTCTAAGTGTGGGAGTAGTTGCATCAAATCTTCAAAAACACCTCTATCTTTATATTCTATCTTCCCTGATAGTCCCCTCTAAGGTGGAATTTTAACTAGGGTTATAAAATAACGCATGGATACCAGAGAGAATCCCAAGTATCACCTGACAACTACAATCAAGAAAAAAAAAATCTTCACACTTCTTTCTCCTTAAAATTTTATGCAATGCTCAAGTTAGAATTTTGGCCTACCAGACACTTTGAAAATCTTCACTTGAAATCGCTCCAGAGAGAAAAACTAGTCTCGCTTGCCAAGATACTTTGAAAGAGGTGAAATTTTCAATAATCAAACCAGGGTGTATAATATTTTTCCAACCATTTACAAATCATTGGCATGAAACTCATTAAGTTTTCCATTACTAAAAACTAGCGGCTTCAATGTTCACAGGACATGAGCAATGTCACAAAATAAAATTTCAAATTCAAACCGTTGATCCACTTTTCTTTTTGGCACATCAGACTGTCCACAAAATCAGTTGCGTAACCCTTTGTTACTTTCCCCAAACTAGTTTCCAACCAATGAGAATAGTCCAATTTAATTATGTGGAAAAAGTAACAACTTAACTTGACTTTGATTAGAGCAGAAAGGTGTCACCCTATCGCTAAAGTGCAAGCATAAGATCCGAACACCTTTCCTCAGCAGTGTAACAACTGTCATAGATCTTTTCCCAACCTATCGTGCCTTTACCATTTCCCAAAATGATGACCCCACCTTAGCTTTCAAACCTTTCATTAGTCAAAAAATTGCCATGTTGGACAAACTAGTAGGCAGACCCCACTTTATTCTATCTTAACACTAGAGATACTGAAAGTAGCCAGATCACCTTTACTTCGACCAATCAAAAACTAGCATGTCAACATGACCTAGCATTACAGGACCCACTGTATAGTCCACACCCTGATTATAAGATCAAACGATCATTAGTACATCGCAAGCCTTAAGCATCACACATCTTACCTCAGTGGTATAGTGACAACCATAGGATCAATTCGAGCTTTATCTATTTGAGAAGGTCGATCCCACTTTATTACATCACCTAGGACAAGTGTCAACCCAGAGAACTACCATGGAAGAAAAATTATTAGAACACTGCAATGATAGAAAGGGTCTTGATCGAACGCTTGTCGCTAAAGCGCGATGATTAAAGGGCAGTCATCTTGTCCCAATGGTATAATGAAAACCGTAAATTGATCCTGATGTTTAATCGACAATAGACCTCGAAGACGGGCCTTCTTGGATAGTTGTCATCCTATCGCTAAAGCACATGTCAGAAACTCTGACAATCAGGAGCTCAAGATTTAACAACAGCCATAAGTTTAAAAGATTAGTCATTTGGAGATTTTAATGAGAAAACTTAGGCTTTAAAGGAAATATCAAAAGGGGGACCCCATTCGACAACCTAGTGACATAAAACATGAAGCGTTCACTTAAAAGGGTCTTAATTTTTCACATGCTCAATTAGGAAAGTAAATGAGCAAAAAGTAATGCTCAAACATAACGGTTCTTAGGTCAACATAGGGTTTTCACCATAATATTTCATAATTAGGTCTAAGAACCTCATTTTTCAAACCCTCTAAAGTATGAGGATAAAAATTTAAAATAGTACTAATAGTGGCTCATACTCAGGGATGTGTATCTCCTACAGATACAATGAGAAAGCTAGAATCTCCTAGAAGAGTAGACCAATCCAAAACTTTGACTGAAAACAAGGAATTATACACAAAAACCCTAAACTAAAAACTTTACAGAGGTTCAGAAAACCTCCTAGGAGAAGTAAAGCTTTAAAAACTACCCATGAACTGGCAATTCCATGAGTTCTCCTATCAGATTCTTCAACAGATATGAACCTATTCCCCATTTTTCTTCAATGATGTAAGGGCCCAACTAGATAGGGTCAAACTTTCCATGTTTCCCTTTTCCTTCTAATCTTGCATTCCACATCAGGACTAGGTCACCAATTTGAAAAATTCTCTGAGTAGTCCTCATGTCATACAAGACCTTGCACTAAGCCTGAATTCTTTCATTCCTAGTATGTGCCTCACTTCTTACCTCATTCAACTGGATCAGATCATTAATTTTGATAGTCATTTCATCTTCCATATCATCATCATAAGCTTGTATGAATTGGTACATCTGTAGCAGGTTATTTTCGGGTAACCTTGCATTAATTCCATAAACTAAGTCAAAGGGGGCACACCCTATTGCTTTCTTTATTGTAACCCTGTTAGCCCATAAGGCTTGCAATAATTTAGAGTCCTAGGCTCTTTTATTTTTATCCAACACTCTTTTCAATATCTTAATTAGACTCTTGTTACTGGACTCAGCCTAGCCATTGCCTTGTGGGTGGTAAGGAGATGAGTATGAAAGCTTAATACCATTTTTCTTACAGAAGTCAAAAAATTCCTCTGACCTAAAGCACATAGCATTGTCAACTACTATAGTTTCCAGGTAGCCAAATCTTGTAAGGATATTCTGTATCACAAAATCTATTACCACCTTACTAGTTGCCTTTTTTGAGGGAATTTCTTCAACCCATTTGGTGAAATAATCCATTGCAACCAAGACATAAGAATGCCCACCACTAGACTTGTTAGGAATTTCCCCAATAAAATCCATACCCCAAATTTGGAAAGGGGCCTAAACTGTAATAGGCTTAAGGGGTAGATTTTCACTGAATTTTAACTTTCCTGCAAACCTCTGGCATGAGTCACATTTTTTTACAAACTAGTGAGCATCTTTAAAAAGTGTTGGCCACCAAAAACCTAATCTAATGATCTTGTGAGCTATGGTCTTTTCAATATAGTGTCCCCCACAAACCCCATTGTGCATTTCATCTAGCAAGAATCCAACTTTGTCGTGGTCTACACACCTGAGCAAGACACCTTCATTACTCCTCCACCATAAATCACCACTTATAATTGCATATCTTATGGAATGAAGCTTAATAGTTCTTTTCTTTTTATCATCTAACTCAAGGGGTAAAATCATCTTCTGTAAGTATTTAACAATATCCTTATACCACTCACAACAATCCATGTTGCATACAAAAGGTTTTTGATCTTCCTCCAACATATTTATTTGATTTGTAGCTAAGTTGCTTTGAGCCATCAACTTTTCTAGGCTCAACCCCCTTACCAACTTTGTAATATGGATGTCAATATTAAACTCCTAAATTCTATTGATCCACCTACATCTTCTCCCTGAAATTTCTTACTGGACTAATATATCCTTGACTGCAGCACTTGGAACATAAGAAACCACTGTGGCTCCAACCAGATAACGTTTAAATGCTTTGATAGCCTTTACCAAGGCATAAGCTTGTTTTTCAACAATATCATAATTTAATTTTGCTGCTTGTAAGGTCTGACTAAAAAAAGAAATAGGTTGTTCAAAACCATCTGCATTCTTCTATAGTAGTACTACTGCAATAGTATGGGAAGATGCAAAGGAGAAAATCTACAAAGGTTTGTGTTATCACCGTACAAATTTTTCCAGCTTCATGTTAATATTTTTGAAAATAATCCAAGTTGACCTAATGGTAATATTTTATGTTGAAAAACCCTAAGTTTGATTGCCTCAGCCAGTCTAGAGTCTTATCTTATTTTCACGTTACCTTTTTTGGCTCACTAATCCCCCTAATAAAGCATGTGTTATTTTTTACCCTCTTTATTCATCACTTTATATGTTATGCAGTTAGGCTTTGGAATCAGGGTACCTTTTAATTAATTGTTTCTTTCAAAGCCTAAGTTTCTGATAAAATTTTCAATAGTATCAAACTCTTCAAATATGTGGCTGTCATTGACCACAAGACTACCTATTGTCAGAATGTCTGACATGCGCTTTAGTGATGAAGCACCATCTGTCCAAGCGGGCCCATCTGGTAACAAGGTGTGCTGGCATTTAAAGAATGGATCACATCAACGGCTATTTCTATACCACCAAACCAAGATGATAGTTGTTTAAACATCATTCTTTAGTGACAAGTGTCCGATCAAAGTTACACTGACAGTGGTAGGTTCTGGTTTGTCAGTCTCCATGGAATTTTCCCTGGGTTGACATCTATTTTTAGTGATGTAGCAGCTGTGGGGTTAGAATTTTCAAAGGGTTAAACAATAGGTTGATTTGATGGTTTTTGTTATACCATTGATAAAAGATATAAGGAATTTAAGCCTGCGGTATAGCGATGATTGTCCGATTCTCTTTAAGGACTGAAGTATGAAGTAGGCCTTGAAAGTGCCAGGTCACATTGACATGTATGCTTTTGATTAGTTGTTGGGAGTTATGATGTGGCGGTTGTCAGGATGTTTTGAACTAAGAGTGAAAAGGTTAAAAGGCACACTTGTTGGTTCTTCACAACATGATAGTTATTGATTCAATAGATATTAATGACGTGTCACAGTGGGGCCTATTTTTTTAGATGGTTAAGATGCAACAAGATCACGTGGTTGTCATTATACCACTGGGGTAAGATGCATGTTTTTTAGGGTTAGCGGTATAGTGACAGCCATTCATCTTGTTTAAAGATGGGGACCATTTGGTGGGTCCTTTGCTACTAACTTTTTGATGACGTGGTCCTTTTTGATTGGCTGAGGGTAATAATGACATGTCGAAGCTGCCAGTGCATTTGACACCGAGGATAAAGTTAGGGCTTCTTCACTGCTGACTTGTCTGACATGGCGCTTCCTAATTTGATATAATTTCTAAAAGGAAAGGTGGGGTCACTTCTTTGGGAATGGATAAAGTGCTAAAAGTTAGAAAGAATCTTACGACTATCGTTACACCACTAGATGAAGATGCTTAAGTTCTATGCTTGCGCTTTAGCAACAGGGTGACACTTGTCCACTCTGATCAAGATAAAGTTAAGTTATTTATTTCCTCACATGCCTTTATTGAAATGTTCTCATTGGTCGAGAACTGATTTGGGGAAAATTAATACAAGGTTATGTTGTTAGACTTGTCAACCGTCTGATGTGCCAGAGAAGAAATAAATCAACGGCCTGAATTCAAATTTTTGCTCAGTGACATTTTTTGCATCCTGTGAATACTAAGGCCACCAACTTTTAGTAAGGTGGATTTAATGTGTTACATCCAAACAAATTATAGGTAGTTGCCAATGCTATACATCAAAATTGAATCATTGTTTCTATTCACCATTCTCATAAGCATTTCTGGCGAACTCAATTTTTCCTCTCGGGGTGATTTCAAGAGAAGAGTTTGTAGGTGCCTAGTAGGTTTCTTTTTTGAGTTTAAAATTGTTTGAAGTCTGTGAAGGAGTTGTGAAGGAATTTGTGTTGCCAGTTGATAGTTTTTAGGGTTTTCTTGAGTATTCACATATTGTTTTATAAAAGCCTTGGTTTCAAAATGCCACTGAAAAGAAACCTGTCTGGTTAGATAGAGTACAATAAAAGAGGAGTCTTTGAAGATTAAATGTAGTTATTACCACATTCAGATAATGGGGCAGCTAGGTTAAATGAGTTAGTTTTGAGAAACCCTAAGGATTCTATAGTAGAAGCACTCAATGACAGAGGGAATTGGATGAGAGATGCTAAGGTTGGTGAAAAGCATAATGGTCTTATTTTGTTTAAATCAGCCTATTCATAGAGAAATGACTGTGCCCCCCTGAGCAACATATGGCAATTTGACATCGGAAGATTGATAGTCCCTGGAGTTTTCATGGATGCTAAGTTATTGATTCAAATTGCTAAATGCTATGATCTTGTGACAAGGTGTGTTAAGGATATTAATGAGAAAACCTAATCAATATCATAGAAGATGAGATTAGGGAGGTTTTTTCTCTAAATGACCCTTCAGTGGGGTTAGATAAGATAGATTTTACTAAATTTACAGAGATATATGCAGCCCAGAAGGATTATTTAAGGGTAGGACCTCTGAGGCAATTTTTATATGAAATTGGGTCTATGTGTGTTATCAGTCCAAGCACACCAGAGCCTTTTAGGCTAGATTTATTCAATAAGAGAGCACAGGAGGTTTATAAATCATTGAATTTAATTCTAGGGCATGATGAAGCAACTCATATGCCAATCCCATACATGTTTATGATGGTACAATCTCTGCACCCCCAATTGGCACTAATTTTTTATTTTGCATCTCATCTAGCTGACTTGATCCATGAGGGATTGATGAGAATCAAGGACATGAAGGTTACTAGGCCTTTTGGGTGGTACTCGATGCTTATGCACATGTTCCTATACAAAGGTGAGTAGTTTTTCAGCTCAACAATAAATATTGTGAAAGAGAGGAATGGAGAAACCCTTCCAGTACAACTATGGACTACAACCCTATCATGGGATAGAATTGATGCCAGTTACATTGCATTTGACAGGGATTTTTCCTCAAGGCTTAGAACTCTTTTGTTTTTTGACAATCCAAGGATCCCAAGAGAGTTGCTAAGATTAATCAGGCCAAAGGAATATTCTCAAGATATCATCATAGTCCATAATTTTGGTGATATCATTTTGTATCCTATTTCTATAGTTTTTAGGGTTTATGGTTGTAAAAAGGCACCCTACATCTTGCCTTACCAAGTCCCATTAAAAATAGGATATGCTGAGATCTTAAGATAGATTGGTGACCTACAAGAGACTACTCTCACTGGTAAGGGAAGGGGAACTTTCTTCCCAGACATAACTATAACACATCAGTATGTGATTACAAAGGGAGGTTCGGTGCATTTGAACAAAGTTTTGTAGCCCTACAAAATGCCAACATCTACTATCAGATGTGTAGACATGGAGGGTTTCCTCTTAGGAATGTTTAAAGATAAAATAAGGTGTGCTCATATTGAGCATCAATTTAATTTTCCTAAAGATGTGATAAGGAATGAGTTTGATCTTCAAACTCAAGAAATTAAGAAAGAGAAATGGATAGTCTATAAGAAGACTCTAGATTTCATTCAGAATTTTGACAAGACTTATGACCCATTAAAAGGCTTTGAGCCATGGGCAAGGAAAGTGGATTCCCTAATGGAGCATTTTGAAGGCATCATGCAGGCAGTGAATGAGAAGAGGGTTGATGTAAGCAAGATAGACCCTGAGAGGGCTAGGTAGATTTTGAGCTAGCCTAAGTATATGAAGTTGACCCCAAGGGGAGTCTATACAGTATAGAAGAGAAGTGGATACACTATTCTCTTACCACCATAGCATAGAAGTGAGGATATTCCGTCTACTTCTAAAGAGAAAAGGCCCATGGATGATTCAGTAATGCAGGGGTCCTCTCCTAAGAGGTAGAGACAAGAAGAATCAAGGCTAGGAGAGGAAACTTATTCTCCTTCTCAGTCCCCTATCCAATTAGATGAACATGGGGTAGCAGAGAAATTGGTACAATTGAGAAATGAGGGAAACATTTTTCTTTCCAATGATGACTTGCAAGAAGGGATACCTAAGGCACCTAAAGAGGTAGCCATGGATCTTACAATTGAGGAGTTTGAGGGTAAACAATTGGACCTTGTTTTAAAGTAGGCTAGTGACTCTTTTCTCATTGATGATAAATTTGTCAAGACTAGGGAATTCTCCCAATTTTTATGGAGAATGAAAATAAATCAATACAAAGAGATTTTTGAGAAGAAAAAGGAAGATTTCCCTGATAGGGAGATAATAGAAATTGAAAATGAGACCAAGGTAGAGATGGTCAAGAAGTTTGAAAAGATTACTCCAGAGGAGGGAAGGGCCTTGGTCCATACTGCAGGGGTGTTGATTTTTCCAGAGTGGGACATTATTGATGCAATTGTCTTTGACCAAGTCAGGAAGAGCAAGGTGATGACTCTTGCTACTATAGAACGGGCCAAACAAGCTGCTAAGGGAATTGCCTTTTCAGAAGATCATGCAACCTTAGTCATGTGGTCCCTAAAGAGGGATGAAGATAAAGGAAGAAATGAGGCTCTCTCCATAGGATATGCAGGTAGTTTGCTAGTACAGAGAGTAGGAGAAACTTCTAGTGTGGAGGCATCAAACCTAATTCTAGAGACTACCAAGTTCAATGTTAAAGTGGCAGAAAAGGATGTCCAAGAAAAGGAGGAGCTTAGGCTCAAATTTGAAATGGTTCTCAAATCTTACAATGAGCTCAAGGTAGAGCTAATTCAAAAGGATAAGTTAATTGCACAGTTGTCTGGACCCTTGGACCACAAGTTTCCCCAATTGGTAATCTCTAACAAGCTTGCAGTAGCTTCATCCTCAAGCCCAATTGTTGAGTTACCACCATCCCCCTACCTAGAGACAAGTATGGATGCAAGGGTTAGTTGGGAGAAACAAAGATTAACTGAAGAGGCTAATAAATTGAGGGAAATAAGAGTGCAACTGGAGAAGGAAAAAGATGAAAATGTGAAGGCCACAACTTTGGCAAACCAGAAGTATGAAGAGAAAATGATAGATGCAATCATGCAATTTGCATATGATTTAATGCCCTCCATTTTCCATAGTCATGTCAGTAAGTTATATTCTTTATTTGAAACTTTGAATAAGGAGAAGACTAAAATGTCACCAAGTTTGAAGAAATGGATTGAGAGATCTCCTAGTATAAAGCTATTTCATATGTTATCTAAAGGTCAAGAGGATCTTGATCCATTGATTAAGCCAGTACATTAGATTGTCAAGAAAATGGTATAGTATGGCATCATTTTGGATAATTTTATTAGAAGATCAAGTATGTTGAAAGCTGAATTAATGCTTTCAAACTATGAGCTGGTGCCCACCATTTTCATAGATAAGGGAAAATTTAAAGAATCATACATATGGAGAGAAGAGATGGATGCTCTTTTGTCAAAAAGGGTGACTAGTGTCCTAAGTGATACTTTTTCTTTTAGCAGCATTATCAAGTTGTTAATAAATGCCAAATCAATGTTTGACAATATTTAGCATAAGGTCACTCAGATTGAAAATAAGTGGGAACAATTATCAAGTAGGAGGACTGAGTTTGCCAATTTTGAGTTCCCAAGTGAAGAGGTGTACAATAAATGGAGGTATCAGTACATACCTCATGTTGAAAAGGTTAATACTCCGCCAGCCTCTTAGAGTGAGTAAAGACAATTACTTTTTGGGTCATAAAGGTTGTTGAGATGTAGGAAGACATTTATTGTAGGATGGATAGTGAGATATTACAATTAGATTTGTTGTAAGAAGTTGAGAACAACATTGAAGACATGAAGCAAGGTGGCTCAACTAAAAATATCTCACCTACTTGGTTTTTGTATTTATTGTAAACTTTTTGAGGTTGTTGTAAAGTTTTTAGGTTTAAAATTTTGAAAACCCTAGAATGATCGGTAGCTTGTTGCATTTCCTTGTGTATAAAAGGATTTTTCATGATCATTCTAGGCATTGAGAGTTTAGGAGTAAAAAAGATAGACATTCTGGAACCCTAGCCCTCAGTCAGAGGTTGTAATATTTTACATCATTCTCTTATAAAAGCATTAAAGAAGAAGCATAAGTTTTTGTTATTGTCTTGCAAGCTTGTTGTTTTGGATATGTTGTATGCAAATGATGAAAGGTTATACTTAATACAAATCTCAAATCTTTGTCTCTCCTTTGTGTTCATTCTGTGAATCTATAATTATTTTAGAGATTTATGTGTATGTGTCTTTGCCTTGAGTTTTGATCTAGGATTGGATTAAATATTGCTTAGAGTGGGATAATGTTCATTAGATTTACATGAAGGATTCTTATAAGTAGGAAAGACTTGAGGTATTTGTATTTATGTTCAAAGACCATATCTTCTTCAAACATCTTTGTATTCATATTATTTTTTGGTGACTCTATGCCCAATAGATAAGGCAGTGATCTATATGGACCTATCTTTGTTTTATAAGGAATGATTGAAATCATTGTAATCAACAAAATATTTGAATACCAGTTATTTCACTTTTATTTATATTTATAAGTTGTTCTACCTAGTGATGGAGAGTCAATAAATAATAGGTTGTTATTTAGTACTTTCTCACTGACATTTGTTGTAAGATCTAAAATTAGGTAAAGAATAGAGTTATATCTATTGGATCAGGTGTACCTGCCTTGGTTTTGTAGATCTAGAAGTGAAGAGGGCAGTCTTGTCCCTATAGTTGGTCTAGTTGCTTATAGATTTCCCATATTTGGAATTAACCTCTCCTTAACATTAGTCATAAGCATACTAGTATCTCATGGAGTGTAAAATCCTATCTAGGAGCCAACAGTTTGTTATAATATGGTGTTTTCAAAATTGGGGCATGCTTAATAGCCCTTTTAATGTCATTAAAAGCTTGCACTGCTTTAGCATTCCATTCAACTTTGGCTCCTTTCTTCAACATTCTTGATATAGGAATGCTAATTTCTGCAAAGTTAGTAATAAATCTCCTCAAGAAATTAACTTGTCCTAAAAAGGACTGGACTCCTTTGACATTCTTTGGTTGAGATAACTTATCAATAGCCTCCACCCCTCAAGGTCTATTCTTACTCCATCCTTTGAAACAATATGCCCCAAAAGCTTTCCTTCTACCACACCAAAAGCACATTTCTTTAGGTTCAAAGAAACCCCATATTGTAATGCCCCGACAAATTTTTTTTCCAAGTGTTGGAAATGTTGCTCCTCTTTAGTTGAAAATGTTGTTAGATCATCTTGATACACCACCATGAACTTGTCAATGAAATTTGAAAAAGCTACATCCATAGCTCTTTGGAAAGTGGCACCTACATTAATCAATCCAAAAGGCATTCTTACATAAACATATGTCCCCCATGGGGTTGTAAATGTAGTCTTCAATTGTTCTAATTTTTTAACCATAACTTGATTGTATCCAGAGAAACCATCCATCATGGACATCAACTCTGAACCAGTGACCTTTTGCAACATGTTCTCCATATTTGGTAATCCATAATTATCTTTTAGAGAATTTATGTTAAGGTTCCTAAAATCAACACAAAGCCTGATGTCACCATTCTTCTATCTGACAGGTACCAAATTAGAGACCCAAGTGGAATGTCGAATAGGCTTAATGATTCCAGCATCTATCATCTTCTTAAGCTCTCCTTGCATTTTAGGTGCTAAGGTAGGGTTAACAGGTCTTAATTTTTTTCTAAACGGTTTTGTACCCTCCTTTAGTGGAATCTCATGTTGAAAAAGATCTTCTCTATAAGCCTTGAGGTTCTCATAAGACCAAGAAAAAATATGTCTAAACTTCCTAAGAAGATCAATTAGATTTTTTCTAGTTTTAGGAGATAATGTCTTACCTATATAAACCTTTTTGGGCACCATTCTTGTGCCCAAATTTATTTCTTCAAGATCATTTTCTTTGTCAGTGCTGGTAGAGAAGGCTTTGCCTTTATTGTCAAATGCTCTTTAAAGAGAAACCAATCCTTTGGGAACTCTATTTGATTTTAACTGCAAAACATCTTTCCCAAAAACAACATCTTTACCATTCACTGTAGCAACATAAGCACTAAAATCTATTTCCTTGTCACCAAAATGAGATTCACATTGCAAAAATCTTAACATGTCTTGATCATCAAAAAAGACTTGCCAATTCTCCAGATTATCAGAGATGGAAGGCCTGGCCTGAACCTCTATATTTGATATATCTGCAAATGTAATGTGCTTTGGTCTAAGGGCCACATTAGCTAACAATTCAGCCATTCTATTTTGACTTCTTTCCATCCAACAGATATTAAAACCATTAAATCTCTCAATTTCATCCCATACTGCATTTCTATACTGCTTCAACCTTTGATTTTTTTATACATATTTTGATCTAACTTGGGAGATTACCAACTCAGAATCACCTATTACTTCCAACCATTTTATACCATTCCTAGATGCTAAGCTTAGACCTATCAACAAGGCCTCATATTCTACAACATTATTTGTACATGAGAATTATAAAGTAAAAGAAAATTTGAAAGTTTTATCATTCGGAGATATGAGCAATATTTCAGCTCCAGACCCTTCTTTTGAGTTTGCTCCATCAAAATACATAGTCCAAATTTTTTAAGGTCAATCCACCCTTCCTAGCAATCTGATTTATGGGAAAATTCAACACCTTCCTCTATTTCCTTATCTTGGACTCTAAAATCATTTATGTGAGTATCAACAAAGCAATTCATGGTGTCTTCATCTTCTTCTTCAATCATATGTGGAGTTCTAGATTCCCTGGAGACCCTGATATTTTGTCCTTCAAAATTCAATGTGGCAAATGATAGATCACACTATATGCTACCTCCCATAGAAGCACTCCACTTCCTTGAAAACAACATCCCATATTGAGGAGGGATGTCAACAACCAGAACACTTATGGTCAATTGTTTTTCAGGGTATGCTACCAGTCTATAAGGTAAAGCCTTGATAGTGCCCACAATGGGTACTTCTCTTGAATCCATTTCTTGGCATCTTCCATGGGGACTATCCACCTTCAATCCTAATGACTTCATAAATTCAGTAAGCATAACAGTGTTTGATGCCCCTGAATCAATCATACAATTTTTTAACAATTTCCCATTTATCAACAAAGTCAAAAAGAAATGATCAACTATTCCTATTGTAGTACTAACAACATTTGTATCCAAATAGATTTGGGGAATTTTGGAAATAATCTCCTCATTAAAATTTTCATTTTCATCATTCACAGTTGCTACTTGTTTCTCAGTCCTTTCTATTTTTTGGGAGTCGATGGATACCACACCATTTACCCAATTCAGGGCCTTTTCTTTATGCTCTTCTATTCTCATCATTTCTAGCAATGGGACTTAAATAGTAATCTATGACAACAATTTTCTCATATCAATTGGAAAATATTTTGAATCAAATACATCCTGCATCAAATTGGAAACCTCTTTATCAGTATTTTGGATGGATGTATTTGTGGGTTCTTCAACCAAAGTCCTAACTTCCTTGTGCAAGGTTGGAACAACCTCACCTAAAGGTTTAGATTTTACTTTATAAAGGATGTTAGGTTTAGAATTTTTCTTTATTTTGACCTTACTAGAAACATTAGCCTCCTTTGGTTTATTTTGGGATGTCTTTACATCCTTTTCTATCTTCTTGATAAAAATACTAGCAGGCCTTTGATCTGGATCACCAATTACTCTATTTCTTAAGTTGTAATTCACCTTTGCCTATGTAACCATATCAATTGTTATCAAGGTGATTTCCTCATCAGATGGCCTTCTCAAAGTAACTATTTCTTCATCCTTCAGAGCATTACATTGGACATTATCTGGCTCACCATCCTCATCTGAAAAAACCTGTTGATGGTATGATTCATTTATAGTTTGAGAATGTGAAATATCTCAATTTTCATCTTCTTCTTCTAAATCAATCTCATCCCAAACATGGAAAGAAGTCATTCTACATGCCTGGTCATCATAAGGTTGCTCCTCATTACATTCTTGCTCTTCTTGTGAAGAGACACTTTGGGATATGACACAATAATTAGGATCATGTGGTGACTGACAAACAATACACCATGGGACATCCTCTACCATATTCATTGAATTTCTTTGCAATGGATCAGGGCTCCTATCATTTGGTTTATCCTTTCTTTCTAAAAGAATAGGCTTCCCATCTTTCCATTGAGTATTATAAGGATAGTTTTGCATTCTTAGAAACTTGTTAAAATTATTAAAGGCAGGCGTGTCACCTCCTGCAACTTTATTATTTCTATTCTCACCAGGCTTTAAATCCTTTATTGCCTTTAAGATCTTATTTAAGCTATCATCATCCTTTGGTTTTACATTCATAGGCTTCCCTGGATCTTTTCTGTTCAATAATTGTGATTTGTTAGGTTCTCTTCTTCCCAATTTTCCTGAAATCCCATGGTTACTTTCTATGTTTACAGCTAGCTTATAAGATTCAACAAGACTCCTTGGGTTCTTGTCTCTTAAAAGATAACCCATTTTTGAAGCAAAGGCATTCAAATAAGTGACAAGACAAACTCTATCATCCAATCTTATGACCTGCAAGAGCTTATGCATGACCTTTTGAAATCTAACATTAAATTCAACAACATCCTCATTGAAATTTTTCTTGATGTTATTAAATTCATTTAACATAAAACCCTCATGTGTTTTATCACCATACTGTTCCTTGAAACAATGTCTAAGCTGATCCCATGAGCTTATGCTACCATGTGGCAAAGCCCTAAACCAATCCCTTGAATCTTCTGTTAGGGATTGTAAAAATAGTTTTATTATAACATCATCTGGCACAATGTTGTAATCATCAATCACATCAATAAAATTTTTCAGGTGTTCCTCACAAGTGACAACATTACTTCCAGTGAATTTGGGAAGTTTCTTTCTAATTTCCTTAGGAATGGGGTTAGGATATCCAGGAATACTTGTAAAAATCAACTATTTTCATATCTCATGGATGGACCCTGTATTAGACATACCAACACCCTAGGATGTAGATGCATTAGTGTTTGTCATAGCAGAAATCTTGAGCCCTCTTGGTGGGGGAACACACATTGTCTGATTAGCCATATTTGCAACATTTCCTCCTTGTGTCACAGTACAATTAGCAAGGTTAGTGGGCCTTGCAGATCGTCTAAGAAAGTCTATCTTCTTTCTCATCTCTAGTGCTAAAACTTCCAATTCTTCCTTTTCCAATTTCTAGCTAGCAATTCCTGTTCCCTTTTTCCTTTCTCAAGGTCTTATCCTAACCTTAAAGCTGGATCTATAGGAAATTTAGGGCCTACAGGCTCATTAATGGAAATGCCCACTACTTTTTGCTTTCCTTTATCCCTAGGATTCTTTGTTTCAAACACTTGTTGGAAAATGGGCTGTTCATTTGTATGTTCAAGAATGGGAACATAATTTATGGCTTCTAAATTTAATATTTTTCTTCTCAACTGGTCAGCCCTTATCATGGCATGCCTAATTTTTTCTTCTTTTTCCTTTCCCCTCTTCCACCTAATAGTTGCTTGCTCATGAATTCTTCTTTCTAATTCATATACTTCTTCAAATATTTCCTCAGAATTAGGAAGAGTTGTTTTAGATTCAACCTGATGTGTTTAGGGGTCTTCCTATTGATCTTGAGATTCATGGAGGCCTTGAGGTAATCAAGAACCAAGGGTGAAAGGAGGGACAAAATCTTGTCTATTTCTTCTCTTACTTCTAGACCTCCTCTCCCCTCCATACCGTTTATTAGGGATTATTTTCCTATTATGGGGAAACTTTTCACCCTCTCTTTCTATAGGGGAATAATAATCCTCATATTGATTTAGACCTAGATCAACAACCTCTTCATATTTTGAGGCATTTCCCTCTTAACTAGGAGGAGCAATACTTTCTTTCCTTGAACCTCCCTTCTGCTTCCATGTGAAGGACATATCATTGGTACTTTTTTATCTTCTAATCTAACCTCGTCTAGATGTGGTGGGATGCCCACCTTCTAAAGTTTCCTCTGGATGCTCCTTTCTCCATGACCTTGTATTTTTGAAACTCATTATAAAAAAATAAAACTTTATTTATGACTGGTAATAGAGATATCTTAGAGTCACCACCCAAGAAAAATGGGGTTTTCTTGTTGATTTTAAACAAATAGGAAGGGTAGGAAAATTTTGAAAAGGTAATAACTCTGTGTGTTCAACAATGACCCACTAGTTTTAAAAATAAGTAGGCCAGGAGTCTAGCTCAACTTGCACCTGCGTTATTTCACACAAATCTTACAAAGTCCCTAGCAGAGTTGCCATTTTGTTGGTTCCTAGATAGGATTTTACACTCCATGAGACACCAATATGCCTATGACTGATATTAAGGAGGGGTTAGTTCCAAATGTGAGAAATCTATAGGCAATTGGACCAATTATAGGGACAAGACTGCGCTCTTCACTTCTAGCTCTACAGAACCAAGGTGGGTACACCTGATCCAATAGATATAACTTTGTAATTTTTTTACTTAATAATGGATCTTACAATAGATAACAATGAGAAAGTACTAAATAAAAACCTATTATTCATTGACTCTCCATCACTAGGTAGAAAAACTATATAATGCAAGTAAAATAAAGTAAAATGACTGGTATTGGTTTTATGTTTATGATTACAATGATTTCAATCATTTTCCATACAAAAAAGATAAGAGAGTACATGCCAGTGCCTTATCCGTTGGGCAAATATTACCAGAAAATAGAGTACATACAAAGATCCTCATAATAACTGGTCTTTAAACATAAATACAAACATTCCAATTCTTTCCTACTTGCAGATAATCCTTATGTAAATCTAATGAACACATATCCTGCCTTGAGCAATTTTTAATCCAACCCTAGATCAGAACTCAAAATGAAGATACATACATATTAATCTCTAAGAGACTTAAAGATTCACAAAATGAACATAAAGGAGAGGAAAACACTTGAGCTTTATATTAAGTATAACCTTTGATCTTTTGTATACAATATGTCCTAGATAGTAAGCTTGCAAGATAATAGTAGCAACCTACAGTTCTTCTCTATTGCTTGATAAGAAATGATACAAAATATTACAATCCTCGACTGAGGGTTAGGGTTTTAAGATTTTTGTATTCTTAACACCCAAAAAATCTCAATGCTTAGAATGATCGTGGAAAATCCTTTATATACAAGGAGATGTAACAAGCTACTAATCATTCTAGGGTTTACAAAATTCTAACCTAGAAACTTTACAAAAACCCTACTGGGTTTATAATAAATGCATTGATTAGATTTGGAGAGATATTTGTAGATAGCCACCTTGCTTTATGTCTTCAATTATTTCCTTGGTTTCCTTAAGCAAATTTGATCACCATCTCTTCATTGTGTTGTCATCCCTACAATAAATATCTCTTTATATCTCAACAACCCTTTAAGATTCAAAAAGTTACAGCTTTTGTCTGGCTTAAGAAGTAGGCAGAACATCTACTTTTTCTACATGAGGTATGTATTGGTACCTCCATCTATTGTACACCTCCTCACTTGGGAAATCAAAATTTGCAAACTCTGCACCTTTGTCGGATAATTATTCCCACTTTTCCTCTAGTTGACTAATTTCTCGCTGAATAAAATCAAATTTGGACCTAGCAGAAATTAATGTCTCAATAGTGTGTATGAAAAACAAGGCATTGTCCAAAGTTAAAATGATAGTCATTCTAGCAGAAAAATCATAATCTATTTGTGTTCTCCACTTGATTAACACCTTTAGTTCACCATTTTTCTTGAAAACTCCCAGGATTAAATCACAGCAAGGGAGTGTCAATTCCTTTTTCAATAAATTGGACTTTCTCTAAAAATCAATCAAAAAGATAGTATGCTCCACAAGCTTCTTCACACTTTGATGTAATGGTTTGATTAATGGGTCAGGATCAACTTGAGCCTTAGGCAACATCTAAATAACCTTACATTTGGGGATCTCTTAATCCATTTATAAAAAATTAGCCCTAACTCCTCCTTATGCTTGTCTGATGATGTAAGCAATATCTTTAATCTCCTAGCATGGTCAAATAGAATTGTGGGATTCAGATTGGTAGAAAATTGCATCATGACTTTTGTAACCTTTTCCTCATATCTCTGCACTAACAAGCTTTTATCTTTCAAATGCTCTTCCCTTAGCTTATCCAACTCTGCCCTTTTTCTTCTGAAATGACTTTTTTCTTCAAGCAATTGTTGTTTTTCCTAGCTGACCCTTGCATCTATATTTGTCTCTGGGAATGGTGATGGTGGAAATTCAATGATACAATTGGATGAAGAAGCCACTATAGGCCTATCAGCTATCATCAACTGGGCTGATCTATGATCTTGTGGTCCTGACAATTCTGCAATCAATTTGTCCTTCTAGATTAGCTCCACTTTGAGCTCATTATAAGACTTAAGGATAGTCTCAAACTTAATCCTTAGCTCTTCCTTCTCTTGTGCATCCTTTTATGCCACCTTTACATTAAACTTGGCAGTCTCCAAAATAATGTTTGAGGCTTTGACACCTAAAGTCTCACCTACTCATTGCACTAGAAAATTTATAGCATATCGTGAAGAGAGAGCCTCTCTCTTTCCTTTATTTTTTTCCCTCTTAAGGGACCACATTACCAGGGCTGCATGATCATTGGAGAAATTAATACCCCTAGCGGCTTGTTTTACTTGTTCTGCAGTAGTAAGGGTCTTTACTTTACTTCTTATAACCTGATAAAAAATTATTGCATCTGCAATGTCCCACTCAGGAAGAATCAACATTCCTCCAGTGTGGACCATAGCCCTTCCCTCCTCATGGGTGATCTTTTCAAACTGTTCCATCATCTCCCTCTTGCTTTCATTTTCAATTTCAATTATGTCCCTATTAGGGAACTCCTCTTTTTTCTTTTCACAAATCTCTTTAAACTGATTTATTTTCATTCTCCATAAAAATTGAAGAAATTCCCTAGTCTTCACAAATTTATCATCGACAATAAAAGAATCACTAGCCTGTTTCAAAATTGGGTCAATTTGTTTACCCTGTCATGTCCAAAAGTTGAGCAAAACACAACTACAAAATTTTTCTACAACCTACTGTTAAACTATAAGAACACATACATACACAACTGAGTTTGCTAAAGTCAAAAACAATCTAGCACAAGCAATCTAACAACATGCAAAAATGATGGAGAAGGAAAATGGCTTACCAATTTGTTCAAGTGTTTAAAAACATCATCAGGGTCCAAAATAGATGAAGGTTGACCAAGTTTGACCAAGTTTGACCTAAAGTCAAACTTCACAATATTGCTCCCAAACAAACCTTAAGGGTTCCCTAAGTCACTAGCTTCGATTAGCTCGCAAAATGAGGTAGTTGACTAAAGTCAACCAGAGTTGACCAAAAAGTCAACCATGCATCGTTAAAGATGAAACAAGGTTAAAATGATACTAAAATGAACATGGAAGGTCTAGGCATGCAAACCGAGAAGAATTAACTAGGTTTGACTAACAATTGACCCAAAGTCAACTGTATGTGATTTTGGTCAATGAGTCACTATAAATATAAAACTCTATACTTGACGATATGAAAGCTTCATTACGATTTTAATGATATAATTATGTTCACTTTATGATTATAATATTAATTTAATAATGTACAATATAGTTTCCAATTTAATTAAGTTCAATAAATTAGCCTCTAGCTAATTTTATCTAAAACTATTTAAATCAATTAAGTTTCACAAATTAATCCAATAAATTAATTTAATAATCTAAAACCCAATACTAAATAATTATGTTACCCTAATGTAACCCATTTAATCTATAAGATATGACCTTAACTAAAAGAAACAATTCTTTTATATCTATTTATATAAATTATAACTTACTTTACAAATATAAAAAAAATATCCAAAAGAATATATAATTTGTCTCTAGATGTTTTAAGACTAATAGTCAACAAATTCTATTTACGTTAATTTAAATAACAATTAACTAACATGCTAGAAGTTTCTAAATCAAAGTAAATATGACAAATAATTTCTAAATTTTATTTAAAACATAAAAGATGAATTAAGTAATCAAGCTTGGAATCTTCTAGACAAATTCCTTGAGTAAAACAACTACTTAATTAACTAAAATCTATATAGTTTTAAATTCCATTATTTATTATAAACATTAACTTTTTATTTCATAAGATATTCTCTTCTAGAATTTCCTAGAAGAATAATATCTTCTATATTTATCCTAAGATATTAGTTGATTTTTAAATAACTTTTAAAGTGAAATTAGAAACTATAAACAATGCTGTGATAAAATTCTAGATTTTTCTATCCACAAAGTCCACATAAGGCACTTTAATATCTACCTAATATCTATAAATCAAATATATTTCTAAAACTTCAAGATAAACTTGCTAAGATATTAATCCCATCTATAAATCAAATATATTTCTAAAACTTCAAGATAAACTTGCTAAGATATTAATCCCATCTATAAATCAAAATATATTTATTTTTGAAATCCATCTCTTATAATATTCATTTAATTTTAAAAACTCAATCCTATAAATTCCCCACTTATATGAGAGATAAAATTGGGTTAAAAACCCATAGGATTTCATAGTTTAAATTATAGATTAAAATTATTTTTCGGTAGAACTTATGGTGAATCCTGTTTATATTTATTTAATGCTATTATAAAATCATTTTCTTAACTTCCAGCCTATGTTAAACCCACATAGATCTCAGATTTTAATTATATTTAATTTAATATATCGCTAACCGTCTTCAAATTTTATTAAATCTGCAATTAAAATATAGATTTATCTCTGTCTTAAAACTTATTTGTTTTATGTAGGGCCGAAGCCGAGCTGCACATGAACGAGGGAAGGCAAACGGAACAAAAGATGGAGAAGGGCCGAGCAAGGGTAGGCACAATGGCAAAATTCTATTCTGGGATTCGAACTCACTACCACCCTCTCGCTAGTTTTCATTCACACCGCCACACCACAAGGAGTGCTGTGATAACTCTATTCTCGCACAGTCTGTTACTCACTGCGCAAGCGGCCATGGAGGAGGGCTTGGCCTATCAATTTTCGTCAAGCTTTGCACAGTGACCCTTTTATTTTATTTTTTTTAAACAATGATAGTATTAAAAAATAATTTTAATTAAAATAAATTTGCAAATATACTTATATAAATAATCATGCATGACTATTTATATAAATATATAAATTTATAAATAGTCTACCATATTAAGTAATTTTCATATTTATTTATTTTTTATTATAAATTTAACTTTTAAGTTAAAGAAATGGATTTAATTAACTAATTAATTTTTACATATAGAAAATAATTTATGTAAATTCTAATTCTTATTAGACATGTTTGTTTTCTTCATCTAAGTAAACTTAAATGTTTATTAATTTAACAAACATTGTAATCTAAGTTTATTGATTTATTATTTCTAACATGAAAATCTCTAAAGGGTTAAATATATTTACAAAGGATATTAAAATTCCATCTATGAATCTTTGCAATTCCTTGAGTAAAACATTCCCTAAATCGTACCCCAATTTATATTAAACTATGATCTTTAATGAATAAAAATTACTCTATATAAAACATTAAGAATATTAATCTTAAAAGTTTATGAGATTAAATTTAACTAACCACCAAGTTTAAAACTTAATTTAATAATTTATTAAATGAATAATCAAATATCATTTAAGAGATATTACCCCTTAATTCATTATGTAGGATTTAACTACTTTGCAAATAAAGTTTAAGAGGGTAAACTATTGATTTTAATCTTTGAAAATTTTATATTAAGCCAGAGCCTTACTAATAGAACTTACTATTAAGAGAACATGTTTATACTTCATTTCCAAACTTTATTCATATATCAAATTGCAAATTTTACAACTTGGAAATACAAATTTTATCCTATCTCAACATAGGAAGAATACACCATAAATACAACCTGAAACTACATAGTATTCTTTCACAACATAATAAGTATTTACTACTTGAATGAAATATAATATCTCCTCTCTCATCATAAATAAATTACAACAATAATACAATTTTCATAAATCAAAGATTTCAAGGAATTAAACTTTCTCCTGATAGGAACTATCAAGATAAATCAATGAAACCACTTGTAGATACAAATTCTCCTAGACATGCTTGATCTTCCAAAACTTCATAGAACCTGCAAATAAAACCCTGTAGGTTGACCATGGAGGCTCACCTCCCAACCTAGGCCTTTAAGGCCACCCCCGAGCTAGGGGTTACAAACACTAACAGGTACAAACATACTCATAAACAAATAAATATGGAGACATACACACAAACATGCTCCCAACCAAGGTTGTGCACATAAGTCTGCTAAAGACTATATAACATGGGGTGAAAGTGGACCAAGAACCCAAAGCAGACAGTCAAGGTAATAGTAAGGAAACTATGTGCCACACATGGACACAAAATTCTTTTTCAAAATTCTCTTTATTCCATCCCTTGCCCTTAGGCAAACTTGACCACATGGAGCCCATAACATCCATGCTTATACTTCCCACACATGGAGAAGCTCTTCTTTAAAAGGGCTGCCCAATATTCTTTCCCCCTCAAGGTTACCCAATCCTCCCAAGGATGAGTGCACCTTGAAAACTCCCTTAACATCACAATATAACTCAACACTAAAATAAACACAATATTTTGCTTCACAAAATAAGATACAACACTTGCAAACCTCCATGGAAACCCATGGAGTTGAAAATAAATTACATAGAACTCCATTAAACTACCTTAAGATTTTAGATATATGAAACATGAATATGCTACTAGCTCTAGAGTATATCCAACCTTAAGTCCAAAGCTGAAGAGGAACTATGAAGCTTTCTCCTCCTTAAGCCTTTCCTTCCTTCTCCAATTCTAATGGTCTCTAAGAGTAGAGAGTGGGTCAACAACCTACTTTCCTCTTACCATCTCCTTAAGAAGGCTTTAGCCAAGAAATATTTGATTCCTACATTAATGAGGAATCCTCTAAACACTTCCCCTTCCTTCCTAAGTCAAGGTCCTAATAAATGACCTTAATAGCTCACATGGGATGGGTTGAATATGTTACCCAAAATTCTCCAACTCTTCAATTTTCGTCACTTTGAAGAGGAGATATTTTAGGGGTGTCATAAATGAGTCCCAAGGCTCTTAATGGGTTGAAAATGACTCATAACCCCTAAGGTACCAAGTAGGGTGGTCAAAACTAACCCTAACTGCCTTCTAGAAGCCTATTTGGTCCTCTTAAACTCCACTTGAATTTTACATCCGAATTTCAACTCTCTTGACCCAATCTAATCTTCCTAATTCTAGGGTTTGCATAGGTACTACACTAGGTAACCCTTGGGTCATGAATAGGTCTCCTTAATTACATTTACTAGTCATGCCAACACATTAAGACATAGGTGTCAAGTGACACATAAATTACATTAGGCATGACCCATTTAACTTTTAACAAAATAATTTAAATACAATCATACAACATACGCTTACAAATAAAATACATAACAATGAGGTCTATGTCTCTTCATAGACATGACCTTAGCATCACATAGGATATACATAGGTTAGTGTTTGAAACCCTGAATATAATACCATGGTCAGCTACCTGCACACTCATTGCACACATCAGTAGGTCCAATAAAATTCACATATAAATTTAATAGAATACATAATGTAACACACACACCACCTACTTCTGCATTCATTTACACATTGGTAAAATAATATCTACATTTTGATATATTCTAACTTGTATGTCTCACACAATGCATCATAAATTAAACTATAAAAATTAATTGCATAATTATCCATAGGTTATCTCCTAAAAAGATTCATAGCAACATAATGTACTAAAACATGGTATGAGATCTTATAGATCCTCAAAATAACATATGTATCCAAGTATCTTTAGAGTCACAAATAGTATCGACTGAAAACATAAATAGTAAACAACAATGCTAAGTTATGCAAGTCTGGGGTAGACCCTACATACCCTCAAACTCTGAAATAGTAAGGTCCATTTCTATCTCCCTTAGTGCCTCTGGTATTCCTTCTTGTAGTTCACCACTAGAAACAAAAATATTTCCCTCATTGCTTAGTTGCACCAATTTCTCAACAACTCCATGCTCATCTAAATGTAAGGGGGACTAAGAAGGAGAATATACATCCTATGTTGGCCTTGATTCTTCTTGTGTCTGCCTCTTTAGAGAAGACCCATGTCCTACTGTATCATCTATAGGTATCTTTCCTTTGGAAGAAGATAGAACATTTTCATCCCTTTGTTGAATTGGGAGAAGAACAATATAACCTTTCCTTTGTTTCATGGTGTAAGTTCCTATTGGGGTCAATTTTATGTACTTGAGTTGGCTCAAAATCCTCCTAGCTCTCTCAGGATCTTCCTTGCTCACTACAGCCCTCTTCTTATTCACTACCTGCATGATTCCCTCAAAATGATCCATGAGAGCATCTACATTCCTAGCATATGGCTGAAAATTCTTTAGTGGGTCATAAGCTCTATCAAAATTTCTAATAAAATCTATATTCTTCTTGTAGATTATCCATTTTTCTTTCTTAATCTCTTGAGTTTGGAGATCAAACTCATTCCTTATTATATCTTCAGGAAAATTAAATTGATGCTCAAGAAGAGCACACCTTACCTTCTCAATAAAAATTCCTGACAAGAAACCTTCATTATCTACACATCTGACCATAGCTGTAGTCATCGTGTAGGGCTACAAGACTTGAATCAAATGCACCCAGCCTCCCTTAGTAATTACATACTGGTGTGCAATTGTGATATCTGGGAACAGAGTTCCTCTCCCTTTACTAGTAAGGGTTGTTTCTTGTAGATCACCAATCTACCTCAAGATCTCTGCATATCCTAACTTCAATGGAACCTGGTAAGGTAAAACATATGGTGCCCTTTTGCAACCATATATTCTAAAGACTGTAGAAACTGGATAAAATATTATGTCACCAAAATTGTGTACAAAACTGATATCTTGGGAATACTCCTTAGGCCTGATCAACCTCAACAATTCTCTTGGGATTCTGGGATTTTCAAGATACAATAACATCCTAAGCCTTGAAAGAAAATTTATATCAAAGACAAGTAAGCTGGCCTCTATCCTATCCCAAGACAAATCTGTTGTCCACAACTAAACTAGAAGGGTTTCTCCATTCTTCTCCTTGACAATATTAACTGTTGAACTAAAAAATTGTTCACCCTTGTACAAGTACATATGCATTAGCATAGAGTACCATCCAAAAGGCCTACTTATCTTCATGTTCTTTATCCCGATTAATCCATCATGGATTAAATCAGCAAGGTGAGAAGAAAAATAAAAAATCAATGCCAATTGTGGGTGCAAAGACTATACCATCATAAACATATACAGAACTGGCATGTGGGTTGCCTCATCATGTCCAAGAATCAAATTCAGAGACTTGTACATAGCTTGTGCCCATAAAATGAATAAATCTAACCTGAAAGGTTTAGGTGTACTAGGGCTAATCACACACATTGATCCAATTTGATCAAGTAAATCCCTTAAAGGTTCTTCCCTTAAATAATATTTCTGTGCTTCATATATTTCAGTGAATTCTTTAAAATCAATCTTTTCTAGTCCAATAAAAGGATCATTTAATGAAAACACCTCTCTAATCTCATCTTCTGTAATACATATTAGGTCATTTCCATTTATGTCCTTGACACATCTAGTCATAGGATCATAACACCTAGCGATCTAAATAAGGAGGTCTGCATCCATGAACACTCCAGGGACAACTAATTTCCCTATATCAGACTACCATATATTGCTGAGGGGGGCACAAGAAATCCTTTGAGAGTATGCTACCCTAAACAATATCAAACCATTGTGATCTTTCCCTACTCTAGCATCTCTTATCCAAAGACCTCTATCATAGAGCCCTTCACTTACAGAGTCCCTAGGGTTTCTTGGGACTAATTCCTTCACCTTTGCTGGTCCATTCTTTGAGTGTGGGAGTAGTTGCATCAAATATTCAAAAACACCTCTATCTTTATATTTTGTCCTCCTTGATAGTCCCCTCTTAGGTGGCATTTTAACTAGGGTTATAAAATAATGCACAGATACCGGAGAGAATCCCAAGTATCACCTGACAACTATAATAAAGAAAAACAAACTCTTCACACTTCTTTCTCCTTAAAATTTTATGCAATGCTCAAGTTAGAATTTTGGCCTACTAGACACTTTGAAAATCTTTGCTTGAAATCACTCCAGAGAGAAAAACCAGTCTCGCTTGCCAAGATACTTTGAAGAGGTGAAATTTTCAATAATCAAACTAGGGTGTATAATATTTTTCCAACCATTTACAAATCATTCATACAAAAATCATTAAGTTCACCATTAATGAAAACTGGTGGCTTCAATGTTCACAGGACACGAGCAACATCAAAAAATAAAATTTCAAATTTGAACCGTTGATCCACTTTTCTTTTCAGGGCATCGGACAGTCCACAAAATCAGCCACGTAACCCTTTGTTACTTTCTCCAAACTAGTTCCCAACCAATGAGAATAGTCCAATTTAATTATGTGGAAAAAGTAACAATGTAACTTGACTTTGATCAGAGTGGACAGGTGTTACCCTATCGCTAAAGCGCAAGCATAAGATCTAAGCACCTTTCCTCAGCAGTGTAACGACTATCGTAGATCTTTTACCAACTTATCGTTACTTTACCATTTCCCAAAATGATGACCCCACCTTAGCTTTCAAACCTTTCATTAATTGGAAAATTGCCACATTGGAAAAACTAGTAGGTGGGCCCCACTTTATTCTATCTTAACACTAGAGATATTGACAGCAACTAGATCACCTTTACTTTGACCAATCAAAAACTAGCATGTCAACATGACCTGGCATTGGAGAACCCACTATATAGTCCACACCCTGATTATAAGATCGAATGGTCATCGCTACACCACAAGCCTTAAGGATCACACATCTTACCTCAGTGGTATAGTGACAACCGTAGGATCAATTTGAGCTTTATCTATCTGAGAAGGCCGGCCCCACTTTATTATGTCACCTAGGATAGGTGTCAACCCAGAGAACTACCATGGAAGAAAAATTGTCAGAACACTGCAATTCCAAAAAGGGTCTTGATCAGACGCTTGTCGCTAAAGTGTGATGATTAAAGGGCAGTCATCTTGTCCCAATGGTATAATGACAACCATAGATTGATCTTGATGTTTAATTGACAACAGACCTTGAAGACGGGCCCGCTTGGATAGTTGTAATCCTATCATTAAAGCACATGTTAGAAACTCTGACAACCGGGAGCTCAAGATTTAATGATAGCCACAAGTTTAAAAGATTAGTCATTTGGAGATTTTAATGAGAAAACTTAGGCTTTAAAGGAAATATTAAAAGGGGACCCCATTTGACAACCTAGTGACATAACACATGAAGCGTTCACTTAAAACAGTCTTAATTTTGCACATGCTCAATTGGGAAAGTAAATGAGCAAAAGGTAATGCTCAAACATAATGGTGCTTAGGTCAACCTAGGGTTTTCACCATAATACTTCACAATTAGGTCTAAGAACCTTATTTTTCAAACCCTCTAAAGTATGAGGATAAAAATTTAAAACAATACTAATGTACCCAATTCAAGACTTGTTAGGAAAAGAATAACATTGTTGAGGATGAGGAATCCTCCTTCAACTTTGAACTCCACAAACTTAGGTGGGTGTACCTTATTGGTTTATCAAACTTCAACAAACCAACTAGTGGATGGGTGTCTTAAAACACTAATTTGATCATTTGCCAAAAAAAACATAAAAAGTAAAGATTTGATTTAATTTTAAAAGGTTTTCTCTCTTTGACCAATGCTATTATCCAAGGGCATAGAGTCTAGATGAATACACATAAGCTATAACATATCAATGAAAGGAAATCTAAAACCAAAAGTAATCTATGCCTTACATAGAACCTTCAAAAAATTAGTATAAGGTCATCAATTTTATGAACCCCTCCAAATCCTCAGAAATAATCCTTGGGACTTACACTTTCCTTGAAAGTAGCCTGTAACTATTGCACAATCTTCCTTACAGACTGATGAACAAGAAGTGCCTTACAAATCTAGCTCACAAGGAATTTAGAGAAACTCATAAAGATAATCAAATACCAAAAAGTGGGCTTAAAACAACACCTTCAATAACATGCCAAGCTTCAATACATTTAGAAGGAATAGAGTTTCCTCAAACAATAGCCACAAAATCTCAAAACAAGACTGTACTTCACTTTCTAGCTAGTAGTTTCAATAAAAGAAGAGCACTTCTCCAAAAAAAGGACCCTCCTAAATGACCTTGGGAATCCTTTTATATGAACTAGGATTACTACAAGCTTAGGGTCATTTAGGGAAATATTATAGCTACCTAAACAACCAACAATACATGCAATGACCACAAAAAAGACATGCCACCAAATTCAGAGAAAATAGATCCAATTTGATTCTTTAGTTAATGAAAACCCCTAACTGGTACATAATAAAGACATGAAATTCATCATTGAGATCATTAGTTGTTCTTGGCTGCATAATAAATGGCATGACTATTTCATCCATTTCTCCACAACATGGATGTGACCTTTTCCTACACAAGTATCTCTTTAAAGTCATGTTCTGCGACTAATAGGATCAAAAAAGGTAGATTGACCACTCTGCATTTATTAACCAGTATTTCATTACAACTTGTCCTTTATACTTTGTTAGATTGGATCTGATCTGCAAAAAACTCGATCAACACAGTTAATAAATTTGCACCTACTTTGGCCCTTTCAAGTCTGGAACTTTTTCCTTTATGATTCCAAACTAAATCAAATTTTATTAGGTTCACCAACTTCATTTTCTACTGAAAACCCTTGTAGAGATTCAAAATGTTTGGCTAACAATAGTTAGTCCATCAACTTTAAAAGACAACCGTTGATCACTATCTTTCCCAATAGATCGTAAAGCTCACTAAAATTAACAAAATAGTCAAAAAATCCTTTGAAAATAACTGGCCACATCACCACCCTTAGCAACCAATCAAAAGAGAACATATCAGAAAAACCTAGCACGAAGGACCCACCATCTTATTGACCTCTACCAATAGAAGATTAGATAGTTGTCATGATCCCGCATTGAATATATTTTGTGCACCTTCCCATAATGGCTTTACGCTTAGCGTTGGATAATTTCTAATCTAATTTCTCTTTATCTTTTGCCTAAGCTTTGACCTTGGTCCCACCATCATCATAAGACATCCTGATGACTCCATCAACAATTGGGAAACCCAAAAATATCTCCTATCAATCTGCTTGTTCCGTCCGATAACTTTATCAAAATCATCTATCAGATTAAAATTAAATCTAATCATAGAATCAAATAGAATCATGTTTCTAGGGGTATCTCAACTTCATCAAGTTCCATATCAAGTTGAATCTTCCTAATCTATTTAAATCTTCTTTCATCCTTCATTCAATCAAGCTCAAAGTCAGTATGATCGGTTCTCATCCAATCAAGTTCGGAATTGGTATCTTCACCTATCCCATTGTATTTTGTTCAATTAAGTTCAAAATCAGTTTCTAATCAAGAATAGATTCATCAAATCATATCAAACTGTTTGCTCAATCAAAATTATATTGGCATCAAACATCAGATATTCCTTGAATCAAGGTTCTTCTCACACATTGATTCAAAGAGGGGAAAATGTAATCACCTCAAAATGGTCTAGCTAAACCAATTGCCCTAAATCTCAAATCCAGTGATCAAACAATATCAAACCACATCAAATCTCAAGCATAATTATATAATTAAGTTAGATCAATTTGATTACATAATTCATCAATTATCAAACATCAATCATCAATCATCAATGATTATTCCTTAATTATTATCCTAGTCATTTAATTAAATCAAACTGAAAAATACATATGGCTAAGGATATTAATTAATGTGAATTAATTAATATGTCCTACTATCCAAATCAACCATAAAAGGAAAAAGAAGTTAATTCAAACCAATCAAAATCAATCACAAGGATCACTCACATGAATCAAGTGAAAATCAATATCAACCATCCATCATGGATGAATCACATGTTGGAAATCTATTGGGAAAATGTGATACTGAGAGGGGGGTGAATTAGATATCACTGATTTATCCATTTTAACATAAATGTAAACTTGTATAGAATTGACATAAACTTAAACAATGTAAAGGATCTAATAAACTAAACATCACCCATGAAAATACTTATAACATAGTAATTTTGGTTACCCAAAAACCCTTGAAAGGTAAAAATAGGGTGGGGATGACACCCACAAATCTTCACTACTACAGTATAATTTTTTCCTGTTAGGGCTACAAATTTGATCACAAGATATGATCTAACCTATGAGTGATCTTCTCTATTAAGAGATTTAAGATTTATGCAATCTACCTTGCAAAATGATTTGAGACTTACAACTAAGTAAGCACTCAGTTAAGAGATTTACTAAGGTATGTAAAAAACCACTCTATTAAGATATTTAACCTGATACATCTATTAAAATGTCTCAGTACCTGATCCTTCGGTCTGCACTTTGATGTTGATTATAGATCTCCTTCTAGTATAGATTTGATCTCATCTATCAAGTATATCTATGTTCTGCTCTTCACTACTTAGCTCTGTTCAACTCGGTCATTGAAATCTATCAGAATACTTCACTATTCTAAAAATATTCTCTCTGTTACACTCTTACTTCCATTCATACATCTCATTCCTCTCATTACATGATTTTAGGGTTCAAATCACATCTTATATAGACAATTGAATTCCTCCAAGATTTAAGATCTGTGATCTAGATTATCTCATTTTGTCACTTAACCTTTCCCTAATTCTGATTGGTTTCATGTATTACATAGGGATTAATGATTTCAATATAGGAGAGTAATCACTTTTGTGATTCCCTCAATAAACAATTAAAAAAATATAAATATCGGCCAAAATAGTTTACCTAAGTGTTTGTGCCATAACAAACACATATGTCAATTCTGGCTTTCTCGGTATTGGATATCTCTGGCACTCTGCAATCACTATTCTTTATACTCTAACACTCAACATTGTCTTCTTTACATAACTCGGCAAATGCTGACTCAGCTAATACAAAAGTACTTGGTGACCACTATTTTACATGGCAATGACTACTACATGGTAAATGTACATTATACATGACTCGGCCTATATATGATGACTTGGTCACAGTGATGACCGACCAACATTGCCTAGAAAATGACTAAGTGTAAGACACTAATAGATAACAAAAATTTAGGGATCAACAATCTCCCCCTTTAACATTAGTGGAAAAATACTTTGTCATGACATTTACAAGAGTACTTAGTACTAAAATAAGTATATACAAAATACTCCCCTAAAACTTAACTCGGTCTTACAAAACAAAAATATTTACATGTGTACATATAAGACTTCCTTACTTGACATACACTTGAATATATATATACATTTAGTATGTCATACCATTCAGTTCTACTTCTTTCATTCTGCTTTGGCTCTTTGATTTTGTTCCCTCCCTTTGTGAGTAAACATGTCATGTCACTCTACTATTTCCCCCTTGTTTTTGTCACTTTAAGTGCTTTGTTTGTAGGGAGCTTGTAATGTTTTTCTAGAAATGGTTTATGAAGCATCATGACCATATGCAATTCCATGTCCCAACTAGATGTTGCAATCTTCAAAACCTCTGATTTTACTTCTAGCTTGGTAGCTAGGTCAACTAGGCTCTCGGTGGTAGAAAGATGAGGATCTTTCTATACTAATTCCTTTGCCTTAGCTAAATATCTTTGTATGGCCTCCAGATGAGGTGTCAACATTGTAGAGAGCCCTTATCTTACCATCATTAGCCATCAACTCGGCTATCCTCCCTTGAGCATGTAGAAGCCTGGTGTAATGTATATAGCTAGAATTTGCATCCATACTCAATGAGTGACCTGTAGATTTTATGTCTAATTGTAGCTTATCTACTAGTTCCTTGTTATCCTTTGTAAATGCTTCTACATCACATAGTTTCTTGTACAAATATTTTGCATTGAGTACAACTTCTTCTAAATTTTATATTAAGGTAGAAAGTTCCACCTGCTTCACTACTATATCGACAAAGACCTTATTAAGTACCTTGGTCTCAAATTTTCTTTCTAACCACTACAACAACTTATCATTTGCCTCACTATAATCATCAGTCACTTTCTTGACTATATGGACAAGTTGTTCTAGTATAGGGTCAGAGTCATTGACATCAGTCATGTCAAAAGCATCAATGAATATACCTTTTATTTCATGAAGTACTTTCTTTTGTTGATGTTCCCTTCTCATTTCTTCTTGTTTTCTCTTCTTCTTCAGTAGATCTTGTAGAATTTTCATCTTCTCATAGGACAAGTTATCTGTGTCTCATTTTTGAATCACAATAACTTCTTCGAGTGTCACCTATGGTGTAGGATATTTTGCCTTCTTTTTCTATTACTTTTTCATAAGTGTTGATCCACTCGGCATCTATCAAGAGTGCCTCTTGCTCCTTAGGCTCTTGAATATCAATTTTTTTTCTATCTTCTTCTCTTCTATTTCCTTTTCCTCCACATGAGGATTTACAATAACTAATGCAGATTGTTCTTCTTTCCCTTTATGTGGGTCCTTGATACATGTAGACTGAGGTGTAGTTATCAACTTGTCCTATGCCTCAGTAGTACTAAGACTAGTGAGCATGTCAAATGTTACAATTTATGGACTGGTAGAGGTAATGTCAATAGTTGATGTATCCTTAATTTTTGGATAATCTTGATAGAAAGTAAAGTCCACCAAGATAACTGAGAGGGGGGGCTAACGTAGGGGCAGGGTAGATACAAGTAGAATAAAGTAGAATTAAATCCACTTGAATCCACAACCAAGCCCTGCTCAGAGTTACACAATGGAAGAAATATAAAATCACATGAAAGAAATGAAATCACAATGGATATGAGGAAAGAAACTGGCAGTAACAACAAAGAATTATATTATTTCTTTCAACATGCCCGGCTGTGAGGCCTTCCAAGTTTCGGCCTTATACAATGAGAATTATGAAATCAGAAGATCAATTTGCATCCTATCTTTATCTCCAATGATATATCTTGATAATCCTTCCTAGATCTCACTCCTCATGCTCTACTAAATCAATCTAGACTCCTTATATAGCCAGCTAAGCCACAAGTCGGCCAGTCAGGCATTTAATTACATTATAGGTCTAGTCTGGAAGATTTAAACCAAAACTAATGCTAGAATTAATATAAATTGATGCATCTTTGGATTTAGGTCCTCACATTTCCCAAGAACATTCCTTTAAGGGTGCAAGGTCCCATTTCATCACATGGAACATCGCAAGAAGAAACACCACACGTTTCACCCGAAAATAGGCATAAATAGGTCCCAGGGAAAAATGGGCATAACATCTTACTCATAATGAATTAGGGCTTGTTCTCTTGGGAAATGATATTAATTTAGGTCCTCTAAAATTCCTTAGGAGAAAAAAGGCTGAATCTTTATGGATCAAGATCTCCACTATGAACAATCAACACCAAAACTGCAGGAAAACGCGGTTCCGACGACAAGGAAAACAACTGTAACTTTGAAATAGTCCATCCAAAATTTATGTGCTCATAGGAGAAAGTTCCCAAATAGGTCCTAAAAATAATGTAATCTTTTTACACCATGAAACCATCAAATACAACAATTATAAATAAAACAACAGTAAACAGGTACATAAATCTTGAAATGTTTTTGGTTGATGCAAGATTGCTCAAAGACCCAAGATGCTCTTGCATCAGACACCTGGGGTAAATAAAGAACTGATGTCCATATCAGGCACTACTCATATGCTAACCTAAATCATAAAGATCCAACTTAGCTTGTGTAATCCATGAACTTTCTTCAACTGGCTTGTCTTTCCACTGAACTAGATATTCCATGTAGTCTTTTCCTCTTGTACTCTTTCTCACTCTTTTATTCAAGATCTTCTCAATGTTGTCTCTATTCTTCTTAGGATATTCTAGATCATCTTCTATCTCATCATTTGATTCAAAGTACTCAAATATATTAGCAATGTTGAATATAGGTGATATATCCATGTCCTCTGGTAATTCCACTTCGTAAGCATTTCCACTGTCAAACTTCTTCAGAATCTTACAAGGTCCAAACTTGTTCATTTTCAACTTGTTGTAGGTACCAAATGGAAATATATTCTTTTTCAAATGAATCATAACCTCATCTCCAACTTCAAAAGATTTATGTCTCCTTCTCTTATCTACTCTCTATTTATATTTCAGATTACTGTCCTCCAAATTCCTTTTGACTTCATCATGTAAAGTTCTCATGTATTCTACAAAATGATCAGCTTCAACACTTCTTCTTGTCTCAGTAGGTAAATCTCTCAGCTCTATGGTTCCCTTAGGATTAAATCCATTAACAATCTCAAATGGTGTCCTCTTAGTGCTTCTATTCACCGAATTATTATATGCAAACTCTGCTTGTGCCAAAATCAAATCCCAATTAGTAGGCTTCTCTCCAACTAAACATCTCAATAAGTTTCCCAAACTTTTGTTCACAACTTTGTTGGACTACAACTAATTTGGAATCTAATTGAAGAATCTATGATTAAAGATCATTGAGGAGTTGTTGATTAGATATGTAATATGATTAAATCAGTATTATGTCATCATAGATGTCAACTAGCTTGACAACACTTATCTTGTAAGTTACTATACCGAGACATCTGAAAGAAAGGTGAAAGAGATGAAGAATAGAGAAATCTACATAAGGAAAGATGTACATGACAAATTAGGATAAGGAACACATTGAGTAACTTGTTTATCAATCTATGACTTGATGATATTAACTTTATTATATTGCATTCATCTATGATGAAGTATAGAGCTGAAAGACACAAAGGAGTGTTGTTGGTAAATGAAGCAATTCTAGTATACACTAATGGAGTGTAGTGTATACCGATTGTAGTAATAACCAAGCAGTGTTTACCGACACATTTCTTTGTTAACCAAGTGAAGTAGAATGAACTAAATGATTAGTTTAGCCGATAAGATTGATGAGCTGTAAAGTACCTCAATTTCAATGATAACAGATAATGTTTAAAAGATCGACGACTAACAAAATTAAAGGAAGATCTAACGGAGCAGATTGAAACATGTTCTGACATGTCAGCCGAGAAAGTTTGAAGCGAAAAAATCTATGAATGTGGTTAAGCGAAAAATCTAATGGTGGAGAAGAAAATGATTTACCTGTCTATATAAGAGAACAAAATTTTATTATGAAAGATGCTGGAAGAAGTAGAAATTGTAGGAATATCACATGAACAAGGTTTTCATGCATTCTGATCATACTAGTTAAGTAAGAACCGAGCTACAAAATAATTACCAAGCTACATAGAGCAATTACCGATGAACAATAAGTTGATACAGTAATGAATCTGAAGTGAAATATTGAACAGAAGGATTTGTATGGACTTAATATTGATCTGTAATCTACAATTGAAGTTGTATTAAATGTAGGTCATTTACTATTACATATTTAACCATTTTAAACAGTCAAAATCTCTTAACCAAGTGGACTCTGAAAGTCTTATGATGTATCATTCATAGAATGAACATTGTTATCCTATCAACCCCATAGTGAATGCTGGTTGGATGATAAATTCTAGTCTAAAATCCTCTAACAAGGTCACACTTGACAGTGTGTTTGTAAACCTTTAATAGGGTTGGGTCTTAACCAACCTCACTTGAGAAGAGTGAACAATTTGTGGGTTGCCGATCCCAGGTGGTTTTTCCCTTTACAGGGTTTCCATGTTAAATCTATTGTGTTATGTGTTGATTATGATATTTGTTTGCTATCATACTTTATATGTTACATGTTAGATTTGATCGGTAACTATTAAGGTATTAGACTGGTAATCGATAAAAGCATGGATAGTGAAAGTAATTATTGTTTACCAAGGAGAAAAAATTGTAGAAGTTGTTTTGAATTATACATTTTGTTTTGGGACATTGGATAACTGATTCCCCCCCCCTCTCAGTTATTCTAACAATTGGTATCAGAGCTGTGGTTGCTTAGAATAGAGTTTTAAGGACTTAAGCATAAAGGTCTCAAGATGTATAAGAGGGAAGTATCGAAGCTAAACAAAGAGAACTTCACAGTATGGCAAAGCAGGATGAAGCTGCACATATCTAGAATTGGGAATTCTGCATTAGATTTGATGGAGAATGGCTACATACAACCGCCCACTAGTCCCTTAACTCTTGATCAACTGAAGGATAGGCATGAACACAATGTCACTATGATGGAACTTTTTGTTTCCTATATCGATGCCAAATTTGAAGACATCAAGGGTTGTGATACTGCTAAGAAGATGTGGGACAAGTTAAATCTAATATTTAGTGGAGATCTAAATGTCAAAAGAGCCTAAGTTGAAAGCCTAAGAGGTAGATTTGATGATATGAGAATGAAATAAGGTGAGAACATTGTGCAATACTCAAATATACTAAAAGAGGTGGTACATTTTATTAGAGCATCTGATGGAGTGATTGGTGATGAAACAGTGATAAGCAAGATTCTTAGAACTTTGCTTCTAGTTTATGAAATCAGGATCTCTACAATTCATGAAACAAGAGCTACATCCAACCTTCCTCTTAACACTTTGATTGGTAAACTTACAACCTTTGAATTAAAAAACTTTGATAATAGTGTTGTTCCTTCTATTGAATCTACTTTCATGTCTTCTTTGAAGATTGGAAAGTCTAGCAAGAATAGTAAGAATTATGATAGTGATAGTAATATAGATGATGAACTTGATGAGCTTGAATCTCTTATGGCTAGAAGATTGCCCAAAGGAAAATGAAGGTATAGAGGTAAGCTACCTTTGGCATGTTTTAACTATAAAGAAGTCAGTCACATCGCTACTAGATGTCCTCAAAAGAAAGATGATGATAGATCCAAAGATAGATCTAAAGGAAGCTATGGGAGAAGAGTCAATAGAGGCTACTGACACAACAATAGAGACAATCAAGATGATAAAGGAAAAAAGGTATGTTACATAGCCGAAGATATTGAAATTGAATCTAATTATGATTATGATATAGAAGTCATATTTGTTGCAATGAAAGATGACTCAGAGGAAGAAGAGAAACATGAAGAGACATCACTAATCTCTAAAGTAAGAAGAAATGATACATGGATCATAGAAAGTGGCTATACACATCATATGACTAGTGATGTAGAGAAGTTTGATCATCTTGTTGAATATAATGGAGGATCTGTGAGAATGGGAAATGATGCACCTTGTATGGTAAGAGGTAAAGGTTCACTGATGATCAATGATAGAATACAATGTGAAAATGCATAATGGGTAGATGGATTGAACTATAATTTGTTAAGTGTGGCTCAGCTGAACAATTCAGCCCACCGACTAGCTTTTGAGAACAAAAAGGTGAAGATCTATGATGATGAAGGAAGACTTGTCAGAACTGGTACACAATCCAAAGGTAATCTATTCTATCTTGATACGGATCAGTCTTCTTGTTTATTAATAAAGGATGAAGATGCTTGGTTGTGGCACAAAAGGTTATGCCATGTGAACTTTGACAACATGATCAAGATTAGTAAAAAGAAAAGAGTTAGAGGATTGCCTAACTTGACAAAACCTGATCATGCCATGTGCCATGAATGTCAGAAAGGTAAGATGACTAAGTCTAGTTTTAAAAGTAAAGACTACTCAACAAAGAAGATACTTGAGTTGGTTCATACCAACCTATGTGGTCCTATAAGAACTCAGAGTTGTTCTAGTGATAGATATTTTATTCTTTTTGTTGATGACTATACTAGACTGATGATTGTTATGTTCCTAAAAGAGAAATATGAAGCTTTTAAAATGTTTAAGTGGTATAAAGCTAAGGTAGAGAAAGAGACTAGGAAAGAAATAGAATGCTTAAGATCTAATAGAGGAGGTGAATTTATCTTTGATGAATTTACTAATTTCTATAATGAGCATGGAATTAAAAGATAGGTCTCTGCATTGAGGACACCTCAGCAAAATGGCATTGCTTAAAGGAGGAACATGACTATAATTGACTATGCTAGAACATTGATGATACAGAAGAATGTTTCTCAGACATATTGGAGGGAAGCTATCAGTATAGCTGTGTATGTTCTTAAGCGAGTACAACTGAAGAAGGACACCAACTGAACACCCTATGAGCTATGGGTTGGACACAAACCTACTATAAGCTATTTCAAGATTTTTGGAAGTAAATTCTTTATTTTGAAAGATGAAAGGAATGGAAAATTTGATTCTAAAGGAGATGAAGGGATATTTCTAGGATATTCCTCTACAAGTAAAGCATATAAATGTTTGAATAAGGTTACAAATAAGATATTTGAAAGTACTAATGTTCATGTTGATGAGTTTGATGACAAGAACACAAAGGAAAGTACAAAGGAATCAGAAGACTACAGTAGATTCACTTACATTGAACATCCAGAGTATCTACCGACACCGCAAGCTGTGACAACTGGTTAGTAGGGAAATAATATAGGACAACAGGCAACACAAACTGATGAACAAGATGGAGCTACCGAGAAAGAAAATGACCCTGAGTAGGATTAGCAAGAAAGGAGAAATCAAGTTCTAGCTAGTTTTGTCAAAAGACATCATCCCGAGACACAAATCATTGGAGACAGACATGCTGGAATGCAAAATAGAAGCAAAACAAGATAAGGTATATGTCTAGTTTGTGAATTTGAACCTAAAAATTTGAAAGTTGCATTAGAGATTGAAGAATGGATTAATTCAATGAAGGAGGAAATAGAGAAAATAGAGAAGAACAAAATCTAGTCCTTATTACCCTGACCTAAAGATAAGAATGTTATCGGTACTAAGTGGATATTTAGGAATAAATTGAATGAAAATGGTGAAGTCACAAGAAATAAAGCTAGATTGGTATGCAAGGGATATGCACAGGAAGAAGGCATTGACTATGGTGAAACATTTGAACCTATTGCTAGATTAGAAGGAGTTAGAATGCTACTTGCATATGTTGCACACAAGAAATTCAAAGTCTATCAAATGGATGTGAAGTCAGCATTTTTGAATGGTATACTTGAAGAAGAGGTCTACATCAAACAAACGAAAAGATTTTTTGATCCCTACAATAAAGACATGGTATGTAGATTACATAAAGCTCTATATGGCTTGAAGCAAGCACCTAGAGCATGGTATGAAAGACTACATACTTACTTGTTAAGTATTGGGTTTCTTAGAACAAGTGAAAACATCAATCTGTACATGAAAGGTGATACTGATGATACTATTATCATTGCTAAAATATTTGTTGATAATATTATTTTTGGAGGTCAAGATCTTGTATGCAAGACATTTGCTAATGAAATGCAAAAGGAATTTGAAATTTCTATGTTTAGAGAGATTAAGTTCTTTCTTGGACTACAAGTGATTCAGCAGAGTGATGGAATATTCATCACATAATCTAAATACATAAAGGAAGTACTAAAGACATTTGGCATAGAAGATGCTAAACTTGTGGGAACACCGATGGCTACTAGATGCAAATTGACAAAGGAGGATGAAACTACAGAGGTAAATCAGACACTTTACTGATCCATGATTGGTAAGTTTATGTATGTAGTTCACAGTAGACCAGATATAGCACATGTTGTAGGTATTGTTGCAAGATTTTCTACTAATTCTAGAGAATCACACATGATAGCTAAAAAAAGGATCTTAAGATACCTGAAGAAAATAGAGAATTATGGATTATGGTATTCTAAGGAAGGGAAGTTTGAACTGAAAGTTTACACCGATGCTGATTGGGCTGAAAATGTGGATGATAGAAAAAGCACCATTGGAGGAGCATTTTTCTTTGAAAGACTTGTAACCTGGACAAGTAAAAAGCAGGCTTGTATTTCTCAATCTATAGCTAAAGAAAAGTATGTTGCTACTGCTAGTAATTTCTCAAACATTGTATATATCAAGAAAGTGTTGGAAGGGATGAATGAGGTAATCACTGACCTGGTGATTATATATTGTGACAACACTAGTGCTATTAATATTTCAAAGAATCCTGTGATGCACTCTAAGACAAAGCATATATCTATTAATTATCATTACTTAAGAGAACAAGTGCAAGAGAAGAAAGTGAAGTTAGAATTTGTCACATCTAAAGAACAACTTGCAGATATTTTTACAAAGCCTCTACCGAAGGACACATTTGAATACTTGAGGACTAGACTTGGGGTTTGTCCCCTATCTATCAGTCATTAAGGTGATCTGGTTGTTGCATTAGCCTACTTTTATCAGAAGATCATTCATGTTGATGTAGCATAGTTCACACTTTGAATCATGTTCAAGGTTGTGATTAAGTTTGGAGAACTCAAACCGATTGGAATATCAGTATACAGAGTTACAGAGGAAGACATAATTGTTTATTTATTTGTTTCTTTGGCATTTCTGTCAAAGGGATAGATAAATAATATGAAAAGGGACAAGAACCAATGAGAATTATCTAAGGGAGAGACAATCTGAATGATAGACATGATATTGAAGATCAGTTGCAGAGAACAGAAGCAGGAAGAGGAGAACTAAAAAGATCACAACTATAGAATCGTAAAGCTGTATTATATAATGTTGTTTAGTAACATAGTGATTAATAATATTAAGTCTATTTGACTTACAACATTTTGTTCACAAAGTTTTAGAATAAATTTTTGGTATGTGTATGGTACATTTCATATTACTTGAGTTGCCATCAATGCCAAAGGGAGAGATTGTTGGACTACAACTGATTTGGAATCTGATTGAAGAATCTATGATTAAATATCACTGAGGAGTTTCTGATTAGATATGTAATATGATTAAATCAATATTATGCTATCATAGATGTCAACTAGCTTGACATCACTTATCTTGTAAGTTACTATACCAAGGCATCTGAAAGAAAGGTGAAAGAGATGAAGAACAGAGAAATCTACATGAGGAAAGATGTACATGATAGATGATGATAAGGAACACATTGAGTAACTTATTGATGAGTCTATGACTTGATGATATTGACTTTATTATGTTGCATTCATCTATGATGAAGTATAGAGCTAAAAGACACAAAGCAGTATTGTCGGTAAATGAAGCAATTCTAGTATACACCGACGGAGTGTAGTGTATACCGATCACAGTATTAACTGAGCAGTGTTTACTGATGCATTTCTTTGTTAACCGAGTGGAATAGAATGAACTAAATGATTAGTTTAGCTGATAAGATTGATGAGCTGTAAAGTACCTTGATTTCAGTGATAATAGATAATGTTTAAAAGATCGACGGCTAACAAAATTAAAAGATCTAACGGAGCAAATTGAAATGTGTTACTAACAAATCAGTCAAGAAAGTTTGAAGTGGAAAAATCTATGAATGTGGTTAAGCAAAAAAATCTAATGGTGGAGAAGAAAATGATTTACCTATCTATATAAGAGAAAAAAATTTCATTATGAAAGATGTCGGAAGAAGTAGAAACTAAAGGAATATCACGTGAACAAGGTTTTCATGCATTTTGATCATACTAGTTAAGTAAGAACCTAGCTATAGAATAATTACCGAGCTACATAAAGCAATTACCGATGAATAGTAAGTTGATACAGTATTGAATCTGAAGTGAAATATTGATCAGAAGGATTTGTATGGACTGAATATTGATCTTTAATCTGCAATTGAAGTTGTATTAAAGGTAGGTCATTTACTGTTACATATTTAACCATTGTAAATAGTCAAAATCTCTTAACCGAGTGGACTCTGAAAGTCTTATGATGTATCATTCATAGAATGAACATTGTTATCCTGTCAACCCCATAGTGAATGCTGGTTGGATGATAACTTCTAGTCTAAAATCCTCTAACAAGGTCACACCTGACAGTGTGTTTGTAAACCTTTAACAGGGTTGGGTCTTAACTGACCTCACTTTAGAAGAGTGAACAATTTTTGGGATGTCAGTCCCAGGTGGTTTTTCCCTTTACAGGGTTTCCACGTTAAATCTATTATGTTGTGTGTTGCTTGTGATATTTTTTTTCTATCATACTTTATATGTTACATGTTAGATTTGATCGGTAACTGTTAAGGTATTATACTGATAATCGGTAAAAGCACGGATAGTGAAAGTAATTATTGTTTATCGAGGAGAAGAAATTGTAGAAGTTGTTTTGAATTATACATTTTTTTTGGAACATTGGATAACTGATTCCCCCCCGCCTCTCAGTTATTCTAACAAACTTCAGTCTATCCATCTGTGTGAGGGTGAAATGTAGAACTAAACTTCAAATTAGTATTCATCTTCTTCCAAAGTGTTCTCCAAAAGTAACCAGTAAACTTAGTATCTCTATCTAAAACAATAGATTTAGGCAAACCATGCAATCTTACAACTTCCTTGAAGAATAATTCAGCTACATGTAATGCATCAGATGTCTTCTTACAAGGTATGAAATGAGCCATCTTAGAAAATCTGTCAACCACTACCAAAATAGAATCATTACCTCTCTGATTTCTAGGCAATCCAAGAGCAAAGTCCATACTCACATCTTCCCAAGGTCTATCATGTACAGGAAAAGGTGTATACAATCCCAAATTCTGACTAGTTCCTTTTGTTGTTTTCCAAATTTTGCAACCTCTCACCATTCTTTGTACATCTTCATAAATGTGTGGCCAAAAGTATCTTTTTGAAATCAAATTCACAATCTTATCAATCCCAAAATGTCCAACAATTCCACCACTATGTTTCTCCTTCATTATGTTCTCCTGCATAGATCCTCTAGGTATGCCAAACTAAACTCCTTTAAATAACATGTCTTCTTGAATGAAATAATCAGTCCACTTATCACTCACTATGTGTTCCTTACAAGCTTTCCAAGGTTCTACAAAATCAATGTCAGTCTCATACAAATACTTCAAATCAAAACCAAGTACCTCAACTCTCATCTCTATCAGCAAACTTCTTCTTTGGCTCAAGGCATCAACAACCTTATTTGACTATCCACTCTTATGCTTTAATGAAAAGAAAATATTTTGTTCTTTCATTTCTCTTGTAAATGTTTTACCATCAAACAAGCATACTCTAACTGTGGTACAATGACTTTCATCAAACATATCTATCAATGGAAATAACACTTGTTTCTTTCCATCCATCCTAATAGTATATTGATTCAATCTACCACCATGCAAAGCTTTCATATCATACTGCCAAGGTCTACCCAAAAGAATATGACAACAATCCATAAGCATAATATCACACAAGACTTCATCTTGATAATTCACAATTTTGAATTTAACAAGGCATTGTTCACTTACAAGTAGTTTATGCTCCTTTTGGATCTAAGAAATATGATAAGGCTTCAGATGTTTCAATCTCTGCAATTGCAATTTCTTAACCAGCTCTTCGTATGCCAAATTATCAGAACTTTCACTATCAATGATTACCTTGCAACATTTATCAACAATCTTACATCTGGTTCTGAACAAACTTTTCCTCAAAATAGGTTCCTCATCAGCTTCTTCATTCCACAAGATCCTTCTTAGCATCAAGTTCTCACCATGTTTAGGTTCATTAGACCCTTCCTCAACTTCTTCACAAGCCAAATTATTTCTGCCATTACCTCCAATCTTCTTTCCAAAGTTAGTACATTCAAAATCTATATGTCCTTCTTCACCACATTTGTAACAAGTACCTTTAAACCAAGATTTATCTTCTCTTTTCCCATTATTATTATTCCTAGAGTAACCAGTATAGCTACCTCTAGAGTAATTACCTCTTTTAGTAGTAGGGTCATCCTCCCATCCTTTATCTTGCACTGCATTGTCAGATCCACTACTTTCTCCATAAGATCTTCCTCTACTTCTCTAAAATCTGCCACCTCTTCCTCTTTGTCTTTGTTCATGTCTTTTTGTCAATCTATCTTCATCCTTTAAAGAAAATTGGTATGCTTCTTCCACACTATCTATTTTCACATAGCTGATCTCATCATGAATTGATGTCCTCAGGCCATTCAGATATCTAGCCACCTTCTCAACTTCATCATCCACATGTGTAGATCTAATATCCAATTTGTAAAATTCCTCAGTATATTATTTCACACTCATGTCCTTTTGTCTCAGATTTTGCACCTTTCTCATCAGACTCACTTGGTAGTTAGCTGGAAGAAACTTCTTCATCTTTCCAAGCATCTTCATCCATGTCTTGATCTTTTCTTTTCCTCTCTTTTATCTCTCAGTTTGCAAATGATCCCACCAAAGAGATGCATGCCCTTTCAACTTTGTGACTGCTATCTTAACCTTCTTATTATTAGGAGTACCTTCATACTCAAAGCATTTATCCATCTTAGAGATCCAATCCAAAAGTGCATCGATCTCAAGTCTTCCATCATAGCAAGCAACTTCAACTACAAGTTTGGAGTTAGCCTTAGAAAAAACACTCAAAAGTCTTTCCTCATCTTGTTCAACTTTAGGTTCAGCATTAGGTGCTTCTTTTTCTTCTTCATCACTAACATCTTCAAGATGTGCTCCTCTTCTCTGGGCTGTTTCTACAACTTCAAGCCTAGTTGCAATCTGCCTCAACATATCCATGATAGCATTATCATTTTCTTTACCATGAACCATCTTGACAATCAGGTTCTAGAAAGATCGTAACCTTCTACAAGTTATAGGTTAGATCTCATATCTTCCACCCTACAACCAATCTAATAAGGTTATCCATGATCCAATCCATAAGAAAGAACTCACTCTTATACCACTTGATATAGGGGCAGGGTAGATACCAGTAGAATAAAGAAAAATTAAATCCACTTGAATCCACAACAATGGAAGAAATATTAAATCACATGAAAGAAATGAAATCACAATGGATATGAGGCAAGCAACTGGTAGCAACAATAGAGAATTATATTATTTCTTTCAACATGCCCGACTATGAGGCCTTCCGAGTTTCGGCCTTATACAATGAAAATTATGAAATCAAAAGATCAATTTGCATCCTATCTTTATCTCCAATGATATATCTTGATAATCCTTCCTAGATCTTTCTCCTCATCCCCTAATACATCAATCTAGACTCCTTATATAGCCAGCTAAGCCACAAGTTAGCCAGTCAGACATTTAATTACATTATAGGTCCAGTCTGGAATATTTAAACCAGAAGTAATGCTAGAATTAATATAAATTGATGTGCCTTTCTATTTAGGTCCTCACATGACCCAATAATGTTCCTTTAAGGGCACAAGGTCCCATTTGATCACATGGAACATCACAAGAAGAAACACCACACATTTCACCCAAAAATAGGCATACAATAGGTCCCAGGGAAAAATGGACATAACTTTTTACTCATAATGAATTAGGGCTTGCACCCTTGGGAAATCATATTAATTTAGGTCCTCTAAAATTCCTTAATATTTTGAAGGCTTAATCCTTATGGATCAAGATTTCCACTATGAAAAATCAACACCAAAACTATAGGAAAATATGGTTCTGACGGCAAGGAAAACAACTGTAACTTTGAAACAGTCCATCCAAAATTTATGTGCTCATAGGAGAAGGTTCCCAAATAGGTCCTAAACATCATGTAATATTTTCACACCATGAATCCATCAAATACAAAAATTATAAAGAAAACAATAGTAAACAGGTACAGAAATCAAGAAATGTTTTTGGTTGATGCAAGATTGCTCAAAGACCCAAGATGTTCTTGCATCAGACACCTAGGGTAAATAAAGAATTGATGTCCACATCAAAAAATACTCATATTATGACCTGAATCATAAAGATCCAACTCAGCTTGCATAAGCCATGAACTATCTTCAACTGGCTTGTCTTTCCACTGAACTAGATATTCTGTGTAGTCTTTTCCTCTTGTACTCTTGCTCACTCTTTTATTCAAGATCTTCTCAATGCTATCTCTATTCTTCTTAGGATAGTCTAGATCATCTTCTATCTCATCATTTGATTCAAAGTACTCAAATATATCAGCAATGTTGAATATAGGTGATATATCCATGTCCTCTAGTTATTCCACTTCATAAGCATTTCCACTGTCAAACTTCTTCAGAATCTTACAAGGTCAAAACTTCTTCATTTTCAGCTTGTTGTAGGTACCAATAGGAAATCTATTCTTTTTCAAATGAATCATAACCTCATCTCCAACTTCAAAAGATTTATATCTCCTTCTCTTATCTGCTCTCTGTTTATATTTCAGATTATTGTCCTCCAAATTCCTTTTGACTTCATCATGTAAAGTTCTCTTGTATTCTACAAAATGATCAGCTTCAACACTTCTTCTTGCCTTAGTAGGTAAATTTCTTAGCTCTGTGGCTCCCTTAGGATTAAATCTAGTAAATATCTCAAATGGTGTCCTCTTAGTGCTTCTATTCACCAAATTATTATATGCAAACTCTGCTTGTGCCAAAATCAAATCCCAATTAGCAGGCTTCTCTCCAACTAAACATCTCAACAAGTTTCCCAAACTTTTGTTCACAACTTGAGTCTGTCCATCTATCTAAGGGTGAAATGTAGAACTAAAATTCAAATCTGTATTCATCTTCTTCCAAAGTTTTCTCCAAAAGTAACCAGTAAACTTAGTATCTCTATCTGAAACAATAGATTTAGGCAAACCATGCAATCGTACAACTTCCTTGAAGAATAATTCAGCTACATGTAATGCATCAGATGTCTTCTTACAAGGTATGAAATGAGCCATCTTAGAAAATTTGTCAACCACTACCAAAATAGAATCATTACCTCTTTGATTTCTAGGCAATCCAAGAATAAAGTCCCTACTCACATCTTCCCAAGGTCTATTAGGTATAGGAAAAGGTATATACAATCCCAAATTCTGACTAGTTCCTTTTGTTGTTTGCCAAATTCTATAACCTCTAACCATTCTCTGTACATCTCCATAAATCTATGGCCAAAAGTATTTTTCTGAAATCAAATTCATAGTCTTATCAATCCCAAAATGTCCAGCAAGTCCACCACTATGTTTCTCCTTCATTATGTTCTCCTGCATAGATCCTCTAGGTATGCCAAACTAAACTCCTTTAAACAACATGTCTTCTTTGATGAAATAATCAGTCCACTTATCACTCACTGTGTGTTCCTTACAAGCTTTCCAAGGTTCTACAAAATTAATGTCAGTCTCATACAAATACTTCAAATCAAAACCATGTACCTCAACTCTCATCTCTGTCAGCAAACTTCTTCTTTGGCTCAAGGCATCAGCAACCTTATTTGAGTGTCCACTCTTATGCTTCAATGAAAAGAAAATATTTTGTTCTTTTATTTCTCTTGTAAATGTTTTACCATCAAACAAGCATACTCTGACTATGGTACAGTGACTTTCATCAAACTTCTCTATGAATGGCAATAACACTTGTTTCTTTCCATCCATCCAAATAGTATATTGATTCAATCTACCTACATGCAAAGCTTTCCTATCATACTGCCAAGGTCTACCCAAAAGACTATGACAATAATCCATAGGCATAATATCACACAAGACTTCATCACGATAATTCCCAATTTTGAATTTAACAAGGCATTATTCACTTACAAGTAGTTTATGCTACTTCTAGATCCAAGCAATATAATAAGGCTTCGAATGTTTCAATCTCTACAACTACAATTTTTTAACCAACTCTTTGAATGCCAAATTATCAGAACTTTCACTATCAATAATTACCTTGCAACATTTATCAGTGATCTTACATTTGGTTCTGAACAAACTTTTCCTCAAAATAGGTTCCTCATCAGCTTCTTCATTCCATAAGATCCTTCTTAGCATCAAGTTCTCACCATGTTTAGGTTCATTAGACATTTCCTCAACTTCTTCACAAGCTAAATTATTTATTCCATTACCTCCAGTCTTCTTTCCAGAGTTATTACATTCAAAAGCTCTATGTCCTTCACCACATTTGTAAGAAGTACCTTTAAACCAAGATTTATCTTCTCTTTTCCCATTATTATTATTCCTAGATTAACCAGTATAGCTACCTCTAGAGTAATTACCTCTTTTAGTAGCAGGGTCATCCTCTGATCCTTTATCTTGCACTGCATTGTTAGATCCACTACTTTCTCCATAAGATCTTCCTCTACTTCTCTAAAATCTGCCACCTCTTCCTCTTTGTCTTTGTTCATGTCTTTTTGTCAATCTATCTTCAGCCTTTAAAGAAAATTGGTATGCTTCTTCCACACTATCTATTTTCACATAGCTGATCTCATCTTGAATTGATGTCCTTAGGCCATTCAGATATCTAGCCACCTTCCCAACTTCATCATCCACATGTCCAAATTTGATATCTAATTTGTAAAATTCCTCAGTATATTCTTTCACACTCATGTCCTTTTGTCTCAGATTTTGCATCTTTCTCATTAGACTCACTTGGTATTCAGCTGGAAGAAACTTCTTCTTCATCTTTCCAAGCATCTTCATCCATGTCTTGATCTTTTCTTTTCCTCTCTTTTGTCTCTTAGTTTGCAAATGATCCCACCAAAGAGATGCATGCCCTTTCAAATTTGTGACTACTATCTTAACCTTGTTATTATCAGGAGTACCTTCATACTCAAATTATTTATCCATCTCAGAGGTCCAATCCAAAAGTGCATCAGTCTCAAGTCTTCCATCATAGCAAGCAACTTGAACTACAGGTCTGGAGTTAGCCTTAGATAAAATATCAACTTTCAAAGATAAATCAAGTGGGAACAAAGATTTAGTCATCAAGGCCCCTACAAACAAGAGGAAAAAGGAATCTTTGGAATGAGGGAAACAACTCTAACACCAAAGCAAGGGTGAGAGTTTATAAAGAACATAATTTGCAACATAGAGAAGAAGTGATGACTTAGGACAAAAAATTCTCATATAAGAAGGTTATCCATAGTCAAAACATCTATCAATATGATGAAATAATATTGCAATATAAACAAATACCACTAAGTTAAGGAAAGTTGCTCCCTAGACAAAGAGAAAGAAAAAGGTACCTTGCTCCCCAGGGATGAAAGGCAAGGAGATCTTTGAAAAACACATGTCCTATAAAAGATATCTTGAATAATAGAAGAGAGCAATGGATGAAAGGCTATCATAATACATACCATGAAAATATAACCAATTAAGCTCATAATGGATTCTAAAAGATGGGAATAAATATACCTCTTGCCCCCCAGTCTAGAGGAGAGAAGAGAGTGAGGGGTAAAATTATGAAGAAATCTCAAAGGAGAAATTTCTTTTCTTTTATATTTATGGATAATATGGAGAAGGTACTTTGAAGAATCTTTGCACATCATGAACCATGGTTTGAACCTCAACATAAGTGTGGGAAGAACTAGGAATAGTAGGTGGATAATTAGGAATCAGATTAGGAAAGATAGGATTAGGATTAGGAAGATTAGGAACACTAGTAAAAGTGTAGGAAGTGATATGAATGGAAGACACAACTAGAGGAACTCTTGGAACCACAGTTGGAAAAGGATTTGAATAGATATAAGTAATATTATGGTAAGAAGGTTGTAAAGTAGGATCTCAATTTCCCATAAGATCACCACTAAGAGGAAGAGCGTTAAGGGAATGTATATCTTTCTTTGCTAATGTTTTGTCACTAGAAGGAATCCTAAATGGAGGTGAAGGATTTATAATGTCATCTTTTTTCATATAAGGGAAGTGTGTTTTAGAGAATATGTCATCCTTTTGTATCAAAAATTCTTTAGAAGGAGGGGATAAATCAATGTATTTATCCAAGGGTTCATCCCAAAAAGTAGAATTATCCACAATGGCTCCATGAGGAAGAGAGTAATTAACATCCAAAGCTTCATCCCAAATAGGAGGATTATCCATAATGGCTTCATGAGGAAGAGAGTAATCAACATCAAAATCTAAAGGTTCATCCCAAATAGGAGGATTATCATCCCTATGAATAAAGCACATTGTAGGATCGTCAAAACTCATTAAAGCTTGATCACTAAAGGGGAAAGAAGGTAAATTGTATTCTAGAGTAGGCTCATAGAAAACACATATATTAGGAGAAGAATTAACATCAATCCCTCACTCATCTTTGTAAAGGTCAATTGAAGAGGTTGTGGAGGAGGATGAAATAGGAATAGGATCAATGGAGATCTCATTTAAATAATTTTCATCCTCACTTCCATGTACCTCATTAAGATATCTATCATCTTGAACAACAAAAGCCTCATCAAAGTAATCAAAACAAGAATCATACATGTTGAATACTAAAAGCATGAAAATGTAAATGTTTTTGTATTTTTAAAGGAATTTTGCAATTTTTTTGGATTTTTGAATGTAAAATGCAAGAGCATAAACTAGATCTAATCTAAATGCAAGAAAAGATCTAAAATCTAACACAATAGGGCATCTAATTCCACAAAAGAAAAGGAGAGTAAGTATGTCGGGTTCACCAAAATGAATAGTGAAGGTGAACACACAAGGGAATATAAAGGAAGATCTAACACAAGAGAGCATCTAAATCCACAAAAGAAAAGGGGTAAGTATGTCGGGTTCACCAAAATGTAAAGGATAAAATAGTGTATGGGGTCCTAGAACAATGGTTTGCACATAAAAGAGACCCCAAAACTAATATTTTACACTTACATTTAAATTGTATTGATATGAAGAGTAAATGTAGATGACTAATATTGAAATTAAGAAATAAAGGTACTTACCTCTGAAAAAGAAGTGGCTGGAAACCCTATCAAATGATCTCAAAAATAGTTGATTCTTGCCAGTTTGAACTGAAACTACGAGATCTACAAAACCCAGAAATCTTTTTCCAATTTGAGGTAGGTCATCCTTGAACTAGATAGTGGGGAAAGATCTTACCCTAGGGTAGGATCCTACCCCCCCATAGCTCTGATGGAAATTTTGTTTGTGGATCTTGAAATTTCGGTGAATAGGATATCCAAATTTGCTCTCAAATCCAAAATTCCACACCTATACCTGGAAGAAAATGGGGGTTTTTGTTTTATGGGGGGGTTTGCTTTGGTCAAACCCCAGTTTGGAATCAACCTTAATATTGAAATTGAAATGGAGAATGCTAGCAAGTAGTAGAAAAGGATCTAACAATGAAGCTATGCAATTCAATAAATATGCAATTGTATTTGAAATGTAAACAAGTATATTGATATGAAAGATTGAACACAACAATAAATGTAAATCAAACCTCCATGGTTGTATGCTTGGAATTCACCTTGGTAAGAGAATGAAATGGATCTTGAAGATGAACAAAGGATCTTGAAGGAAGATCACACCATCATGATGGCTAGATCTAGGGTTTGAATAATAAATCTTGAATGCTTGAACCAAATCCCTTCAATGGCTTGAATTCTTGAATCCTTAATCTTCAATGGAGAAATTGGATGGAGAAGAGGACTTGAATGCTTGAATGGATGATTTCTTGATCACCTTGAGAGCTTGAGAGAGGAGATTGCAAACTTGATGCCTTGATCATGAGATTGCTTGAAAACTTGATTGCAAAACTTGATGATGAAAATGAGAGAGGAAGACCTCCTTTTATAGTGAACTAGGGCACACTCCTCTAGATGGGCCACCTTGGAGAATTATATCCCAATTAGGTCCTCACCTTTATAAAATATACCTAGATTAAATGCAATTAAAGGATTTACCATCCTGAAACTTAAAATGGCTAACCTGAAAGTGGGAAAATAAATCTTCCGACAGCTCGAAGCCCAGAGATTCTAGAAATTGAAATTTTGGAGGAAGGGGTCAAAATCAAGGTTGACCCTAACCTAGTTAGGGTCAAGCTTGACCTTGAACTAGTCAAGGTCAACCTTAGACATTGACCTTGGTCCCAAGTTAATTCAAAACCAAGTCAGGAGGTCCCAAAGATGTCCAGAAACCCAGAACTGATGCCAGAACAGGACAAAATGTCAGGGATAGACATAAAATCCTATAATTACTAAGATGAAGGCTAGGAGGATCCATTTCTAAATCCTACATAGAAAATGGAGCTATGTAAGAGTGAAATTTAGGAGAATTCTTAAGATCCTAACCCTAATTTCACCTAGAATGAAGCAGAAAAGAAGTGGAAAGCGGGGAGAAAGCTAGATCAAAGCAAAGATCAATTCAAGGCATCCAATATGACCCCAAACCACTTACTTGGAGGGCTAAATGCTCTTAACATGGAAGTGCTTCCATTTTAAGATGATACACTCCTTCATTATGTTCTCCCGCATAGATCCTCTAGGTATGCCAAACTGAACTCCTTTAAACAACATGTCTTCTTGAATGAAATAATCAGTCCACTTATCACTCACTATGTGTTCCTTATAAGCTTTCCAAGGTTCTGCAAAATCAATGTTAGTCTCATACAAATACATCAAATAAAAACCAAGTACCTCAACTCCCATCTCTATAAGCAGACTTCTTCTTTGGCTCAAGGCATCATCAACCTTATTTGACTGTCCACTCTTATGCTTCAATGAAAAGAAAATATTTTGTTCTTTCATTTCTCTTGTAAATGTTTTACCATCAAACAAGCATACTCTAATTGTGGTATAGTGACTTTCATCAAACTTCTCTATGAATGGCAATAAAACTTGTTTCTTTCCATCCATCCAAATAGTGTATTGATTCAATCTACCATCATGCAAAGCTTTCCTATCATATTGCCAAGGTCTACCCAAAAGAATATGACAACAATCCATAGGCATAATATCACACAAGACTTCATCGTGATAATTCACAATTTTGAATTTAACAAGGCATTGTTCACTTACAAGTAGTTTATGCTCCTTCTAGATCCAAGAAATATGATAAGGCATCAGATGTTTCAATCTCTACAACTACAATTTGTTAACTAGCTCTTCAGATGCCAAATTATCAAAACTTTCACTATCAATGATTACCATGCAACATTTGTCAACAATCTTACATCTGGTCCTGAACAAACTTTTCCTCAAAATAGGTTCCTCATTAGCTTCTTCATTCCACAAGATCCTTCGTAGCATCAAGTTATCACCATGTTCAGGTTCATTAGACATTTCCTCAACTTCTTCACAAGCCAAATCATTTCTGCCATTACCTCCAATCTTCTTTCCAGAGTTAGTACATTAAAAAGCTCTATGTCCTTCACCAAATTTGTAACATGTACCTTTAAACCAAGATTTATCTTCTCTTTTCCCATTATTATTATTCCTAGAGTAACCAGTATAGCTACCTCTAGAGTAATTACCTCTTTTAGCAGTAGGGTCATCCTCCCATCCTTTATCTTGAACTGCATTGTCAGATCTACTACTTTCTCCATAAGATCTTCCTCTACTTCTCTAAAATTTACCACCTCTTCCTCTTTGTCTTTGTTCATGTCTTTTTGTCAATCTATCTTTAGCCTTTAAATAAAATTGGTATGCTTCTTCCACACTATCTATTTTCACATAGCTGATCTCATCTTGAATTGATGTCCTCAAGCCATTTAGCTATCTAGCCACCTTCTCAACTTCATCATCCACATGTCCAGATCTAATATCCAATTTGTAAAATTCCTCAATATATTCTTTCACACTCATGTGATTTTGTCTTAGATTTTTCATTTTTCTCATCAGACTCACTTGGTAGTTAGCTGGAAGAAACTTCTTCTTCATCTTTCCAAGCATCTTCATCCATGTCTTGATCTTTTATTTTCCTCTCTTTTGTCTCTTAGTTTGCAAATGATCCCACCAAAGAGATGAATGCCCTTTCAACTTTGTGATTTCTATCTTAACCTTCTTATTATCAGGAGTACCTTCATACTCAAAGTATTTATCCATCTTAGAGATCCAATCCAAAAGTGCATCGGTCTCAAGTCTTCCATCATAGCAAGCAACTTCAACTACAGGTTTGGAGTTAGCCTTAGAAAAAACTCTCAAAAGTCTTTCCTCATCTTGTTCAACTTTAGGTTCAGCATTAGGTGTTGCTTCTTCTTCTTCATCACTAACATCTTCAAGATGTGCTCCTCTTCTCTGGGCTATCTCTACAGCTTTAAGCCTAGTTGCAATCTGCCTCAACATATCCATGATAGCATTATCATTTCCTCTACCACAAACCATCTTGACAATTAGGTTCCAGCAAGATCATAACATTCTACAAGTTATAGGTCAGATCTCAGATCTTTCACCCTACAACCAATCCAATAAGGTTCTCCATGATCCAATCCACAAGAAAGAACTCTCTCTTATACCACTTGACGTAGGGGCACGGTAGATACAAGCAGAATAAAGCAAAATTGAATCCACTTGAATCCACAACCAAGCCCTGCTCAGATTTAAACAATGGAAGAAATATAAAATCACATGAAATCAATGATATCACAATGGATATGAGGCAAGCAACTAGCAGCAACAACATAGAATTATATTATTTCTTTCAACATGCCCAGCTGTGAGGCCTTCTGGGTTTCGGCCTTATACAATGAGAATTATGAAATTAGAAGATCAATTCACATCCTATCTTTATCTCCAATGATATATCTTGATAATACTTCCTATATCTCACTCCCCATGCCCTAATAAATCAATCTAGACTCCTTATATAGCCAACTAAGCCACAAGTCGGCCAGTTAGGCATTTAATTACATTATAGGTCCAGTGTGGAAGATTTAAACCAAAACTAATGCTAAAATTAATATAAATCAATGTGCCTTTGGATTTAGGTCCTCACATGACCCAAGAACATTCCTTTAAGGGCTCAAGGTCCCATTTTATCACACAGAACATCGCAAGAAGAAACACCACATGTTTCACCCAAAAATAGGCATAAAATAGGTCTCGGGGGAAAATGGGCATAACTTTTTACTCATAATGAGTTAGAGATTTCACTCTTGGATTTGATTTTACTTTAGGTCCTCTAAAATTCCTTAAGAGCAAAAAGGTTGAATCCTTATGGATCAAGATCTCCACTATGAACAATCAACACCAAAACTACAGGAAAACACGGTTCCGATGGCAAGGAAAATAGTTGTAACTTTGAAACATTCCATCCAAACTTTATGTGATCATAGGAGAAGGTTCCCAAATAGGTCCTAAACATCATTTAAGATTTTCACACCATGAAACCTTCAAATACAACAATTATAAAGAAAACAATAGTAAACAGGTACAAAAATCAGGAAATGTTTTTGGTTGATGCAAGATTGCTCAAAGACCCAAGATGCTCCTACATCAGGCGGGTGAATCAGTTATCTGAGAATTATAAATTTTATCAAATTCAATATAATTAAACCATGTAAGAAATATAATTACCAATCATAGAAATATATTCATACATAATAACACAATTGACACAAGATATGTTGACTAGGGAACCTTTTGATCAAAGTGTAAACCCCGGTGGGAATGATGCCCACAAAAGATGCACTAATATGAATATTCCTTGTGAAAGGATGGAATTTGTTAGGAGTCTTATGAAATACATTTAGTACATATGAATCCCTATTAGGATATTTTGAATCCCTGTTAAAATATTCTAACCCTATTAAGAGTTATGGAAGACAGAAGGACCCACTGCCCAAACAGCTTCAAGGTAAGATCACTGAATACACTGTCCAAATAATCTTTGTATTACTCAACAAAATAATATGTTACCTCTTCTTTGACTATGCCAAACTGCATTCACTATTACACCAGATCACAATTTTAGATCTCTGTACTTCGCATGTCTTCCTTCATAATTTGCTTTCACATTTAGCTCTTTTCTTCACTTCCTATTCATACACCACTATCCTCTTCTACATTAAAACAAGGAAAAACATTCATTCCTTTATACCACACTCAAATAATTACAAATGAATCGGCATACAATTACAAAATAAAATTTTCCATATGCTACATCAAAATTACACAAAATTGTCGACTTCCAAATACAATAAACCTTCATTCATGTGACCTCAAAGTTTGCACTATTATCCACATCACTATCAATGTGTCTTCAACTTCCCTTTAGCTACACAAAATCAGATTCCATCCCGATTAGGAGATATCATCCGATTTCCACAAACCACTACTCATGTACACTGCCTAAATACTGCTTGCACCAAAATGCTCATAACTTCCATGAATAAAAGAATTACTATCTGTGCTCTTAACCATAGACATATAGCATATCAAATATTATATCCTCAACATCATATAGTTCTAATTGCAATAACCCATGTGTGCTAATTCAAACTCTGTCTGCTTCTCTGCAAGTCTCTAGAAGATCACTATGTTGACATCAATGACAATCATAGTCATGAATGCAACAACAACTGCTACAAAATGGCTGCCAAGCATTGATTCCTAACATAATCTATCACTTGTAATAATATAGGATTACCACTCAGCAAATATGTATCTTTTTCTACCTTAGGCTAAACAATTTTTCTCTTCCCTGATGCAGGGGATTTCCTTTGACGCTCGACAACTACAGCTGTAGAGACTTCCATAGTTCTTGGCCTAAGAACATGTGATGAGATAGGCTTGGGTTTCTATATTGTCTTTCTCACAAGCTTAACAATTACAACCTTCTTGCCTTTCTTCTCTACTACCTTCTCCTCTTCTTCACTTTCACTAGATCCACTAGATTTATCTTCTCCTAGTCCTTGAGTTAGTTCTAGAGGTGCATCTACCTCTCTTTCTCCTATTATATTTTCTAGGTTTTTCACTATCTTTTTCCTATTCCTCTCCATGGTAGAAAACTTCATTCCCATGGTTATCTTATCCTTTCCTTCCTCATAGGTTCCAAAATAAGTAGCCTTCTTATCAACTTCCTTGACTAACAAGGCTATGATTGTTGTTATGGTTTCATCAATATTTACCTCATAAGGTAATGGCATTAGCCATGATACCCTTGGTATTGCAGCTTGAGCATATGTGAGGTTTGTATCAACTAGGAAACATATGTCATGTTTTTATTTCTCTACTAGGAATACATGAATCCTACTTCTCTTCCTCATTTTCTTCTTAAATTCTATAAAGTAATTCTCCATAATTCTTCCAAAGTTAATCTCTCATTTGACTAACAAAATCATTTATCTATATTGTCACTGGCCTACTCTTGTCCCATACTACTCCCCCAATAATAGGAAAACTCTTTTGAATGTAGAAGAATAGAAAAATAAGTAAGGAACCAAAATTACACATTGAATTCTTTGCTTTGTGAATTGATGTAAAGTTCTCAGCACGTTGAGTCAGTTGGAGCTTGACAAGGTCATAGGTGTGATCCTTCTTAATTATTTTCTAAGCTTGGTCCGCTACCATGCATGATACATAGTCTAACCGACTTGACTAATATAATTTGTGAGCTATCACCGTTACTGCAAACTCAATTTTTGGGTCGATGATAGTATAAATTGTCATGTCGTGCTTATTCCATACTACCTAAGTGTTTTCCTAAATCTCCTTCTTGCTTTGACATCTCATGGTTTTCTTTCTAGGGAGTCTAGGGTATCTAGTTACCCGGTGAATCATGTCTTTTGTGATTTGAGTTGGTCCATCTTTCGGCCATATTTTCATGTTATGTACCCTACTTAGTACAATCTTAACCCATTCTACTTTGAAATTTTGTAGAAATTCAAGGGCATGAACTAACCCTTGCTCGGAAACCTTTTGGTGTTCTGGCTTCAACACCCCATTGCTGAACAGATTCTCGTATGCTTCCCTAAGTTCATAATTTCCAATCTCTCTAATCTTACACATGTTGCATGACCATATGTCATTTATCATTAAAAAATTATTTGGAATTGACGACAGGGCTCCATTAAGATCTCCCATGATTGCCCTCTCTGGAACGGCCTAAAACTTTTGTGGCTTACACACCTCATTCCTCACTAATTGAAAATTGAAAACCTCCTTTCCTTGTTTCTTCATTGTAGTTGATGATGATGATGCCATTTTTCTCAACTTAAGAATTCACATATTGAAAATATTTCACTTGGTAAAGTACCTTGCACAAATATTCTTCAGATGTTTTGCCGACGGCACGCTGTGAATATTTCTAAAATAGCACTTAGCTCTTAATCACACTGGTTACTCACACTCTGAATCACTCTAAGAATTTTTCAATTCACTGGTGAAATGAAATAAATGGTAACTTCCTACTTTATAAACTTCAAACGGTTGAATTAGGGCTTCTTTAATGATATGTACACTTTCTAGGTGAGATACAGCTGTCTCGACAATCTTATGTTAATCTCGGTCAAAATAAGCTTGGTTGATACAACCATTCAGTTGTAGCTTGGTTTACATCACATCTCATCTTTCATAGGTACTCAACATACATTGGTGACTCAGTCACTTTAGACTAAAACACTGATGCTTGACATCAAATATGAATTGTTGCACTTTGCTCAAATCTATGCAGATATGGATTTTTTCTCAACATATGTTAGGAATTGATATAAGATAAAAACATTTTAAAACTTAGTTCCATACATACCTTCTTTTCTTAGTTCAAATTAGTGTGATCACCTGATCCATTGGATCGGGTGACCTCAGGTGCACTAGCTTCACTACTGCTTCCCTCTTCTTTCTTCTTCCATGTTTTGTTCATCTGATTCCCATTTTCTCAATGATTTCTTCATTCTTGTTTTGATCATTTTGTTTTAGAAAGTAAAGATCCCCAAGATAACTGAGAGTGGGGGGGTGAATCATTTATCTAATAATTTATCCATTCAACAGCTTTAAACAATATAATCAATGTACTGATCAACCATAGAAAGATAATCATACACAATTGCACAATAACACAAGATATGTTAACTAGGGAACCTCTTGAAAAGAGTAAACCCCAGTGGGAATGATGCCCACAAAATGATGCACTAATATGAAAGTTCCTTGTTAGAGGATGGACCCTGTTAGGAGTCTTATGAAATACATTCAGTACATATAAATCCCTATTAGGAGATTTTGAATCCCTGTTAAAAGATTCTAACCTGGTTAAGAGTTTATGGAAGACAGAAGGACCCATTGCCCAAACAGCTTCAAGGCAAGATCTCTGAACCCATTGTCCAAAAGATCTTAGAATTATTCAATAGAATAATATGAAATATATTACCTCCTTCACACTGTGCCAAAACTACACTCTCTGCTACACAAGATCACAATTCCAGATCTCTGTACTCACAAGTCTTCCTTCATCACTGAATTAGCTCTTTTCTTCACTTCATGCATATATTTGCACCTCACTCTTCATAGTACATATTACAATAAGGAAAACAAGAAAGTAAAGATCCCCAAGATAACTGAGAGGGGGGGGGGGGGTGAATCAGTTATCTGAGGATCTTTACTTTCTAACACATTTCTCAATATATGTGATCTACAATCTTTCTCTATATGACCTATCTTATTGCATTTATAGCACAACATAATTCCATTCATCCAACTCTTGGATTTACCCCTAAAATGAGTCTTCAGACAATTTTCTCCAATGTGCCCATATTTTCCACAATAATGACAACTTTACCAAGTGTTGTAATCCCAATTGTATCTGTTACCCTTCTTTGGTGACTTAGTCTATTGATTCGATGACCATTTGGGTTTTGATTTGCATTCAAATGCTCTATGTCCACACTTCTAACAATTGAAATAGTGTCCTTGAAATTTTGGTGAGGTAGGTGGATTATTGACCTTTGTCCTACATTATTGTGCCTCATGTCCATGTTTCTTGCAGTTAAAACAATATCCATTGAATTTTGGTTTAGGACCAGACTAACCATGTTCACTTCTGTAGATGTTAGTTGTATGTATTGGCTTTCCATAATGATTACATGTAGGCTTTTTGTTCTCTAGTTTAGCACTCCTCTTCTCTCCACTCTTTGATGATTCTCCTTCCTCAGTGGATGACGATTTCTCATTATGACCAAGTCCAGATGTATCACTAGATCTTCTAGGTGCCCTTCACAACTCTTCAAAGTATCTTGCAGCTTTGTTAGGCTTGTTCATCCTTTCATTAATTTCCTTTTCATTTCTCAATTCATTCCTCAGTTGATTGTTTTATGATCTCAAATTGGTGAGTTCCACATCTTTCCTACCCAATTCTTGATTAACTAGTACCAGTGATTTACCATTTCTATTTGATTGTTTTTCAACCTTTGCATGTCATTTTTCTTTTCATCAAGTATTATTGATATTTGTCTTTTTTCTTCTTCGATCATTGTCTTGTCTTCTTCATCTCTCTTTTTTTGTTCAACTACTTCGTAGAGTCTCATAGATTGAATTTCTTGTTCTCTCTTCATATTTCTGATGTCCTCATTTAGTATGTTGTTTTTCTCCAGTAGTTATTTTATGGCTTTGTCACTTTCTGCAGAGTTCCCACTATCAAATAGTCCATTAGTATCTTCTTCTTGATATTGTGTTTCATTTTGTTGAATATAAATTTCTCTTCTTCTGCTTAAGGATTTCTTCAGTTCTCCTCTGGCTTCTTCAAGTTGTTGTAATGCTAGATGAATGTCAATCTTCTGATTCTCTATGATTTTTCCCAACTTATAAACCTCCATATCAAGATCTTTATCTCACAAGTGGTTAGACTTCTATAAGAGACCAGAGCTCTGATACCAATTGTTAGAAATCTATTGAGAAAATATGATACTGAGAGGGGGGGTGAATCAGATATCACTGATTTATCCATTTTAACATAAATGAAAACTTGCATAGCATTGACATAAACTTCAACAATGTAAATGATCTAATAAACTAAACATCAACCATGAAAATAATTATAACATAGTAATTTTGGTTACCCAGAAACCCTTGAAAGGTAAAATTGGGTTGGGGATGACACCCACAAATCTTCACTAAGTTGTAGTATAAAGTTTGCCTGTTAGGGCTAGAAATTTGATCACAAAATATGATCTACCCTATGAGGGGTCTTCTTTGTTAAGATCTTTAAGATTTATACAATCTACCTTGAAAAAGGATTTGAGACTTACAACTAAGTAAGCACTCAGTTAAGGGATTTACTAAGGTCTATCAAAACCATTCTGTAAGAGATTTAACCTAATACACCTATTAAAATGTCTCAGTACCTAATCCTTGGGTCTGCACTATGATGCTGATTACAAATCTTCTCCTTCTAGTATAGATTTGATCTCATCTATCAAGTATATCTATGTTCTGCTCTTCACTTCTTAGCTCTATTCAACTCAGTCTCTAAACTCTATTAGAATACTTCACTATTCGGAAAATATTCTCTCTTTTACACTCTTACTCCCACTCATACATCTCATTCCTCTCATTACATTATTTTAGGGTTCAGATCACATCTTATATAGACAATTGAATTCCTCCAAGATTTAAGATCTATGATCTAGATTATCTCATTTTGCCACTTAACATTTCCCTAATTCTGATTGGTTCCATTTCTTACATAAGGATTAATGATTTCAATATAGGAGTGTAATCACCTCCTTAATTCCCTCAATAAATAGTAAACAAAATATAAATGTTGGCCAAAATGGTTTACCTAAGTGTTTGTGCCATAACAAACACATATGTCAATTCTAGCTTGCTCGACATTGGATATCTCTGGCACTCAACATTCATTGTTCTTTACACTCTGACGCTCGACATTGTCTTCTTTACATAACTCAGTAAAAGTTGACTCAGCTAATACAAAAGTACTCAGTGACCACTGGTTTACATGTCAATGACTACTACTCGGTGAATGTACATTATACATGACTCAACCTATATATGATGACTTAGTCACAGTGATGACTGATCAACATTACCTAGAAAATGACTAAGTGTAAGACACTAATAGACAAAAAAACTTTAGGGATCAACATCACAACCATTGAATTTGATTTCAATCTTTCCCTCCAAGAGGAAATCTATATAACCAAGCACATTCAAGGCATTTTTTATCTAGATCATTTGCATAAGAAAAATATGTCATTTTAAATTCTAAAACCTAGATCAATTCTTCTATTTCTTGCATCATTTCTTCATCTAACTTATCAAATTTCTCTTAATTGCATTCATTTATATTCTTATTTAATAGAGTCTTCTATTTCATAGTTTTAATGTCACTTATCTTATGCACAATTCTGAGAGCACTAACAATTAGATCATACTCCCTATGACTAGGAAGCTATAATTCAATTTCAATTGTTATGATTTTGATTTGCTTCTATGTACTAAAAATTGATCTAATGAATTATAGAAGTGTTGTGTTTGTAGGATAACATGTACAATAAAATACATACATAATTTCTACCACCATCCTATGAACTAATGGGTCTAGGATGTGGATCTATTGATTATCCTAATGGTCCTGAGCTCCTTCCTATGGCTGAATAGAAGATGGGCTTGCACCTATTTGAGTTGTCCTAGCTAGTGGACCCATGGCTACCCCACTACCTTGTGATCACTAGGATCTCTATGTCCTCTATGATCTATGGGAAGCCTTATAACTAGGTACCCTCTAAGCAGGAGGGAAAACACTCCCATATTGTCCTCTCTAGTACTGTATCTCTCTACCCACCTCCTAAGCCTTTCTAGTAGCATCAACCCCTATCCAATATAGTCTGATTATGGCTCCCTATAATATGAAATCCTACACACTAGAAATAAATTTGAACACCTTTGTCTCTATCACTCATTCCCTATCCTTTTCTACTTGTATCTTTGACCTTAAATCCCCTCTCTTTGATCCATGTCTTACTACATCTGGGATATCCTCCTCTCCAAAATGATCACCCTCAAGGAGTACCAATGGCTTTGTATCTATATATTTTTAACCCTAGCCTCCACATCTCCCCTCATCTTAACCTCAAATATCCTAACATCTTCATGTGTCACCATCCTAAGGACTCCATCCAATCTCCCCTATAAGTATCTTATCTTCTTTCTCAGACTGGATACATCATAAATCTATGTGTCATCCTAACTCCCTCCTACTATAGTCTACATGGGTGCATCCTATGTTTCTGAATCAAATCCTTTCATGTCCACATCTATAATTCATGTATCACTCTTTCCTCAGCCTCCTCCATCTCATCATACCCAAAAGAGCTAGACCTATTGATAATTTTAATCTCAGTCTCAGTGTCCTCCTCACTACTTTGCATCACATCAAGATCATCATTTTCCATGGGTATAATCCCTCCTCAAATATCACTACCCTCATATCCTCTATCCCCACCTCCTATTATCACTACCACTGGGGAAAAATTAGGTGCAACCACTGGGGAAACAAAAATAATGACCCCACCACCCTTGTCATCTACATCATCTCATCTCCACCACTACCTCAACCTCAACCTCCACCTCCACCTCCACCTCCACCTTATCATCCATATCTTCCTCCATCTCTTTGTCCATCTATCCCTCATTGGAAAAATCATCCACCTCTCTAGCATCATCTACCATGTCTTCTTCACGGTTATCTAACGCACCAAGTCATGTCTATCCAAACTGGGGCTGCCAAATCTATATAAGGCAATAGTATATGGATTAACCACCACACATCATACTCTACAATCATCCCAACATATGCCAATACTGACCTTGAGTCCCATCTCATAGTAATGAGACTAGAGAAACTATAAACTACTATAGCTATGGGGATTATTGGTCTCATCCCTTAACATACCTCAAGCATCTAGTAAATTGTGTAGAACCAATAGGTAATCCATGTCTCTCCTAAAGCTGTCATAGAATTTGGTCTGGAAGCTATATCTCAATAATAAATGAATATGAATTGACAACATAATTAGATACCTCTCCTATAAAAATAAAATAAAAATCATCTACCTCTCCATCCCATTTATGGCATGTAATATATGACCTTCACATAAAATCTATTATAGTGTCCAATAGATGTCTCTAGTATATAATGTGATCCACTTGTCTATGTGTCACTGCCTCATAGTAAAAAACATATGATTGTACCATCTAGATAGTCGGTATATCAAAAACCATATGGAATACAATAATATTATCAAAGCACAACACCTATAAAAGTGTGACCCCACACCCTAGACTCCGTGTTCCATGATATACAATATCATGCATCTAGTGGTATAGCAGATCAAGTACATAGGGTCCTTGAGCATAAATTATCCCCTAAGCCACATCTTTGTCACTATATCATCCCACCCAACTAGTGCAGGAGCACCTAGGCTAGCCTCCATTGGTTAGTAAATTTTGGCTTGTACTTGACTCTAGCCAAGTCAAGAGCTTAGTTTAGTTTGTTTTAGGAACTTAGAAGGTCTCTTGCTATGTTGGCTAGGTGAATTAGTCACTAGGACTAAGGTCACTAACTATCCTTTGTTAGTTGCTATTTAAATTTCCTAGTGTAGGGATAAAGAGGTTGAGTCATCAATATGTCTTAGAGATATGAAGTTGTTAATATGATGCTATAACGGTCATAAATGACCTTGGAACCTAAAAACATGGGAGGTTAAGTGACCTAGATTATAGGATCAAGGCACATGTCGAAGTTGCCAAATATTGTGAAAATGTTGTCATGACAACATTTGCAATTATTGCAAATGTTGCATGCAACATTGATAACCTTGGATTCCCTTGGTTTTAGGAGGTGATGCTTGGCCAATAGGCCCTAAAATGATGGAGGAGATATATTAGGTAGATGATGGCTTGAATCTCAAGAAAGTTCATGCACTGTGAAAAGTTGGGAGTGTGTGAATAATAGCTTTGCAACTGGTTTTGAAGGAAATACCGAGTATTTGTGTTGACAGTCATGTCTTATAATTTAAATGTGTTGATACAGTGATTGAATCATTTTCTATAGAGGATTTCAAGACTTTTTCATTTTTTAAGTTAAAGGTTTAGAGTAGATCTAGTGTGCTTGGTAATTTGTCTTAGTTTGTGACTATTTGCTAGTCTCTATTAGGCAGATTTTGTAAACATGGCTCCTGCATGAGATTCAACCATGGACACTCTAAATAAAGGGTTGAATCTTCAAGTGGGGCCTCTATATATTATGTACATAAAGGGAGGGAGTTGGATGAATAAGTTAGCTATTTTTAGAATCAAGCCCTAGGTGAGCTAGGTAGACCTGGTTAGAGGCTTGACAGAGAAGAGTGAGAGACTTCATGTGGGGAATGCAAGTTACAGTACATCCCCAGGGATTTTTCTAGTTGGTATTCACCTTAGCTATCTATCCTAAGTATATGGAGGTTATAACAATCCATTAGGATAGGTTTTGAGAAAGTTCTTAGCAAGCAGCTAGACTATCCTATAAATTAGGCCTTTTAGCCCTATTTCTCCTTGATAGTAGGAAGGAGGTGTACGGAGGGTGTCAGGGCTTAAAAGTTCTAGAATCTTCAATTTCAGCCAAAAGGGTATTCAAATATCAAATTGGTTTTGTAGGTTGCTTGGAGAGTTTGATCAAGCAAGGACAAAAGCCATAAAAAAAAAAGCTACTAGGAAAAGGCCTATTTTTAAGGTCTTATAAGGTGAATTCATGAAGCTGATGAAACTATGAAGAAAGATCCTTCCCAAATCAATCAAATGGAATGGAATATGAATGAGTTCAATGAGAAGATAGTCCCTACAATGAAGGTTGATGTTTGTGGAGTTTTAGGGGATTAGGCACTTAGAATCTTCTAAGTGAGAGTGGGAAAGTGAACCAAAACAAAGGTGTGGATCATTCAAGGTGGGACTCTTGTAATAGAGTTTGAATAGGACTTAGTTAATGATATAACACTATTAGGAGATCCTATAGTTGGATAAGACAATAGGAGGCAAAATAAGTCTCTTGGAGGGAGTGAAACTAACCTTAAAGTTTATCTTACATCATATTGGCATCAGAGCTTGGTTGATCAAGCTTGTCGTTAATGTTGCAATCTTTTGAATCAATAGGAGAGAATATACTAGATAAAGCCATGGTGACTAATTCTAAATTAGCCAAGAAGGTTGAGGAACAAGAAGAGGATAACAAATTTCTAAGGAAAAGACTAGCTCAAATGGAGAAGCTCTTGGGTGAAGTCCAAGACAAAGCAGATAAGGTCAAGGACAAGATTGACCAAATAGAAGAAGCTAAAGCAAGGGAGAAGGAATTAGAGTTGGAAGAAGAAGCACCAACACCTAACCCTATTCTTCCTGAAGAGCCATTCTTGAAGGCATTAAAAGCATTGAGTGGTAAAGCTTTAGAAGGTGTGTCGCTATTTAGTGGACAAATGGATCCAGATTTAGTTATGGATTGGATTGAAAGCATAGAGAACCATTTTTAATGTGATGGTATCTCTGAGGCACAAAAATTTATGGTGGCCAAGTCTAGACTAAGAGGTTCAGCTCTTACTTGGTGGAAGTTTGTGCAAACCGAGAGAGAGAAGGATGGAAAAGGTCTTATTGTGACATGAAAGGGTATGGTATCCAAAGTCAAGAAAACCTACCTTCCTGATAACTATGAAATCCAAATGCATAGAAGGAGACATAATCTTAGGCAAAAATATTTGGATGTCCAAGCCTACATCGAGGAGTTTCAAAAATTGTGTTTGAGGTCCAAGGTAGTTGAAGAAGAGAGCATTAAGCTTGCAAGATACTTGAATGGCCCCAAATGGTCTGTTCAAGAGGAGATAAGTCTAGTGAACTTCAAATCTATTAGGCAATGCTATCAAATGGCCTTGAAGATAGAGGAGAAGTGCAAGAGAAATCAAGAAACCTCCAAAGGTAAAGGAAAAGGAAAAGATACCAAAGGTCAAAGAGGTGGCTATGGTGGAAGAAGTTTTGATTCAAGAGTTCAAGGTGAGGTCAAGTTCAATGAGCAGCAAGAAGGAGGCTCAAGTAGAGGTGGTAGAGGAAGAAATTATAACTCTATCTTTAGAGGAAGAAGTGGTGGTTCTTCACAAGGAGGAAGAGACAATTATTTTGCCAACATGAAGTGCTACCATTGCAATCAAATGGAGCACCCTCCCTATAGATGCCCAGAGAAAGGTGGTTTATCACAAGGAGGTGATAAGAGAACTAACCTTTTTCATGAAGATACAAATACAGCAGAAAAGCATTATGAGATTCCATTAAATTTAGAGAAAGGAGACAACTTCATGATGAGGAGAACCTTAATCAAGGAACTAGTGAAGGAGGAGCCAAGCCAAAGGAGATCTTTGTTTAGGATCAAATGAAAGATAATGGGAAAAGTATGTAGGTTCATCATTGATTCAAGCTCTACTAATAACATAGTGTCAGAGGAAGTAGTCAGCAAGCTCAAGTTGACAAGAATAACGCATACCAATCCATACAAGGTCACTTGGCTTAACAAAGGCCAACATGTGTTAGTGAATGAGCAAGAATGGGTGGAGTTCTCTATTGGAAGGTACAAAGACAAAGTGTTGTGTGATGTGTTGCATATGGATGCATGCAATTTTCTCCTAGGTAGACCATGGCAATTTGACCACCAAGCCATACATGATGGAGGAAAGAATTCCTATTCTTTCAAGAAAGACAATGTAACCTTCAAAATTCAATCATTGTTGGAGGATGTTGAAGTGAAGAAATCAGGTCCAAATGTTCTTATGGTAGGTGAAAAATAGTTCCTACAAACCATGGAAGAGAGTGAAGGCATAGGCTATGCATTGGTGTTGAAACCAAGAGAGGGAGATGAAGACAAGGCAACCAAGAAGACTGAATTACCAAGGGAGATTCAAAGTATGTTGAAAACTTACCAAGGCATTATAAGTGATGGAAAACCATCAACCTTACCCCCTCAAAGAGCCATAAGCCATAGGATAGACCTTATCCTAGGAGCCACTCTAGCTAACAAAGCTTCTTACAAGATGACCCCTCAATAAAATGAGGAAATAGCAAGGAAAATACAAGAGCTCTTAGACTAAGGCCTAATTAGAAAGAGTATTAGTCCATGTGTTGTACCCATTATACTTGCACCTAAGAAGGGAGGAACTTGGAGGTTATGTACTAACTCAAGGGCTATCAATAGGATAACCATAAGGTATAGGTTCCCTATCCCTAAGATTTAAGACTTAATGGACTGTTTAGGTGAAGCAAAGTACTATAGCAAGATAGACTTGAAGATTGGCTATCACCAAATAAGAATCCATGAAGGTGATGAATGGAAGACAGCCTTCAAGACCAATGAAGGGTTGTATGAATGGCTTGTCATGCCATTTGGTTTGTCAAATTCCCCCTCCACATTCATGAGGCTCATGAATGAAGTTCTCAAGGACTACATAGGTAAGTTTGTAGTTGTATATCTAGATGATATACTAATTTTTAGCAAGACAATGAGTGAGAATTTGGAACACCTTGACATTGTCTTCAAGAAGCTGCATGAGGAGAAGTTGATGATCAACTTATAGAAGTGTGAGTTCATCAAATCAGAGCTAGTGTACCTTGAGTTTGTCTTATCTCATGGAAAACTGAAAATGGATAAGAGAAAGGTGGAGGCTATCATGAATTGGCATACTCCAAGGTTAGAAACAGAGGTAAGGATTTTTCATGGTCTTGCACAATACTATATAAAGTTCATAAGACAATTTAGTGCAATTTGTGCTCCTATGTTAGATACTATCAAAGGAGGAATGAAAACCAAGTTTTTTTGGAATGAAGATGCTAACAAGAGCTTTGAGTTGTTGAAGGAGAGGATAGCTACCCAACCTATTTTAGTGCTTCCAAGCTTTGAGAATCTATTCACCATTGAATGTGATGCTAGCAATGTAGCAATTGGGGCTATTCTAAGCCAAGAGGGTAGACCGGTGGCTTTCTATTCTAAAAAGTTAAGTGAGGCTAAGAGGAAGTACTCCTCATATGACCTAGAGATGTATGCACTGGTCCAAGCTCTAATAAAGTGGAGGCATTACTTGCTTCCAAAAGAATTCATTGTGTATTCAGACAATCAAGCACTTAGTTTTTTGAATTCACAAGAGAAGTTGAGTCACAAGAACATGAAGTTGGTTGAGTACCTACAAGCATACACCTTCAATATCAAGCATAAGAAGGGTGTTCTAAACAAGGTGGCTAATGCATTGTCAAAAAGAGCCTTCACACTCCAAGAAATTTAGTTCAAAAGCATGGGGATAGATTATTTCAAGGATCTATATGCAGATGATGAGGACTTTGCTGACATTTACAAGGTATGTGCTGAATACAAGAATCATATTCATAGTAGGTATGCTGAATATACTTTGCAAAGTGATATCTTGTTTAAAGGGAATCAATTGTGTGTTCCTAGAGGCTCTATTAGAGAGAATTTGATTCAAGAAAATTATAATGGTGCTTTGAGTGGTCACTTTGGGATCACTAAGACTCAAGACCTTGTTTCAAGGTTTTATTATTGGCCTAGAATGAATCTTGGTGTTAGGAGGTATGTGGAAAGTTGTGTTGTATGTCAAAAGGCCAAGGGAACTTCTACCAATGATGGTCTTTATCAACCACTACCAATTCCTACTAGGCCATGGGAATGCTTAAGCATGGATTTTGTAGTTGGGTTACCCAAGACAAGATAAGGAATGGATAGTGTTTATGTGGTTGTAGATAGGTTCAGCAAGATGGCTCACTTTGTGCCATGCAAGACCATAAATGATGCAAGTCAAATAGCATCTCTATTCTTCAACGAAATAGTGAGAATCCATGGGTTACCTACCAACATTGTGTTAGACAGGGACACTAAGTTTATGAGTCATTTTTGGAAGACTCTTCGGCAAAGGTTAGGCACCAACTTATCTTTTGGACCAGCTTACCATCCCCAAACTGATGGTCAAACTAAGGTTGTTAATAAAAGCCTTGGGAATCTTCTAAGATGCTTGACTAAAGAGTATGGATAGCAATGGGATCAGTTGATTGGGCAAGCTGAATATGCCTATAATGATACCATAAATAGATCAACCAGGAAGAGTCCTTTTGAAATTGTATATGGCCTACATCCTAGAGGTGTCTATGAATTGAGGGATTTAAAAGATGGAGTCAAGGAAATTGCATATGATAATGAATTTGCATTTGCTATGCAAGAAGTTCATGAAATAGTGAGGAAGACATTAGTGGACAACACCAACAAGCACAAAGAAAAGGTGGATGAAGGTAGAAGGATAGTTGAGTTCAATGTTGGTGATCTTATCATGGTGCACCTAAAAAAATATAGATTTCAAAAAGGAGTCCCTCACAAGCTATAGCTGAGGAGGATAGGACCCTGTCCTATATTGGCAAGGTATAGTGGAAATGCTTTCTCTATAGATCTGTCGGTGGATAGTGGACTATCCAATATATTTAATTTTTTAGACCTTGTCCATTACAAGGGACCATAGTAGGATAATGACCATACCATACATGAGGTGATTAGGGATGTTGAAGACTTACAACTCCCTACTGCTGCAGCTACGGGACCAGACAATGTGCTAGACACCAGGATATACAAAAAGACTAGACTTAAGGAGTATAAGGAAAACCCCATTCAGAGGTATGGGAAGAGTGTTGTTGATGAAATTTGGTTCAAGGAATCAATGTTCAAAAGGATGGGCATTGATCCTAGCATCATCAATCCAAGGGTGGATTGAAGTTCTTATTTTGGGGAGGTTGGTGCAAGAGCACCTAGGCTAGCCTCCATTGGTTAGTAAATTCTAGCTTGTACTTGACTCTAGCCAAGTCAAGATCTTAGTTTAGTTTTTTTTAGGATCTTAGAAGGTCTCTTGCTATGTTGGCTAGGTGAATTAGTCAATAGGAGTAAAGTCACTAATTAGCCTTTGTTAGTTGCTATTTAAATTTCCTAGTGTAGGGATAAAGAGGTTGAGTCATCAATATGTCTTAGAGATATGAAGTTGTTAATATGATGCTATTGTGGTCATAGATGACCTTGGAACCTTGAAACATGGGATGTTAAGTGACCTAGAATATAGGATCAAGGCACATGTCAAAGTTGCCAAATGTTGTAAAAATGTTGTCATGACAATATTTGCAATTATTGCAAATGTTGCATGCAACATTGATAACCTTGGATTCCCTTGGTTTTAGGAGGTGATGCTTGGCCAATAGGCCCTAAAATGATGGAGGAGATATCTTAGGTAGATGATGGCTTGAATCTCAAGAAATTTCATGCATTGTGAAAAGTTGGGAGTTTGTGAATAATAGCTCTGCAACTGGTTTTGAAGGAAATACCAAGTATTTGTGTTGACAGTCATGTCTTATGATTTAAATGTGTTGATACAGTGATTGAATCATTTTCTATAGAGGATTTCAAGACTTTTTCATTTTTTAAGTTAAAGGTTTAGAGTAGATCTAGCGTGCTTGGTAATTTGTCTTAGTTTGTGACTTTTTGTTGGTCTCTATTAGGCAGATTTTGTAAACATGGCTCCTGCATGAGATTCAACCATGGAAACTCTGAATAAATGGTTGAATCTTCAAGTGGGGTGTCTATATATTATGTACATAAAGGGAGGGAGTTGGATGAAAAAGTTAGCTATTTTTAGAGTCAAGCCCTAGGCGAGCTAGGTAGACCTAGTTAGAGGCTTAATAGAAGAGTGAGAGACTTCATGTGGGGAATGAAAGTTACAGTACATCCCCAGGGATTTTTCTCATTATTATTCACCTTAGATATCTATCCTAAGAAGATAGAGGTTATAAAAATCCATTAGGATAGGTTTTGAGCAAGTTCTTAGCAAGTAGCTAGACTGTCCTATAAATTAGGCCTTTTAGCCCTATTTATCCTTGATAATAGGAAGGAGGTTTATGGAGGGTGTCAAGGCTTAAAAGTTCCACAATCTTCAATTTCAGCCAAAAGGGTATTCAAATATCAAATTGGTTTTTTAGGTTGTTTGAAGAGTTTGATCAAGAAAGGACAAAAGCCATAAAAAAAAGGCTACTAGGAAAAGGCCTATTTTTAAGGTCTTATAAGGTGAATTCATGAAGCTGATGAAACTATGAAGCAAGATCCTTCCCAAATCAATCAAATGGGATGGAATATGAATTAATTCAATGAGAAGATAGTACCTACAATGAAGTTTTATGTTTGTGGATTTTTAGGGGATTAGGCACTTAGAATCTTCTAAGTGAGAGTGGGAAAGTGAACCAAAACAAAGGTGTGGATCATTCAAGGTGAAGTTTTCAAGGTGGGACTCTTGTAATAGAGTTTGAATAGGCCTTAGTTAATGATCTAAGCCTATTAGGAGATCCTATAGAAGGATAAGACATTAGGAGGCAAAAGAAGTCTCTTGGAGGGAGTGAAACAAACCTCGGAGTTTATCTTACATCACCAACTGGAAAACTATTCCCTTTCTTATCCATAACCACTACCCCAATCACAAGCCCGCAGAGCATCATAAATTACTCATAGTATCCAACTATATCTCATCATCTAATCTCATATGCACTAATACAAAGATCAAGTATACTGCAATCAAATATGTCACATAGTGTTTCTCTCTCTTTAGATAGAATGAGTACACTGCCATATCATATCGAATAGGAAGATGTAGGATCTGATAAATATTGTAATAATCCACTAGAGAACCCAAGATAAATTAACCTAAAACATGATACTAATTTTATAGAATAATATTTTTCTTGAGAGTTTACATAACAATGTGGAAAAAATACAACATAAGACAACTCATACACATAAGTGTAACTCAATCACCTATTACAAATCCCAAGGGTTCCATGATGTAGAATTACATATGGTGATTAATTATTAAGAATAAATACAAGTACAAAATCTCACATAATGAAAATGAATAACAAGTAAACCATCATATAAATATAACATAGATATAACTAATATCATACGGTATACATAATAAACCAACATCCACTACACAAGTCACAGGGTATGTAGTAATAATTTAAGTATAGAGTACATGTACAATATATGAAAGATAAGGTAAAAAATCCAAAGATGAAAGAAGGTGACTACTACAAGGATCATCTAGAACTAGTCCAATAATGTTGAAATATCAAATGGTAATAGAATCACTACCACCTGACCACATGGAACTTAGAGGTCCACTCCAACCATGTTGAGGAGATAGAAACAGACTCCACTCAAATATCAACCACAAAACCAAACACAACATAAAAACTTAGGAAGGGATCCTGAAAACTCTCTATCTCAAAAAGTACTACTCATACTGAAAAGGTGATACACACTAATCCAGAGGCAACCAACACATGTAGGAAACCTAAGATGCATATAGGGAAGTTTCATCACATACGTCTAACCCTTGAATTTCATTATGGAAGCCTCTCTAGATCTTGACACCCAAGTGACCATATGTGGTATCAATAAACCTCTTATATAGATAAGGCTACTAACAATGCCAAAATACATGCCACACTGTATGAAAAGCATCATTTCATTCTCAATCCTAGACTTTACTAGTGCTCAAGTATGGGTGAGGTATACAAGTATTATTAATTCATTTTAAAGCCCCATTTAATGTATTATGTTATCACTTTATTAGGTTACTTACAATAAGTGATCTTGGTAGCCACTTGTGGGCCCCAGTTCTTATTATAAGCCACTCCCATCTACACACCTAGTTAACCTATCCTAAGCCCCCAAAAAACATATAAAGCATAACAATCACAAATATAGTTCCACAATAAATATGAGATTAAGAATGAACAAGAATTGGATAAACGAATTGAGATGATAATAAACATCACAATACACCCATGTCACATTAGAAAATAAAACCCCAATCCTCTGGTATACAATCCTAGAGTCAAATTAATTACTCAATAAACACCAACAAATAATGCAACAAAATAAATTATAAGTCTATTTATAACACTCACTTTGTTATCTAAAGTCCAACTCGACCATATTTATATACATATGATTTCCATGCATATTTACACTACCACTAGGTGTAATACCCCAAAAATGGGCTATAAGTTCATCAACCTCCTACATCTACAAATCGAACGAAATCAACATCGAAGTCCTAATCTAAAGCACATCTAAACATCATTGAATCCTAATTGATTATCTTAAATTCTACATCAGGGAATATTCCTAGCAATATTCCTACTTATCTTAATTATCTTTAATTTAATGATTATTTGGCGATAAATCACATTTATCCTAAGTTTGATTAATTGAATATTTTCATATTTAATTAATTAGATTTAATATCTTGCCACTTAATTGTGTAATTAAATTTAATTCTATCTATTATTAATTGTATTATTTAATTTTGACAATAAATCTAATATCTTATGAATAATTGATTAAATTCTTATTTAATTAATTAAAGCATATTGTCATTATTTAATAATATAGTTTTTAATAAAAGTTTGATTAAATAATTGATTAACCCATAAATCAATAATTTATTTTCAAAAATTAGTTAAGTTGAGCATAAATCACTTTATTTATTTATTAATTCATACTTATTATGCACATTCAAAAGAAACAGTTAAACTCCAAATTAGAAAATCAATGCAAAGTATTGACTTTTTGGAACTCAACATCCTTTTGGAGTTCAAAAAGCTGATCTAAACTCTAATTTGAGTTAAAAAGTTATTTTTGCATGATTTGCATATTTTTGTGAATTAAATTATCTTTATTATCAGATAACTCAAAAATCAAGCTGAGTTAATTTGAGTGATTTATGGCTTTCTTCCATGCACCTCCAAAGCCCTGGATTTCTATAAAATCAAGGCTCAGCTCTTCATAATTCATCCATGAATTTGCATTCTCACGCTGTCGAATTGGAGTCTAAAGAATCATCTTTGTGAATCCAAGCTATTGTGAGATCTTTCTAGTTTTGAGCATTGCATATCATTTAGCATAGATTCATATCATTGTTAGATCAATTTCCATATTAGCATAGATTCATATCAGTTTTTCATTATTATTGTATAGAAAATACCAAAAAAAAATAGATTAATTACATTCATATTTCATATCAGTTTTGCATTTAAATCCTTCATTTAGGTGTCGTCTAGGTCACTGATCTCGATAACAATTTGAGAACATCAATCTCGCACCTACTAGAAGGCAGTAAATCGCTTGGTTAAATTAGATTTCAATTTTACACGATTTTGATTTTTGCTAACCTCTAATGTTTTACTGAAGTGTTGTGTCTAAAGATCAGGTACAATTTTCACACACATATTTCTGGCGCCCACCGTGGGGAAACCCACCTTTACATGTTGGTTTTGATTTTTTTTTGGAGCTAAAGCCCTAAAGTTTCAAAGATTTAATTTTATCTCTCAAAAAGCTTGGATTTTTGCTCTAAAATGTTTTTTTCAAGTTGAACATATATCAGAGAAGCTACAGTAAAAAATTTAGAATTTTCTAAGATATTTTGAATTTTTAATAATTTTTTCTTGAAATTTAGGAAAAAATTAATATCTAATGCAAATCAGCATATTTTTTAGAAATTTTTATATTTTCGGAAAGCTATTTAAATTATATAGGGGTTCCATTCTTTGTATTTTAAATTTGAACACAATATAATAGCTCAAATAGTCAATTTACAAAAACTGGTCTATTTTGATAAAATGGGTCTCTAGGGCACAAATGAAGAGATTTTTCTAAAATTTTTACATTTTTGGAAAGGTCTCTATTTTTTAGAAGGGATCTTTGTTCTGAATTTCTATTTTTATGGCCAAAATCATATAAAAAAAAATTAGATCTTGTTGACTAGGTCAAATGCAGCAAAAAAAAAAAAAGTTTTGTGATGGGTATGCACTTTTTTTTTTTACATGGTTCAATGAATGATATGAGTTGTCATTTGGGTTAATTGCTGGTTATTATTGCTAATAATAATTGATTTTTAGAGCTAACCCTATGGTTTTCATAAGTTGAATATATTTTGCATATCTTGTTTGCTTGTTTGCTTGTTGGAGAGTTCGTCACTTGCTTGCATGTAAAAGCTCAACAAGAATTGCTAAAAATTAGGTAAAATATACTAAGTACATTGCAAGGATCCCAAGTATTCTCCTTCATCTAATAAAATTTCAATTTGGCATTAAAATAAATCTCTCATGTGTTTAGCTTGAGTGTTTCTTTGCATGCTTTTTCTATGAATTTGCATAATTGAATACTAGGTTGTGACACCTTAGGTATTTATTGGCAGTCTTAGATTACTTGTGATTGATCTAGATTGCTATCTTGGGTTATTGGACTTGCTAAATCCATCGGCCCCTCATTTTCACCCCGTGGTTGCAATATTAGTGCCACATTAAAGAGGAGGGGTCTACAGGAAAGAAGCGTTAAGTGTTCCACCAGGCAACCCTTTTGTGCTTTTTGGAACTCACTTGTTTTCTAAGTTGTGGACTCATTTCTAGCTTGTGTGAGGGGTTAAGTGCTCCACTTTGTGGACTCACCTCATATTTTCTTTAAGCATTAAGTGTACCACCTTGTGCTTTTGAATACTTTTGGATAAATTTTCTTTCTGGAATATATCTGTACTCACATAGTAATTAGGCCCCATGAACACTATTTGTGGATCTTGAGAGAGTGGGTTCCTAGTGAAACCCTTCTCAATGAGGGATCCCTTGTAAGTGGGGAGGATACTTAGTGCATCTCATGTTCTACTTGGTTTGTGTGTCTTCCCTTATTGATTGATACATTCTCTCTTTGGAGAGGTTGATAGATCACGTGGGGTTGATATCATAGACCTTGGTGAGACAAACTTTGTCTTAGTGTGTTGGATTAATCTGCTTGCTTTGTTTGGGTTAAAAGTGAAGAGGCATCAAAACCTTGGATCTAGAGCCAAGTCCCTTGTGGTATCATACTGTGAGTCACCTTTAGAGAGGGTTAACCATAGCGGACAATCCTTTCACAAGGCAAACTGCATTGACAAAACCTCAAGCGGTAATAGCCATTTTCACTGTGGTAGTGACAGTCACTATATAAATGTCCTTGTGGAAGAAATCTCCATAGGTATGGTTCATTGTTGGGTTGTCAGATCTCCCTAGCAGCTCCTGAAGATTAAGTTCTTAGACTGTGTCAAAACCCTGGTGCACCGGGATTGGAGTTCACCCCTTTGGATCATAAAAGTTGTAGATTCAAACCATTACTAAAAACCCTAGCGAGGCCAAAGTTTCATTTTCTAGGGTATATGTGTGTCATTGCAAAACATTTTGGAACATACACAATTAGCACTTCTGAGGATTAAAATGAATAAGTCACTTGATTGTTCATGTGCAAGGTTGCTTTTGCCCTTGTTCATTGTTTTTAGACATGCTTGAAATCACTTGCTTGCTATTTTGCATGCTTGTTTATCTATCTGGTTACTGAAAATGAACAAATCTGTTACAATCCTCAAATCTGGACATTGAAATTTGCAAACAATCCGAATCTGCAAACTCAAAATTTTGCAAAATCTAAAGTAAAATTCTTTTCTGGAGTCAAAATTCATCTCAGGAGGTTAGAAAGTCATACAAGTTTCTATCAAGTGTCATTTCATTACTACCCATCTGTCATATGGTAAGGAACCCAGTGTCGTATGAGTCTTTCTACCAGTCAAATTCAAAAAGTCAAATCCTGCTAGCAACTGTTGTGCGAGTTTTTCAACTGTCATATGAGCTTTTCAACTGTCATTTCATAGCATACCCACTATCGTATGAGTCTACAGAGTGTTGTTTGGGAAAATTTTGAAAAGTTGTCAGAAAATATTTAGAATTGCCAAATACTTAGCTTTTTTAGCCTAGTTCCAAAATTTGTCGAACAAATCACTATGTCAGGAACAGAGCAGTAGCTATTGAGAATCAGTACACATGTCTCAAAGAATCAGTACACATGAGGAAGAAACTCTGATGAGGGCCATGATGAAATAGATGCATGCTATGCAAGTCAAGATTAACAAACTTGAGAAAGAAAAGGAACCTAAAGAGTTCTCCATGGAAGCTCTATGCCCTTTTCCATTTGATAAAGACTTGTACATGTCACCATGCCTCCGAACAAAATTTGACCAATGTGATAACCCTTATGATACCTCTTCCATGGAGAGTGACACATCTACCTTTGGAGACTATGATGACTATGATGATAGACAATGTAATGATAACTATGACACCTCTATTCCTAAGAGTCCTCCTTGTCGTGTGTTCCTACTTACTACAAATGGGCCATCACATTGGATAGATTGTGATGGTGATCCATATGATTTTGATTTTGAAAGAGATTTTGATAGCTTTTGTGGACAATATCTAGATGATACATCTACTTCTATTGAGGAATATAAAATGTACCGTGCTGATTTGAAACATCAATACTATAAGGATCTCTCCTCTAAGAACTCTCAGGCTGAAAATAAAGATTACACTCTCAAGCAAGATCATGTTAATGTTGGACCTTTGTCTTTTGATGGTTCCCTTCCATCCCCTACTTCCTCCAATACCCATACATTTCCTAAAGCTTCTGAGTCTTTCAAATCTTTCACAGAACCTTCATCCGACACAAGCCTTGATACTTTTCATGTGGTTCCCTATAGTTATCCTCTAGGGCTACCTCTTAAAGAAACTAAAGCTAACCTTCACTTGGCTACAAATACTTTCAATAATGATAAACCTAAACAGCCTAAGCCTTCATATGCTATAATCCCTACTTCAGCTAGTCCTCCACCATCTCTTCCAAAGTCATCCATACAATCCCAACATGATTCCTTGTCCTTAGAAGTGGCTCCATGTTAAGAGGACTCTAAAAATGATGAAGAAAAGAACATAAAGAAAGATAAAGATCAAGAACCCTCCATGTCATCCACTCCTTTTCATGATGTCTCTTATCCGCTTCATGGTTCTTTTGATCCTGTACACCCTTTTTCATGCATTCCACCATGTCTTAAGTCTTCTCCTAAGTAAGATCAAGCTACTACTTACACTGTTGAGCTTATTGACAATCAAAATAACCTTACCCCACTTCCAATTTCCAAAGATGATACTTCCATTAAGGTTGGTAAAAATGGTGTTGCTACTTCCAATGTTAAGCCTATTGAAAATCAAGAAAAAAATTATGAGCTTATGCTATCCAAAGATCCTTGTCAAGATCAAAGTCTTCCATCTTCTTATTCTACCACTCCATGTTCATTTTCACTTTCTACTCTTCCTAAGTCTTCGCAAGCTTTGAAAAATCCTATCAAAGAAGGTGCTCATATTCAAGATGTCCATGATTCTATTGAAAATTCTAATGCTCACTCTAAAGATGCTGATATCCTTGGTTGTCATATAAATGTTGATGAGCTTGTTGATTATCCTTTTGCGTCTTCCACTTCCATCCTTGGACCTCTTCCACCACTACTAAGGGCTTCACGCCTTCCTTCCATCTTGGGTCCTTATGTCCCTTCACTTTTCCCTCCTAACATTCCTAATTCACCATCCATCTTGGGTCCTTACATACCTCCATCTCCTATCTTTCCTCAAGATCAACATAGATGTATACCCTTGAATCCTTTTCATCCACCCACCCATCTAAACTAGTCATATCCTCCTTTTTCTTCCACAAGTGCCAAGTCTTTTGGAAGTAACTTGAATGTTCAATACAAGAAAAATAAGCAATACAAGAATCCATCAAAAAAAGAAGATCACCATGTCTCCTCTAATCGACATGGATGCATAAAGTCAAAAGAGATATCTAAGAAGAAAACTACAAGACAAGTATGGTTTCCAAAATCTATCATTGAAGGTATTCTCTCTAGATCATCAAAAGGAAATCAAAAGCCTACGACTATATGGATTTCAAAGTCTCTCTTGAAAGAGTCTGGTGTTGAGCAAAAAGTAAAGTTGACATTCAAGCTTCCAAAGGCTTCCACTTCATCTCCCTCCAAAAATATTCTTCCATTCCATGTGCCTAAACCACAACCTCTACTATCCATTCACCATATTCCTTCACGTATTCTTTCATTCACATTTCCTCCATCCTCTCACCACCCTTTAAGGTGTGTGTTGATGTTGAGCTTGCCTTCCTTTCCATCTACCCTTTCACAATCCTTCCATTCATTATCCTTCTACCTTCTATTCTTTTTCCTCATTTGCCTATTCCTCCTATCTTCCAACCTCACTCGCTTTACATAAAACCTTATCCTCCATTTTCCTCTTCCATCTTCTTTTTCCTATCAGCATCTTTGAGCATATCATTTTGAATCATTGGCATATCATGGTTTATCCTTTCAAGGAGCATTATCTAAAAGCTTTCCTTCTTCCAAAAATGAAAAAAAAAAAGAGAAATGAAAAAAAAATTGAAAATGTGCCTTGGTGAAAACTTGGAAATAGGCACCTTGCTAGCAAAAGTAAAGAGAAATAAATTCATCCTATGGTGAAAACCACTCCCTTGTGGTGCCTTGGATAAGTACCATGATGAAAACCTGGCAATCAGGCATCATGCATAGTTCTTCTACATATTTCATCCATTTCATCTTCTCTCTTTGATCTTGACAATGTTGATCTATACATGAAGATTTGGCTATTTTGTGAGCTATCTTACGATGATCTTGCTTTCATTCCCTTTCATGTTTAGCCTTCATATCTATTGCTATCCTTTTCCCCTTTGGTCTTGATCTAATAAAAAAAAAGAGTAAAACACGATGCTGTGAAGCCTCTTAACATGTCTACTCCTTTGGACTGCATCATTTCCTGCTCTTGCATTATGATTTTGTGACTTATCCTATGCTGACCTTTCTTTGCTTGTCTAAATGTACTTTACATGACAATTTTTCCCTAGCTTCGGTATTCTTGAGGAGTTTTCCCTTGAGGATTTCTTCCCTTCCTTCTCCTTCATTATCTTATCTTCCATCTCTTCCACCAACTTTCCAATCCCTCTTGTTCTCCACCTTGCTCGACATAGGGACTGCACGATATGATCTTGCTTGGGAGTTTGAAATGGAAAAAGAGGCTATCAAATTTGCTAAGAATTGTCAAAAGTGTCAAGTACATGGAAACCTAATTCATGCTCCACGGAGGGATCTAATCCCCTTTACAACATAATGGCCTTTCCATCAATGGGCATTTGATCTTATCGAGATGATTCATCCTCATTCTTCTAACGTACATACCCATATAATCACAGCCATAGATTATTTTAAAAAATGGGTAGAAGCGGTCCCTTTGACACAAGCAACGGGGAAATAGATATCTATGTTCATATTGAACTATATCATATGCAGATATGGGATACCTCATTCCATAATCATAGATAACAGTGGACAATTCAAGAACAAAGACTTAGATGATCTATGTGCCAAATTCAAGATCACACAACATTGGTCTTCTATCTACTATCCACAAGGAAATGGCCAAGCAGAGGCTTCCAACAAAAATCTATTAAAGATCTTGCACAGAACAATAAAAAAAACTGGCAGAGACTGGCATCTCATGATTAATCCAGCTCTATGGGCCTATAGAACAAGTATTAGAACACCTATAGGGGCTACATCTTTCACTTTAGTTTATGGGTCTCAAGTGGTACTACCTATTGATGTTGAAATCCCATCACTAAGAATCAGAATGCATGGTCTAGTAACTGATGATGACTACAAAGTTTCTAGGTTGCAAGAACTTGAACTACTAGATGAGCGCAGATGATGATAACAAATCGACACATGATCAGTGACTAGGTCCTAGGTCCTAGGTTGCATGTCTCTTTGCATTTTACATGTTTGCATGATCTCACAATGATTAAATGAACTTCAATGCTTAAACGATTCTTCAAATCACATCTTCAAGTCTAACAAGAGCTGAATCTCACACGAAGGTTCCTCCAATGAAACAACAAGTAGAATCCTTTTTCAGGATCAAAATTCAAATCTGAGATCATTCATATTATTAACTGCTTGCATATTCGACCTTCCATCATCACAGAAATCTAGTATTCAACTTAACTGATTATCTTACATCAAACTATCAAAATTTCAACTTGGTCAACCATGGTCAACTCATGGTCAAACCTAGTCAAACTTGGTCTTCTGGACCTCCAAACGATGCAGAATGCATTTTCAAATGTGTTTAACCATTTTTCCAGTCAATTGACATGCTTCTAAACCATTTAACATTGACTTTTATTGTCAGATTTTGATTTTAATTCCGAAGGGGGCATGGTATTGCACATCATTCAAGTCTGTAAATCTAATTTTATTTGGAATCTATTATCTTTCATCATTAATCAAGACAACAACCACGTCTAGTTGTTGATTCATCAAAAGTCCTCATCACTCGGGGCAAATCTATCATCACTTGGGGCATATTAGATTCATCAAGATCTATATCAATTTGGTATTCTCCTAATCTTGTAAACTATATCATTTTTTGCAACCATCGGATCATAGTGTTTTTTCCTTGGTTCTTCGGCAACTGAAGGATTCAGATGTGATACCTGCTAGTTCTGCTAAGACAATCGAGTCTAGAACCGGTCACTCACTTCTTTGCAATCCTAAGGTTCAAAATCAGGCATTTTGACACTCTTTTTCGCAATCATAGGTTCATTTGCTGTTATAGTGAACATTATCTTTGGTCATTCAGGACCTATTATCTCCATATCAAATCAATATCAATCAGCTTTTGTCTCATATCAATTATCAATTTCAAACATTAGTTTCATATCTTTATTATACACGGACTATCTTTGAACCACTGTGCTTCGCACAGTAATTCAAAGAGGGGCAAAATGTAATACCCCAAAAATGGGCTATAAGTTCATTAACCTCCTGCATCTACAAAGTGAACGAAATCAACATCGAAGTCCTAATCTAAGGCACATCTAAACATCATCGAATCATAATTGATTATCTTAAATTCTGCATCAGGGAATATTCCTAGCAATATTCCTACTTATCTTAATTATCTTTAATTTAATGATTATTTGGTGATAAATCACATTTATCCTAAGTTTGATTAATTGAATATTTTCATATTTAATTAATTAGATTTAATATCTTGCCACTTAATTATGTAATTAAATTTAATTCTATCTATTATTAATTGTATTATTTAATTTTGACAATAAATCTAATATCTTATGAATAATTGATTAAATTCTTATTTAATTAATTAAAGCATATTGTCATTATTTAATAATATAGTTTTTAATAAAAGTTTGATTAAATAATTGATTAACCCATAAATCAATTATTTATTTTCAAAAATCAGTTAAGTTGAGCATAAATCACTTTATTTATTTATTAATTCATAATTATTATGCACATTCAAAAGAAACAGTTTAACTCCCAAATTAGAAAATCAATGCAATGACTTTTTGGAACTCAACATCTTTTTAGAGTTCAAAAAGCTGATCTAAACTCTAATTTGAGTTGAAAAGCTATTTTTGCATGATTTGCATGTTTTTGTGAATTAAATTATCTTTATTATTAGATAACTCAAAAATCAAGCTGAGTTAATCTGAGTGATTTATGGCTTTCTTCCATGCACCTCCAAAGCCCTGGATTTCTATAAAATCAAGGCTTAGCTCTTCATAATTCATCCACAAATTTGCATTCTCATGTTGTCAAATTGGAGTCTGAAGAATCATCTTTGCAAATCCAAGCTATTGTGAGATCTTTCTAGTTTTGAGCATTGCATATCATTTAGCATAGATTCATATCATTGTTAAATCAATTTCCATATTAGCATAGATTCATATCAGTTTTTCATTATTATTGCATAGAAAATACCAAAAAAAAATAGATTAATTACATTCATATTTCATATTAGTTTTGCATTCAAATCCTTCATTTAGGTGTCGTCTAGGTCACTGATCTCGATAACATTCTGAGAACATCAATCTCGCACCTACTAGAAGGCAGTAAATCGCTTGGTTAAATTAGATTTCAATTTTGCATGATTTTGATTTTTGCTAACTTCTAATGTTTTACTGAAGTGTTGTGTCTACAAATCAGGTACAATTTTCACACACACACTAGGCATAGCCTATGCAACACTACCACTACACATAGCCTATGTGACATTGTTGCTAGGCATATCCCACGGCTTTGCCACTTGGGTTTCCCATATTAGCCTACAACCATGGTAGGGGTGGGGTCGAACCCTCCCCTTGCCAAATATATATATTTCTTTTTTCCTTTAAAATTTTGGTGAACATTTTTTAACTATATTTTTTTCTATAATATTTAATTTTATTTTTTTGAAGGAAAATTTATTTAAAAAATAAATATGTATATATATACAATAATAAATGTTTCCATTAGCTTTTTCCTTTACAAAGGAAGATATTCAATTATAAATTTTGTAAATATAAACTGATAGGTTTTGAAATCTAATATTTAACTAAAAATATCTATGGAATTTCCTACCAAGTTTTCAAACAAACCCTTAATTGGATAAATCATTCATTTACCTAATGTTCTCAAATGAATTCTAGGGCTTTAATAGATATTAATACAAATGAGGATTTCATGATACAAAAAAAATCCAATAGCATTTCTAATCCAATTTTTCAAACAATGAAAAACCCTAATACACCACCCCAAGATTCAATAACCAAATATGACAAGCACAACATAGACAATCTTTTCAAAAGGGAAAAAGTTTACAAGAGTTTTCAAAGCCTACCTTAATCCAAAAATTGGTATGCATAATGAAGAACAACTCCAAACTTTGAAAATCCCAAGCTTTCAAAAATTCCTTAACTTCAAAATCCATACCCAAAACTTGTAATCTCATAAAAAATCTCCCTCTAAAATGACCAAAAAGACTCTAATAAAGAAAACCACGAATCCGAGTTGAAAACATGCAACTCCTAATCAAAAATTAGAAATCAAATTCAACCTTGTTTTTATCAAAACTTTTTGCATGATCAATTATAATTAATAATAATATGCAAATTTAACATTTAACTCAACTTTAAATTAGAATTCATACTTTTATTTATTAAATTGAATATGCAATTAAATTGCATAAAAATATTTTAATTAGAATTAATATTTATAGCTTATTATCAATATGCAACTTTGATGTAAAATATCAATTATATTAATTACTCATTTAATTCTCAATTTGGATTTAATATTTTATTAAATCCTAAATTTCTATAAATAGACTTTGTACTTAAATCTCTTTAATAAACATAAGTATTTAATTAATTCTCACTAATTAAATATCTATATATTTAATATTTTATAATATGTAATTATTTAATCACATAATTAAATTCTTAATCTACTTTAATACAAAAATATCATCAAACTACATAACATGCAACAATAAGGAAAACCAACCAATTCAAATTACAACAATCAAGCCTAAAGGAAGGGTTCACAAATTCACACCACCTTGATGAATTCAAATAGGTAGAAAATCAAATGCTTATCCATTATCTCAGTATAATAAATGGCTTAGGTTGGGATTTGGACCTGTATGTTACCTCCCCTCTCTTACCATTGAGCTATTCAGATAGGGAACACTTATCTTGACATTTTAGGGAAGTCAATGCCCGGTACCTACAAACCTGTCATCACAAAGCCGAACATGTGCATATATATAATATACAAAATATGGTAGGGATCAGTCAACCATGATTATCTCCCAAGAAAGTAACTTTATCTTCATCCCTCACCATATCAAACACATCAAATAGAAAGTAAACCATACATTTAATCTATGTCAATATAAATCTTGGGTATGTATGTTAGTAAATCCATAAATATAAATGACATCATAACATGTACATAAACATCATTAAAATAACTATTATCATCTGGATATAACCACATGATATCACACAACTAATCAATGTCTCATAAAATATAAAATTGCAATGTAATGGCGTACATCAATACCCTCTAATATCATTGAAATAACTAACACACACATGAAAGTGGCCTAAAAGAGTTTTGCAATAAAACTGAAAAGTAGCCTATGGGAGAGGTATTAAAAACATCCTCCAAAGTCACACTACACTCTCCTATTGGTAAGTGGAAATAAGATGTTTGTGAGTTCCATCTCTCACACAAAGTGCTAATAAGGCCCCTATTTTCTTGCATCTTGGGCATAAAGGTAATATGCAACAATCCTATACTCTCTAGGTTCTCTCTCTCATCGACATCCAATCTATGTCTATAGGGGAGTGTTGTGGGATGATTCTATCAAGTGATCAGGACATCATCCCTAATCTCCAAGGACCATTACATTCACCCAGTCAAACCAAATGCAAGTCAAGATCCAAGCCAAACAATACATCTATGTTACCCCATTTACAAAAAAACATGTCAAAATGCATAAGAAAATCCATTACATTCATTTCATAAAAATCCAAAATAAAGAAAGTGCATTGATGTAAACGATCACCTGTGTCACAATTAATAAAATCCTTTTGTCACGCATTCATGTCAAATCATCCAAACAAGTATGTTGCTTCCCTTAAAAAAGTGCATCATTTGCCTATAGTAAGTGCATCTCTTGTGTAACACACTTGTGTCACATTATAAATGAGTATGAACATATTAAAAATTGAATTCGTAAGATTAATTATATCATGTGTGTCATTTTACCGATACAAGTGCATCGATTTCAACCTACAAGTGTGTCAATTTGATCTATGTCAACCTAAACCTAAACAAGAAAAAACATGAAAAATAAGACAAAAATACAATGAAAAGATGTCAAAACCCACCATAGGTAGGGCATCTTCTAGACACTAGTAGGTCTTGAACCACTCCCCAATATGCACACCTTCCTTGTACTCTGCCATCTCTCCTCAAACATGCTTAGAGACTCCTTCTGCACAAGTTCTCAAAATCTTAAGAGTGCAAATGACTTTTAAAATGACCCCCCAAACCTATTTATACCCCCTACCCCACCTCGATGGACATGCACATAATTCATTTCTATTGATCACATTTCTTTACACCTTTCGAACACCATAACTTTTGTGTATGACCTTCATTTTTTCAACTATGATTTGTGTTGTGATCCTGATCACATTGTCAGCAAAATGAGCCCTTCATTATATTTTTCACCCATTTTATTAAGGGGCACCATATTACCTAGTTACTATCACTTTTTTGCACGACCATATTAGGGTATAATTTTTATTATTTATTATTTCAAACAACACTTGAAAATGCATTGTATCAAAGAGTGAAAAAATGTAGACACCTAAAAATGACTTGTTGCTCGTAAGCAGTGATTTAACTAACATTCCTCTTAAATTATTAAATAATCTTAATTATTTAATTAATTTACATCTTTCTACTATATTCTAAATTTGAATTCATAAATTTATCCTTGTTTCCATAATTAATTAATTTTAATTAATTAATTAATCGTTAAACATCTAATTAATCTTCATCACTAATTGTTCTATAAAGTAATTAAATAATAATCATTATTTAATTATTTCCTATGCCTTTGAAATTAATTAAATAATTATATTATTTAATTAAACATTCCCTCCTTGTTATTATTACACCCAATGTCAATTTATTGAATTTACTAATTATTCTTCTCATAAATAAATAAGTTTATTTTTTAATTTATATTCCACCACGGGTAAAAAAATTCATTCTTTTATTTATTTAATTGTATTTATTATTCTAGTTCTGACTAATACTAAGTTTCATTCTACTAATCAATCACATTTTTTGAATCCTCAACCAAATTTTTCTAACTAATCAATCTATTCAATCATCAATTCAATCTATTCAGTCTTGTATTCCATCTAATAAGATCTTTAATCAATCTATTTTGTTTCAACAAACCAATCAATCCAACCAACTCCCTAATCTGTTATGTATGTGGAGCCTAATCAGACTTATCTACAGGGTCAAGGGGCAAAGCCCCTTGCGGGGTCCTGGAGCAGTGACCCAGGCGGGGTCAAGGGGCAGAGCCCCTGATGGGGTCAAGGGGCAGTGCCCCTTGCAGGGACTTAATATTATTGTAATGTGTCGGCCATCTTTTTTCTATTAGTCAGAGTATTTTTGCCCTAATTTTGTTATGTCAAAAATACTTGTAAAAGGGCTTAGGGTTTTGAGATTCATTGCATGAGGGATTATTGTAGCTTCCTGCGACGGTATTGAGTTGCAGGTTTCAGATTGTAATTGCTAGATAATAATAAAGATATTGGACTCGCTGTTGGTGGATGTAGCCCAGGGATTGGGTGAACCATGTTAAATTCTGTGTTATTGTGTTCTCTCTTGTTTGTTAATATTTGCATTTTCTACTTATTATCGTAACATAATCTACTCACTTCATTTTCCAATTATTTCACTTAATAGATCAATCATTTTTGTTGACAAGGAAATCAATTGAGTTCACTCTTCAATTAATTCGAGTTTACTCTTAATCATAGTCAACCAATCCCATCAATCAAGGAATCTTGATTGAAACACCAAAATTCTTATAAATAGAGAACTAATTTTGATATTTGCAATCACATACATGCTTTGAATTCTTATGTTGTCACATTTGAGCTTGAATTTGAGAGCCCACATTGCATCAAGAAGGAGAACAACAAAGGAGGACTTATTGGTATGCATCTTCATTTGATTTATTTGATTTCATTCAGTATTATTTATACATTATATTGTCTTGCTTCCTCTTTGGATATTATAGATTTATGCTAACTGCTATTAACAAAACTTTTGTGGTTATATTTGTGTTATGATTGCAGATTCAAAATCTGAAATATACCCTTGATTACACATATTCTTTGCACAAAATGATGATGAATGAAAATGAGAAAGGGTACGTCTCAATTTATAGAATTTAGGGGGAAGGATGAATGGATGGTCAAAGATATAAAGATGAGATAAAAAAATGGAGCATTTTTTAGAGGATTCCTAAGGATCAATGATGAAATGGATGGATTAGATAGAGCTAGTTAGATTGTGAATGACTAAGATTAAATTTTAGTAAGATATTTTCACCATGAGAGGAATAATAAATATGTGCATGTAGTGAGGATAGACTTTTGGCTTTGTTGGAGAAAATTGTAGAGCCAAGGACAAGTCTTCCTAGGTCCCATTTATTCTTTGATTGTAGTGAAGAAATATAGGCTTTAATTAAATAAAAATATTATCCGATTATCTTAGCCATATGTAAGGTGGATAATGGGAAAACCTGATTTCATTTATTTAATTTATTTATTTATTGTGACTTAGTGGTAAAGATGTTTAATTAAATATTTATTATTTAATTAAGTGTGGAACCTTAGATGAAGGGTAATTAGTCAAAGTAATGGAATGAACTAGGTGATAGATTTGGTGATTAAGGCCTATGGAAATGTTTTGTGTCTATATTTTGTCCGTCTTTGATATAATGCAACTAAGTTGTATTATGTCAAATAAGAAAAAAACATAAGATGGGATGCAATGAAACTTGTTGGCAAGTTGCCTTGATTTCTTAGATATGTGGTGGAAGTGATGCCCCCTCAAAAGAGTTGCTAGGTGGAATAGTGTAGATCTCTATAGTTTTGTTGACTATTAGTGACTCACACTTAGTCATATATCTAGGCAATGATGGTCAGTCATCACTGTGACCGAGTCATTATGTAAAGGCTGAGCTATGTAATGTTTACTTACCGAGCATTAGTACTGCCAAGTAAACTTATGGTCACTATGTATTGTAGTAGTATACCAAGTCTAGTTCTACTGAATCTTGTATACAATGATTACCGAGTGCTAGAGTTATCAACATATGCTGAGTACATGGAATGTTGAGTATGAGAAACTATATTTTCCAAGTTAGCCAGAGAATGACATAAGAGTTTGTTTTGGCACAGTGATCAAGGTAAATAGTTTTGGCCCACATCCATGTTTTGTATTTTGTCTATTGAGATAATTACGAAGGTAATTACACATCTACTTAGTAATCATTGATCCCTATGCTATACCTAGAGCCAATCAAAAATTAGTAAGACTTAAGCAGCAATAGGAATTAATCTAAGCCGTAGATCTTGAATAAGTGAAATGTTTTTGTTGATTATATAAGGTCAAGATATTAACCCTAAAACGTAGTAGCAAGGGACAATGAATGTGAAGGGTATAAGTAGATAGGTATGATTCAGAAAAGGGAAGTATTTAGAGATAGAGTTTAGTGACCGAGCTAAGTAGTGAAAGCACATAAAAGAGATAGATCTGATAAATGAGATCAACATCACACAGTAAAGAGAAGATCTATTATTTGTATATAGTGCAAACTGAAAGGTCAGGTACTGAGACATTCTAGCTAGTGTATCAGCGTAAATCTCTTAACTGAGTAGTCCTAACAGACTTTTTATAATCTCTTAACCGAGTGCTTACTTTATTGTAAGTTTCAAATCCTTTTACAAGGTAGACTGTATAAGTCTTTTAGCTTTTAACAGACCAAACCCCTCATAGGGTAGATCAAGTTTTGATCAAATTTTTTAGGCCCTAACAAGTAGATTTATTACTGTAGTAGTGAAGATTTGTGGGTGTCATCCCCACCCCAATTTTACCTTTCAAGAGTTTCTCGGTCACCAAAATCTCTGTGTTTTGAATGTTTTCATGGATAATGTTTCAGTTTGTTAGTCATTTGATTATGTTCAAAATGGGTGATGCTATACAAAAGTTTTATTCATATGTGAATGGTTTAGTAGGTGATTTATGATTCATCCCCTCCTCTCAGTATCACATTTCCCAATTATATTTCCAACAATTGGTATCAGAGCTTCTAGATTTCTCATAAGAAGTCTAACCACTTGAAGAAAAAGATCTTGAGATGGAAGTCTATAAACTAGGAAAGGTCTTAGAGAATCAGAAGATTGATGTACAAATGGCATTACAACAACTAGAAGCAGCTAGAGGTGAACTAGAGAAATTCATGAGCAAAAAGAGAGAAATTTATATTCAGCAAAATGAATCACACTATCAAGAAGAAGATACCACTAGATTATTTGAAAATGGAAATACTGCAAAAATTGATAAAGCCATAAAAGAGCTACTGGAGAAGAATACCATACTGAATGATGACATCAGGAATCTAAAGAGAGAACAGGAGATTCAATCTGTCAGACTTTGTGAAGTTGTTGAACAAAAAAAGAAAGCTGAAGATGACAAGATAATGGCTGAAGAAGACAAGAGACACATGGCAATGAGACTAGATGAAAGGACAAGTGACATGCAGAGGTTGAAAAATAATCTAGACATGGTAAATCAACTACTATTGGTTAATCAAGATTTGGGAAGGAAAGATATGGAAATCAACCAACTGAGATCTGAGAATGATCAATTAAAGAATGAACTTAGAACTGAAAAGGAAATCAATGAAAGGATGAACAAACCTAATGAAGATGTAAAATACTTTGAAGAACTGTTAAGGTCACCTAGAAGATCTGATGATAGATCTGGACTTGGACTAAATGATCACGCTTCATCTACTAAAGAAGGAGAATCATCAAAGAATGGAGAACAGAAGAATGAAAAACCAAAGAACAACAAGCCCACATGCCATCACTATGGAAAGCTAGGACATACAACCAACATATGCAGAAGTAAACATGGTAGGTTTGACTCTAAACCAAAGTTCAATGGACATTTCTTTAATTGTAAGAAACATGGACATTAGGCACATGAATGTAGGTCTAAGGTCATTTATCCACCTACTTCACCTAAGTTTCAAGGCAATTGTTTCAACTGTCAAAAGTATGGGCATAAAGCATTTGAATATAGGTCTAAACCAAGATGGTCATCAAATGAACAAACTAAGTCACCTATGAAGAGAAAATCATACAATTGGGATTACAACACATGGTAAAGTTGTCATTATTATGGAAAATATGGACACATTGGAGAAAATTGCATGAAGAATCATTTCAGAGGAAGATCCAAAAGATGGATGACTAGAAGCATGGTGTGTTACAAATGTAATAAGATAGATCATCTTAAGAAAGACTGTAGATCACCTATGCTGAGCAATAATTAGAATTAGAATGAAGATATCTATGAAAAATTGAAAAACCAGATGGACAAGACATGGAAGAAGAAAGAAGAAGGAAGAACTAGTGAAACTGGCACATCTGAGGTCACCCAATCTGATGGATCAGGTGATCATACTTCTTCTAATTAATCATATGAGGTATGTTTGGAGCTGAATATTACAAAGCTTTATTTTACATCAGTTCCTAACATGAAGATTGATTAGAAGTCCAATCTACATAATTAAAGATCCATTAGGACACATATAAGCAAAACAAAAAATTTCTTTTGATGCCGAGTGACAATATTCTAATCAAGATATCAATGTATGCCAAGCAACTATTATGGCTGAGATGCTATAAGTACCGATCTATTCATAATGGTTATTTTGACTGAGTTTATGTTAACCAAAGTTATCATGAGTTAGCCGAGACAACTATATTCCACTTACAAATTCTATACGAAGCATTTATGAGGCCCTAACTTCACTTTTTAGAATCTATAAAGTGGAAAGTTTCCATTCATTTCATTTCACCTAGCGATTTGAGATTTCTTTGAGCAATTCCAAGTTCGAACAATCAGTTTATCAAGCTGATTCCAAATCTCTACAGTGTGTCGTCGGCAAAAATCATTTGCAAGATACTTACAAGAAAAAGGTACATACCAAGAAAACATTTATTTCTAAAATTTTATAATTTGAAATGGCATCATCATCTGCTACAATGAAGAAACAAGGGATGGAGGTTTTCAATGTGCAATTGGTAAGGAATGAAGTTTGCAAGCCATGAATCTTTAAGACAATTTCAGAATCGGCAATTAAAGGAGATTTGAACGGAGCCCTATCTTCAATTTTGGAAAATGTGCTGATGATGAATGACATTAGGTCATGTTATATGTGTAAAATTGGGGAAATCAAAGATTACAAGATTAGGGAGGCATATGACAAGTTATGTGTCAACGGAGTGTTGAAGCCGGAGTATAAATCAATTTCTAAGCAAGGGTTAGTGCATGTCCTGGATTTCCCACATAATTTTAAGGTTGAATGGATAAAAATTATGTTGAGTCGAGTACATGACATGCAACTATGGCTGGAAGATGGACCAGTGAAGATAATGAAGGAAATGATCCAACAAGTCACTGGTTACCCTTCGATTCAAGGAAAATGAACAATGAAGTGTTCGACAAAAGAGGAGATACAGGCAAACACACAAGTTGTATGGAACAAATGAGGTATGATGATCTCTACCATTATAGATCTAGAGATTGACTTTTCTATTAGGGTTATCTCACACAAGTTCTACCAATCTAGTCGGTTGGACAGTGTCCCTTGTATGGTAGTGGACTAGGCATGGAAAATCATTAAGAAAGGGCACACGTATGATCTTGCCGAGCTCCAGCTGACTCAGCTTTTCAAGAACCTCAACTCAATCCAGAATGTAAAGAACTCAATGTGTAAGTTTGGTTCTTTGCTAATCTGCCTATTCTTTTATGTAAAGAAGAGTTTTCCTACTCATGGAGGTGTGATATGGGATAAGAAGAAATGCATTACTATGCAAATTAGTGAGTTCATAGGTCAGATAGGAGATAGCTTTAATGCAGTAATGGATAATTATTTTGTTTAGTTTAAAAAGAAAATGAGGAAGAGGAGCAGAATCCCTATGTCATTAGTTGAGAAGTACAATAATGATATATGTTTTCTAGTTAACATAGATTTCACATATGCACAAGCAGTCCTTCCTAGGGTTTCATGGCTCATGCCACTACCCTATGAAATTAATATAGATGAAGCTATTGTTTCCATCACATCCCTCTTAGCCAAATAAATTGATAGAAAGGCACCCTATTTTGGGACATATGAGGAAGCCAAATCAAAAATCTCTTTAGGTTTAACTGCTGCAACCTTAGAGAGGAAAAGAAAGAAGATAGTAAAGAATGTAGAGAAGTATGTGAAAGAATCAGACAAGGATGCTCCACTAGAGTTGACCCAAGGTTTGGGAGAAGATGAACCGAGTGAATCTAATGATAGTGAAGAAGAAGAAAAAGAAACTCAAGTAGAAGAGAAGAAAGAAAAGAAACCAATAATTGTCGAGACTCCAACCAAGAAAAGAATACTAAAACCTAGAGTGTCTTCAACACCTGTATTGAGGCCTAGAACAAGGGGAACAACTACTAAAACTCCTAAGGTACCCCCTATTTCTAGTAAGCAAAAATTTGCACAACCTAAGGCTGTGCCGAGTAAGGGAAACAAAAGACCTAGAAGGAAACTTGTATTGGTACAAGAGGATGATGAGGAAATTGAAAGCGATGAAGAGGTGAAGAAGATTGCACTACAAGATGCTAAATCTACTGTGGATTAAATATGCCACAAGATCAAAAACTCTACAGGAGTGGATGGCTTGAAAGAATTGAAATTTGGAAGTTTGAGTATAGGAGAGAAATAGAAAGTAGAAGATACTATTCTTGAAATGCTTTGTACTTTCAAGATGTTACCCATTTAGTTGGAGAATCGAATCCCAAAGGAGTTGAGCAATAGGGTTGCACAAAAATGGGAATATGCCCTGAATATTGAAAAAAAAATAAGGGAGAGCACTTTAGCACAAGTAGAGTCAAGTCTCACCCCTGCCAACATCAAAAAAATAGTGGAGAAATACCGAGAAAAATTTGATCCTAAGCTTAGAGCTTATCTAATCCTTCAACACAAGGTTGAGGATGTAGTATAGGAAAGTATCAAAATTTGGAAGATAATATATGGATTTTTGATTGAAAAAAATGAAGGTGCTAGTACATCTAAGGATGCCGAGCCTGAAATAGAACAAAGTGTAGTGGAATCATCCATTCTAGAGATAGAAGTTCCCAAGGTAGAGGAAATTCAAAAGGAACCTGAAGTGCACATTGTCGATATCATAGAGGATACACCAGTTAAGAATTTGATATTAACTGAGGAAGACATACAAGCCGAGATAGCTAAAGATACATCATTTCTCAGAAGTAACCCAGTACTCTTGCAAGTCAAAGTGTCATGCCCCTGACTATTCCAGACTTTACTTTTCTATGTTATGTTATGTTATGTTAGATTTCTTTGAGATAACTCTGACTGCGTTCTTTTGAACTTTGTTTTTTGGATTAAATATGTTATCTCTGTTATTCTGCTAGACATTTAGGGAATTATGTCTATTTCTGTTGCTTTATGAATCCTATTCTGATGACAGAATTGGATTAGACTGAATTTTGAACATTGGTTTGATTATGAAATAAGGACAAACTATACGGTTAGTTAATTGTCTGATTATTGATTCATTGTTTTGGAATCCTTAGTAATATGTTAGACATAATTAGAAATGGTTACATTATTATTGTTAACTGTATCTTGATGTGTATAGATAGTATTTAGAGTACTATTGTTATTTAACGTTAATCAAATTCTGAATTCAAAATTAATGAATTTAAAATATATGTATTTTTATACATATAACTATGAGTGAATGTTTTAGTAATAATGTGGTATTTCATTTACTAAAACTATGTGAATTAACTAAGTTAGTATATCCTATGGTGTATGTTAGTAGGAGGTTAGTGTGATGAAGTGTTAGTTAATTGGTAATGTCATGCGCTATTATCTTAGATGTTTAAGTTAGTAATGACTAATGTTATTGGCAAAGACATGTATTAACCTATCCCTAAGTCTTCATATTATTAACTGGCTCGAAGACATGACTTACAATAGGGTTTTAATGCACTTGCATTGCTTTAAGGTGTTAGTGGGTTTAAGCTATTTTTTGGGTTGTGGAAATGTACTATGTTGGACATTTGGTAGGTATTGAGTTGTGTTCACTGCAAGAGATAAGTTTGCATTGAATGAACTTATTGATGGCAATTCATTGTTGAGTTTGAAATCCGCCATTTGCTCTGGTTAAGGAGTTGCAGTTTTTATATGACTCCATTTTTTTTTACCATGTTATGCTGCGGCATTTTGGGTAAACAGTTGGTTATGGACCCGTGTTACTATTGTATCCTTCTTGATAAGTGGCTTGGAATGAAAGGGGTTTTCACGGCAAAGATAAACCCTTCTGTTCATGGTCATTTAGGAAGTGGGGAGTTTCATATGGTTATCTCTGCATTTTGGGCTCTCTTGCATGGCATTTTGGTAATCTGTGACAAGGGATCTTCGTGGTTGAGTTTGGGATTCATTTGTGAAGCTCACCAGGCAGGGGCTAGCTCTAGCATTTCGGTTCTGGATATCTTCCTCACATGAATACCAGGCAGGGGCATCTCTTACCTTAACCTTTGTTTTCATTTTATGAATCTGCAAATGTATTAATGGAATGTTGGTTAACACTGTTTGCTAGTTGATGTATGTGAGGCTTTGTGTTTGTTTATTTTGTGAGTTCGGTTATATGAATCGATCTTTTTCTTTCTTGGATAGTTTAAGAAGTCAATCTAGTTATAATGTTGTGATTAGTGGTGAAACTTGGTAACAAAACAAATGGTTAGTAAGTGTCTGGTTTTAGTGTGGTATTTAACACTTGTTTTTGATATGCTATTTCGAGCATAATGTAATAAGGGAGATCTCTGTTCAGAGTATGAAGTTGGCAATTTTTAGTTAAGTCTGTGTCGATCTTTGGAATATAGTTATGTAGATGTTGTATGGTTATATCCTTGTGTGTTTGGTGTCTATGTCTTCTTGCTTTGGACAGTGTTAAGGGAGTTAGTTGGGTTTGAGTATCGGCATATTAATGGAGAATGAAACCAGCATGAGTGTTCTTGTTAAAACTTCTTTAGATCTTCTCGCACTGTGCCTATTATTAGGAGCACTATAGCATCATAATGTATACAGTTTGTATAGACTTGGTTATATGTTGAAATCGGGTTTCTCTATCACTGTCATTAACCGAGGTTGATGTTTTCTTTGAGCTATATTGTGGAAAAGGGAATTAGTGGTATTTCTTAGTGTTTTAGATACCTGTCATATTTTGTGTTAACACTTGCAACATATGTATGGATTAAAGTATTTCTTTTGGGTGAATTCCTTTAGTTTTCTGGTGTTGATGTTTGGTTAAAAGGATGTTTGTCACTATATATATCAGTCAATAGAGGAATGTGGATGTCTTGGTTATGTGAAACTTGATTGCAAGTTTTATGATCTTCAGTATTATCACCAGTGTGTATTACAGTTGATACAACATTAGGAAATGTAAGGGATTTATAAGAAAATCAATTACTATCTTGTACAGACAGTAAGGAAAAGAAAAGAAACACTTTGGTAATTTGATTAAGAGGTAGAAGTCGGTTATTATTTTGTCATTATCTTATGTATTCGGTAGATTAGTAGTATAATAAGGTAGTTGTTTTCTATGACAGAACTGTGAAGATTAGTATGGTTTTTCTATTGCATAATCATGGACTTAAATTATTAATTGCAAGTTTATGCAATTAGATATATAAATATATATACCTGCTGGGATATGTATATGTATACACAAGCCATGGTGTATACATGTACATACGCCAACATGTATATAATAGATGTTATGACTGTCATTTTGAACTATTAATTACAAGCTTATGTAATTATATAAACATATATATACCTGCTGGGATATTTATATGTATACACAAGCCATGGTGTGTACATGTACATATGCCAACATGTATATAAATGGTATAAACTTGTAATTAATAGAGTAGGGTGTATGGCCATTTAGTTTAATAATTCAGTTATGGTAAACTAGTATGTTTGTTAAAAGTGATGGGTGTTGTGTTGATTCAGTTGATGTATGATTATGTTAGTTCTTTTCTATTCAATGGAAACATGGATTTGATATGGATATTTTATTGTACAGTTACAGTTTTAATGTTAAGTTAATATGGAGATTATTTTGTTTGGTTTTGTGATGGAGAAAGAGTTGTGATCTTTTCATCTTTTGAGAAACATCATGTTGATGAATGTATGTTAAGGAATATGGTAACATGGTTTTATAATGGATTTCTGATTGCTGTTTCAATTTTGTAAATTGATGCATTAGAAATGAATTGTTAGTGAAATTGTGTAATATAGTTCATTTCACTATTTTCATTAATTGCTAGATCAAGTGTTTTTGAGATAATGCAAGAATGATCCATAAATTGGGGGCTGATACTAGTCTAGTACCTTGTGATGATAGAATTTTTGTCAGTTGTGACTGACACTAGTCTATATCCTTATGGGAAAGAATTTCTGTTAGTTGTTTAATTAAGTGATAATTATAAATTCAAGGGTTATGGGTTTCAATTAACAAAGATAAAACATTATGGTTTCATCAAACATAATGGATTACTATGAGGTTCCTTACGGATACATAGCGTAGGTCCTTATGTGGACACCCATGAACTATTGGATCATTACTTGTCATTTTCTTTGCGAGTTTATTTCTGTTAGAAGGAAATTTAGTGCTTGATGATTTTGGTGTGAAAGAATGGAAATTATGTTAATTAGTTTTCAATTACATCTATATCTAAATCTGCATAAATGTTATATCGTACTGACTTTTATGATTGCAGATATTTGGAGATGATTCATTTTCTTTATCATTGTGACTGAGCCCTGTTTGCTGTTTGCGTTTGTGCTCATTTTGATTTTTAGGTTTTAGATGGATAAATCAATGAATATGGGACAGTGGATAGCAGTTGTTAAGTTTTATGGGAAACAAATCATTTCATGGTTATTAGTTATCAAATCTATTCGTAGAATGTAATGGATTTGGAAAGAAGGAAATTTTGTTTAGAGACTTAATCTTTGAATAAAGAGTATTATTATTACTCTGATGTAAATCAATTGTAAACTATAAAGCTTTTAAAAGCAGTTGCTATGGTTATATGTAATCAGATTGTTCTTTTAAGAAAAAAATTTATTACTGTGATTTTATGTGATTTTATTATGGTTGTTTCTTCTTTAGTATCATCTTTTATCTTTTAGTATAGATGGGGTGTTACACAAAGCTTATCCGGAAATTGATGCGACACCAACTGGTAACACTACCCCCACCAAATTTGAAGTTGTTACAGTTGATCTGTTAGCTGGAACTAGTACTACTAAGGAACCAGAGAAGCCAGCACCAGTTACTCAACCAACATTTGTCGAGGAGATTCACCAGGATAAAGAGGAATAGACATCAAAAAAAGTTACTAGTTCTTATGTGGAGAATAAGGGAACTAAGGGAAAACAAGGAAATGAAAAATTTAATGAGGTACAAGAGCCTACAGAATAAGAAGCAATAAAAGCTCTTGTATAGATGCTAAGTGGGAGCACACCAAAGAGAGCACAAAAATAGAAAATGGAAATCTTCTCACCTAAGGTAACCATTAATGAAGTTATTACTATTCCTAAATGAGATACTGATAACTTATCCTATGAGACAATACAAATATTGAAAGATTTATTATCGAGGAAAAGAAAACAAGAAGAATTGAGAAGATAACATTAGCAGAAACAGGTTCTGTATGAAATCAAAGATATATTTACTGATGTTTATGAGTTATCAGATGTAAATAGTTCTACTCCCATATTGGAACAACTTGTACACATTGTTAAAAAGGTAAATAATGATGCATGTTGCGCCAGTGATAAATTGTTTGAGTGGTTGGAAAGAAATTTTGAGACCAAAATTCTAGAGAAAGTATCTACCGAGATTGTAGCTAAATAGGTCACACTTTCTACTTTGGTAGCAGAGACTGAAGAAGTCATTATCAATGCCAACTCTCTACTCACCAAATTGTGTAATATTAAACAATTCACTGAGGAGAATCAACATTTGATTGATCAACTGCAGCAAGAACTTAAAACCACAAGTCAGTCTTTAAGTGTTGATCCAAACCATAGTTCCAATCATTATGTTAAGATAATGCACACTCAAGGAAAGATAGCCAAGCTGATGGCTAATGATGGAAAGATTAGGTCTCACCTACTTTCTATGCAAATAGTTTTAACACCTCATCTAGAGGCATTACAGAGAAAGTTGGTCAAGGCTAAAGAATTAACTAAGCAGGATCCAAATTTGTCTACTGTCAAGAGTCTAATCAATCTAGCTATCGAGCTAGAAGCATAGTCTGAAGTGTTAACTGTTGCTGCTGGAGGATGGGAAACTACACTACACATGGTTATGATGCTCCACAAACCATTTCTAGAGAAACATTTTGAGATCCCCACTCCAGATGACATTCATTGTGTCAAAATCAAGGGGGAAGTAAAATCATGACATGACAAAGAGGGAGGTAACAAAATTTTTGTAAATTTTTGCATGTACATATATCTCAGGGGGAGTATTTTTGTAAAGGGAGACGTAATGTCATGACAAAGTGTTTTTTCCACTAATGTCAAAGGGGAAGATTGTAGATCTCTATAGTTTTTTTGACTATTAGTGACTCAAACTTAGTCATATATCTAGGCAATGATGGTCAGTCATCACTTTGACCAAGTCATTATGTAAGGACTGAGCTATGTAATTTTTACTTACCAAGCAGTAGTACTACCGAGTAAACTTATGGTCACTATGTATTGTAGTAGTATACCAAGTCTAGTTCTACCGAGTCTTGTATACAATGATTACTGAGCACCAGAGTTATCAACATATGCCGAGTATAGTGAATGCCAAGTATTAGAAACTACATTTGCCGAGTTAGCCAGAGAATGACATAAGAGTTTGTTTTGGCACAGTGATCGAGGTAAATAGTTTTGGCTGACATCCATGTTTTGTATTTTTGTCTATTGAGATAATTACGAAGGTAATTATGAATCTACTTAGTAATCATTGATCCCTATGCTATACCTAGAGCCAATCGTAAATTAGTAAGACTTAAGTGGCAAAAGGAATTAGTCTAAGCCATAGATCTTGAATAAGTGAAATGTTTTTGTTGATTATATAAGGTCAAGATCTTAACCCTAAAATCTAGTAGCAAGGGACAATGAATGTGAAGGGTATAAGCAGATAGGTATGATTTAGAAAAGGGAAGTATTCAGAGACAAAGTTCATTGATCGAGCTAAGTAGTGAAAGAATAGAAAAGAGATAGATCTGATAAATGAGATGAACATCACACAGTTAAGAGAAAATCTGTTATCTACATACAGTGCAAACTCAAAGATCAGGTATTGAGACATTCTATCCAGTGTATCAGGGTAAATCTCTTAACCGAGTAGTCCTAACAAACTTTTTGTAATCTCTTAACTAAGTGCTTACTTTATTGTAAGTTTCAAATCCTTTTACAAGGTAGACTATATAATTCTTTTAGCTTTAAACAAAGCAGACCCCTCATAGGATAGATCAAGTTTTGATCAAATTTTGTAAGCCCTAACAAGAAAATTTATTACTGTAGTAGTAAAGATTTGTGGGTGTCATCCCCACCCCAGTTTTACCTTTCAAGGGTTTCTGGATAACCAAAATCTCTATGTTTTGAATGTTTTCATGGATAATGTTTTAGTTTTTTAGTCATTTGATTATGTTCAAAATGGGTGATGCTATACAAAAATTTTATTCATATGTGAATGGTTTAGTAGGTGATTTCTGATTCACCCCCCATATTAGTATCACATTTCCCAATTATATTTCCAACAACTAGAACCCAATAAATATCTTGAAAGGACAAAGGATAAGGAAAATATGTATCATAGCATATAAAAATGACTTAAGATAAATCATCAGAGAGGATGTTCATTCCATGAGAATAGTCTAGACGATGGACTAAAATTGAAGATATTGGTTGGGGATAGACTAGCTGGTGGACTAAATGATTAAGACGGGGATATACTAGATCATTTTTTACCATTATTTTTTAAAATATTAGCACAAAGTATAAAAAAAAGCTCACATACTACAATTAATATCTAACATTAATGCTCATGTCAACTTAAAGAAATAGGTAAATGAGGGCACAAAAGACCAAAAATATTCAAAAGTAATTCATTTTAATGGGCATTCCCAATAGAATTTAGGAGAAAAATTTGTTGGAATAACTGATGTTGTGATGTTAAGTGATTTAGAAAGTTGTCATGGTATAGATTTGTTTTCATGATGACCAACTATTGAGTTGTGATTGATTTCAAGTATTGACCTAGTGTTGCTAGTATGTTGTTGAGCATAAAGTTAATGATAAAAGTGGTGCAGTAAGTTTTAGTTGTAGCGATTCATATGGAAGAATCAGGGATGTATCCAAGTTTATAATGCATGACCACTACCTTTGATATTGAATGGTAAGAAAGTAATGACCCGATGAAGTATAATAGTGCAACTGCTAGAATAATTAGTGAAAAGCGATAGGTGATTTGATTGGCTCGTCAAATATTTTTTGTGTCATATAATGCGGTTACATGATATGGTGGATAAAAATGTTTGGATTCTATAATTTTAATTGCAACTAATTTGGATGACTGGAGTGAAGGTTAGATGACCGATGAGTAGAGTAAGAGTTCTTAATAGGTTGAAGTGTTTATGTTCTTGAGCAATAATTGTTAAATCTTTGATCATTGATCAGTATAGATGTGCAATCCATGATTTAGGTTACGTTAGTCATGATTTGGTGACATGTCTTAAAGATTAGAGGTGATGATATAGCATCACATTTTTTGATGCTAACATGCGGAGAAGATTCTAGATGTAGGTTGTATGTGGTTAAAATGTGTTTGACCTCTTGACATAAATTTCTACGTAAATCATTATGATGGCTGACACGATGTTGAAAATTTATGGTGTCAATTAATTTTTTTTGTTTGATGAGTAGGATTTGAGTGTGAAGATTTAAAGTTAAATTGTAATCCATTTAGGGAAATCTTAAGGTAGTGAAAAAACCTAAACGCTTAATGAACAATATATATTGAATGAAGTTGAGAGTTTTTAGTGTTGATCATGTGTTGGGAAAATGCGGTGTAAAGTGCTAGTTGTGATCAAGAAAGAGTAGAGATAAGTGTGTTAAAAAGTGATTGTGTGTTTCAATGGATCTGATCTAGAAGAGGTAGTGCTATTATATAAATCATTATTCTTGTTATTCCCTAGTAGTTAAAATAATCAAAATCCCTTAATTAGGTGTGTTGGTGCTCAAATTAGTAGATTGGATTTACTATGGACTTGCCACTCTAATGATGGGAAGCCCAAGTGATTTGGCCAACTAACAAGTTCAACCTAAAATAAGATTGGAACTTCTGCAATTCTGGCTCTGTAGGACCAAGGCTGGTGGTGTTGGAAACAATTTTCTGAAGAAAATTGCTACTCAAATTATGTATTGTCCTTGATGTCACACAATGTCATAGTCTGCAACAATCAGTACCTACCGAGCTCGGTCGGTTTGCCTGGCATTAAAAATAGTGTTTACCAAGTTCACTCGGTTATCAAAGAAAAATCAACATGTACCGAGTCCACTTGGTTATCAAAGAAAATTAGTGTTTACCGAGTTCACTCAGTTGTCAAAGAAAAGTTAGCATTTATCAAGCTCACTTAGTTATCAAAGAAAAAGGATTATCAGTGTTTACCGAGTTCTCTCGGTCTCCAAAAGATTGTAGAAGATTTCATTATGGTCACCGAGCACTGTCGGCCCTTGAAGGATCTTTGCAAATAAAGTTTTCTTAATTCAGCTGACTGTTATACTAAGTAATGTCGATTTGACAAATCTAAAATCATATAAATAAAAGGTCAAATGTGAAAAATAAAGAACAGATATAGAAGAAGATATATAGAAGAAAGACAGGAAAGGTGTGTGCGAAATTGTGAAGGATGACCAGATATCCTTGAGGAGCAGCAGAGATATATTCGATCAGGAAGGATCTCACTTATACAGAATAGAGATCTGTAATCAGCAAGGCAGTTGCATTATTATACAGGTCATTTTCATTGTTACCTTTTTATCATTGTAACAGTGAATTCTAAATCTCTTAACCGAGTTGGTTTAACAACCATATTGTAAATCCTCTAACAAGGTGACAATTCCATTGAATTGTTCTCAAGACCTCTTACCAGGCCACTCCTAGCAGGGTGATTAAATCCTCTAACAAGGTCACACCTAACAGTGTGTTTTGTAACCTTTTACCGGGTTGGCTTCTAACCAGGCATCACTTTAGAAAAGTGAAAATTAGTATCTAGATACATTGGTGGTTTTTCCCATATTGGGTTTCCACGTTAAAATTCTATGTCTCTTGTGTTCTTAATAGTTATCTTAATCATATACAAGTGGTGATGAATATCTAAAAGATAATTTTACTAATACTTTCTGCATCTACCAAGTTACTGCAATCTATTTACCGAGTGTTAAACAGATAATATTCATTAAGATATCCTAAGGGATCTGGAAAGAAATAATTGTGAAGTGTTTTATGGTTGACTAATTCACCCCCCCTCTCAGTCACTTCATCCATATTCCATCAATTGGTATTAGAGCTTTTGGTGTTTGCAGGAAGGGTTTCAAGGACCTAAGCTAAAGATCAGGATGTCTTACAAGAGAGAAATTCCAAAGCTCAATAGAGATAACTTTTCAGCATGGCAAGGCCTCATGAGACTTCATCTGGCTTCCATTGGTGATTCAGGATGCAAATACATTGATGAAGAATACACAGTTCCTACTGGGGCATTAACTGTTGAAGACATTGTAGAGAAAAAGAATCATAACACCATGATGATAGACATTGCATCAGCTCTCGGCTATGAAGAATTTGATGAAATTAAAGAATTCACTACTGCATATGAAATGTGGATCACACTGAAGAAAATATATGGTGGTGATGCAAATGTGAAAAGAGCCAAAGCAGAAAGCCTAAGAGGACAGTTTGACAAGATGAATATGAAAGAAGATGAAAACATTGCAAAATATGTTGAAAGGATCAAAGCAAGTGTTAGTGCAATTAGAGCTTCTGGAGGAACAATCTCTAATGAAACTGTTATAAGCAAGGTACTCAGAACATTACTCCCTATCTATGCAATAAGAGTATCAGCTATTCAAGAAAGAAGATGTGAAACAAACCACAATATAACTTTGGATGCTTTAGTTGGAAGATTGACAGCCTTTGAATTAGACAACTATGACAACTATGTTCCAGTTTCCAAAAATATTGAGTCAGCATTTGAAGCCAAGGTCTCACTAAGGAAGAATAAGAAAATAAAAGAAGTTCAGTCAGAAAGTGAAGAAGTATCAAAAGAAAGTTCTGATAGTGATCTTGAAATTGTAGAAGCACTACTTGCAAAGAAGTACTCTAAAGGGAAAGGTAAATATAAAGGTAAAACTCCTTTAATCTATTTTTCATGTGAAGAAATTGGACATATTGCAGCTAGGTGCCCAAACAAGCAAGCCAAGGAAGAGAAGAGAGGTCACAAGTACTATGGCAAAAAGAATTTCAAATCATTCAAGGATAAAGGTAAGAAAACATGTTTTATGGCTCAAGATTCTGATGATAGTGAAGAAGAAATTATCTTTATTGCTATAAAAGATGAATCTAATGATGATGAAGATAAGATGGCACTTATTTCTCATATAAGCAAAGATGATATATGGATAATAGATAGTGGATGTTCACATCACATGACTGGTGACAAGATAAAATTTGAATACCTAGAAGACTGTGATAGTGGCAATGTAAGATTTGGAAACAATGAACCTTGTTGTATAAAAGGAAAAGGAAGAATCTCATTAACCAAAGAACTCATATGTGATAATGCTTATTAGGTTGAAGGACTAAAACATAATCTTCTAAGTGTAGCATAGCTAATCAACACTGGTTTCAAGGTTGAATTCATGAATAGTCAAGCAAGACTGCTGGATGGAAAAGGAAAACTCATTGGATCAAGCAAACAAACAAAAGGTAACTTATTTTATCTTGATCTCAGTGAATATTCATGTTTTATTTCTCAAATTGAAGAAATTTGGCTATGGCACAAAAGGTTATGTCATGTGAATTTTGATAACATGATGAAAATAAGCAAATTCAAGAAGGTAAGAGGCATTCCTACTTTGAAGAAACCTGATACTGGTCTATGTAAGAATTGTCAGATTGGCAAAATGAGTAAGACTAGTTTTAAGAGTAAGAACTATCAGTCTAAAGAGATTTTTGAAATTGTGCATACTGATTTATGTGGACCTATTGGAATAGAAAGCTATACTAGAGATAAATTCTTTATTCTTTTCGTTGATGATTATTCTAGAATGATGACTGTTATGTATTTAAGAGAAAAGTCAAAAGCATTTGAAAAGTTCAAATGGTACTTGGAAAGAGTGGAAAAGGAAACAGGGAAAAGATTGAAATGCTTAAGATCAGACAAAGGTGGTGAATTCATCTCCCATGAATTTAACAACTTTTGCATTGAAAGAGGAATCAAAAGATAGGTATCAGCTCCTAGAACTCCTGAGCAGAATGGAATAGCTGAAAGAAGAAACAGATCTATTATGGATTGTGCAAGGACTCTAATGATAGAAAAGAACATCACCATAAAGTGCTGGAAGGAAGCTATCAGCACTGCAGTTCATACCTTGAACCGAGTACAATTGAAGAAAGACACATTCAAAACTCCTTATGAGTTATGGTATGGCTATAAACCCAATGTAAGTTACATGAAAGTATTTGGTAGCAAGTGTTATATCTTAAAAGAATCCAGAAGAAATAAATTTGATGTGAAAAGTGATGAAGGAATATTCCTAGGATATTCTAGCAAAAGCAAGGCATACAAATGTCTGAACTTGTCTACTCACAAAGTCATAGAAAGTATACATGTAAAATTTGATGAGTTTGCAGAAAAGACTGAAGAAGGAAGCGAAAGGGAACCTGAAAACTACAAGAGATTCATTTACATTGAACTTGAAACATTGCCAGACACAACTATCAATAAGGAAACTATGTCTACCGAGCCTAGCACAGTAACCGAGTCACAGGAAGAAGTTCAAACCGAGTCACAGGAAGAAGTTCAAACTGAGTCACAGGAAGAAATTCAAACCGAGTCTTAGCCTGAAGTTACCAAGAAAATATCTACCGAGCCAGAGCAACCTGAAGAAGAGATCCTAGAAGACAAAAACATGACTCATTCAAAAAGCAAGGAACCTATACTAGCCAAATATGTCAGAAGGCATCATACACCAGATCAAATTATTGGAAACAAATCAGATGGTACTATGACAAGAAGTAAGCTAAAAGGTACATGTCTGCTTACTGATTTTGAACCTAGAAATATCAAAGATGCATTGAAAAATGAAAGTTGGATTGAAGCAATGAATGAAGAATTAGAACAAATACAAAAGAACAAAACATGGACTCTTGTACCTAGACCTAAAGATAAGAATGTAATTGGAACAAAATGGGTATTCAGGAATAAGCTGAATGAAGATGGTTAAGTATCTAGAAACAAAGCTAGATTGGTATGTAAAGGTTATTCTTAAGAAGAAGGTATAGATTATGGTGAAACTTTTGCTCCTATTGCAAGATTAGAAGGTGTAAGAACTCTACTTGCTTATGCAGCACATAAAGGATTTAAGGTATATCAGATGGATATAAAATCTGCATTTCTCAATGGAATTCTTGATGAAGAAGTCTACATTGAACAACCTAAAGGTTTTGTTGATCCAGATAAAAAGGACATGGTCTGCAAGTTACACAAAGCATTGTATGGTTTGAAACAAGCTCCTAGAGCATGGTATGAAAGACTCCATAACTATCTGATTCAGATTAATTTCAAAAGAGCCAATAATAATAGAAATCTGTATATTAAAGAAGGACCGGATGACAAAATTGTATTGGCAAAAATATTTGTAGATGATACTATATTTACAGGGAATGATGATCAATGCAAAGAATTTTCAGAGCAAATGAACAAAGAATTTGAAATGTCTATGTTTGGTTTAATAAAATTCTTTGTTGGTCTTCAAATTCAGCAAAGCAAGAATGGTATATACATTACTCAATCTAAATACATTAAGGAAATACTTAAGAAGTTTGGTATGGAAGATTCAAAACCAGTTGGTACACCCATGTGTACTGGACTGAAACTTACCAAAAATGATGATTCAAAAGAAGTAGATCAGACCTTATACCGATCTATGATTGGAAAATTGCAGTATGTAGTACATACAAGACCTGATATTGCCTTAGCAGTCGGTATAGTAGCAAGATTCTCAGCAAAACCTAAGGAAAATCATATGATGGCAATCAAAATAATCTTAAGGTACTTAAGAGGAACTGAAGAATATGGTTTGTGGTATAAATTTGGAGGCAATCTAGACTTAAAAGTGTTTACTGATGCTGATTGGGCAGGGAACATTGATGACAGAAAAAGTACAAGTGGTGGAGCATTTTTTCTTGGAAAAAGACTGGTATCCTGGACCAGTAAAAAGCAAAATTGCACATCTCAATCCACAGCTGAAGCAGAGTATGTTGCTGCTATAGTAAACTGTTCAAATATTGTTTGGTTTAAATAGTTATTACAAGGTATGAAGGTTGAGATCAAAGAACCAGTTGTTATATTTTGTGACAATACCAGTGTAATAAACATTTCGAAGAATCCAGTAATGCATTCCAAAACCAAGCACATTGCTATTAAATATCACTTTGTCAGAGAATTGGTGCAGGATAAGGAAATCAGATTAGAATATATTCATACAAAAGAGCAGATTGCAGATATTTTCACCAAACCATTACCCAAGGATGCATTTGTGTATCTAAGAGGTAAGTTAGGGGTCATTCCCCTATCCGAGGCTCACTAAATACAGTTTTAGTGATGCATCAACCAGAACATGATTGAAAATCAACAAGTTGATGCAGCATATTCAAGGAATCATTGCATATGAATCAGTACTTGAGGTACATTAGTTTACACCGGTAATATGTGAATTGTCTTTGGCATGTGTTGTCAAAGAGGGAGTGTCTTTGCTATGTCTTTGCTATTACTTCAAGAAATTTTCAATAGTCAGAAGGAAGAGTTTTTAAGAAAAAGGAAGTTTGCTGACAGAGGGAGATTTGAATCTGAACCGAGCTAATCCTTTCAAAATTTCTTATGCTATGACATATTGTGTTACCATCAATGCCAAAGAGGGAGATTGTTGGAAATAATTATCTGAAGAAAATTGCTACTCAAATTATGTATTTTCCTTGATGTCACACAATGTCATAGTCCGCAACAATCAGTACCTACCGAGCTCAGTCAGTTTGCCTGGCATTAAAAATAGTGTTTACCGAGTTCACTCGGTTATCAAAGAAAAATCAGCATGTACCGAGTCCACTCGGTTATCAAAGAAAATTAGTGTTTACCAAGTTCACTCAATTGTCAAAGAAAAGTTAGCATTTACCGAGCTCACTCGGTTATCAAAGAAAAAGGATTATCAATGTTTACTGAGTTCTCTCGGTCTCCAAAAGATTGTAGAAGATTTCATTATGGTCACCGAGCACTGTCGACCCTTGAAGGATCTTTGCAAATAAAGTTTTCTTAATTCAGCCGACTATTATACTAAGTAATGTCGATTTGACAAATCTAAAATCATATAAATAAAAGGTCAAATGTGAAAAATAAAGAACAGATATAGAAGAAGATATATAGAAGAAAGATAGGAAAGGTGTGTGCGAAATTGTGAAGGATGACCAGATATCCTTGAGGAGCAGCAGAGATATATTCGATCAGGAAGGATCTCACTTATATAGAATAGAGATCTATAATCAGCAAGGCAGTTGCATTATTATACAGGTCATTTTCATTGTTACCTTTTTATCATTGTAACAATGAATTCTAAATCTCTTAACCGAGTTGGTTTAACAACCATATTGTAAATCCTCTAACAAGGTGACAATTCCATTGAATTATTCTCAAGACCTCTTACCAGGCCACTCCTAGCAGGGTGATTAAATCCTCTAACAAGGTCACACCTAACAGTGTGTTTTGTAACCTTTTACCGGGTTGGCTTCTAACCGGGCATCACTTCAGAAAAGTGAAAATTAGTATCTAGATACATTGGTGGTTTTTCCCATATTGGGTTTCCACATTAAAATTTTGTGTCTCTTGTGTTCTTAATAGTTATCTTAATCATATACAAGTGGTGATGAATATCTAAAAGATAATTTTACTAATACTTTCTGCATCTACCAAGTTACTGCAATCTATTTACCGAGTGTTAAACAGATAATATTCATTAAGATATCCTAAGGGATCTGGAAAGAAATAATTGTGAAGTGTTTTATGGTTGACTGATTCACCCCCCCTCTCAGTCACTTCATCCATATTCCATCAAGTGGGCCTATACCTCAATCCAAATCTTTTGGTTGTAAGATTTTTGTAGAAGATAGCTGTGTGGAATTGTTATAATCTGTATAAAATGATAAGTGAAAACTTTATAGTAAATTATTGGTGTTTTTAAAATTTGTAATTCTTAAAAGAAAGAAAGATGATTTGTGTCGATTTATTTTTTAATGCTAAAGATTGATTTTTTTGCAAACTAGACCAGTGCCTAAACCTCTCAAATTTGATCTCTATTAACTCAATTCAGAATGAACCATGTCTATAACTCTGGAGATAATTTTATAATTGAAAAATATTGATTTAAAGGTGTTCAAATGAGCATCTAATTAATTTGAATCCATTGTTAGTCCTATTGAATTTAACTTTACTCAGAAAGACCAACAAGACATAATTAAAAATTGACAACCAATATTTCAACTTGATAATCAAATTGCAATTAACTAATAATTATAATTTCATCAAACTAAAAATTAAAGAAAATAAAAAGATTTATCACAAAGAACTAATTTAGATTGAACAAAAAATAGATATCACTGAGATCTAAAAACATCAGGCCTTTGTATTAAAAAAAATAGCTAGTTGATGGATACAACATTATAAAGATCTAAGTGTCATAGCATATTATAAAATATATAAGTGTTGGAAATATTCAGGAATTAACCAAGTTACTGAGAGGGGAGGGGTGAATCAGTAACTCCAAATTTTCTCACTAATTTTAACATGTATTTTACTTTTTAACCTTTGCATACAGAAAGCATGAAACTTACAAGCATTCACAATAATGACACATAGATTTGGTTACCCAGAAACCTTCCAAAAGAAAGTAAAACTGGGGTGGGGATGAAACCCACAAAGCTTTAATACTGCAGAATAAAGTTGGCTGGTTAAGGCTTACAATTTGATCACTTCTAATGATCTGCCCTGTTAGGAGCAATAAGGATTGCTAAATCCACCCTGTTAAAGGATTTACAAACATACAGTGAAGTATGCACTCGGTAAAGAGATTTATACAAAGACTGTTAAGTCTACCCGGTTAAAGGATTTAGTACTGATTCACCTGTTAGAATGAAACAGTAGATCTCTGCTTTGCAACTGGATTGCTGATTGAGATTCTCTGATGTACTGATCACCTTCTGTGATGAATTTGTCTTTGCTGTACCTTATACTTCTGAAGCCTTCTGCAATTTGCTTATTTCTGCCTTTCTTTTTCTTTCACATATATTCTCCTTGATATGTTTTATCTTTTTACAACATTGCTTATATACAGGTCTTAAACAATTAATTACAATTACAATTACACAGTCGGCTTGACAAATAAACATAAGTGCTACTAAGTCGGCCCAAATATGGTTACTCGGTTCCTTCAAACTGACTCGGTGACTTTCTGATACTCGGCGTCCACTACATTACTCGGCATCGTCATGCACTCGGTAGAAGTGAAGGCACGGTTCATACTGATCACTCGGTAGGTTTTGAACTCGGTAAGTACTGGTGACTCGGTAGACAAGATGTTACTCGGTTTACATTGTCCTGATCGGTTTGTACTAACTTGCTCAGTTTCCACTGCCTGCTCGGTTTGCACTGTCTGCTCGGTTTGCACTGTCTGCTCGGTTTGCACTGTCTGCTCAGTTTGCACTGTCTGCTCGGTTTGCACTGTCTGCTCGGTTTGCACTGTTTGCTCAGTTTGCACTGTCTGCTTGGTTTGCACTGTTTGCTCGGTTTGCACTGTCTGCTCGGTTTGCACTGTCTGCTCGGTTTGCACTGTTTGCTCGGTTTGCACTATTTGCTCGGTTTGCACTGTCTACTCGGTTTGCACTGTCTGCTCGGTTTGCACTTGTCTGCTCGGTTTATATCCAGAATGCAAATAAGTGTTGTCACTAGTGGCAATATGCCAACAATCTCCCCCTTTGGCATTAGTGACAAAAACACTTATTGGCCAAAATTTATATACATGAATCATGCTGAGTTTTATTTTGATTTTTCAAAATTTGTCTTTGTTATAGGGCTTTATACATTGTCTCCCCCTTTCAATGTGCTAACTGTTTCTTATACAAATCTATAATTGTATACATATCTCTCCTTCTATACATATCTCCCCCTTTTTGACGATAATGCCAAAGGTGCATATACAAGTTATTTACAGAGAGAATCCAAAATTTGATAAGAAATCAGAATGTACCTTCATTATTAGTGCCAGGGTTCTGTCCCAACTTTCTTGCAGAATCTTACATGTTTGTATAGCAATTTGGACTTCTGCAGAGAGTTCAATCATGTGATCTGCTATAGAGAACTGATTGTCATGAATCAATGTTCTGGAATGTTCAATGTGCTTATACATTGTATTCATGATGGGAAGGATCATGTGTTGGATGTCTAGCAGTGTGGACCGGATCCTTGAGTCTTCTTTCAGTAGATCAGACTGCATATTAGATAGGTGTGAAATTTTCATGTGATGAGCAGAGCTTGAACTTGGTTCAAGTTGCAGCTTCTGTATGCTAATCTTCATATCCTCATCCATTTTATTCATTTTTATCTTTAACATCCTTTGTGAACTCGGCAAAATTGCATAGTCTAGCCAAAAGAGAGGTAGCATTCGAATAAATAGACTCTATGTTAGACAAAACTGAAGACAATTCCACTTGGCTGATAGCTATGTGCTGAGCAATGTGCTCAAGCACTTTATTGTTGAATCTCTTCTCGGCTCTTTCAACTAACTTTTCTGTCCCGGATGAGTCCTCATTGTATTTCTCAACTGCTTCTGCTAATTGTAACAAAACATGCTGGGAGGAGTCTACTTTAATGCCTAATGCATCAGACAAAATGTCCTTAGCATCCTTGATGATTTGATACTCCTTGTCTCTCTCCTCTTTAAGCTTCTTTTGTTTTGCTTTCCTTTGGAGGATCTCACCTATATTCTGCATCTGGTCTGCTGAGAGATTTGCAAAATCTAATGTAGGAATCTCTATCTCTTCATCTAGGTCTATATCCTCAACTATATTTTTACCCAAAAATTTTATGCTCGGTAGAGCCTTAGGCTTATCTGTACTTAATGCTCTTGTAGTAGTGACAGTAGATAAAGTAGGGCTGGCTATTGACACTGGTATACTTTCTACTGGAGAACTTAAAATATTTACACTTGAAGATTCAAAAGCTGGAAAACTTACTGGTACAGGAGACTGCAGCTCGGTAGAAGAAATGGTAGCTGCCTCTGATGTTGCTAGGGATGATTGGACAAATGTGGAAGTTGTCACAACCATGCTTGAAGGTGTCTTAGGGCTGGATGAAGAGACTTTCACTGGAGAGGTAGGAAGGGATGCAATGACTTCTGCTGCTATTCTTACAGTATCATCTACCTCAGTGTCTTCTTCTTGTTCATCGATGTCATCTTCAATATCTTTTATTATTACAGTTTCAATGCTCGGTTGGTGAAGGTGGTATATGTTCTTCCATGTGGCTTTTGCAGCCTTCACAACCGATTCAATATTGTTGATCAAAATCAAACAAGTATTGAACTTCAATGTCATTTTATTTTCATTTTCTTTTAATGCCTTCTTTACTTCATCATTATTCAAGCTCAGCATCAACTGTCTCAGGTTTTGATCAAATATGTCTATCACAGTTTGCCTTGCATTGCTCCATCTCATTTTTATTGGATTCAATAGAACTGCTGGAATCTGTGGGGTAATTTCTTCAGGAGAGTATTTCCACTGTCCCATCTTCTCAACAACAGCATCTTCTATTTCCTTCTGTTCTGCTTCCGATCTGGTTTCATATTTCAAGGATTTTATGTTACTTACTCCAGATCCTGATCCATCTCTAAAGAGTTTGAGCTTTTCTTGAACGCTTAGAGGAGGCCTTTTGAATACTATGTCTTTATCTACCTTTTCTGCCTTGTCTGCCTTGCCTTTTGCATTTCTCCTTGTAAACACAGCAGTGGGAGGCACAGATGCCTTAGTGATGAAAACTTTTCCTTTCTTCTTTGCAGGTTCTGGTTCCTCTATTTTCTCAACCTTTTCCTCTTCTTTTTCATCTATTTCTTCTTTGTCCTCGGTTATCATTTGCATTTTGGCTATCCTCTTCTTTCCTTTGTTTACCGCCTGTGGAAGCTTTATGCTTAGTTCAATTCTCACCTTAGCTTCATCATATGTTCCAAAATATGGAGCTTTGGGATTGACAGGCTGATTTAGAAGAGCTTCAATGATATTCTTGGTTTCATCAATATTTACCTCATAAGGAAGAGGTTTTACATATACAGTTCTCAGTTTAACTGCTTGAATATACACATTATCACAATCTACCATAAAACAGATGTCATCTTTGTAATCTTCCACCAACTTCTGTGGAATCCGGAATCTGTCATTCATTTTCTCTTTGAAAGACTCAAAATAGTTATCCATGATGCTTTCAAAGTTTTCACCCATTTCTGCGATGTATTCATTTATTTCATAAAGTACTGGCACATCTTTTCTCCATACAACTTTTCCTTTAGAAGGGAAGAATTTCTGAACATAGAAGAATAAACAGACTAACAAGGATCCAAACTTACATGGATTGTTTTTGGAAGTTTTGATGCTTTCCATGTTCTTGTTAAACTGTTTCAACAATAAGTCTGCTAGGTCAAATGTCAAGTTGTTTTTGACCACTTTGTATGCTAGGTCAACAGCTTCACAGGAGACACTGTTCTGTCGACTAGAACTGTAAATCTTGTGGGCAATGATATGTGTACCAAACTTTAGTTCGGCATCGGTAATGCTGCTAACCTTCATGCCTCTACCATCCTACTCGGCTAGGGTTTTCTTCTCTAGTTCTGTCCAACCTAGGGTTTTGGTAGTTTTAGCTTTGTTCAACATGGGAAGACCGGTGACTTGTTGAATCATTTTCTTTGTGATCTCAATAGGTTGCTCAAGCCAAATCTTGCCATCGTGTACTCGGCTGAGAATGTACCTAACCCATTTATCTCGAAAGTTTTGAGGAAGATGTGCAATGTGAACTAAACCCTTATCTTCCAGATGTTTGTGCTCGGGCTTCAAAATACCATCCACACATAGTTCCTCACGCACAATGTCTAGTTCTAGATTTCCCATTTCTTGAATTGAACAGTTAAAATGATTACGGATATCGTTGATAAGCAGTACCTTAGGAGGAATCTGAGATTGAGCTCCGTTCGGATCTAGGGCTACTGCAATTGTGGGCACGATCTTAAAATCTGGTGCTTTCCACTCCCCTTGGACTAACATATCAGATCCTTTCTTCGTTGAAGTGCTGGATGATGCCATGGTAGCTCACAGAAAATTCTTTTCGCAAAAGTATTAAATCGCCGGGTTGCCCTTGAAGTTTTCTGCTCTCAAAGTGCTAAAGATTTGCAGTGAAGAATGAGTTCGATTACTTGCTTTTTGTTTACAATTTTGTCATTAATGCTCATTTCAAATTAGGGTAGGAATTCTGACAGACTGTCACCCACTAAGAATTAATTGCTCGGAAAAGACTTCGCAACTCGGTGAACTCGAGAATTCATAATGCTCCGACCTCGCTCGGTAAAGACAGGTACCGACCTTGCTCGGTGAAGACTATACCGACCTCCCTGTGATCTCACTGCATCTTGCATGCTGATTTAGACTTTTCTTTTAATTTCAGTTCTGGAACTGCTTGAGATTGATCTATGAGAATACAGTTCCAGTGCTTCCTTGGAAATTTAGTTTGAGTCGGTAGAGCCATCCATTCCATTACTTGGACTGGATTGCTCAGTAGCTTTAGGAATCCATTTTTGTCTCACCTGTTTCCTGACCTTAGTTGCTTCATTCTTCTTTCCTTCTTCAATTTCACTAGCATTCATGCAGTTTCTGGCTATGTGACTGATTTTAGTGCATTTGAAACATCTTATGGTAGTATCTCTTTTCCTTAGATGATGTTTTATGCAATTCATGCCAATGTGTCCATATTCTCCATAGTAATGACATCTACACCAGGTGTTGTAGTCCCATCCAAACATTGCTTTCACAATTTGTTCTGCTGGATTAAATGTCTTGGATCTGCACTCGGATGCCTTGTGACCTTGTTTGTTGCACTTGTGACAATTACCTCTGAATCTAGGTTTTTCCCTGCATTCATTTGCTTTATGACCAGGTTGATTGTAGCTATAACATTTTCCATTGAATTCTGCTTTTTCATTGTTCCAACATTTATTTGAAGTATGTCCTATTTTACCACAATGATTACAAGTAGGTTTTTGATTTCTTTGAGTACCTTGTTTAGAGGATTCGCCTTCTTCTTTGTATCCAAGTCCTGCTTTTCCTTTTTGCCTATGAAGATTTTGTTCATACAGCTGATTCAAGTCTTCTTGACTTTTCAGCATTCCTTCATTGATTTGTTTTTCAGCGTTTAGGTCATCCATCAATCTTAGATTGGTTTCCTTTTCAGATCTTAGTTCTTCTCTTGTGTTTTCTATTTCTGATCTTAGATTTAGAATTTCTTCATTTGTATGAGAGATCTGATCAATTAGATTTTCTAGCTGAAGGGTTTTGTTTTGGACTTCAATGTTTCGTCCATCTAATTCATCTTTCAACTTGTTTCTTTGTTCCAAGATCTCACAGAATCTTGTAGAGTGTAGTTCTTGTTCTCTTTTCAATTTTCTCACTTCTTCCTGCAGAGACCCATTCTTTTCTAGGAGTTCTTTGATAGCATTGTTTGCTTCATCTGAGTTATTTGAGGGAAGAAGATCTTCAATCTTTTCTTCAATGTAATTCTGATCATTCATCTGATTTGCAAGTTCCTTCCTTCTCCTTAGTGATTGGGAAAGATGTTCTTTTGCTTCTTTGAGTTTAGCTATGGCCATTTCCAGATCTAGCTTTTCATTTTCAATCACCTTGTTCAGTTTGAATACCTCCATTGTCCTGGATCTTTGCTCAAGCTAGTTAAGCTTTGTCTTGAGAACCAATGCAGCTCTGATACCAATTGTTGGAAATATTCAGGAATTAACCAAGTTACTGAGAGGGGAGGGGTGAATCAGTAACTCCAAATTTTCTCACTAATTTTAACATGTATTTTACTTTTTAACCTTTGCATACAGAAAGCATGAAACTTACAAGCATTCACAATAATGACACATAGATTTGGTTACCCAGAAACCTTCCAAAAGAAAGTAAAACTGGGGTGGGGATGAAACCCACAAAGCTTTAATACTGCAGAATAAAGTTGGCCGGTTAAGGCTTACAATTTGATCACTTCTGATGATCTGCCCTGTTAGGAGCAATAAGGATTGCTAAATCCACCTTGTTAAAGGATTTACAAACATACAGTGAAGTATGCACTCGGTAAAGAGATTTATACAAAGACTGTTAAGTCTACCCGGTTAAAGGATTTAGTACTGATTCACCTGTTAGAATGAAACAGTAGATCTCTGCTTTGCAACTGGATTGCTGATTGAGATTCTCTGATGTACTGATCACCTTCTGTGATGAATTTGTCTTTGCTGTACCTTATACTTCTGAAGCCTTCTGCAATTCGCTTATTTCTGCCTTTCTTTTTCTTTCACATATATTCTCCTTGATATGTTTTATCTTTTTACAACATTGCTTATATACAGGTCTTAAACAATTAATTACAATTACAATTACACAGTCGGCTTGACAAATAAACATAAGTGCTACTAAGTCGGCCCAAATATGGTTACTCGGTTCCTTCAAACTGACTCGATGACTTTCTCATACTCGGCGTCCACTACATTACTCAGCATTGTCATGCACTCGGTAGAAGTGAAGGCACGGTTCATACTGATCACTCGATAGGTTTTGAACTCGGTAAGTACTGGTGACTCGGTAGACAAGATGTTACTCGGTTTACATTGTCCTGATCAGTTTGTACTAACTTGCTCGGTTTGCACTGTCTGCTCGGTTTGCACTGTCTGCTCGGTTTGCACTGTCTGCTCGGTTTGCACTGTCTGCTCGGTTTGCACTGTCTGCTCGGTTTGCACTGTCTGCTCGGTTTGCACTGTCTGCTCAGTTTGCACTGTTTGCTCGGTTTGCACTGTCTCCTCGGTTTGCACTGTCTGCTCGGTTTGCACTGTCTGCTCGGTTTGCACTGTCTGCTCGGTTTGCACTGTCTGCTCAGTTTGCACTTGTCTGCTCGGTTTATATCCAGAATGCAAATAAGTGTTGTCACTAGTGGCAATTCTGCTTCATGCCAACAATAAGTAGTCATATCATTTTCCTTTCTCCCTATGCTTGTGTCATGTATACATAGACAACAAGGTAGTTAAAATTGTGAAAGGATGCAAACTTTCATAAAAAGTCCTAATATAAAGTAAATGGACTAAAAGACCTTTAATTTGCATAAAATAAGACAAATATTAATCTCCCAATAGTCCCCTGTAATGTGTGATATGATCTATATAATATTCAGAATCATAAGTGTCAGCGTCATGGATGATGTTCCTTATGATAATCTCTAGGGAAACAAAGTTTTCCATCTACGGAGTTGTTCCCTTTAATTCAATTCTATCGGATCGAGAAACATCCAAGGAAACACTGAGTAGACTTTGGCATTCACCAATCTATTCGCTTATATCCTTTACATCTCCCTTGTCATCTTTGAACATTAGTAACCCTGCTTTGATGACATCCTTAAAACTATCAAACTCATTAGTCAATTATTTATCAAATTCTCCATGTTTTTAAATAGCTTTATTTAATTCTTCAGCCTCTGCATCCCAATTTCCCTCTAGGGTTTTTTTATGTAATTTAACCCCAAGCCTATTGTTGATTCTAAGATGTGACAATTGATTATTGATATTCTTCATATATGAATCCCATAAGGTCTCAAGTATCTCTTTCATTTTGTCAAACCTTTGTGTTAATAGGAAAATTGTCATGTCCACTCTCACATTCTTCATTTGTCTTATTATCCTCTGGTTTTCTGTATGTAGATCGTCATACTTCCTTTTCCATTTTTTGTTTTCCTTAGGAGTGATCAAGGGAACACCCAATCCACTTTTATTCACTGTTTCCTCATACACAGCCTTAAAATGATCTTTTTCTTTAATCAATTTGATAACCTGTTCTTTATTGAATTTAGAAACATCTATAACCATGTTTGCAAAAGTAACAGGGTCAAGTTCTCCAACTTTAAGCTTCATCATGTAACTAAAGGCTTTGTCAACATCAATGATCTTGGGCCTCTTATTTGGTGGATATAATTTCCATAATAACAAATCTTCTTCATCTTGATCAAACCTTGAGCCAATAAATACCTCATTTACCCCAAAAATATCTAACTTAACGTCTTTGTGTTCTGAATCTAGAAATCTGTCAAAAATAAAAGAGGCACTCATATCCCAACTAGGAAAAAAGATAACACCAACTTCAGATAATGACAATTTCCATTTTTATGGGGTCATGGACATCATCTCAAAATCAATATCACCCTTAAGTCTTTTCAACAACATGACCTCATTTTCCAGATCTATATTCGGACGAGCCTCTCTTAAATTTTTTCCTTTGAAATTATACAAGAAAGTTTTGAATTATCTTGATTTAAGAAATTCATCATCAGACACAAAAGAAGCATGTTCTATAATCGTATTATCTTGGTGGATTCTAAGAGAAGAGATAATCTTTTCATCTTTATTTGGCTCCTCCTCAATCTCAATGACTTGTCTCCTAGAAACAACTTCATTGTTTGCAGATTCTTCTCCCTCAAGAGGCTCTATTCCTTCTTGTTGTGTTAAGCCTTTCAATTGTTTTATTTTATCATCCAACCTTTTGTTATAATTATCCAAAATAATTTTGGCCTCATTTTCTTCCAAATTTCTAAGAATATCTTCAACTTCTACAACTACATGAGGATAATCACCCAAGTTTTGCTTCTTCTTACAATAATGAATATATCCCTCATGATCATAATTTTTCCTATGGTGATTCTCATCAAGTCTGGGACTTCAACTCCTCCCAATTTTCATGAGACATATAAGTATACTGGAAATAGAATCTAAACAAATCTACCCTTAAAGGTGGCTCATCCTCTTTTGTAACTTTTTCCTTTTTCAGCTGATGGATTGCTAGTTTCCAACCCATATATATAGTATCCATCCTATTGTATTCATCCTCCAAAATTATGAATTTTAAAGGCTTGTTACAACTAAGATCTAAATTAAATACCTTCGTAATTATTTCCATAGATAATTTTAGAAAAAAATTTCCACTGGTATCCCTATGACATCTCTCTTCGGCTTTATAATTTCGTACTGATAACTCTAGAAACTTCAAATTCATGAAAACATCAGCCACAATTAACTTACCCAAATTCATAGTCCATGGGTTGCTAATAGGTGCACCTCCATTTCTTCTCAAATAGTAGAAAAGGAAAATCTCATAACCTCGCACCTTCGTCCATATGTATTTCACACCTCCATAGTTATCTTCCAACTGCTCTCTTTCTAGAAAATGCTATTTCGACCTCCTTGATTTAGGTCCTGGGGCACTCATCTGATCAATCATATCCTGATTCAGCTTTTTGGTTGGCTCCTTTTTATCTCCTTTTTTCTTCTTAATAGATGAATCTGTACTCTTTGTTGATTTTCTTTTCCCAGTTGAAATTGTTGCCTCTATTTTTCTTATTTTTACACAAGTAGTCTCCAAGCTTTGCAATTTTACAAATTTCTATAAGTTGTGTGCAAATGATTGTGTTTGGATTTATTTCGATCCTGGATACCTACATCTAGTGTTCTACCTCGTGCAATGTATAACACCTTATTAATGCATTTCCTTTTGTATTTATCACTTTTGAAATGTTGTTAAGTTTATCGCTATATGCTATAGCTACATATGACCGATGGTGGCACTTTAGATGGCTCCTTTTGTTCTTTTTTCATTTATCAATGTAGATTATCCTACTTAATCCATTAGGCATCAGTCTGACTAACTTCACCCTAATCCACTATTAAAACTTGCATCGATGAACTTTATCATTATAAGCATTCCTGATAGTATTGCATCTTCTATCAGCATGACCAATAACAATATTTTCATTGGCCATCGGTCTAATGTGTTTTTATCTCCACCACTAGTGAAAGCTTTGTTGATAGCTATATCGGAATGATCCTTCTTGATGGTTCTAAATCCTTTCTTGGTGTGACATATAGCGATACATCCATCGGCTATTGGTCTAACTCAAATTTTTCTTGACCCCTAGTGAAAGTTTTACCGATAGATTCATTGGGATAGGTTATACCGATCCCCATGATTTTTGTTGAACTATGATTTAATCCTTGTTATTGTGTCAAGAATTTATTGGTGAGATCACTGTCGATACACACACTTCATCATCATCAAAAAATGTATTTCTAGTAGTTCTCTCTTTTCTTATACAAGATATGTGTTCTCTTCTAATGGTAAATACCTTTGTCATAACCATATGTTACCTTGAACCTACCCAATGGAGGATTGGATTGTAGGGTTATTGAATGTACATACATGTGATGAACCTATTACAAATGACACACATAACTAGGAGTAACTATTATAATGATATAATTAAAAAAATATTCATCAAGATTTATTTGTTTCAATAGGATGGATCCTAGCATCTCCCTATTGTAAATCCTCTAACAAGGTGAAACATTAGTTTGTGTTTGAAGTCCTCTAACAAGGCTACTCTTAATAGGATAGAGGTCCTAATAGGACTAAAGGTAAATTCCCTAACCGGGTAGCACCTAACAATTATTTTGTAAAATCCTAACAGGGTTAAGCTCCTCACAAGGCGTACTTAAGAAAAGTAAATCATTTAGCGGGTACTAATCCCCACTGTGGTTTTTTCCTGATTTGGGTTTTCATGAGATAAACATCTATGTCACATGTTTAAATTATTTTTTGGATGTTATTATGGTTATTATTTTCATTTTATTCTATTAAAGTGAATGTTGTGAATGTTGTTATAAAGTTTAAGTGGTTGATAAAGTTGGAAAATTGGTAGATTACTAATTCACCCCTCCCTTCTCAGTAATCCGATCTTAGGATTAAAAAATTTGTGTGTACTTTTAGAGGATAAATTCAAAGCATAACCGTAGTAATTCAACTAAATAATGGTAAGTCCCTTCTTTCGCAACCCATTTTATTCTAGAAGAGTAGTTTAAGAAGGTGTTAAATTGTTTTCATGGGAGGAAAATGTGTCTCTCATGCTGAAACTTTGTATAATTTCTTTGTAGAATTTACATTACTCTATTTTTAGTTGAATTCAGACACCGTGATGTAGAAGTATTTGGGATAAGAACTTTTGTTTGGTTTGATGAGAAAAATGCCTAAAATTAGAGACACTAGAGTAGGGTATGTAATTTTATATTTTCAGGGGATGAATCAATAAAAAATTATGGATTTTTTATTCTCATAAAATAATAGAAAGTGGTCTCCAATAAGATGTTGGTTTCATTGTAGTTTTACAATGCAAAGAATTAGTGTGATAATGCATCAATTGCTATCACTATTAATAGAGTCACAAATTTTAAGTTTTTTCTCTCTTACCATCATTTTGATGAGAAGAAGAGTTTGTACATGAATGTGATTGATAGAGAATAGTTTTCTACCCCTAATAAGGAAATTAAAAATTGATAAAGAGACTACATAAGTCATTTTGTGGAAGAAATCACTAATATGATGACAACTCTCCTACATAGATTGAAAGGAAAAAAAAATGCCCATGACTTTAAGGATTAGATGTATTTTTTCATTCAAGTAATCATAATTGGAGAAAAATAATTTCATTAGGAAAAGGTCCATCAATGGATAACTACATTCAATGATAATAAGCCTCCCTTTGATGAAATTACTTTATGTTTGATTTATTTTGTGCATTGGCTTGTGCAAGGAAATTAATAGGTCTACACCGCACACTATATTATGGTAGTGGTTAAATAGATAACTAAAATATACTAATATATAAGGATAGTTTGGGAAAAAAACTAAGTGTCCCCCTTGGTAATGTAAGGAAACTCAGGTGCGGAAACAACTTCCTACGCTAATCTCAATAGGAAAGTATTGTGCAAATTCTTTTAAACCCTTACAATTTCAGATTCATTAACTACTTTAACAAAGATATTGCAACCACATACCATGCATACAAAAAAATAGAGAATGACACAATGATATACCCTGGGGAAACCTTTCGGTAAAAACCCCATCACTCCAAAACCTGCACAATGTATTGATCAAAACTATTACAGCTTACAATACACTTGCAATGCAAGTTCTTTCAGAAGATTTCTAAACCCTTGAAGACAAATCATGGCAGCATAAAACATTCCAACAATACACTCGCATCATATCTCTTCGCAACCCTAAAAAAGCTTATATCGTGCGCTTCACTTTTTAGGGCTACTCCCAAAGATAACCGTATTAGGGTTTTACCATTCTCTGAGAATATAGTACTCAAATTTATCAGTTGCCACATGTCTTCACCTATCATTAAATCTTCCTGACATAGCTCTTACGTGTCATAGGAATCCGTCATAACCGTTTTAGCCATGATCTCCTTACACACAATTCAAGATGCTGACACATCAACATTATTTGCAAGAAATACATTTTACAAAACAAATAATAAGAATAGGAATTATCCAAGGTTGAGACAACTTATTCCTAACAGGTAAGATATATATTTTAGTTTTTTTTAGGCGTTTCCCCATATGATGACACATTTAGATATATGATTATTACACCCAGCTGCAAGAAAAGCTATACAAATTCCTGAAGGGTGAACAATATCATTTATTATGAAACTGGTAAGAGAAATCCAAGTATATTTTCAAGGATTTCTCTTGAAGATAAATTTAATAATAAAAATAACATCAATTTTTTATTCAATTTTAAAGGTTCATATACATTAGAGTGGGAGGTTTTGATTTATTACATAAAATATACCAAAGTATGATTGAGATAAGTTTATTCTCATAATGATATGCAGACAAGGGGCTAAAATAAACAAGAGATTCTAGGAGAAATAAAGAAGCTAGACATCTAATTGTTGGATTATGGAGAGGGCGGGGGGTCAATCAACAATCCTGATCTCAAAAACTTTAAAATATATTCTCTAATTAACTCGGTAACTACTCCGTAGAAACATAATTCTTTATTTACCGACAATAGTAAATAAACTTTATCAATTTGTTAAACAATCTCACAAATCATTCACAATGTGTAACCCAAGTTTTAACATGGAAACCTAGTTATGGGAAAAAGCATTGTGGGAATTGTCACCCACTAAGTAATATACTCTTTTGAAGTACACCATGTTAAGAGCCAATCTTGTTAAAGATTAAAATACACACTATTAGGTGTGACTTGATTAAGGGATTAACCTCAGATCTGTTAGGATCTTCAGCCTATGAGGAGTGGCCTTTTTAAGGGGATTTAAGCATTCTTTTTATAATGTCACCTTTCTCAAGGATTTATAGTAAGATTGTTAAGTCCACTCTATTAAGAGATTTTGACTGTTACAAATGCTAGTAAGAAACACTAATAAAATAAAATGACCTATAGATGTGCAACTATCTTTTCTCAATTAGATCCTTCTGCACTCATCAATCTTCACTTCCATTCTTCATCTTCCACTGACATCAACCATTCATCAAATCATTGTTTTTCTGCTCAGAATCTCACTGTTCCTTCACCTCTGCAATAGTCGGTAACCCTTAAACTATTCATTTTTCTAGCCTATTGTCTATATAGGATCATCCTTTATATAAATAATTTTTCCTCTTAATCTCATCTATTACATTTTCCTTTAATCAATCTTGACCATTCAATTCATTATTCATCGGATCTAGATCTCGGTAATATTTTTCCTTTTCACCTAGGAACTTGAACTTTTCTTGTAACTTGTTCCACTTCTTTTTGCCACTTAGATCTTTCCATATATCTTCATATTGAATTTTCATAATTGTAGATCTTTGTAACTAACTTTCCTCATCATTATCATCCAACTCATCATAGCTAAACATTAAATATCAATTCCATCCATAATTAATACCTTTTTATTTCTCGGTGTTCTTCACTTAGAATTTTGGTTACATCTCTCAATGCTTAAACCTTTCCGCTTTACCGAGTGACCAAATTTTTCTTTTTTCCTTACCGAGTGACTTTTTCATCTTGGTAGCCATAATAACTTATCTTACCGAGTTGTCAAATCTTTATCACCATACTTTACCAACTTAACATAATCATATTTTAGGTAGAAAAATATGATACCAACATAATCAAATCATTGTCTGATATGTATCAATTGCCCATTTATGTTCTACAACTTCTTAACTTCTCATTTCCTCTTCTCCTTGACTTATTCATCTTATATCATTACCTAATGATATGGCAACATAATATAAATAAAAAATTAATTGCTTAAAATCAATGAAAATATTATAACTGATCTAATCATTCTACTAACATCATGTATACCTATGATCTTGGTCGGTCTTCATCATTAAATCCATGACATAATAAATCATCAACATTATTATCGGTTATGATAACAATCTCCCTCTTTGGCATTGATGGAAACACTAACTAATTCAATTTTCAATTGATGATGGTGCACTTCACTGTCATTCATATTCTAAACTCCCTATGAGTAATAACTTCTCTTTTTTGATCTTTGACCTATACTCTTTCTCTGATTGATTTGTCTCCCTCTTACTTTATTCATCTCCCTGATATTCTTATTCCACTATGATCTTCTCCCTCTTTGACATATAATGAATCACTTTCATTCTTATAAATTAATCTATCCATATCTCAGTATTCTCCCTCTAGTTCTTTAGACTGAATTTACTTCACTATTCTCCCTCTTTGGAAATAATGCCAAAAAAACATAAACATCTCAGATATACCTCAAGTATATAGATTTTTCATTACAATCACAAAAATTTCTTCAAATCTTCAGGCTTCACCTAAAGAGTGAAATACTAGCATCAACTCATAATATAGATATTCTATTGAGTCCTTGAATTGATTCAGCATGCATATTTCCTTAATGTACATTGGATAGGGGATCAAGAACCCCTAACTTACCTTGGAGATGCTCAAAAGAATCTTTTGGTAATGGTTTTGCAAAGATATCATCTATCTACTCCATAGATTTCACATACTCCAATGTCACATGCTTATCTTGTACTTGCTCTCTCAAGTAGTGATACTTAATAGATATATGCTTTGTATTAGAATGCATCACTAGATTTTTTATATATTAATAGCATTGGTATTATCACAATAGATTGTAATAGGATCAGTAGTCTCTTCATGTATACTTGTAATACCCCAAAAATGGGCTATAGGTTCATTAACCTCCTACATCTTCAAATCGAATGAAATCGACATCAAAGTCCTAACCTAAGGCACATCTGCACATTATCAAATCCTAATTGATTATCCTAAATTCTGCATCGGGGAATATTCCTAGCAATATTCCTAATTTATCATAATTATCTTTAATTTAATTATTATTTGGCGATAAATCCTATTTATCCTAAAGTTTGATTGATTAAATATTCTGAATATTTAATTAATTAGATTTAATACTGCCACTTAATTATTTAATTAAATTTAATTAAATCATTCCTAATTATATTATTTAATTTTGACAATAAATCAAATCTTCTATGAATAATTGATTAAATATTTATTTAATTGATTAAATCCAAGTTGTCAATATTTAATAATATAGTTTTGAATAAAAGTTTGATTAAAATAATTAATTAACCCACAAATCAGTTATTTTTAAATTTAAAATCAGTTAAGTTGAAGATAAATCACTTTATTTATTTAATTAATTCATGATTATTTGTGCACATTCAAAGAGTAGTTAAACTTTAAATCAGAAAATCAATTCAAGTTGTTATCTTTTCGAAACTCAACATCTATTTTGGGTTCAAAGTTGATCTAAACTTTTGATTTGAGTTAAAAAGTTATCTTGCATGATTTTACATGATTTCATGAGTTATCTATTTCTAATTTCTTGTTAACTCAAAAATTAACCTGAGTTCATCAAGAGTGATTTATGACTTTTTCCATGCACCCTCAAGCCCTACATTTCTATAAAATAAAGGCTCAGCTCTTTACAAATCATCCACAGAATTTGCATACTTACTCTGGTGAATTGACATCAGAGGAATCATCAAGCTTCTTGTGAATCAACATTTTGTGAGATCAATCTTGTTTTCAATTCAATCTAGTTTCATATTTCATATCATTGTTAGCTTAATTTGCATATCATTTCAATCCATTTAGATTAATTTATTATAAGTTTTTCTCATCTTATTGCATAAAAAATAAAAAATAAATAGATTAATTTGCATTCATATTTTATTTCTTTCATCATTTAAATCCTTCATTTAGGTGTTGCATTGTCACTGATCTCGGTCTAATCTGAGAATACCATACTCACACCTACTAGAAGGCAGTAAATCACTTGGTTAGCTATATTGTTCTTATTTGCATATTTTAAATTTTTCTAACCTCTAATGTTTTACTGAAGTGTTGTGTCTATAGCTAGGTACAAAATTCACACACACAATACCTTCCAGTAATTGTTTGATCCATACAATATTAAAAAAATTTGTAGCTGCTACTACATACTCATTTTTAGTAGTAGATTGTGAAATAAAACTCTATTTCTTTGTTAACCATGTCACTAGTCTTTCTCCTAAAAAGAAAGCTCCACCACTAGTGCTTTTCCTTTCATCAATATTTCCTACCCAATCAACATCAATATAAATTTTAAGATCAAATTTTCCTCCTCCTGTGTATAACAGACTAAAATCTTCAGTCCCTTTTAAATATCTAAATATCCTTTTAACTACAAAAAAATGTGCTTCTTTGGGGTTTGCTAAAAACCTTGCAACAATACCAACTAAATGTGCAATGTCAGGTCTACTACATACCACATATTGTAACTTACCTATCATGAGTCGGTAAAGTGTTTCATTCACCTCCTTAGTATCATCTTATTTTGACAATTTACAAAAAGTAGCCTTCAGTGTACCAACCGGTTTTGAATCTTCCATATTGAATGTTTTCAAGATCTCGTTGATATACTTAGATTGAGTGATGTAGATCCCATCTTTAACTTGTTACATTTAAAGTCCAATGAAGAATTTGATCTCTCCTATCATAGATATCTCAAATTCATTTCTCATTTCCTCACCAAAAGAATTAGACATTATTTAATTACCACCAAATATAATGTCATCAAAAAATATCTTAGCAATCAAAATTTCATCAGATTTATCACATTTCAAGTATAAATTATTGTTATCACTAGTCCTTTCAAATCCAATCTTAACTAGATAAGAGTGCAATCTTTCATACCATGCTCAAGGAGATTCTTTAATCCATATAAATCTGCATGCAATTTGAAGACCATGTTCTTACTGTCCTTATCAAAAAATCCATTAGACTATTCAATGTAGACTTATTCTTCAAGTATTCCATTTAGAAATGCATATTTAACATCCATCTGATAAACTTTAAATCCTTTGCAAGCTACATATGAAAGTAGTATCCTTACTCCTAATCTACCAATAGGGGCAAAAGTCTCACCATAGTCATTTCATTCTTCTTGTGCATACCATTTTTAGATTAGTCTATCTTTGTTCCTTATCAAATCTCCTTTCTCATTGAGTTTATTTCTGAAAATCTATTTAGTTCCTATCACCACTACTACATTTGACCTCATTTTTCTACCAAATTTTTTGACAATCAATTAAAAAGGTTTAGGTTGGTTGGATTATAGAAGAAAAACTTCCTTTTTTTTTAATCCATGCCCGTGTTAGTCAAAATTTTGACCAACACGAGCATAACTTTAAAAAGAAAAAATATTTTGTATCTCATTTCATTTGGAGATCATGAAGGAGCTAGGGTGCGCTCCAAATGAAGTGAGATACAAAATCTTTTTTCCTTTAATTTTGAGGGCGCAAAGGAGCTGGGGCTTGTGATTGTTTGAACTATTATTTGGTGAGAGTAAAAGGAGGACCGCCTGCCTGCGAGGGTTGACACTATGATTTGGTGTAAAAGGAGGACCGCTTGCTTGCGAGGGTTGCCACTATGATTTGGTGTAAAATAAGGACCGCCTATAAGGATTTCCTTACTCTGCATTTGTCTGGCATAATTTTATTGGTTACCTACTTAGGGCCTATGAGAAATGTGCTAGGGCATCATGTATTTGGTATTTTCTGGCATGTTTTTTATCATTGTTTATATACATTTGATTCAGAGATGAACTTGTAGAGATGAACTTGTGAAACCCTAAATTTTTTAATCACTGCATCATGTTACACTATAAATGTACTAGTTTTAGGTTTATGATTGTAAGGTTGGAAGAGGAAATATTGCAAACATGATTGAGAAAATTGTGTTTTTAACATTTTTTTTTACTGGTATTTGTTTTCTGTCGACTTCGTGTGGATTGGAATATCAAATCTAACTCCATAGGAAGTCTACCTAGAGTCATAGCTTTCAATTGCGACTGGTCTGAGATCATTTGGTGGAGAAATCTGAAGGAAATCCTATGACAGTCATCTATAGACCATTTTTTACATAAAACTAGGGCATTCAACTTTCTACAGTTGACTTTCTATGGACTCTTTTAGACCAGGTGTGACTGTCTACACACTATGGCTTTAGAAGTGCTTAAAAAGACCCCAAATAACAAAGCAACCATAGACTCCTTTCACTCCCAAGACTCCAAACCTTCATCAATCTTTAATAATGTCTAAAAATGAACAACCCTTAAATAAATAGGGCTTAGTCCACTGAGAACCCCAAAATCCCCAAATTTAGCACTTATAAACCCTTAATCCAAGGGTTTCTTAAATCTCCTATCTCCGATCACTTCTAGGTCCAATAGGTAGTTGTTTCACAATTAGATGATCATTATAAGATGATCCAAATCATAATCTATGTTCCTCCTTCAGACCAAATGGCTACTGTTGTAGCATACCAAGCAAATTCATTAAGTTTCCTCTATAAATTATGGTGATCACCCAAACATTCTTCCTTCTCATTACATTAATGGATTAGGGAACTATAGTACATGTTAATACTTAGTTATTCCATGTGTTACAGTGGTTAGAGGTCATGGAATGACCATATTCAATTGGAAACTCACAAGACTCTCAAAGGAATGGTTGAAACTACTCTGCCAGTTAGAATTAATTAAGTGAAAAAATAATTACAGACCTCACAAATGCATAGATGTGGTCTAGGATCAATATCTAACTATTCCAAATGCATTGAAATGTAAGACAATGAAAAAATGAATCCAAAATCACTCTAAGAACTCAAGGAAATTTCATTTGAAAGAAGTTTATTTATCAAAAACTCAGTATAAATATATAACCATACTACACCAATCCATCTCTATTCATACCATTCATGAAAGAAGAAATAAATCAATAAGGATTCTGACTATACCCTCACGGGCAGTGACAGGGTCTATTGGAGAATAATTTACATTTCATTAAAAACCCGAGTATGCTACATTGTTTCTTTGGCATTTATTGATTCTTTTATCTTCCCTTACTCCCCCATGTCTCAAACATACACATCCATGCTCTAATAAGCTTCTCCAACCGGTTTACAACCTCCATGTAACCAGTAATAGTTAGTTATTAATTGTTTGGCTTAGTATGGAATACATAAATACATACCTCACAAATGCATAGATGTGGTCTAGGATTAATATCTAACTATTCCAAATGCATGGAAATGTAAGACAATGACAAAATGAATCCAAAATCACTCTAAGAACTCAAGGAAATTGCATTTGAAAGAAGTTTATTTATCAAAAACTCAGTATAGTCCATACACCAGGCCTCTTCTATTGTACAATGAAACTTTGGCATATTTGATGGACTCCTAGAAACTACCTCAACCAATCCCAATTAGTTGGATGGATTAGTTTGCACTAAAACATAACAAAATACAATTCCCTCCATTTTTTAATAACCGTTGCATTTCAAATTTTTGAATTGCAACATTACAAATTTGGAGTTTTTGAAACTTTTAAAGATAATGAAGCCTTAATACTTTGAAATGTGACCCAAATGAACTTATTAATCATTATTAAAATCAAATCTAAACTATTATAAAATTGTAACACCAAATAACATCATAGGCTCTTATTTTGGTCCTAAGGCCTATTAGGCCTTTTAAGACTTATTACATATTTTCCATTTGCATTGCATGGAATGACCTTATAGGACATTATAGGTGCCAATACATTCCAATTGATGTCCTTAGATGTCATTAGGTGCATGGTTGTCATTATGGACTCCTGGTAGTCTTTGGATGTTCTAGGTGCCCCTGCACCATGTTCACCACCTTTGAAAGGATTCTTGTCCCAAGAATCAATCTTGGCATTAGATGTCTGAGTTTGAACCTGTACTTTAGGAATATGGTACCTTGATAATTGGTTCTTTCTACCTATTGGATGTCCACATCTGAACATGGTTGTTTACTAGCTGCCCTTCAATAGGACACTTGACTGTACCTATTTGAACATAGTTCAAATCCCAAAAGTCTGCATTTCTAGGATTGTGCAGCATTGTCCTATTCAATCCTTTGTCCTTTTCTTCCCAAACCTGATTTGTCCTTCCTCCTCTTCCCCTCATTGAAGAACCTCTCTATTGCTATTATTCTATCCAAAAGCTCTTCTTCTTTTAGACTTCCATCATACATAGGGATATCTCCCCTCACCTTATGTTGCTCATTCTTCATAGCCTTGAATATCCTGATTGTCCTCTACTCTTCAGGATCTATTTGGGAGAAGAGTGGGAGAAGACAATTTGAGATTTTGAAGACCTAGAATCCCTTGTTGAACCCTTAAAGTTGAATTATCCTTTAAAGAGCATTCTGAGGTGGTGGTTCGAAGTTGAATGAATGCTAGATTGTAGATGAAGTGTGGAGAAAATTTTTGTTGACATTAGAGGGATATTAAAAAGATGGTGATCATCAATGCAGATTTGGATGCAAGGTACATTGTGGAGCCATGCATATTCAAGACACATTGTAAGTGTAGAAACAAAGTTTGTAAAGTTATAGTTTCAAATGGTGTGTTTTCAAATTTTGTTTCCATTGAGATGGTTCAAAAGCTAAATTTTCCAAGGATACTACATGAGAGGCCATATAGGGCACATGGGATTAATGTGGAAGACCAAGTTGAGGTGACAGAGCAAGCACAAGTGCACTTTAGCATTGGGCCATATGAGGACAGCCTATGTTGTGACATCATTCCCATAGTGGATTTTCATTTGATCCTTGGGAGAGCATGGCAGATAAGTAAACATACCCTCCATGATGGAGCAAAGAACACTTACACATTCTTGGATAGAGGAAGGAGATTTGTGTTTCAGCCCTTGAAAGATGAAGAAGTATCATGGACATTGACAAGGAGTGTTGGTATTTTGGAGTGTAATGGACTCTTGGGGAGTGAAGGGAAGACAACAGACAAAAGGATAGAAGAGAAGATTGGTGAGAATGCTAATGATAGCATTGAACAATCAGTAGAACACCATATAAAGTGTTTCCGAATAGAGATGCATGTGAAGATGAATAGAGAGAAGTCAGAGTATGAGGATACTCATGAAGATGATATGATTGAGAAGAAAATGAGGATGTGTGGGCCACAAAAGGAAAATGCTCAAGAAGTTGAGATAAAAGAGATAGAGAAGGGACTTGCAGAGGTTTCTAATGAATTGGATGAAGGAATCCAAGTTGGGATAGTCAAGTGTCTATTAAAAGTTTCTATTGAAAAGATAGAAGATAGGGTTGTGAAGAAAGCCATAGATGACATGTTTGCATTCCAAGGAGGATGGCATTGGAATGAGAAGTTGAAAGAGGTCTCAAAGGTGACAGGAACCTTAGAGAGTGAAGAGTCAAAGATCTTGAAGATAGCGTTGCAGCAAGAAGCCACAAGTTGACATACAAAGATGAGGAAGAGGGTTGTGTGGCCTATTAAAAGGCTTATGACGGAGAAGAAACTACTGAATGGAGGACTTGCTGAGAGAGTTCAAGGAGTTGTTGATGAGGAGAGTGTACAAGTTTCTAAGAGTTGTATAGAAACCAGTGGTCAAGAAAACCTTGTTTATTTTTGTTTCTAACACTTTTATGACAGGTTTGCTGAAGTTTGATAGTGTTCACCATGCAAGTGTTATTTTTGCACACATCTATGGGAATATAAACATGAAGGCTGATAGATTTAATGCTTGGCATGAGCACATAATGTTTTATTTTAGGGGCATAGAACACATGAACATGGAATACTCTTTTGTTGCAGGTCCTCAACAAGAAGTGGATAGATATTGGAGGACACGAAAGAAACTCCCAATCCAAGGGACTTGGATTGATTTGATCCTTGGGAGTATGGTGTAGGGAACCCTAACAAAGTCATGAAAAGGGGTCACTTGAATGGCTCTTCAAGAATGATCATAAAGATTATAGGATCTAAAAGATCAAAACATGAATATATCAATGTAATTGGACTTATGGTCCATTTTGTGAATTTGATGGAATGTCATGTAATAAGCCTAAATCTATAAAGGCATGAGTTGATGTAATAGGAGTTAGATAGTATAGGATCTTCAGGATCTATTTGTTCCTCTTCTTCCTCTCCTTCCCCTTCCTTATGGGTTTCTTCCTCTTCTTCACTATCAACACCTTCATCTTTTGCTCTTCTTTGATTGGATTCCAGTGCTTCAAGCTTGGCCAAAAGTGTATTGTAAGATTCCTACAACCTTGTGTTCTTCTTCTTCAACTCCTATATCTCCCTAGTAGTACCTACATTCCTTGGAGGCATTTTCACAAACAATAGTCAAAATTCTTTAGCAAAGTGTTCCTCTATCTCTCCAAGGCACCATTTGTTTTAGATAATTTAATTTTAACTTTGGTTGTGTTAACAGAACTATGTTGACTTTATTTTGTAGTTGTTTAACATGGGAGTTTTTAGATTAATAGGAGTTCATGGGTACTAGTGTGCCATAGTTTCCCATCTATAACTAGTGACATGCACATAACTCATGTACCTCATGCTAGTGTTCTTGGATACCTTGTATACGCTATTTTTCATTAGACTAGACATTATCCAAATAGTGAGTATTTATATAAAGTTCTATAACACACATGCAGTCCTCCTTTTACACCAATTAATAACAGTGACAACCCTCATAGGTGGTTGGATAATGTCTAGTCTAATCCAAGCACACTAGCATGAGGTACATGAGTTATGTTCATCTCAATAGATATAGATGGGCATTAATGCTCAATTGAATGATACATTCCCAAAAAAATGTGAACTCCTATTAATCTACAAACTCTCATGTTTGACAATATCAAGTAACAGTTCATTCCATTCAAGAAAGACCATGTTTGCCAATATCAACCAAGAACAAAATAAGAAGTATGCAGAATTTAGTGATTGTATCTTCCATTAGAGCCACTTCAGATGCACAGGTGATGAGCATGCATATTTTCCTAAGCGCTATTGGAAGCTTACCCAACAACATGTGTACTATTGTGAAAATAACCACAAATCTATTTGTTTCTAGGTCTAGCTCCCAGTATTGCTTGGTCAAATGTGCATGTTTTTCACCTGTACATATACCTTCTATGATCAACTCTTATATGCACAGGTGATGAACATTTAGATTTGCCTAAGCAGTAATTTGAGTAGTCCTCCAACACATGTACTATTTTGAAAATCATCACAAGTCCATTTGTTGGAGGAAATATCATAGTACACATGTTTGGAGGTCTGAAGGAAACAAGAGAATTTGAAGAGTCACGAGTCTTAAGATTGTACTTAATATAGCCAAGCTTCATTCAATGGTACATTCAAACATGAAACAAACCATTAAATGCATTTAAAATAAAGGTCTAATTATGTAGACTACTGATGCAGAGCCCTCTACTATCACCTTAAATAGGCCAACTCAACTTGAGGATTCAACAAGAAACTTAAATGGAATACACCAAGAAGTACCAAATCATGAATGCTCAATTGTTGTAATGGAAAAGAAATATCAGAACCGTCCATTTCTAGAACTTGATTTTTCTATAGTCCTAATGATTTTTCTTATTTCTTGAACATTGTTGACATACTTAGATGGAATATACAATACCAAATGATGAATGCTCAATTGTTGTAATGGCAAAGCATCAGAACCGTCCATTTCTAAAATTTGATTTTGTATAGTCTTAATTATTTTTCTATAGTCCTAATGATTTTGAAAATTATTGACAAAGAGTGTTTCTTTTTTTTATTATAGTATAAATGATTTTTCTATAGTCGTAATGATTTTTCTTATTTCTTGTCTTTTGTCCCTTTTTTATTTCCTATGTCTGTGCTTCATGGCAAGATTTTGTCACCCTCTTTTGATGTTATATTTCATTCACTCTATATGGAATACTATTTTGTTCACTATTTTATTTCAGCTTGATATTTCTTTCATTTTTCATATACACAGAGACTACACATGTTGATAAAAAAATGAGCTATTTGATTTAGGTTTACTTTTCATTATTGTAAATGGTTAATATTTATGATGGTACTCCTTGGTTAATTCCAAATATAAATAATCATATAAAAATAATAAATGTAGTAATGATGGTGCAGTGCATTATTGATATAGGTTTGATGGCTCTTGTCAATCTTCCAAACCGTCAATGTGGTGGTGGGTAGTGTGTGTTGAAGACTTCAAGGACACAGAGAAACCCTGGACGACAATTTTGGTGCTGCCCAAATAGAAAAAAGGTTGCTAATGTGTATATATTTAATGTTTCTAATGTAAATACTATTCATTATATAATAAGAACTAATGTAGATTAGGCATCATAGGGAAATAATGGATGTAGATACTTTAGTTGGGTTGATGACAACTCATTTGCATCTATTCGCCCATCTCCACTTATCCGCGATGAAGGATTTGAGTGCAAAACATGTCAGGCTAGGGAAAATTCTAAAATTATATTTTTACGATGCCTTCTCTGTATTGTAATTGCATATCTTTATTGCGACCATATGCAGAGATGAACTCAGGAATTAGTTAGTTTAGTATTTTCATATTGTAACTAATATTTTAATATGGATATGATGTAACTTCTCTTTTCCTCAAGTATGCATATAAATGGTTTACATCTTTTTTTAGAATAATTCTTCATGTTTATGGCTCAGGTGAGCCCTAATCTGCTATCAATCACATGATTTAACGTATAGTGTTTTCTTGGTTATTCCATTTGTTCCTTGACCTTTGAAGGCCATTTGGTAATTTCAACTACACCTAAGGATCCATCAGTAGTTATGGAAAATAAGATTCATGTTGCAATGCCCAAGCTACAAGATGGGAAAGAGAGGCAAGAAGAGTGGAAAGAAGATGATATTCATGAGATCATGGATGGACACAATGTTGTAGACTTTATTGATCTAGATATCTTGCAGAGGCTTGAAGAACTAGAGAGGGAAGAAGGGCTTTGGATGGCAGCTAAGGGTGATGAGGATGATGAGATGGGCTTGCCAACATCTGCTAAATACATGGTATCAGAATTAGAGGCTATAAGTATTAGAATATAAACTATTGTAAAAGGAAGAAACATATATGTATCATCATTTAATATAAAATATAAAAGTATCCCACAGACACACAGTTGGTATTATAACAACCATCCTCTAATCCCATGGTGTACTAGTCTCAAGGTAAGAAAAATTTACTTAAGCCATCATATAAGTATCATCCTAAAGTTTAAATAGACATTGACTATGGATTGACTATCATTTTCAAGCTTGAGTGAGGCTTCATACCATGCACCATTTGCAGATTTGTATGCAATGCTGATTTAGGCTAGAGGTAAACTACATGTGTCATGTAAACAACATGCTTGAATGCAATCTCTTTTGCACTTTTTCAAGAGTTTTCCCACCAATACAAGTGTAAATAATGCATTGAATGTAATCTATGAACACTACGTGGTATGAAGTCTCGCTGAAGTTTGAAGTACAAGCATCCTCCCTTTATTCCAGTGAGGGATTGGAATGAGTTCATTTTGGATGCAAAGGATAAAGGGGATACTCAAAGAGGAATTACACCAAAAAATGAGAGAAGAAGGTATGCAATAGTATTAACTACTAGTAGAATGTAATAATGCACTAATTAGTGATCTTTATATCTATATCATGTAACATATTTCAAACTTTTCATACGTTGCAAGACACATCAAAGGAAACAAAGGCCAGACTACAAAATATTTCACAATAGTTGAGAAACATAATTGTAGGCATCATGGTCACATTTTTTTGAAGACAACATAATTGAGTTGTATACCTAGATGATGGAAAGCAACTTCCGCTCCTTCGATTCCAAGTTGACACTAGGGGATCCAAAGACCATAGATAAGGAATAAATTTAGAGAGTGGAGGAGGGCCATAACAACCAAAATAATACAGGATGAACCTCAAGTTAAATGAGGCAACTGCAAACATTTTAATACATTTTTATTATTAAATAATGAAATTTGCATATACTAGTGTTCTAAGCCCCCTCTATGCGAAATTCATTATTTAATAATAAAATTCTATTAAAATGTTTGCAGTTGCCTCATTTAACTTGAGGTTTGTCCTGTATTATTTTTCCCGTTATGGCCCTTCTCCGCTCTCTAAATTTATTCCTTATCTATGGTCTTGGGATCCCTCAGTGTCAACTTGGAACTGGAGGAGTGGAATTTTCTTTCCATCGTCTAGGTATACCACTCAATTACATTGTCTCCAAAAAAATGTGACCATGATGCCTACAATTATGTTTCTCAGCTGTTGTATCCCATGACCCCTTATGACCCTTTACGACCTCTAAGAATACATCTTAGATGTCTTAAAATGTCATAAAGGGTCATAAAAGGCTCCTAGGAGGGGCTAGATGAGCTTCCACCTTCACGTGGTTGGCCATGTTAAGTAGAGAATGTTAATTAAACTATTCTTGAAACAAAGAGAAGCTCAATAATTTAAGGTCTCAGTCCATGAACAAATTAAATTAGACTTCGAAGCCTCTTATTGTAGTTTGTAATAAGATTTATTTGCAACCATTAGAGACTACTCTACAAGCTTGAAGAAGTGGTATATTTTGGCAAATAAAGAGTGGAAAGAAGATGATATTCCTAAGATCATGGATGGACATAATGTTGTAGACTTTATTTATCTAGATATCTTGTAGAGGCTTGAAGAACTAGAGAGGGAAGAAGGGCTTAATTAGGATGGCAGCTAAGGGTGACGAGGATTTCACAATAGCTAAAAAACATAATTGTAGGCATCATGGTCACATTTTTTTGGAGACGACATAATTGAGTTGTATACCCAGATGGAGTGCAACTTTTGCACCTCCAATTCCAAGTTGACACTGCAGGATGGAGAACAAATTGGAACCGGAGGTGCAGAAGTTTCTCTCCATCATTTGGGTATACCACTCAATTGTGTTGTCTCCAAAAAAATGTGACCATGATGCCTACAATTATGTTTCTCATTTGTTGTGTCCCAGGACCCCTTATGACCCTTTACAACCATTTACGATCCCTAAGAATACATCTTAAAGGTCTTAAAATGTCGTAAAGGGTCATAAGAGGTTCCTAGGAGGGGGTAGATGAGCTTCCACCTTCACATGGTTGGCCTTGTTAAGTAGAGAATGTTAAACTATTCTCGAAACAAAGAGAAGCTCAATAATTTAAGGTCTTAGTACAAGCACTAGAATTAAGTTTTTTGGCACGAGCTGGGGAATTTTTGTATATCAACATGCGATAGAGTTTGGGGAAAAAATTCTATCACATGTTGATATACAAAATTTCCCAGTCATGCCGAAAAACTCAATTCTAGTGCTTGTACTACATGATTGGTGCCAAAACAGGGGTCTCCCAATCACTGACTGTGACCCGCTGGCAACAAGCAATAGAACAAGTGTGGACACTTGAAGATAAATATCATATAGGGGAAAAGCACCTGCAACAAAAAAGGCAATAGTTGTAGATATAGATGAGGATATCCCAAATCCCTAATATAATAAATACGGTGAAGAAAAAGAGTAATGCAAAAATTATTACTATTTTGGAAGATGCAAATCCAATTGAGGAGATGCTGAAGAGGACAGATGAATTGATGGCTCGAGCACGTCATTTTGAAGTAAGCAATAATGAATCTTTAGTTATAACAAAAGTTCAATAAAGGTTTATATTTTATACTCTTTTATGTCGTGAACTAAAATATGTATTTGTTCTTGTTACCGTATTTTTTTCTTGCTCAATTACCTAGTCATGGACATCGCGGTGAGGCCGGTAGTAGCATCATGCAAAATAGTAATAATTTTTGCATTGAATATTTTTAGTTTTTTCTTCACCATATTTATTATATTAGGGATTTATGGGATATCATCATCTGTATCTGCAGGTATTGCCTCTATTGTTGCAAGTGCTTTTCCCGTATCCTGAACATCAAATTGTGACAAAAATATCAGTAAAACTATCATAATAACTCCATGAACGTTGTTTTAAGTAATTATCTATGAATGTTGTGTATTAATATTGAATTATATGTCATGTTAATGAATATTGTTATGTGTTAATGGGGAATTTAGATTGATGTTAGGGGGAGGGGGGGTGAGGCCAGATGAGCTTCCACCTTCACATGGTTCACCTTGTTAAGTAGAGAATATTAAAGTATTCTCGAAACCAAGTGAAGCTCAAACTAACATACCTTCATTATTTAATCAATTTCATTCATTCTAGGTCTTTTCTCATAAGTGCATTTTGAATGTGTCATTGTCAGGCAACTATCAAATAAAAAACTAGAAGGGCCAATAGTCAACTTCTCATTGTCATTGTCCGGCATGATTCGACTTCATTTTGTGTAAGTATTCTCATATTGAATGCATCAACCTCTCTTGGCCTAATGTGGATTATTTCATTGGTTTGTATTTTTGAGTAGGTGAAGTGTTAAATCAGTTCCTATCTTCTATTCTTAATTCATTCAAACTGCAAGAGGGCCTGATAGATATACTCAACATAGAATTGACTGCTAGTCTGGGAAATTGAACACACTGAGTCTTTGGCTTGAGAGAAAGAGTTGGGTAATGTTGTTTCTGGAGACCTGTGTAATTGTCCTCAGTGGCCTCTTTTTTTTAATAGATTATTTTTATATATATGTAGTGTCCATTTTTTTTTAATACAAATTATTTTTGTGCATATGCTAGTGCTATGGAACCTAAATAAACAATTATAAATGTAATAGATAATGTCTTCGATGAAGGAATTGATGTACCACATGTAAAACAAAATCCATGCTTAATGCTATTTTGTGCAAAATGAGTTTGTCTATTAGCATATCAGATTTTGTTACACCCTTCATCTTCAATTCGAACGAAATCCGACATCAAAGTCCTAATCTAAGGCACATCTAAACATCATCAAATCATAATTGATTATCTTAAATTCTGCATCGGAGAATATTCCTAGTAATATTCCTAATCATCATAATTATCTTTAATTTTATAATTATTTGGCAATAAATCATATTTATACTAAAATTTGATTAATTGAATATTTTTCATATTTAATTAATTAGATTTAATATCTTGCCACTTAATTGTTTAATTAAATTTAATTTTATCTATTATTAATTATATTATTTAAATTTTGACAATAAATCCAAAATCTTATGAATAATTGATTAAATTCTTATTTAATTAATTAAAGCAAGTTGTCATTATTTAATAATATAGTTTTTAATAAAAGTTTGATTAAATAATTGATTAACCCATAAATCAATTGTTTTATTTTTAAAAGCAGTTAAGTTGGAAATAAATCACTTTATTATTAAATTAATTCATAAATAAAACATGCACAATCATAAAAGCAAACAACTATCAATTATCAATTAAAGTTAAACTCTATTTTGAGTTAAAGCTTAGCTTTTGCATGTTTTTGTGAGTTAATTATCCTTTATTTAAAAATAACTCAAAAATCAACTTGAGTTATTTGAGTGATTTATGACTTTTTTTCATGCACCTCCAAAGCCTTGGATTTCTATAAAAACAATGCTCAGCTCTTCATAATTCATCTCTAAAATCTCTCAATCATCTCTCAATCATCTCACAAATTGCAAACTTACTCTACAGGAATCATAGCATATCAGATTTGGAGAATTTGCACAATTGGAGCTTGAAAGAATCAACTTGCGAATTCAAAGCTTTGTGAGATCAATTTCAATTGCATAGTTTTTATATCTTAGCATAGAATATCATAGTTTTCATATCATTGTTAGAATCTTCATTGTTAGATCATTTAGCATCCATAGCATATCAATTTATCATTCTTATTGCATAGAAAATATCAAAAATATAGATTAATTGCATTCAATTTCATATCCTTCTTTTGCATTCAAATCCTTCATTTAGGTGTCGTCTAGGTCACTGATCTCGATTACAATCTGAGAACATTAATCTCGCACCTACTAGAAGGTAGTAAATCACTTGGTTAGATTAGATTTCAATTTTGCATGATTTTGATTATCACTAACCTCTAATGTTTTACTGAGTGTTGTGTCTACAGAGAAACATATTGATGTTATTCACCAATATGTATCTCAACCCAACGTAGGTCTAGAGTGAAACAATGAACTTAACATGTCGGATCCACCTATGGCTGAAGAGGACTCCCATGATGATGTTGAGCCTATTCACGAATTGAACATTTTGAGCTATAATATCACCTTTGAACTTGAGCATCAGGTTAGGACCAATGATGACATATCCATGTTTGTGAACACCATATCCCAAGCCTTTCCTGCTTTGACTATCCAATGCCCTGATCTTATCGACCAAACTTCCACAAACCCAAGCCACGGTGTTTACACCTTTTCCAGTGACTATGCCCTTGCTTGTTACCTCAATGCAGTCAAGCCTATGAGGACTTCCATCAACGAACCAAGCGTCAACATGACTGAGTCGGACATCAAATATCTTAGTCAAAAAAATAAAAATAAAAAGAAAAAGAGTTCTGAGGGTGAAAACCACTTTATGGCAGTCTCAGATCCTACAAAGTAAAAAGAAAAGATGTATCTGAAGGTGAAAACCTCTCTGAGGCACCTAAGGATGATATATTTGATGTCCTTCCGAGTCATTTACAGGATAGATCTCTAGTTCTGATTGAGCCCACTCAATCCATCAATTTGGGTACAACAGAGGAACCACAATTGGTACATGTAGCACAATCTCTATCAGAAGAAGAGAAATAGAAATTCACTACATTCTTATCAGACAAAAAGATCAACTTTGCATGGAAATATTCAGATATGCCAGGATTGGATCCCAATCTCATTATGCACCATCTATCCATTGCTCCTAGAGTAAAACCAATCAAACAAAAACTAAGAAAGATGCATCCTCATGTTGCACTCTTAGTCAAAGCAGAACTAGAAAAACTCCTAAAAGCTAGATTCATTCATGTCATAGACTATGCTGAGTGGATCTCTAACATTGTACCTATTTCAAAACCAGATGGTTCAATCAGAGTGTGCACGGACTTTAGAGATGTGAACAGAGCTTGCCCTAAGGATGATTTTCCTTTGCCTAACATTGATATGATAGTGGACATGACTGTAGGCTATGAAATATATTCCCTTATGGATGGTTTTTCTGGGTACAACCAAATCAAAATTGCTTCAGAAGATCAAGAGAAAACAACTTTCACATGTGCATGGGGAACCTTCTGTTGGAATGTTATGCCATTCAAACTCAAAAATGCTGGAGCTACATATCAAAGAGCAATGACATCTATTTTTCATGATATGATGCATAAAACAATGGAGGATTACGTGGATGATACCTTGGCAAAATCCATGATTAGAACTAAACATCTAATAGACTTGAGCATGATCCTAGATAGAATGGAATAGTTTAGTCTCCGACTAAATCCTAAGAAGTGTGCTTTTGGTGTCACTTATGGAAAGCTCTTAGGATACATAGTTTCAAAGAAAGGCATTGAGGTCGATCCAGCTAAGGTGAAAGCTATCATAGAGATGCAACCTCCCAAGAATATCAGTCAAATGCAAACTTTGCAAGGGAGAGTACAGTCCATCAGAAGATTCATATCACAGTTAGCTGACATATCACAACCATTCACAAAGACATTACATAAAGGTGTGACCTTTGCATGGAATGAAGACTGTGCAAAGAATTTTGATCATATCAAGAATTATCTCTCGAATCCTCCTATCTTAATGCCTCCTATTCATGGGAAGCCATTAATATTATATGTCTCCGCAATAGATACATCACTGGGGGCATTACTAGCATAGCATGATGAGAACAAGAACGAAAGAGCCATCTACTATATCAATAGAACTTTAGTGGCCTATGAGAAGAACTACTCAATGATAGAGAAGGCATGTCTAGCTGTGATCTTTGCATCGCAAAAATTGAGACACTATATGTTAGCTCATACCACGCATCTAGTAGAAAAAATTGATCCACTGAAATACCTACTAAGCAAGGCGGACCTCACCGGTAGACTAGCTAAATGGGTCATGCTCTTGAGTGAATTTGACATTGAATATGTTGAAGCAAAGCTATCAAAGGACAGATCATTGCTGATCAATTAGCTAAAGAACCACTGTTTGATGATACACCCATGCAAATGGAATTTCCCGATTCCTCTATCATGCACCTCTCTTCTAGAGCATGGCGGTTATTCTTTGATGGCTCCTACACACAGAATGGATCTGGAGCAGGCATATTGTTCATCACTCCTCAAGGATACTTGATACCCAAAGCATTTAGACTAAAGTTTCCTTGCACAAACAATATTGCTAAATATGAGGCACTTCTCAATGGTATGAAAATGGCAATACAATGGAGAGTTACAGAGATGCACATCCATGGAGACTCACAATTGGTTATCCACCAAGTCAATGATGTGTACCAAACCAAAGATGAAAAGCTCATTCCTTACAAGAGAATGGTAGATGATTTAAAGAAATACTTCATCTCTATCACATTTGAACAAATACCTAGAATGGAGAATAAGGCTGCTGATGCAATGGTGACACTATCTACTCTCTTACAGCAGCCCGAACATGAACTGCACTACGAGTTCCTAGTGGAAGCCCTATCCTATCCTTCATATGACTCCCTTGAAACCCGCATGATCTGCACTGTTGTAGGTTATGACTCATCTCGCTACAAAAATCTGTTCTCCTATCTCCAGGACCAAATCATCCCTAAGTCCTTTAACCATTTTGAGAAATGAAACCTTATCCGATCCGCATCCTGATATGTCATCATTGGTAATGATCTGTACAAACGAGGTCTAGATGGTACAATGCTTAGATGTTTAGAACAGGAAGAGTCTCAACGTGCATTAGAGGAAGTCCACGAGGGTATATGTGGGTCACACTCGAACGGTTTAATGTTAGCTCAAAAACTTATTAGGGCTGGGTACTATTGGCCTGAAATGGAGAAAGAGGCTATTAAATTTAGTAAAAACTATCAACAGTGTAAAGTACATGGCAACTTGATTCATGCTCCAGGGAGAGATCTGATTCCCTTTACTACACAATGGCCTTTTCAACAATGGGCATTTGATCTCATAGGTGCTATCCATCCGCACTCTTCTAATGGACATACCCATATAATCATAGCTACAAATTATTTTACAAAATAGGTAGAAGCAGTTCCTCTAACACAAGCAACAGGGAAACAAATCTCTATGTTCATCCTGAACTACATCATTTACAGATATGGGATCCCTCACTCTATAATCATAGATAATGGGGGACAATTCAAAAACAAGGATCTAAATGACTTATGTGCTAAATTCAAGATTACACAACATTGGTCTTCTATTTACTATCCTCAAGGGAATGGACAAGCTGAGGGTTCAAACAAAAATCTCCTGAAGATCTTGCACAGAACAGTAAATAAAATAGGAAGAGACTGGCATTTCATGATCAATCCAGCTCTCTAGGCATACAGAACTAGTATCAGAATGCCTACAGGGGCTACACCTTTCACTTTAGTTTATGGGTCTGAAGTGGTACTACCTATTAAGGTTGAAATCCCATCACTCAGAATCAGAATGCATGGACTTGTCACTGATGAAGACTACGGAGTGTCTAGGTTACAAGAACTTGAATTACTAGATGAACGTAGGCAAGCAGCGTATGATCATCTCAGAGTGTATCAGAAAAGAATGTCTAGAGGCTACAACAAGAAAGTCAGACATAGAGAATTTCAGGTTGGTGATCTAGTGTTGAGAGAAAATCCTAAAAATCAATCACATCGAGAACGCAAGGGGAAGTTTGAACCCAATTGGCTGGGTCCCTTTGTTATCACTGCTACTTTTGCCTCTGGTGCCTATCAACTCTCAATGACTGAAGGAGAAAAGCTCTGAGAACCAATCAACATTCTCCATCTGAAGAAATTCTACGCCTAAGGCATTCAGTCTATGGTTAAATATCCTGAAAAAATCCTAAAAATTAGAAAAAGTCCTGAAAAAATGAACATCTTGGTGAAAACCTAGCAATAGGCACCTTGATGATTCACAAAAAAATAAAAAAATATCAAAAGTACAAAAAAATTTAAAAAATATCAAACATTCAAAAAAATTGAAAAGTGAAAAATACAAAAAAAAGAAAAAAAGAAAAAGTGCCTTGGTGAAAACCTGGAAACAGGCGCCTTGGTAGCAAAAATAGAATCTCTACCAAGATGGTGAAAACCCAGCAAATGGGTGCCACTTGTTCCAAATGCTCCATCTATCAGCACAATCTTGGTCTTTCCCAGCTTTTAGTCTTGCTTTAGTTGTACATATCTCCTGGTTTGTTTCAACATTTCCAGTTTTCAATAAGTCGGTCTGTACACCAATCAGCTCAAGTGTCGGTATCCTATCAATGTTTAACACTTGGGGGCAATCAATGTCATATCCTATGGTCTCCCATGTATCTTAGATGGATCATATCTAGTCAGAGTCCTTTGAAGCTTCATGTGAGTCAGTCTGTCTGTCTTGTCTCCAGAAAGGATTTTGCATCTACAACAATGCAATCAAACATCAAAACTCAACTGAAAACAATCTATGCTTCGTGCTTTTATCTCCTTGTATGCTTGCTAATTTGCATTGAGATTTTTGCATATTGTGTCCCTTTGAGCTCTTCGATGATGTCCTTTATAGGATTTAGAGAGTGATGACTGGGGGCATAATCTTTTCTTTGTCTTCTACTTGTATGTGAAATCTAATAACTTTGGAAATTCTGGATTGAAATGGTGTCCGACTGTAAGAGCCTCTATCTCGAATTGGATGGCCATGCATATTCAACCATTGATACCCGAAAAATTCAAGGAAGTTTGATCTAACTATTGTCTTTTTGAAGTGAGTTCTTTCTCCTACTATGGAACATGATCTTGCCTAAGGATGTGAATGATAAAGGGTCACTACGGGTAATTCACATTGGATTTAGAATGATCTCTTGACTGTTTGATGTGTTTGCAACGCAAGGCGTACTCAGGTCATCACGACGTGTATGTTTTGATGCTTGTACAAATTACTATATCAAAATGGACATGATATTTAGGTCATCCTGGCATTTATGCCTTGGTACTTATATCTGATCCAACATTCTAAAAATAAATCAATATTCATATGTCCATGGTTGTACAACCAGTGGGTGTTGTATTGATTCTTGCGCATACAAATCGATATTCATATGTCTATAGTTTCATAGCTAGTGGGCATTGTATTGATTTATCCAGTTACCTAAAAGTTCAATGATGATAACAAATCGACATATGATCAGTGACTAGGTCCTAGGTCTTAGGTTGCATTTCATTTTACATGTCTCATTTCATTTTGCATGTCTCATTGCATTTTGCATGTTTGCATGATCTCACAATGATTAAACGAACTTCAATGCTTAAACAATTCTTCAAATCGCATCTTCCAATCTAACAAGAGCTAAATCTCACACGAAGGTTCCTCCAATGAAACAAGTAGAATCCTTTTTCGGGATGAAAATTCAAATCTGAGATCATTCATATTATTAACTACTTGCATAATCAACCTTCAATCATAACAGAAATCTAGTATTCAACTTAACTGATTATCTTACATCAAACTATCAAAATTTCAACTTGGTCAACTATGGTCAACTCATGGTTTGACCTAGTAAAACTTGGTCTTTTGGGACCTTCCAATGATGCACAATGCGTTCCCTGACATTTTTAACCACTTCTCAAATCAATTAACATGCTTCTAAACTATAACGCTGACTTTTCTTGTCAGATTTCAATTTTAATCCTGAAGGGGGCATGGTATTGCACATCAATTCAAAGTCTGTAAATCAAATTCTATCGATCAATTCTATCAATATCTTTCATCAATGATCAAGACAAACAATCACGTCTAGTTACTGATTCATCAAAAGTCCTCATCGCTCGGGGCAAATCTATCATCACTAGGGGCATATCAGATTCATCGATCCATATCAATCTGGTATTCTCTTAATCTTGTAAACTGTATCAGTTTTTGTAACCATCGGATCATACTGTTCTTTCCTTGGTTCTTCGGCAACTGAAGGGTTCAGATGTGATACCTGCTAGTTTTTCTAAGACAATCGAGTCTAGAACGGGTCACTCACTTCTTATCAATCCTAAGGTTCAGAATCAGGCATTCTGACACTTTTTCACAATCATAGGTTCATTGCTGCTACAGTGAACATTATCTCTGGTCATTCAGGACCTCCTATCTCAATATCTCTCAATCAGTTTCTATCTTGAGATCGGTTTATCTTTCGAATCAGTTTCATATCTCTATCAAACACAGACTTTCTTTGAACCACTGCACTTCGCACAGTAATTCAAAGAGGGGCAAAATGTAATACCCCAAAAATGGGCTATAAGTTCATTAATCTCCTACATCTTCAATTCGAACAAAATCGACATCAGAGTCCTAATCTAAGGCACATCTAAACATCATCGAATCATAATTGATTATCTTAAATTCTGCATCGGAGAATATTCCTAGTAATATTCCTAATCATCATAATTATCTTTAATTTTATAATTATTTGGCAATAAATCATATTTATCCTAAAATTTGATTAATTGAATATTTTTCATATTTAATTAATTAGATTTAATATCTTGCCACTTAATTGTTTAATTAAATTAAATTTTATATATTATTAATTATATTATTTAAATTTTGACAATAAATTTAAAATCTTATGAATAATTGATTAAATTCTTATTTAATTAATTAAAGCAAGTTGTCATTATTTAATAATATAGTTTTTAATAAAAGTTTGATTAAATAATTGATTAACCCATAAATCAATTGTTTTATTTTTAAAAGCAGTTAAGTTGGAAATAAATCACTTTATTATTAAATTAATTCATAAATAAAACATGCACAATCATAAAAGAAAACAACTATCAATTATCAATTAAAGTTAAACTCTATTTTGAGTTAAAGCTTAGCTTTTGCATGTTTTTGTGAGTTAATTATCCTTTATTTAAAAATAACTCAAAAATCAACCTGAGTTATTTGAGTGATTTATGACTTTTTTTCATGCACCTCCAAAGCCTTGGATTTCTATAAAAACAATGCTCAGCTCTTCATAATTCATCTCTAAAATCTCTCAATCATCTCTCAATCATCTCACAAATTGCAAACTTACTCTACAGGAATCATAGCATATCAGATTTGGAGAATTTGCACAATTGGAGCTTGAAAGAATCAACTTGCGAATTCAAAGCTTTGTGAGATCAATTTCAATTGCATAGTTTTTATATCTTAGCATAGAATTTCATAGTTTTCATATCATTGTTAGAATCTTCATTGTTAGATCATTTAGCATCCATAGCATATCAATTTATGATTCTTATTGCATAGAAAATATCAAAAATATAGATTAATTGCATTCAATTTCATATCCTTCTTTTGCATTCAAATCCTTCATTTAGGTGTCGTCTAGGTCACTGATCTCGATTACAATCTGAGAACATTAATCTCGCACCTACTAGAAGGCAGTAAATCGCTTGGTTAGATTAGATTTCAATTTTGCACGATTTTGATTATCACTAACCTCTAATGTTTTACTGAGTGTTGTGTCTATAGATTAGGTACAATTTTCACACACACAGTAGCAAGTTCTGTTGTCATTGTTTTTTTTCTAGTGGTTCTGAGGAAATCAAGAATTATCAAGGAAAGATATTGAAGTGGAAAGGAAAAGTCTTTGAGAGGTTACAAATATTGATTCATCGATCAGGTGTACTTTTTTTTAAGTAATCGCTACAGAAATGGTTAAGTTTTCCTGAATTTTTAAAATAAGTCATAATTATTCAGTATCATATTCTTAGTTGCAAGTTGTAGGTCTCCATACCATAAATTTTAGAGTTCAACTCTTACATGGACAAAGTTGTAGGTTATATTGAACCATCTATTATCTTTTTTGACTCTTTAGTTGTCAGGAAGATTAAATTCACATCCTAGTTGTCATTGTGTTTGGGACATAAAGCTTTATTTAACTAAATTAATTATTTTAATATTGAGATAAAAAATCTACAAATAAAGCCTAGACTGGGGACGTGACACTTTTCGGGTATATTTCATTGACTCCTCAAAATGAGCAGCCTTTATTTCAGCTACCTTATCACTATCATCATCATCGATTGCCTCTGGGTTCTCACTTCTTTTTCTTTCACGTTCAATATCTTGTAAAAGTGCAGAGGAAAGAGAACATGCCAAATTTAAATAATAAGATACAAGTTGAGGAAAATTGAATCACAAAATGTAAAATTCTAACAAACCAGTTCAAAAAAAACCATTAAGAAATTCATAACCAAATCTAATTTGCAAAAGCTGCCACAATTGAAACTCACCTTCTCAATATTTTCTCTAATAGCATACTTGCAAGCCCGGTGACAAATTTATGTAATATTGGATCCATTGAATCCTTGGGTATAATAGGCCAATTCCATTAGGTATAATGAAAATTGTTTTCTTAGTTGTCATACCATCCATCTCCATCAAAAATTGGTTAAGGACTCTATCTGCAACACCACCAGCATCCCCAACACTGCTTCCACACTGCAAACATGCAAACCAATTATGCATCACCAGTCAGAGCCTATCTCTCAAATAGTTCAAACAAAATGAAAAAACCCACAGTTTCACGCAGAGCAGAGCAGATGGATTGCTAGAGATCACTGATAAATCTATGTAATATCTCATCAATAAATATAATGGATGAGGCATTCTTCTCAGACTCCTCAAAAACCTTCTGGAGATTTCTTTCACTTTCTCCAACCAACTTTGACATGATCTCAAGTCCATTGATACAAAAAAAGAAGGTACCGGTTTCATTTGCCACTGCCCTAGCAATTAAATTTTTCCTAGAACCAAGAGGCCCATAGAGCATAATACCCTTTAGGGGCTTCACACCAATAGATTTAAAGAGTTGTGGGCATCTAAGAGGAAGCTCTACCAATTCACAAATCACCAGTCAGAATTAGTTGAACTAGAATTTCTTTGTTTTAGAATTGATTTAGTATAGAATATTTTCCAGCAGGATTGTTTTTTAAAAAGCAAGGTTTTCATAGCATTATCTACCACTTGAGAAAAAGTTTCCATAGCTAAATTTCCTTTCCACAATCAATATTTCTCTAAAGACTTACAAGTTAGTAAGTCCTCAGCTAGAACAGACACATTTGTCACTTCATTAAGATGACAATTGTGTACTAAGTTTCCTAACTGTATTAGTCATCATCATCTTTATTATCTGTTGTATCAAATACATCCGAAGCACCGACAGAAGCACCAAGAAATCAAAATTCAGAACCAAAGCCTTGAGATTTCTATAGTGTTTGTGCAAAGGCTTGATACTTCCAAATATCAGCATCACTAATGTAGTGCTCCGCCAGGGAACCCAAGAGAAGCTAACCTAAAACATGTTACTTATTTTGGTGAATAATTTTTTTTATTTAAAAAGTTAACATACAAGATAAATAACAGTGTGGAAGCAAATACCATTTACTCACATTGAAACAACATTCAACACAGATTACAAGACTTGAGGGTTGCATGACGCAAAATTACTTAAGAACAAAATGCAACTAGAACTAACATCAATAAAAGATTCCATAACTTATAAATTACAATTACAAGATATAACAATAAATACAATCCTCATGAACATCCATAATAACTAATACACTGACATCCACTGCACATGTCATAGGGTATATAATAATAAATCTATCAAAGAAGTACAAGAATACAGTTCTGGCATGAGGAAGACACAATACATCATAGAACACTTAAATTCACAAGAATACAAGATTCCATTTTGAACATAATTGGATTGAAGTATAGAACAATGTACATTTATTGAGCTACTAATCACAAATATTGACACTAATGTTATAAATGAAAGAATATTTTCCTATAGACCACCTAGGGATCTAACTAAATAAAAATGCCCAATTTTTGTATACAACATAACACTTGTCTTATTCAAAATATTAATTATAACATAAATAATCACATAAACTTACATCTCCTATGAGCATATGTATGAATCCTATTTAGATTACAAAACTCATTTGAAATAACCCACATGAGTTAGAAATAAACAAATTCATACTATAAATCCGTACACCTAAGAACTAAAGAAAATAAGCACAATTCAATCATAAATACAAATTATATTAATCCAGTGATCAAATTGTCATAAGTTGCAAATCTAAATGACAAAGGTCTTCTAACTTAAAAATTAATCACTTAAAATTAATTTTTTTATTTAAAACCTTTTTAAATCAAAATTAAAACTAAGCTCTGATCTAATTAAATTAAAACATAAATCTTAATCAAATCACAAGCAATAACAAATATATAACTAAACTAAATTAATTAAATAAATTAACTAACAATTATAATAAACTTACAAATAAAAGAAATTAATTAAATTTATTGATTAAATTAAAAAACAAATACAAATTAATATAAACAAAATTAATCTAAAACAAAATTTATTTTAAATAGAGAGTTGTAACCTATGTGAGTTGTTCATTTCATTGTATTGCTTCTGCATTGTGAAACTTTGATGTTGTTGTTTGTTAACACTTAAAAAAAAAATATTCTGCAAACTTAGATGCATGTTTAGGTTAAGTTCTCCTAGGTTCCCTTGTGGGGCATTACAACTGACACATCTTCGGGCATATTTCATTGACTCCTCAAAATGAGTAGCCTTTATTTTAGCTACCTCATCACTATCATCCTCATCCATTGCCTCAAGGTTCTCACTTCTTTTTCTTTCACGTTCAATGTTATCCTGTAAAAGTGCAAAGGAAAGAGAACACGACAAATTGAAAAAATAAGATACAAGTTGAGGGAAATTGAATCAAAAAATTTAAAATTCTAACAAGCCAGTTCAAAAAAAACCATTAAGAAATTCATAACCAAATCTAGTTTGCAAAAGCTGCCATAATTGAAACTCACCTTCTCAATATTTTCTCTAATAGCATACTTGCAAGCCCACTGACAAATCTCTGTAATATCTCATCAATAAATATAATGGATTGGGCATTCTTCTTAGCCTCCTCAAAAGCCTTCCGGAGATTTCTTTCACTTTCTCTAGCCAACTTTGACATGATCTCAGGTCCATTGATACAGAAAAAGAAGGCACCAGTTTCATTTTCCACTACCTTAGCAAGTAAATTTTTCCTAGAACCAGGAGGCCCATAGAGAAGAATACCCTTTGGGGGCTTCACGCCAATAGATTTGAAGAGTTGTGGGTGTCTAAGAGGAAGCTCTACCAATTCATGGATCACTAGTCAGAGCCTATCTCTCAAATAGTTCAAACAAAATGAAAAAACCCATAGTTTCATGCAAAGCAGAGCAGATCTATTGCTAGAGCCCAAGGCATTCTAGAAAATAGAATGAGAAGGGACCCACTGGCAATAAGCAGCAGAATGAGTGCAGACACCTAAAGATAAATATCTAGACTAATCACCAATTAGGATGTCATTGGTGATTAGTCTAGATATTTATCTTCATTTTTTTTTAAACACTACGTGTTTCATCAAAATTTTGACCCACCTACGTCAAAACTCTGGCATAAAATTGACCATTCTGTGTCGAAATGTGGCATTGGGGGTTTGGCATCCTGGTCAGAGCTGCTAAATATTTTGACCAACTATGGTTGAAATACGACTGTCGCGAGTTTGGAATCCTGGTCGAAGCGACCAAAGTTTTCGACCAATATTAATTTATATTGGTCGAAAGATTGACCAATACATGAACACATGCCAATGTTATTTTTGGCCTAGATTGCCCTCTTTTTTTACCAATATGTGAGTCAATCATTCGATGGTTTTAGGTATGGGTCAATATTTCAATACAGATAATAGCAACGAACCATTTGGTCAACTATTCGACTGTGTTGGGTAGAAACTTTGATGAATATTGCATTGAAAAATGTTGCAAAATGTACTAGTGCACAGTCTTATCTTTAGGTCTCAGTACTAGTGACCATGAATTACTATTTTCAATTTGATCTATCACTTCTTTCATAAAATTTATACAATATTCATTCTCTAGTGCATGTTTTACCAATCTAGACTCAAATTCAAAAATCAAACAAGTATTATCTCTTAACTTACTTCTTGTTAATACTCCTACATTCTTGTCTCCAATAATTCTTCTTGGTGAGTGATGTCTTCTCACATACTTTTATAATACAGGTTTGGTATGTTGTTCTTCATTGTTCTCATCTCTTGGTAGAAGCTAGTTTTGATCATTAGTTACTCATGTTACTATTTGGTTGTGTCAACCAAATTTCTATCTTTCACATAAAAAAATCTGTCATAGTCCTCAGGTTCCTTTTTTCTATCCTCTTCATTCCTTTCAGCAAATTCATCAAATCTTACATTTTCACTTTCAACTATTTTGTTAGATTCCTTGATCAAACATTTATATGCTTTACTCTTTGAATAATAACCAAGAAATATTCCTTCATCACCTTTAAAATCAAATTTTCCATTTCTAGAATTTTTCAATATATAACACTTACTTCCAAAGATTTTGAAATAACTTACATTCAATGTTCTGCCAAACCATAATTCATAAGGTGTCTTGTTTGTACCTTTCTTCAACTCTATCTGATTGAGTGTGTAAATTGTAGTGCTTATATCTTCTCTCCAAAATGTCACTGCAATCTTCTTATCAATAAACAAAGTCCTAGCGTAGTCAACAATAGATCTATTTCTTCTCTCAGCTATCCCATTCTATTGTGGAGTCCTCGATGCAGACACTTGTCTTTTAATTCCATTCTCATTACAAAATATAGTAAATTCATTAGAGATAAATTCACCTCCTCTATCAGATCTCAGACACGTTTGTTGTTTACTTGTTTCTTTTTCAACTCTAGACTTATACCACTCAAACATTTAAAATGCATCATATTTTTCTTTTAGAAACATTATTGACATCATCCTTGAATAGTCATCCACAAATAAAATAAAGTATCAATCTCCATAATAGGTTTGAACTTTCATAGGACCATAAAGGTTAGTGTGAACCAATTCCAAAATACCATTTGTAGAATAAGATTTTCTTAGAAAACTTGACCTCACCATCTTACCAACTTGAAATTCTTTACACATAGCTTTATCAGGTTTTCTTAATCTTTGTAGACCTCTTACTCTATTCTTCTTACTCACTTTGACCATGTTATCAAAATTTACATGACACGGTCTCTTATGTCATAACCACACATCTTTAGTTTTAGAAAATAGACAAAACTTTGCATCAGTATCTAGGTAAAATAGATTACCTCTTTATTTTCCTCCAGTTCAAATTAGATCTCCATTAGTACCATAGATCTTAAATTTTCTATTCTGAAATTCCAGTTAGTGGCCAATATTGTTTAGTTGTGAAATAATCAATAGATTATAGTTCAGTCCTCTAACCCAATATGCATCATTAAATTTATTTTCTCATTTAGTATAATAGATCCCTTACCTTTCACAGGCATGGAGCATTATTTCCAAATCTGACAAATCATCCATCATATTCTTTTATATTCTCAAACTTGTCAATATCACCAGTCATGTGATGTGAACAACCACTATCAATAATCCAAGGGTCTAGTTTACTTACATGCGATACAAGTTCTTTTTTATCTTCAACTGATTATTAATTTACTAAAACTAATATAACTTCATATTCTTTGTCGGTATCTTCAGATTTATCATCAATTATACCTTCCTCAGCTAGGTAGAAAGACTTCTTTCCTTTGTCCTTAAAATTTGTGAATCATTAGTATGGGCTGTCTCTTTTATCATTCTTATCATTTATGTCATTGTCAGAACATTTGGATGCAATATGTCCAATCTTATTACAATTCAAACATTTCAATGGTAATTTACCTTTGTACTTTCATTTGATTCTAGGTAGTTGGTTAGACAATAGTTCTTCAAATGCTTCTTACTCTTTCTCTTCAGTAAGGATGTTGTTATACTCATTTCCATGTGAAATAATACGATTATCTCCTTCTTTTCTAGATGTTCCAATTCTCATTGATGACTTGAAGATTGGCTCAATAGTTGATAGACTATTATCAAAGTTACTTAGCTCAAATGCAGTCAACTTTCCAATTAAGGCTTCAAGAGTAACAATATTATTTAGTGTAGATCTCAATTCCTAAATTGAAGATACTCTAATATCATACTTAGAAGAGAGAGTTCTCAAGATTTTACTTACTATTTCTTCATTATTCAATGATCCTCAAACACCTCTGATGGCACTTATAACTTCTTTGATTCTGTCACTATATGCACTGATTTTCTTATTATCTTTCATCCTCATTTCATCATATTTTCCTGTCAAGATGTCAACATTATCTTTTTTAACATGTTGATCTCCTCCATAGATAAGTTTGAGCATATCCCACATCTCTTTTGAAGTACTACAATCTTTAATATCATTGAATTATACATCAGATAGAGAAGAAGCAATCTCTATCATAACTGAGTTATGTTCCTACTTTTCTTTCAACTCATCAACTATCATGGGTCCAATGGCCTATGGAGTGTAGTCATTTTGCAACAAGTTCATGAAATTTTCTCCAATCTCAGATATATATAACTTCATTCTGATCTTGCATGTTGAGAAACTTTCCTTGCTCAACTTAGGTACCTCTCTCCTATACATCTTCAAATCTTTTACTCAATTCTTTAAACTTATCTCTTTAGAGTACTCATCTCTGATACCAATTGTTGGATTATGGAGAAGAGGGGTGAATCAATAATCCTGATCTCAAAAACCTTAAAATGTATTCTTTGATTAACTTGGTATCTACTTGGTAGAAACATATCTCTTTATTTACCAACTACAGTAAATAAACTATATCAATTAGTTAAACAATCTCACAAATCATTCACAATGTGCAACACAGGTTTTGACATGGAAACCTAGTTATGGGAAAAACCACTGTGTGAATTATCACCCACTAAGAAATATACTCTTCTAAAGTATGCCCAGTTAAGAGCCAATCTTGTTAAATATTACAATACACATTGTTAGGTGTGACTTGATTAAGGGATTAATCTCAAATCTATTAGGATCTTCACCCTATTAGGAGTGGCCTTGTTAACGGGCTTTAAACACTCTTTTTGGAATGTCACCTTTCTCAAGGATTTACAATAAGATTGTTAAGTCCACTCTATTATGATATTTTGACTATTACAAATGCTATTAAGAAACAATAATAAAAATGACATGTAGATGTGAAACTATCTTTTCTCAATCAGATCTGTGTGCGCTCATCAATCTTCACTTCCATTCTTCATCTTCCATTAGCATCGACCCTTCATCAAATCACTATTTTCCTGCTCAAAATCTCACTGTTCCTTCACCTCTATAATAGTCAGTAACCCTTCAAATATTTAGTTTTCCATCCCATTGTCCATACAAGATCATCCTTTATATAGACAATTTTGCCTCTTAATCTCCTCTATTACATTTTTCTTTAATCATTCTTGATTATTGAATTCATTATTCATCAGATCTGGATCTCGATAATACGTTCCTTTTCACCTAGGAACTTGAAATTTTCTTGTAACTTGTTACACTTCTTTTTTATGCTTAGATCTTTCCATAGATCTTCATCTTGAATTTTCATAACCGTAGATCACTATAACTAACTTTCCTCATCATCATTATCATCCAGATCATCATAGTTAATCATTAAATATTGATTCCATCCATATTTAATACCTTTTTCTTGTTCAGTTTTCTTCACTTAAAATTTTAGTTACATCACTCGGTGCCTAAACCTTTCTGCTTTATCGAGTGACCAACTTTTTCTTTTTACCTTACCAGGTGACTTTTCCATCTTGGTTCCTATAACAACTTATCTTACCGAGTTGTTGATAGGGAGGTTGGATGAGCCAATCACTAGCTCATGGTCCTAGTCTTTCTATAGACTTTTGGAGTGTTCCTCTACACTCATATACACCTATAGGATCTATAACTATTTTTGATCTCATGGACTCCTTAGCCAACCCAACTATCATGGAAGATCCATCAAACCAAGTCTTCTACTTGGTGCATACTCATTTCTTTCTCTCTGGTTATTAAACTCACTTAAAGGCTTTCAACCTCCTTTGATGTAAATAAATCTTGCAGAGGTGAGGAGGTGTCTTAAAAATTTTCAATTTTTTCAACTAAGGGTGTTAGAAGTTCCACTTAGCTTGTCTAGTTAGTCAATTTTTGCAAATTGCTTCAAATTAGGCCTAAAAGCTAGTAGCCCTATTAGGTCTCCTAATCTCAAAAAATAGGGATTTTCTACACTACTCTTCAAAGTAACCCTACAAATTTTCTTGATGATATTGGATCATTTACCACCCTCTCATAGTTTTTTGGGGTTTTAGGGTCTCACCCATCCGTACATTTCCCTAATTCAGAATGAGTGATTTTAGGAGGGTTTAAGGTCTTTTCTAGCTCCTAGTTGGATCAGTAAGATTTAGGCCACCATTTCGATTGGAAAAATTCTCTCCTTTCCACCATTTCTATGGAATAATCCTAATTGCATGTCCCAATAGTTATTTGGTTTTTTGGTTCACACCTCTACAATTCATTCTCTCTGCAACTAGATCTTCCCTAGCTGGGCTCACCACTGGCTTGCCTAGGGAAAGATCATTAAATTAATTTCTTTGATTTTGAGGGCCCTAGATCCTGCACACATTATGTACATGGAGTCTAATCACTATCCCCAAGAGGCCATATAAAATTAATAGTGGGGTAGTGAGTTAGACCTCCATCTATAAAAACCGCCTGGTTTGAACCAGTGGTAGTGTAAAAAAAAAAAGATTTCAAAAAAGTTAAGAAAGAACTTTACAATGCAAAACCAATGGCTCACACAAAAATGAAAACACCTAATCTAATCCATGCAAAAACTATAGTTCAGGAATGAATCCATTATTAATCTATTGTTAACAAAAACAACTAAAATAGCACACAAAAATAAGCAAATCTCTATATTCCTCAAAGTCCAATTTGTACAATGGGATTCCAACCTTGAAATTAGGTCAAGATAAGTCTTAAATAGGGTGTTTGAGTCTTTGGTTTACACTTAGGACACTCTTTCATCAAGTTAGGACATTTTGACAATGTTTTCCGAGCAACATTTTAAAGTTGTAAAAGTTGCAATGTAACTTTTTTACATCTTTTTAGAAACTTTTTACATCTTTAACAAAACAAGTTCAAATATTCATCTAACCTCACCCTAGGCTCTAACCTGGGTTAAAACATGATCCTAAACCACTCTAAGCCCTAGTGAACTCATGATGACATCATCATCTTCACTTTACCAATTAGAAGGCTTTACAACCTTTTAGCCTTAATTGCATTTCCTAAGGACTTGACACTCAACTAGATCCTAACCCCTATTGTACTCACACACACTTGGTCCACATGATCATATTATATGAACAACGTTCCATAGGTTAACTCACAAAAAAAAAAACTAGGATTGACTCAAGCAACCCATAGGTGATCCTACACCATTCTCCCCCTGTGCACAAAGCTTAAGGAACATGGGGGATATCAGAGAGAGATCAATACCAAGCTTCTTGAAAATTCTCTCCTCCAACCATGTAGCTTGAGATTCTAGATGATCTTTCCACTATATAAAATGCTCCATGTACACCTTGTTTCTGGTTGTCTTCTTCACCTTGGATTCTAAGACTTTCTCTACTTGAGGCTTAGCCTTGGGAGGTAAGGCTACTATACTGGCATCTTCCAATATCTCTGTGTTGTTCTGGCTTAATTCAGACAATGGTCCTTTGAACTTTACTAATTTTTCTACATTGAACACTAGTGAGATATTGAAATGTGAAGGAAGAAGGAAGTTCCACTTTATAAGAATTATATCCATACTTGGCTAATATCTTGCATGGTCCAACTCATTTCATCTGCAACTTTGTAGGCATTCCTTTCTACAATCTAGATTTGTTCAAATGAACCATAACATAGTCTCCAAATTTAAATTACACATCTCTCCTAGTCTCATATACCTTAGCATTCATTTTGTGAGTAGCCTCTATTATAGTCTTCTTGACTTGCTCTTGAATCTCCTTCATTATTTGATATAAATCTTCTGCATGACCACTTCTATACTCCATAGCTCCTAGATCTCTAAGCTACACACTCCCCTTGGGTGCATCCCATATACTATCTCAAAAGGACTTTTTTGAGTAGTCCTATTAACACTATCATTGTATGCATACTCAGCTTGTGGGAGGACTAGATCCCATGTTTGACCATATTATTTGGTTAGGAATCTAAGTAGGTTACCTAACATCCTATTTATCACCTCAGTTTGGCCATCCATTTGTGGATGATAAGTTGAACCAAAAAGACAAATTAGTGCCCAATCTTTTCCATAGAGTCTTCCAAAATGACCCATAAAATTGACATCCCTATCTGACACATTTATTAGGGGTAGGCCATGTATCCTCACAACTTCTTTGAATAAAATATGATCTATGTATCTTGCATCATGGGTAGTTTTACAAGGAATGAAATGGATCATCTTGCTAAACCTATCTACCACCACATAGACACTATCCAAACCAGTCTTGGTCTTAGGGAGCCCTACAATGAAATCCATACTAATACATTCCCATGGTCTATTGGGAATGGATAAAGGTTGGTACAAACCTGCATTACTAGCTCCCCCTTTTTATTTTATACAAACAACACATTGTTCAACATACCTTCTCACATCTCTAGGAAACTTGGGCCAATGATAAAATATTTGTACTAACTCCATGGTTTTGTTAATGCCAAAGTGTCCACTAAGACTTCCATTATTCTTCTCTTGAATGAGGTTCTCCCTCATGGAACCCTTAGGGACACACAACTGATTCCCTTTAAATAAGAGTCCACTTTGTAAGGTATATTCTGCAAATTGACTATGAAAGTGATTTTGAAAATTAGTACATACCTTGTAGGCTACTCAAAATTATTCATCATCATTATAGAGGTCCTTAAAACTCTCTATACCAATTCTTTGGAGTTTAATTTCTTGGACTGTCAACAATCTCCTTATTAGTGCATCTACTACCTTATTAAACTGTCCCTTTTTGTGCTTTATGGTAAATGTGAAAGCTTGTAGATATTCTATCCACTTTAGGTGTCTATTGCTCAATTTCTCTTATGTGTTGATGTAACTTAGGGCTTGATTGTATGTGAACACCACAAACTCTTTGGGAAGGAGCTAATGTCTTTATTTTCTAAGTGGACTCCACTAGAGCATATAAATCCAAATCATAAGCTGAATAATTCTTCTTGGCTTCATTGATATTTTCACTAAAGAAAGATATAGCCCTATCCTCTTGACTTAATGCTCCTCTAGCTTCTATTCCACATGTATCACATTCCAAAGTGAATAATTTATCAAGACTTGGGAGTGGGAGAATTGGTTGAGTATCCACTTATTATTTCAACTTTTCAAATGCCTTCCTAGCTTCTTGTGTCCATTTGAATTTGGTCTTCACTCCACCCTTGATGGTGTTTAACACTGGTGCACATATGCCACTGAAATTCCTTATGAATTTCCTATAGAACTGAGCACACTAGTACATTTGACATCATTTTTCTACAAAAATTATTGACCATTAATGAAAATGGTTTAGGTTGGTCGGGGTGTAGAAGGAAAAATTTGTTTTTTTTAAAAAAACATGCTTGTGTTGGTGAAAATTTCCACCAATACCATGTCAATCAAAATTTTGACCAACACGGGAATATTACTTTAAAAAAACATTTCAATTCTCATTTTCATTTTTATGGTTGTAGCACACGAATTAGGATTTTCATTTCTAAGCTAAGGAGCGGAGCTTATTCCAGGTCGTGAAGATCCCTACACCCGAGGTTAATAGCACATTTCATCATTTATCTTCCATGGAGTTTGAGGTATCTTCCATGTTTGCTATATTTCATTACATACTAGATTGTCATTTTCTTGTCATCTTTGTTAGTAATATGCTGGTAAGTGATTGAATCAATGAGTATTCTTAGTGGTGACTATGGTTTGACTAGGGTTTGTAAATGCTATGACCGAGTATTATGAAGGCTGTGACTAGGGTTTAGGATGCAGCATGAAATTATACATCTGGTATAACCAATGCATTTGTAGATTTAAGGCATTTGCAGATTTAAGGGATGCACATAAGAGAATTTTTGGCATGCTTAAACACAAACACACATATCATTGTTTAGGATGCAGCATGACATTGTACATTTGGTATAACTAATGCATTTGCAGATTTAAGGCATTTGCCAATTTAAGGGATGCACGTAAGAGAATTTTCGGCATGCTTAAACAAAAATGCACATATCATGTTTCACCTATTAGGTCACAAGAGCATATACAAGATTCTTGATAAAATAGACAGCCAATGCATCCTATTGAAGGGAGAGAAAATAAAAAACAATAAAATAGAAATCAACAACAACACAGGAACAATAACAATGATCAAGTTCCATAAAACTGTTGTCAGTAGCAGTTTAGTACTCAGTAGTGAAATCAATGGTTTGACAATGTGCCAAACCCTAGACATCAAGTTTGAATACGAGCTCAAAGGTTTGTTTCTTTCAAAGTTCAAACACCCTATAGGAGTAGAAATATATAGACATGAATTGGATTTCTTTGGAATTTCCACTTACCCAAACACAATCCCTGGTGAAATAAAAGGAATGATTCATATGTTTCAAGGTAAAATGCAGTAATTGGGGAAGAACATCTAAGTTATTTCTTCAATACTACACATGAATATGAGATAGACAATGAGGATGCCATGATAAAATTTTTTGTGAATTCCTTAAAAGAAAGTGCCAAAGAATGGTACAAAAATATCCTAGATAGTAGTACTATTTCTTCATATTCATATTTCTTCATATTTCTTCTAAATAATGAGATGACTATCCCAACTAGAGAGTCAAAACTTTATATTATAGGTTCTTCATGGCACCTTTCAACTTGTCCAATTATGGAAACTAGCTTACCTGGGGCAGCTGTATCTAGTTGTGAGATTTTCATATCATATTTCTCTCAATAAGAATAGTTATGGCATAGGATCCTTCAACTGTTTGTGGACCAACATGAGCCAAGCATTCTCCAATATTAGACTAGCTCTTCTTTGTCCCCTTGATGGAAGATGAGTCAATATTCTTTGTCATGAATGAGCATTCCTCTAATACTAACATTCCTTTCAATTCTCACTTCTCCCAACTCTAAGTGAAATCTGAATGTTTTATTGGCAATATTAAAGTCAAATAATTTCTCATTCTTTTTTAATTTCTCAGGTTCTTGTATAATATATTGACACCTTGTTTCCTGGAGTGGCCTTTTGGTTTTCTGTTATCTGGGATACCAAAGTTCTTGCTACCATATTTTAGGAACATAATTGATGAGACATTCATTTCACAACCCACTCATAAATTTTAATTTTTAAAGGTAAGAATTGAGGAACGTAGAATTGTGTGAAATTTAATGTTGATTTGAGGCATATATTATTAATTTTTTTTGGTAAGTTAGTTCAAACATTAGGTTTTTGGTATTATACATGATGAAAAATGTGTGACTGTAAATGCACACACACAGGCATTGACATTTCAATAGCTAGCAATATGGAGAGTTAATTTTAACATGATAAAGAGACTTCATGACACATAATATTATAAATACCTATTATAAAGGTAACTTCGTAGCATTTATAAATAGCTATTATAAAGGTAGCTTCATAGTGTTATATTGAAACCAACAAACATGTGACCATTCACTCTGGTGGAGATAATTGAGAACATAAGACTATTATTCATATTTTTCTTATAGAGAATCATAGGTGTGCATGTATAGTTTTTTTAGACAGTAAAAATTGACATTCAAATAAAAAGATATATTGATAGAAATGTAAGTGTTTATTGTTATATATATTCAAACATATACTCAGACATTTATATATGATAACAATAGCTTATTCTTTTCTATTAAATTGGTCTGAGTGTGTGCAGGGTGGGAAAATGTTTGGCTTCTTAGACAAATATTCATTTTTTAGCTTTGTGAAGCTAACTTCTTTGCTGAACCAAGTTTAGGATTTCCTACTTAAATGAAAATATTTGTTTGAAATCATTTTTTTATTTGAACATGTGACGAGTACTTGGCAAGCTGATTTTTGACATACACTTGGATTTGGATTTGGTTTTGGTTAAAAGAATTAGCCAGTAACTTGGCATTTAAAAAAAATACTGAATTAAAAATTTGATTTAAAGCTATTTCCTCTTTCTTTTCGATTGTATTCTTTATTTAAAGTGCTCAATATGTTTGACTAAGTTCCATATGTCCTGTTACAGCTGTATTGGGACAATCATCACACTATTCCCCTAAGCACACTATGGCTTTGCCTTCTCATCCACAAGAAACTCTAACATCATTCTAAACTCTTCTATACTCTACCCATATCCATTCCAATCCATTGATCCAATCCATTCATACTTCTACACAAACAAATTAACTCACCAAAATGTTGTCATTCTAGGACAGTCATACCATGTCCATAAAACTATACCAATAGTTGAAATAAAAGGAATGATTCATATGTTTCAAGGTAATAATGCAGTAATTGGGGAAGAACATCTAAGTTATTTCATCAATACTACACATGAATATGAGACATACAATGAGGATGCCATGATAAAATTGTTTGTGAACTCCTTAAAAGAAAGTGCCAAAGAATGGTACAAAAATATCCTAGACAGTAGTACTATTTCTTCATATTCATATTTCTTTATATTCATATTTCTTAATATTTATTCTAAATAGTGTGATGATTGTCCCAACTAGAGAATCACAACTTTATATTATAGGTTCTTCATGGCACCTTTCAACTTGTCCAATTATGCAAACTAGCTTGCCTGGGGCAGCTGTATCTAGTTGTGAGATTTTCATATCTGATCTCTTAACATATTTACTAAAAGCCCTTATATTTCTCTCAATAAGAATAGCTGTGGCATAGGATACTTCAACTATTTGTGGACCCTTTGTCTATCTAGGAGATTTGTGTACCTTGAAACATATGAATCATTCATGTTTGTGCATCCTCACTGTCTGTCTCATATTCATGTGTAGTTGATTTAAACAATAGATTCCTCACTACAAAGAGAAAGTTACCACCACATGTCAAACATAAGGTGCATTTGATTGAAATATTGGTCATTTTTTACAAGACAAAGGGTCCACAAATAGTTGAAGGATCCTATGCCACAATTATTCAGCTTATTGAGAGAAATATGAGGGATTCTCTAGTTGGGACAGTCATCACACTATTCCCCTAAGCACTATGGCTTTTCCTTCTCATCCACAAGAAACTCTAACATCATTCTAAAATCTTCTATACTCTACCCATATCCATTCCAATCCATTGATCCAATCCATTCATACTTCTACACAAACAAATTAACTCACTAAAATGTTGTCATTCTAGGTTAGTCATACCATGTCCATAAAACTGTACCAATAGTTGAAATAAAAGGAATGATTCATATGTTTCAAGGTAATAATGGAGTAATTGGGGAAGATCATCTAAGTTATTTCATCAATACTACACATGAATATGAGGCAGATAATGAGGATGCCATGATAAAATTGTTTGTGAATTCCTTAAAAGAAAGTGCCAAAGAATGGTACAAAAATATCCTAGACAGTAGTACTATTTCTTGGGAGGAGTTTACGAGTGTTTTTAGATTACAATATGGGGATCCGATCGATATCAAGTTTTCTATACATGAACTTACCACTATCAAAAAGGGCATCTATGAGACAATAGTTGATTTAAACAATAGATTCATCACTACAATGAGAAAGTTACCACAACACGTCAAACATAAGGTGCATTTGATTGAAAGATTGGTGATTGTTTACAAGACAAAGGGTCCACAAATAGTTTAAGGATCCTATGCCATAACTATTCTTACTGAGAGAAATATGAGGGCTTCTAGATAATATGTTAAGAGATCAGATATGAAAATCTCACAACTAGATAGATTACTAATATTGGAAGTACTATGGACTTGTAGAGGCAATTTAACAGTTCAAGAAACTAAGAAATGAGTTGTCATTATGGTAAGCCACAAGAATGGTCTTGGGAGTATTATTGGGGGTGCTTAACTTTGGAAAGCTACCATGTTAATGTCATTAAAAAAATACAAAAAATTAAGGCATGCGAGATTTTATGATAATGTTCTATTTGAAATAGGGTGCTCAAGTTAACAATGAAATAAAAAAATCCATGCTTGTATTCATATGATTAGGAGAGGTATGATAAATGTCCCTTTGTGTTGAGAAAATTATAGTTGAGAAAATGGTTGTTCAGTAATGATTTGTATCTACAGGTTGCAAACAAATCATCCTTCTTCCACCAACGAGTCTTCCATTCAAGATAGACCATGTCTGATGATATCAACGCACAAAAAAATAGGGAGACAATTGCTAGACTGTGGTCTAACTTAAAAAGAAAAGGTGATGGAAAATGTTATTGTCCTTGAAAAATTTGTAAGGGCTTAAAGACTTGAAGATATCTAATCAAAATAGCTGAGGAACATTGTAGGCAACATGGTCACATTGAAGGGGGAAATGAATTTCGTCCATTGGTATGTATTTTAATAATTTATAAAATACATAAGACATGATTTGATGATGACATCATGGTCATGGTTAATATAAGGTCATCATTTTCATATAGGTCAATGTCCCTGAGTTTCATGTTATGGACCATGACAATCTGGAGAATGTGGATTTCCAAATGAGGGAACATGGAGGTGTGAATATAGAAGTAGAAGGTAATGATATCATGGAAGAAGACCACCATGATGAAGAAGATCACGATGATCAAGATGATCACAATGATCAAGATGATGATGATGATGATGATGTTGATGATGTTGATGTAGAGCTTGATGTACCTATACTTGAGAAGGCACACGAGCCCCTATATGAAGGCTCCGAAACAACTCTTCTTGCCACTGTATTGTTGTTGGTGAACTTGAAGGTTATGAATGGTTTATCCAACGTAACAATGACACGTATGTTAAGGTATGTCATATTTTTTTATTATTTTAGTCATAATTCTCTTACAATTAACATTGGGTGAATCATGTAGCAATTAATATTCTTTAAATTAACAAATTATATTTTGGGTCGTAGGTTGTTAGGTGAGTGTTTGTTACCACCATCAAACATTCTACCTCGCTTGTACCGAGAATTATCTGCCATTATGAAAGATATTGGAATGGAGTATCAAACAATACATGCATGTCCAAACGATCATATTATATATCATAAACAACATGAATTTGCAACAAAATGCCCTATTTGTCATATTAGTAGATATCAATCAGATCGAATAACAAAAAAGGTGTCTCGCAAGGTTCTTCAGCATATTCTCATTATTCCACATCTACAATGATTATTCAAGTGCAATAGCTTGACACAATTTATGGATTACCATGCATGCAATAGAAGTCAAGATGACATTATGAAAATGCTTGCGGATGGTTTGGCATTTAAGGAAATATAGGAAAAATGGCCACACTTTAAAGAAGAACCTCATAATCTCAAGCTTTCATTGGCAGCAGACGGTGTCAATCCGTTTGGAGAGATGAGATCTACTTACTCAGTGTGGCCTATTTTTGTTATCAATAATAACATTCCTCCTTGGTTGTCCATAAAGAGGGAGCACATAATGTTGGCACTGATTGTTCTAGGTATTTTTTGATTTAATGGTCATCTAAATTAATTTATTATTAATAATCCATCAAAATGGTCATAATAATTATGTAATATTTTTGTTCATTCAACTAGGTAAGTACCAAGTTAAAGATATCAATGTATATATTGAGCCCCTTATCGACGAGTTGATGGTGTTATGGAATGGGGTCACTATGTATGACATCTCTCGACCAATAGGAAAAAGACAATTTCAATTATATGCAATGCTTGTATGGACAATACATGATGCCCCTGGGCTAACACATTTTTGTGGTATGTTCTCTTCTTAACACCTCTTTTTTGGTATGTTATAGTTATAACACAAAGTTAACACATTTAATCCAATTATACACAATCTTTTAGGTCTTCAGACAAAGGGAAAATCTGCATGTCCAATTTATGGTCCAAAGACAAAATCTTGTCATTCAAAAAGTTTAAGAAAGCAGGTGTTCGATGAGCATAGACACTTTCTCCATAGAAATCATAAGTACCGAATTACCGAAAAACATCTTTTCAATGGGAAAGAAGAGACTACATCAAAGCCACGGAGAATGATACCTCGCCTATGGAAGTCGGCATACAATAAAATAAATCGTCGAGGTAATGTCATTCCATCTGATAGTTTTTGTTTCAAATTTATAGTTTGATATTGTGTTTTGTTTACTGATGATGTAATTGATGCTTGTGAAGGTCGTCAAGACATCAATGACCAACTTCCAAAAGGACTAAAAATTTATCTTACGCAATTTACTAGGTTGTTGTACTACGAGCAACTCCCAATCATACATTTGTTTGATCCTATGCATATTGGAAAGAATGTAACAAAGACATTATGGAAAATCTTGGATGGAAGGCATGACAAAGACCAAATTGTCAAAATTTGTAGTGACATTGAAGAATCCAACCATGCAATGAAAAATGGCATTCAATCAAATAACAACGGAGACCAGATTGATACAAGTGCCCATAGTTGGTTATTGTCCGAGCAGCAGAGCAATGCTATAAAAGAAATCATAAAAAAATATGATTTCCCACAAGATTTGTTGCGAACATAAATGATCTCATATCAAAGAAAAGTGAATTTGGGCCAGGGATGAAAACACACGATTGGCATAGATTTATTAAAGTAATTCATGTTATTTTGTATTCACTATATATTTGTATACTACATGTAGTTTTCATTGCATTCTTTTATAAAATATTGACAAGATCATTTTACAAATATTGCAGTACGTTCTACCTCTATCTCTCCCACACCACTTCACCAATAGTGTCAAACAAGTTATATATGATCTTGGAAAATACATGAGGTGGTTATCATCTAAAGAAATCAATAAAGAAGATATAAAATATTGGAAGAGAAAAATTCCTCTTCTTATGTGTGAAATGCAATTTAGTGTCTACCTTCAATTTTTTTCAATGCACAAGAACACTACCTCATACATCAAGTTGAGGAGATTGAATTATGTGGACCTGTACCAACTAGGTCAATGTGGATGGTTGAGAGGCACTTGAAATTTTTAAAAGGCTTGGTTCGACAGAGAGCACATCTTGAGGGTTCTATGGTGGAGAGATATATGGTATACCAGACCATGGTGTACATTAGTGAATATCTTCCTAAGTTTGCAGCAAAGATCCATGTAGATCATATTTGGGATCCCAACTCCATTAACAAATTCGAAGGGGAGTACTTGATGGGAAAAGGTAGATTGAGGAAAGTGAGAGGTAAATTTAAGATGTTATTGTAGTTAATTAATTCTTATAAATATTCAATATAAGCTATTTATAATTGGTGTATTTTTTTTATACAGTTGGTCGAGAGTGGGATGTAATACATTTGTATATTGCAAATAATCTTGATTGGATGATGGTATGGATTGAATGATGTCAACAAAATGGTTGCTCATTAACATGGGAAAGTGTTTCTTCATTGGTTAGAGAAGTTCATCATAATGAAGATTCCAATGTTATGCCAATGGTAATTGATCTAGCACATGGTTTAAGAGGTGGAGAGGTATGTACAAATTTAATTTTGATCATGACTCGTATGTTTCGTATCAACTCACGATGCAAATAATTTACACACGCTTGAAAAATTGTAGGTCAAGCACCACAAAGCTATGTACTATCATGGCCAAAAATTTCGCATTAAAAAGTTGGATGACACAAAGAAAACTTGTGATTTTGGGATAACTGCAATTTTTTAGGTCACCAATATATCATCTAGAAATGACATACATCCTCAACAATCTTAAAATCAATACTATGGCATCTTGGATGATATAATTGAGTGCAACTTTAACTCCTTCAAATTAGTTCTATTCGTCGTCAAATGGTACAAGCTACAACTGAATCAAAATGATCTAGATAGAACTATTATTCAACATGATAATAGATTTACAATGATTAATACAAGGTCATTTGAGGTAGTTGGAGATGAGCCCTATGTTCTTCCAAGCCAATGTGAGGAAGTGTTTTACTCAAAGGTTTCACATGAACAGGGTTGGTCATTTTTTGTTAGACATGATCCAAGAGGAAGGCCAATAAAGTATAATGTTATGGAAGAAGAAAATATTGAAGATGATGAAGATCAAGATGATGGTGATGATGATGATGATAGTGATGATGATGATGATGATGATGATGGTGATGGTGATGGTGATGATGGTGATGATGGTGATGGCGATGATGGCGATGATGATGGTGATGGTGATGATGGTGATGATGATGATGATGATGATGATGATGATGATGATGAAGAAGAAGAAGAAGAATAAGATGATGATCAATGACATAATTGAAATGATCAATGAAATGATTGACATGATTTATTATTTTCAATTGTAATGATTACATATTTATTATGTTCAATTCTAATGATTACAACATATGTGATTTATAATTACCAATGTTTTTCTTACGATGCTCAATGAATTGTTGTTGATATATGTATATATTGTGTTTGATTATCACCATTTTTGCAAACAGGCAATTGACTACAGACATCGTCACCCCTTCTATTGACGATCTTGCATTCCATATATAAGGTAAATTTGTTCATGTTTACGATGTTGCATATTGGTCATGTTGTCTTCTAAGTTATTTGTAGCATACATATCATGTAATTTTTAGCTAACTTAAGATAAATAATTAACATATGTAGGAAATTTAACCCCTTTGGTGTGGATCGTGCACAGTGACATGGATCAGTAGGTATAAGTCAATAAATAGACATAATTTTCTTATATTCTTCTTGTTTATCACTGAGCACGTATGTTATAAATAGACATATTATATAATCATATAATGTATATATATAATCACTTTCAACTTAGTAAATTTTATATCTCTCTCACGTATAGACAAAGAAGAACCGAACGTATGGGTCATGACTTGATTATTCTATATATATTATTTAAATATTATCAAAATTCTATTTGAAGTGGGGATGTGACAATATCTCATTTGATGGATTACAGGACCCACCAAATAGGTACTTGTTAGATCTATCTACATCGAATGAGGGAAATGAGGGAATGCTAGATGAAAGTTCTACATGTAGTACGACTAAAATAGGGAGATCAACTAGAGGTCAAAAGATTAGAAAAAAAATTGATAAACGCATGCAATTTTTCCTTGCTAATGGAGGGTCATGTTCTTATGATGATGAGACCAAAGGTGACATCAAGGTGCCCTTTCGGTACACACACATTGAGAAAGAATGGGTACTCAATGAGCTACCTCCAATTAACATTGATTTTTGTGTTAATGAGAGGATATATCACATTGCTCCATGATCATTACATGGTTTGGGCCTATTTTCCATGGATGGGATAAAAATATGTTACAACAAAGTTGTTGAATTGTTCAAGTATGTCGGTCTATGTTACAATTACAATGATTGGATGCGGATTGTTCAATATAAAAAAAGTATGCATAGGTATGCACTATCAGCTAATTATATAGAATGGAAAGAAAATGATCAAAGTAAAAGATTTGCAATGTACATTGATGGGAGACCAAAAGCAATAGGTAATATTGCAGGTTTTAGAAATAGTACGTGACCTTCCTCAACTAATAAGCAACCCAATTGCATATTTGAGGCGCATGAGGGGAATCAAGTTTTTGTATGTGCAATAAAATCAATAAGTGCAGGGGAAGAACTGCTAATAGATTACCATTTAAATCACATAGATACAAACAAAGTTACTATCATGAGGGTGGTAAGTACTATATACCATTTTATTAATAACTTTTTTTTTGCTAAGTCTATTACTTTTAGTTCGTTGAAGTTTTTATATTTAATCTTTGTCACAGGATGATATGGATCCCGCACATGATAGAGGCCACGAGGATGCTCCTCCCACCCATTCTTTAGCAAGGGTAAACCTTATTGAAATTGTACAAATTAGATAGTTGAAATTTTTTATATTATTACATTATTTTATTTATAGTTTTGCAATTTTTATAATAGTTTTACTGATATTCCTGTCACAATTTGATGTTCAAGATAGGGGAAAAGCACCTACAGTAAGTACAGAGGCAATAGCTACCCCTTCTGATGATGATATTGCAGAAACGCCTAATGTAACAATTATGTTGAAGAAAAAATTTTAAAAATCAATTTAGAAATAATGAGAATTTTGAATGAAGCAAATATTCCAACCGAGGAGATGATGAAGAGGCTATCTGAATTGAGAGCACAAGCACGTCATTATGAAGTAAGCAGTAATGAATCTTTAGTTATAACAAAAGTTCATAAAGGTTTATATTTTATACTCTTTTATGTTGTGAAGTAAAATATGTGATATGTGTTCTTGTTACAAGAATTTTTGGCAACTGATCCAGAGCCTGGTCAAGGACAATGCGGTGAGGCCAGTACTAGCAGAGCTCCAGCCACCTCAGGTAAAATAATCCTTTAGTTGACAAGTTACAAGGAATTTTTTCTTTGGAACATTCAAAAAATTCTTAAGTTAACTCTTACTTTTATTATTTCAAAATGTCTTTGCTAACAATGTATTGTTTAGGTCATCAAGTGTAGGAGACTCCTCCTAAGAGGTCGACGAACATCCATTTGAGATTGCCGAGTGCAATGTCGGCAATAAGGGGCATGCAAACATTGACGCCTTCATGGTCTATGCCACCTGGTAAATCCTTGTTTTGCTATATTTGGTTTTGTGTTAATTATGATTTGATAATTTGTACTTTAATCTTGGGTGCATCACATAGTGGATTATTTTTTTGGAGTAGGAGATACAGTTGTCGCATTGTCTAGTATGCCAGATATAGATCAGAGTACATGTATTGGTGATAATTCACCATCATTTCCTGGATCTACCTATGTTTCTAGCACGAGAGTTATGCAGACATCATTGTTGATTGACAATAATGAATCGATGCCTTTAAAATGTCCTAAGCTTCCAGGTACTTTAAACAATTATTTTTTAAATTGTAATATGCATTTACCTATTCATAACAAGTTTTGGATTGATTATCCCATGACATTTTTTTTCGAAAACGATACATTTTATAAGAAGCTTTATGACCTCGCACTACATATATTCAGGCCCACCATACATACAAGGTGGAACATCATAAGTGAACTAACTTTATCCCACTATTTTTTTTCATATCATTAATTGGTACAGTATTTTTCCTTTCATTCAGGTCTTTTCTTTTACTAGCTATATCTAACAATTTTGTGTTTTTTCTTAAAAGGTGGAACTTGCAAGAAAAAAAATTAAAAGATCAGCTCATTAAAGATTTAGAGCATGAGTTTGGTAATAATATTTTTGACGAGAAGAAAATTTTAGAAAGAGCTTGCAAACATCTTAAGACTGTGAGGGACTCATATAGAAAGAGTCTTATCCAGAACCCAAAGTACGAGCATCCTCCCTTTATTTCAGTGAGGGATTGGAATGAGTTCATTTTGGATGCAAAGGAGAAAGGGGATGCTCAAAGAGGAATTACACCAGCAAATGTGAGAAGGTATGCAATAGTATTAACTACTAGTACAATGTAATAATGCACTAATTAGTGATCTTTATATCTATATCATCTAACATATTTCAATCTTTTCATAGGTTGCAGGACACATCAATGGCAACAAAGGCCAGGCTACAAAAGATTGGGCAGCACAGACTTGGCTTTGGTGGATATTTAAAAAATTAAAGCACGAATTGTAAGTAGCAATAAATGAATTGTAGAGAAAAATTATTTATAAAATGTAAATAATTTTGTTTAATCAAAAAATGTAGGGCTCTAATTTTAATTTAGAGGCTACGGAAGAACACAAAAGAATTGCCTTCAAGGAAGGCTATCAAGCCATGGCTGAACACCTACGGAAAGCTTCCATTGGCCCAACCAAAGAGTCTCTTGCATCTTGTGCATAGGTAAATATGCCAAAAAATATATTAGAAATTGAATACTTGAGCAACAATCTATTTGATAATAATGTGCATGACATTGCAATGCATCCTCTTAATCGTGACATAGATCATACGCCGCATCATGAAGCCCTTGATGTGCATTGTACTGTCCATGGAGGTGCTCATTTTCTATTTAAAAATAATTATGTAATTATTAATATAATTTAACATCTTAAATTGAACTTGGTATAACCTTTTTGTGTATGGTTTAGAAGATATAGAATTATGACATGCTGAACGAGTGCCAGAGAATGTTTAGAATAATCACCATGTAGATCATGTGGCACATTTAGGTAAACAAAATCTATGTTTTGTTCTTTTAAATTAATTTTTTGATTTATAGTTCTTTTACTTAAATAAATACTTGTAATTCACTAATATAAAATAGTGTGAATTCAACTCATGAAGTAGTTGTTATTGCAGCGGACCCCCCTTTGGCACAGCGGCCTCCTGTTCCTAAATAGATGAGGAGGAGACACGCATTGGAATTAGAATTAGTAGAGGAGGGGAATGAGGAGGACATTGATCTTCCTCTTAGAAATTACATGATTAAAAAAAATAGCAAGAAACCCAAAAATAAATTATTGTAATTAACATTTTTTGCTAATGAAAGAACGTTGTCTTAATGGATGTAATTTTGTACTAGTAATAGTGATGAATGATGTGTTAATGAATTCTTCATGAATGTTGTGTGTTAATGAATTTTATGTGTTAATGAATTATTCATGAATGTTGTGTGTTAATTAATTTTGTGTTAATGAATTATTCATGAATGTTGTGTGTTAATGAATTTTATGTGTTAATGCATGTTATCATGTGATTATAATGATTGAATGTTATATTTCAAAAATGGATGAATGAATGAATGAATGAATGTTATTAAATGTTAATGGGGAATTTAGAGTGATGTTAGGGGGGGGGGAGGGGGAAAATGAGCTTCCACCTTCATGTGGTTGGCCTTGTTTAGTAGAGAATATTAAACTATTCTCGAAACCAAGTGAAGCTCAAACTTTAAAGACAAGCTTAGAGTTAATAGTGACAACCAATTAGCAATTTAAAATGAAGTTATTCGTTACAAGTACCTTTTTGGTTTTTAAAGCACAATGTCATGTTTTAATATTGTGTAGTTTTTTTCTTAAGTCAAAGTATTCTTTTACTATAAGAACATAATTTATGACCATTTTAGTAACTATTCTAACATCGCTTTATGACAAATCCTGTTTTGGAAAAGATGGTGATAAGTGGTGTTTTTTATTCCTTGGGAGATTGGATTTCATAGGTTTTTATATCAAAAGCATTTTCATGTGGTAGAAATGCATACTTACAACCATTTCATTCTACATTTAAAAACATTGATGACACTCTAGACACAAAATAATGCTCATGTTGTTGACTTGACAGTGCTATAACCAATTTTTGAATTTGATTGAACCTAGATGTTTAGATCTAGTCTCCTTGGATTTAGTCTTCATGGTTCTTTGTCTCATTATTACTATCATCCTAGTGAGGTAACACCTTTGTCTTCTTTCTTAGTCTCTTACAATTCATACTTGTTTAATTTGAATAATTTTTTAGTTCCTTACAAAAAGGGTATGACAAACAAATATGGTTATAAAGGCTCTATTTCCTTTACTTGAACTTGATGTTATGATTTATCATTTGACATTTTAATATTTTGATGTTGAACTTGAAGCCCTCTACTATCCCCTTAAGTAGGCTAACTCAACTCGAGGATTCAACAAGAAACTTGGAATCAACTCAAGGAGTCAGTTCTACTCAAAGATCAAATGGAGCTCTCTAACTTTGTATTTAATTCCCACAACCAATCTACACAAGTTCATCTTCCCACTTCCTTGTTTCAGTCTCTCATTTCACCAACTCCATTCTAGGCCACTTAGTGCACCTAGCACCTCCACCATACCAAAATCTCAACCAAGCTTCTCACACTGACCCTAACACCTTGGATCATCTTATCATGGTCTATCTACCATGATATAACTCTTCACCAACTCCAAACATCTCAGCTCTTACCATTTCACACTTTAGCCCTTCTAGGCTTGGTTAGTAGCCCTGTCAACACTGTAATCTTCAAATTTCATGAAACTTTCCCAAACACCCTGGTAATGTCTTTATATTTTCTAATACCCTTTTCATAGTTATTTAACCCATATCAATCTCAAGCTTTCATCTCTTGACTGGTGAACCTTTCTACTGCTGATTGCACACCATTTGGGCCCAATTAGCCCTACCCCAAGAAAGGAACTCTATCACCCCTTTGACTTCAAGACTCCTAAGGTTGAAAAAGTCTTACTAGACCTTGTAAGAGTCAATATTTTCAACTTGGAATCTAATTACTAAATGCCTTGAAATAGTCTGAAGTACACAATAAGTTTTAGAAATTTTAGAGGTTTAGGTACTTGTGCCTATCAACAACCTTAAATGCTTCAAAGACTTGACTTGTCTAGGTCTGTCACAATACTTTTAAATGATGATTTTGGTTTCATATGGCTTTTGATTCAAGGAATCCTAAGGCTTTAATTCAATCCCCATGCTCCAATTTACAATGGTTCTCTCAAACTGAACCCAAAGGCCTAATACGCTGTCTAAACCCTGCAACAGACTAAAAATAGTAATAATTCTAACTTTTCTCAAAAAACTTGATGAGATAGCAACATTTATGGACACCCTCTTTGGAGTTCAACAACATATCAAAAGTTTGTATACTATTGCTTTGGACAAACACCCCTGTTTAGCACTGCTACCCTGTTTTAATGCACTAAAATTTACTAAATTTGCAAAGGAAGTAAGTGAAAGACTCTACCTGGCACTTCCAACTCCTAGACAGTGGCTTTTTATGTCTTAAATCAACCAAATCAAAAGGCAATTAGTCCCCAATGCTCGGCAACATCAAAATCCCTAATTTGGTGCCCTCCAACCCTGGTTTTTAGGGCTTCCACAATCTCCCATCTTCACAGGCTCCTATCTAAAATTGACAATGGATTCACCATCTACTAAACATTATATAATGTTTCCAAACTCAAAATAGATCCCTTGCTTGGACAGATTGCTCATTGCAATACCCGATCCTTCATTTTTTTACTAGTTTTCCCTTGCTCTGGTCCGTGATCACACCTTACTCTGCTCTGTATTGCATATGCATAGTTAGGAACTATATTACAAGTTAGATGCCATCATTCCATGAATATTAGGCCTTCTATGTTCATGGAATGATCTTCATTATCCTGAAAACTCTACTATGATAAATGAAAATAGTTAGGAGAAATCCACTATCCTACAACTGGTGTAAAGTAAGTTCATTGCAATGTTAGGACAGTCATCAAAAGAAAAATGAAATGATTTAAGAACCTGTCAATGCATTTGAGATTCAACTCAAGAAAATAGAGTTTCAAATGACAGTCAATTTGCAGAGAACAATAAAGTTTTATTGTCTTTTCGTTCACCAAAAACATACACCAGTCTGTCCTTTGTCGTAACAGAGACTCCTTTTTTTTATATAAAAGACTCTCTCTTGAACAATATAACTACTTCAGAAACTAATTCAACCAACTTCAATTTTTGAGTTGAATGTTAAGTGTAAAAACTCTAATAAACTGAAACTTCCCTCTCATTCCTAAACTAACCGTTTATATTTGAAAATTTGAATTTCAAAACCATAAAAGGCTTTATTTGAGTATATAACTCCTTTCTAATTGTTCCTTAATGACCTAGACCTATTTCATGCCTAGCTTAGACTCCTAAAACATTATTGAAAGCATTATTAAAACTTGGACAACATCGGTCCATTACAATCCAATTCTTAGTCCCTTGAAGGACATTACAAACATAACATTTGAGTCCTTTGAGGACATTACAAATTTATTGAAGAAATGCATTATGTTAATAACATTATAGGTTCCAAGATCCTCCATTTGATTTCTTGACCTAGATTTTACATTCCATCCTCCGGATTTTCTTTGAAGGTCTTGAAAGTCTACATAGTCTTCTTCTCCAAATTGATTATGTGAGGTGCTCCTGCACCATACTCCCCACCATGAAAAGAACTCTTTCCCCAAGAGTTATTGTGATTGTACCCACTAGATTTTCTCATAGAAAGCTGATGTTTAGGGATGACACACTCCCCAAAAGTGACCTGTTGTTGTCCCAAACTCCCTGCATTTAGACACAAAAGGTTAGAGAAAAACTCATGTGGTTTTGACTATCTTTCGACATGACAGTACTGCTGCTACACATTAGATCCCTGCACAAACTCCATTGGATCTTTCTCTACCAGCACTACCACTTCATCTACATGTTCTCCAATAGGACACTTGACTATCCCCACCAATACAAAAGACTATTCAAATAGCCCTGCCTCCCTTGGACTGTCCCACCTCTTCATCTGGCATTGTTTCAAACCCCAACCAGTATCATACTGTAGAGTATTCTGAACCTACACTAGAACATCCCTGCCAAAACACATCACTATAGAATCCTTGTGACTCCTTAACAATGGATTTAGTTTATACCTCATCTTTCCTTGTTGAACTACATATGTATTCTCATAACAATTATGCATAACTCTCCTCGAACATTGCCAAGATCTTCCTAGAATTAGATGCCCACAAGTCAAAAATATTGAGTACATCTTACTTAATAAGAATCAATTAAGTAAGATTCCTAAGTTTGAAATAGTCTTACTAGACCTTGTAAGACTCAATTAAAATTCTTACTAGACATTGTATACATCTTAATTAATTCATGGTTATCCCACTGTACCCGCAGGACAGAGAGGTCCAGTATTTGCAGAGAATTTCATTTTAATTGCCCAAAACTATTACAAATTTGAACCATTAAATTTCAACATTGATCTCCTCCCCCTAATTATTAGGATCAACCTCTAAATAGGCTTAGATCCCCCAAATAACCTGACTATCCCATGTAACTAACTCTAACTGCCTGTTACCAGTCAAAACTAACTGTTACTAACATGAAATACTTAGAGATTTGTTGTCAAGTTGACAAAAAAGTTTTCAACTTGACAACCTAAACATATAATGCCAAAACTAAAGACTTCTAAAGGTTTTAATGATAACCTTTATCACCCTATTACCTTTACTAACCCAACTAACCCCATTAAGCCCATTTGGCTTATATTGCCAATGTTGGCAATTTTACAAAATATTGCACTTTTAGTGCCTTTGACATCTTTTAGAGGCTTTGATAGCCTTAGTACTCCACCATCTCTCCATGACTCATACACACACCTACACCTACCAAATAGGCTTCCAAAAGTAGTTTATCCTCCTGCATAACCGTAATAGTCAGTTATCTAACTGTTGCTGGTTAGTTACAAACTAATACAAACTAAAATTTTGTTGTTTAGTTGACACTAAAGTGTCAACTTTGACAGCTTATAACCATTAAATTTTTATCTCTATTCCTTAGCCTTATTAAAGGCCTATAAACCTATCAAATCTCCTAAAACTTCCTAAATCTCCTATAATCCTTATCAGGCCTTAAGTGCCAACATGGCACATTACAACTTTGGGCACTCTTTGGTGCTTTCACAACCTTTTAAATTGTCCTTAGAGACCCTATTACATTGGTCAAATACCTTATAGGCCTTTAGATCCCTTTGATAGACTAGGATCAACAAAACAACCTTTAATGAACCCCTTTAGGTACATGTTGACCTTTCAATGTCATTTGCCTCTATTACATGCCTTTATAGTTTAGGCTTATCACATTTAAAACATCGATTACAAAAATGGACCATAGGTCCAATTACATTCAAAATTTGATCTTCCTAGATCATTAAACCTTCACGAGTCTAAATGACTCTTCTTGCATGTTTTTGCCAAGGTGCCTTGCACCACATTCCTAAATCATAGCTAAGAAAATACCACTTCACAAACAATAGTAAAGTGATGTGGAATCAGGCCGATTCATCCCTTGAGATTTCATCAATCTTGAGCTTGACAAATTTCCTTCTCCATAAACTCAAAGATAGGTTATCTGACAAAAAAACCTCTTATGGACAATATAATACATTTAAACCTCAACCCAAGGATGTAGGCATGTCATGGTTTAGCATGTCATGGTCTAAGCTGCAAGAGCATCACATAGTCCAATAGTAATGTTTAGTAGAAGCCAAGTTACTGACTATAAAATTTAATTATGTATGCTAACATGAAAAAAAAGAGTAGGGACATGTATCTCAAGTGGGCCTACTTGAGAAATAATCTAATTGTGCTAAATAGAAGAAAATAGCTAAATCAAAGCTTCATAGATTCATATATGCATACTAATTATAGACAAGCAATATATTCAACTAAAAGTAGGAATATATTGAAAATGGTGTCACATTTTTTTTTTAAACAAAAGTTAGTAGTGGTCAAAATTTCATCCTTTACACAGTACTAAATTCAACCAGGATGCTATACATTCGACAATTCATTCAATGAATTTGTGTGGATAATTCGATGACAAAATGGACCAATTTTGACCAGGATGCTATACATTCGACGGTCACTTCGATGAATTTGGGTGGATAATTTGATGACAAAATGGTCTCAATTTCAACCGTTACACCAATTGATCGACGTCTTATTCTTCCAGTTCCAAGGGATTGTTCCAGTCGATAATTCAACCAGTTATGGGGTCAAAATTTTGACTATTATTTACCATGTAGAAACTTTCATGAAAAAAGATCGATAGTAGTTTTAGTCGCCTATTCAACCAATTGTTGTAGAAAATTTGACTAATTCTCATTGAAATTTAAGGTAAAATTTACTAGTGGCAAGACCATGGAAGATCCTAACTTTTGTCCCTATGGTTGGTGTAAGCTAGTTTAGAATGGATTCCACCTTACTTGGATCCATCTTCAATTGACCCTTAGCTACTACAAATTCCAAGTTGACTAGTTCTTGTTTGAGGAACTCACATTTCTCCAAGTTAATGGCTATTTTTTCTTCATAGAGTCTCATGAGCACAACCTCCAAGTCTACTAGGTTTTCATCCCTCATTTTATTGAATATGAGTATATCATCAATATATACTGCAACAAATCTTCCTGTATAGTCCTTTAGCACCTCATTCATCATTCTCGTGAATGTTCTAGGGGCATTAGTAAGCCCAAATGACATTACAAGCCACTCATATAACCCTTCTATTATTTTGAATGTTGTCATCCACTCATCCCCATCCTTTATCCTAATTTTTTGTATCCACTTTTGAGATCAAACTTGGTGAAATATTGGGTTCCTCCTAAACAATCCATTAGGTCCTCTATCCTAGGTATAGGGAACCTATACCTACTTGTAATCCTATTAATGGCTATTGAATTAGTGCAAAGCCTCCACTTACCACCTTTCTTGGATGCTAAGACCACCAATACTACACATGGACTAATTATCTTCTTTATGAGCCCTTGATCTAGCAACTCTTGTACATGTCTTTCTACTTCTTGATTATGTTCTAGAGTGAGCTTGTAGGAAGTCTTGTTTGGAAATGAGGCCTCGGGTATAAAGTTAATTTTATGACTGATAGACCTCTCAGGAGGTAAATTTGTTGGTGTCCCATCACTCACTATATCCCTGTACTTTCCAAGTAATTCTTGAACCTCTATTGGTATGGGTGCTTAACTAGGCTTCTCCTCTTCATTAGGCTTCATTAATATAACATATCCTTCACTATTCCCTTCTTTTTGAAGAGTGAAAAGGAACTCCTTTCCATTGCTAAGTAGAACACAAGGGGTTTTTTACTATATTTCTTCTTCATATAGTAGTGACTATATCTTAAATGTTCTCCCATCTTTCTTGAATGAGATAGTGTTTTCCTTTCCATCATAGACAGATCCTCTATCATATTACCATGGTCTACCCAATAGGAGATGGCATGCATCCATAGGAAACACATCATAAATTAACTTGTCTTTGTACCCTCTAATAGAGAACTCAACCCATGTTTATTTATTTACAAGGACGCCTTTGCCCTTTGTTTAACCATGTCACTTTGTATGGATTAGTATGGGGTATCTTTGTCAACTTAAGCTTCTTCATTGCTTCTTCTCAGATAATGGTATCTGTGGTGTTTGAATCTATAATAACCTTTCACACTTTAGCAAGTATTTTGTATCGTATCCTAAATAAGGCTCTTCTCTATTTTGGTTCCTCTTTAACTGGTTGTCTAATCAAAACTCTTCTATACATTAGATGTTCTCACATATTTGTTTCTTTGTGACTTACCTCTGGTGACTTGACACATTTTGTGTCTTCTTGTGCATATGTCACTCTCTTTTCACTATTTGAAGAAGATACCTTCTCTGGAAACCTATAGGTAGGATATCCCATTTTTCCACAATGGTAACACTTCATACTAGAAAAATATGCATTTATTTTTCCTACACCTCTTCCTCTATTTGAACCACATTGAGTTCCTCTACCTCTTCCATAACCTCCTCTAGAAGTTGTTTCACTACTATGCTCTACAAGTTTGGACTCTCCCTGGCTCCTTTGTTCAGTCCCTCTACCTTGGTAACTACCTCTATGACCCCTTTGGTCTCTCCCTCTTCCTTTGTTCTAGGTTTGATCTTGCTTCCTCCCTCTCTTGTCTTCAATCTTGATGGCTAGTTGATAGCATTGGTGTACCATTTTGGGACTAAGAAGAGTTATCTCCTCTTGAATACTCCACTTCAAGACATTTAAATATCTAGCCACTTTTAGGCTTTCATCCTATGAAACATTAGACCTCATACAAATCTTTTGAAACTCCTCTATATAGGAATTTACATCTATGTCCTTTTGTCTTAAACTTTGTCTCTTCTTATGCAATTGTATCTCATAGTCATCTAGCATGTAAGATTCTTTTACCTTGCCTACCATACCCTTCCAAGTGGAAATTGAATTTTTTCCTTCTTTCTCCCTCTCAACTTGGATGAACTTCCACCATGTCAATGCAGAGCCTCTAAGTCTTGATTTAGCCACCCTTATCTTCTATGCCACAATGACCCTATCACACTCAAAATATTTTTCCATACCTTCTATCTAGTCCATGACTAGATCTGCCTCCATTTTTCCACTAAATAGTGGTATCCCTTCAAGAACTTTCCCACTCATGGATTTTAAATATTTCAAGAAGGGATCCTCTTGCATCACAGGGTCAGGTTCCAAATTCTTATCCTCTTCAACAACCTCTTTATCCTTGGCTTCTCTCCCATTTAGTTTATCACTGACTTCTTCAGTCTTTATTTGCACTTCACCCAATTCTTGTTTCAGTTGGGATATCCTTTCTCTTAAGAGCCTATTATCTTCCTCCTAGTCCTCAACCTTCTTGGCCAATTCCAAATTATTCACCATGTTTACAGACCCACTAGATTCACACTCTGACATACACTATGTAATTCCCCAAACTTTTTGGGGCTCTGATACCAATCTGATAGGGAGGTTGGATGAGCCAATCACTATCTCATGCTTGTAGTCTTTCTATAGACTTTTGGAGCATTCCTCTACACTCCTATACACCACTAGGATCTATAACTATTATTGATCCCCTAGTCTCCTTATCCAACCCAACTATCATGGAAGATCCATCAAACCAAGTCTTCTACTTGGTTCATATTCATTTCTTGCTCTCCGGCCCTTAAACTCACTTAAAGGCTTTCCACCTCCTTTGTTGTAAAGAAATATTGCATAGGTTAGAATGTGTCTTAAAATGTTTCAACTTTTTTCAAATAAGGGTGTTAGGAGTTCCACTTATCTTGTCTAGTTAGTCAATTTTTGAAAATTTCTTCAAATTAGCCCTAAAGGCTAGTTGCTCTATTAGGTCTCCTAATCTGAGAAAATAGGGATTTTCTCCATTTCTCTCCAAAGTAACCCTATAACTTTTATTGACGATCTTGAATCATTTACCACCCTCTCATATATTTTTGTGGTTTTAGGGTCTTGCCCATCCGTACATTTCCCTAACTTAGAATGAGTGATTTTATGAGGGTTTAAGGTCTTTTCTGGCTCTTGGTTGGATCAGTAAGATTTAGGCCACCATTTGGATTGGAAAAAATCTTTCCTTTCCACCATTTTCTTGGGAGAATACTAACTACATGTCCCGATAGTTTTTTGGGTGCTTGGTTCACACCTCTTTAATTAATGCTTTTTGCAACTATATCTTCCCTAGCCAGGCTTAGTACTGGCTTGCCTAGAGAAAGATCATAAAATTAATTCCTCTAATTTTGAGGGCCCTAACTCATGCACATATTATGTACATGGATTATACTCACTATCCCCAAGAGGCCATACAAAATGAACTGTGGGATAGTGAGTTAGACCTTCATCTTTACAAACTGCCTAGTTTGAACCAGTGACAGTACAAAAATAAAAAAAATTACAATAAGTAAAGAAATAACTTTAAAATACCAAACCAATGGCTCACAAAATAATGAAAACACCTAAGCTAATCCATGCACAAACTACAGTGTAGGAATCAATCCATTATTAATCTATTGTTTACAAAAACAACTGAAATAACACACAAAAACAAGAAAATCTTTGTATTCCTCAAAGTCCAATCCATACAATGGGATTATAACCTTCAAATTAGGTCAAGATTAGTCTTAAATAGGGTGGTTGATTATTTGGTTTCCACTTAGGGAACTCTATCATTGAGCTAGGAAATTTTGACAATGTTGTCTGGGTAACATTTCAAAGTTATAAAAGTTGCAATGCAACTTTTTACATCTTAAAGAAAATGAGTTCAAATATTCATCTAACCTCACTCTAGTCTCTAACCTAGGTTAAAACATGATCCTAAACCACTCTAAGCCCTAGTGAACTCATGATGACATCATCATCTTCACTTCACCAATCAAAAGGATTTACAACCTTTTATCCCTGATTGCAAATTCCTAAGGACTTGACACTCAACTAGACCTAACCCATATTGTACTCACACACACTTAGTCCACATGAACTTATAATATGAAAAACATGCCACATGGGAAAACACAACAAAACAAACTAGGATTGACTCAAGAAACCCATGGGTGCTCCTACACCAGTTGTCAGATCTTTATCACCATACTTTACCAACTTAACATAATCATATGTCAAGTAGAAAATAGTTATACCAACATAATCAAATCATTGTCCAATTTGTATCATTTTCCTATTTATGTTATAAAACTTCTCATTTCCTCTTGTCCTTGACTTATTCATCTTATATCATTATCAAATGATATGGCAATATAATATAAATCATACATTAATTTCTTGACATCGATGACAAGATTATAACTGATCTAATCATTCTACTAACATCATGTATACCTCTGATCTTGGTCAGTCTTTGCCATTAGATAATCAATCATCAACATTATTATTAGTTATGATAACACCAATTCCTAATTGATCTTTTCTATTATTCTTACAAGTCACAGTTAGACACTCTCAACATTAAGAGTGACTTAGTCCAGTATTTAAAGTATTTTTATGAGATGAGATTCCCATTTGACAATAAACATATTTTATGAAAAATAAATTTACAATCTGGCCCGACCTTCCATCATATCCAACATCTAGAATACTATTTGGAAGATTGTATTGATGAATATGATGTAAGAGGGAGACAGATGAGGATGAAACTAAGACAAATTATTACTTACTAACTCAATTGGGATATATTTGGAAACAAATTATGATGGTTCTAAAGTATTTGATCTGATCTTCATCACTCATGTATAAAAATAAGAATCATTACAAAGTTCATGTATCAACTTGAATTCCATACAATATTCAGAATCATAACATGCTAGTTTAGGAACACTCATATTGCCCTTATTCATGGACAGCTCTAAACCCTAGTCATGAATCTAATTTAAATCAGTTTAAAAAAATGGAATTAAAAAAAATGATTTCACACAAAAATGGTATATTACTACCCTACATAGCATCCAATATTGATAAAACATGATAAATTGAAACCCTAAATCCTTTGGTATTATTTTCCAACCCTAATTTTGACCAGACATGCAATCAAAAAAATTCATGATTAAGCTATGCAATTGATTTTTTCTTTAGAAAAAATTAATAGAAGCATTGAATGCAACTGATATAGTTCTACTATACAACTAATTTATTCATTTAAAATATTTTCCTAATTAAGGTAGACTGGAAAACACACAAAATAGTTTAAAAAAACATGATCAAGAGGGAATTAATTGGTCTTTGGAAATAAAATATAAGAGAAATCCATTTTAAATATTTTAGTTTTCTTCCTAAAAAACCAGCCAATTGAAATCCTTATCACTTTGATATGAATACAATTAACCATAATAAATTTTCCATATTTAAATGAATGCATAACACATAATGTAGACATTAAAACCACACCAAAGAATAAATCTTAAACATTTCCAAACAAGTATAAAGATCAGTGATTAAGTCCCTACCTTGGGTCCTACAAGGATCCAAAAAGGAAAGAAGCAGTGGAGAGAAATCCAATCCACACAAAAACAACAATTAAAACTTCAACAGGTCTAGAAAATCTAATGGCCCTTCAATAAACTTCCCAATTGAGTTTTTCTCTCTCTCACACAAGGAACTAAATCCCTCATGTAATGCCCTGCCAAGGAACCCAAAAGAAACTAACCTAGAACATGGTACTAAGTTTGGTGAACAATTTTTTTTCTAAAGTTTATAAATAAGATATACAATCACATGAAAGCATTAACCATTAACTCACATAACACACATCGTAAACATAGGTCACAAATCTAATGGGTCCCATGACGTAGTATTACTTTCTAACATAACTCATTTAAAAACATCAACAAAAGATTCCATAAATTAAATACAACAATTACATCATAATGATTACATCTCATGAATAACAATGAATCCTAATAAACATACATCCACTTCATATGTCCCAGGGTATGCAGTAATCACTCTAACATCTAAACTACAATATCTAGATTAGGTATCACATGTGATACTCTAATACAAGATTTACAATAAAGAATATATATAAAGAACATCAATGATAAAGTAACATAAGGAATCCAACTGCAAGACACCATCTAGCACCAATCCCAGGACATCAAATCTTGAATGGTAAAGAATCACTACCACTCATCTGTGTAGAACCAAAAAGGTCTACCCCACCGTGCTGAGGAGATAACATCGGACCCCAATTGGATAATCAAATCAAATCAGGAAACACTACTAGGAAAGGAATCCTGAAAGCTTACTAACTCAAGGTCAACAAATATAGTGATAGGTATGACTCACTAATCTAGAGGCAACTGACACATGTAGGATAACTAGACTATATGTAGGAAGGTGTCATCATGTATGTCTAACCCTTGAGTCTCATCCTAGTAATCTCTCTAGATCCCGGCACTCAAGTGACCATACATGGTATCAATGACTTCTTGTACTAACGAAGCCACTAACTATGCCAGAACACACACCTCAATAGGTGACAAGAATCATCTCATCCTCATCTTAGTCTGTACGAGCACTCGAGCATGGGAGAGGAATCTCATCTTATTAGGTTCATTTTAATATCTCTCAATGTTATATTAGGTTTTCACTTGATTACAATAACTTACAATAAGTGATCCTGACAGCCACTTGTGGGCCCCGACACTTATTGCAAGCCACCTCCTAACACATATCTAGGTAAACTACCCTACGATCATAGATCTCTCCTAGATCAAATCTTAGCTAAAATAGATAGTCACACATCCAGAATCATCACAGAAACCAGGATTGACTACATAAACATAATCATTTAATCACATAGTACAACAAGAGCCTATAAGGTCAACTAGAAAATATATAATACACACTCATGCCAAACAAAAGAAACAACATGAACAAATAGACAATTCCCAAGCCTCTATCTTTCCTAGGTCATCTAGTTCTCATAACACTGATAAATGCAACATCAAGGAAAGATAAAACTACATTGTAGAAAATAGCCAATTTTAGTATAAATGATGCATGTACCAATATCAGATAACTTATACATTCAATGCTAAATAAAAGTCCAGTTTGAACATATAATTACAAACACATCTATAGTAAAATTAAACATCATATACATCATACCTAGGCTTGATTAGATGATAATCTCAAAATCAATTCAATTGATTAAACCTAATCTATTGGCCAATTGGATTCAATTATCTTATTTAATAAAATTTACTAAAACAAATAGCAAATCAAAGACCACTAGTCTCATAATAAAACAATAAATAGATTTTATTTAAAGTCCTAATAATCCTTATCAACCTTTAATATTTGAAATAAACAAAAAATTATTGATAAATATTATAAATATAATATACCAATAATAAATAAAAACCATCAAGAAATTAAAAAATATTATCATTATTACTTAATAATTGTTAATTAAAAATAATTACCAATATTAAATACAATCTATTACCAAAAATTATTATTGTTTAATAATAATTGTTAATAAAAAAAAAACATTAATAACAATTGGTTTATATTAATAAAATTTATTAAAACTAATTAATAAAAATAAACTAACAAATTTAATAAATTAATAAATTTAATTCTTAGCAAATTTATTAATTAACATACTAATCAAATTTCATATTTAACAAACTGCAAAAATGAAAAAAAGAAAGTAAGGTTCACATCGGGGGGTCCACCGTGGAATCCGCGCCCACCGGAAGGCCTGCCCACCACACGGCACCCATAGTGCCGCCGGCAGAGCCTGGCTCTGTCGATGGTACCATGGTACCGCTGGCTGCTGCCGCGTCTGCCAAGGGGGGGTACGAGGTTGGGATCCCATGCCCCTCACAACCAATTTAATTTTGTTTTAAACAAAACACTTGCCCAATCAAACAAAATTTTAAACAGTGTAAATTAATTTTTATTTTTTTTTAAAAGAAAACTAATTAAGAAAATTTTCAAAAATGAAAAATTACAAGCCTGACACATATTTTCTAGAAATGGAAAGAAATCTAATTTCCAATGATTCATAGCATTTTTTTTTGTTTTCTTTCTAATCTGTCTTCTTCCTCTTAAATCTATTGATTTAATATACATCCAATTTATATATGAGACACTAATTTTGTCTTTTCTAGTTTTTTTTTTACTATATTTTTTTTACAAAGAATGGGATCATTTTTTCCAGAATGGTAATTTTCCACCCAAATTGGATTTTTGACAACAGATATATTTAATTCAGCCACACTATAGTACTAACTATATAGAGATTAATTTTTCATTTTCTATGTGTTCTAGGATGAATTTTCTCTAGAAATTTTGACAGCATAACCCTACTATGCAAAGTCTAGATAAAATAATAAAATAACAAATCTATGAGTTTTCTAAAACTCAAAAATACTAACCAAGAAAAACAAATACAATAAAGCCAATGAAATAATCTAGGCACAATGAATTTATCAAAATTTACACAAACAGGATTAAATAGAATTTCATCAAACCCTACCTCAATTCCAATGCTAGAAACTGAATTGGACTGCCTGTAGAATGTTGAAACTTCCAATTCTGTCAGATGAATACTCAGCCCTGCACATCTAAATCAACAATGCAAGCCAAGCCAATTCCAAATCCAAAGCAATCTTTCCCCAAAGCTCAAACACACACACAAAAACTCAAGAACACAAAAATATCTCCAAAAGCTCTCTCCACAAATCTCCAACAACCTGATTAACTCCAAATGAATGCAAAATCCCCCTATTAGGGATTCCAATCCACCATTCATGCAAACCCTAGATGACTCATAGGACATCTCCTATTCAAACTCCCTCTCTTAATGTTGAAAGAAAATACTAATTATTAATTAAAAATACATATTTTTATGCACAACTCATCTTAGTCTCCAAAAGACAAATTGACTCCCTTTTTGAAAAATGAAATATTCAAACTTAATAAAACACATGCTAATATTAAAATCTATTATTAAATAATTTAATATTCCAACATCATTAAATCATGCAATCTATTAAATTAATATCTAATGGACAATATTAAATTATATTTTCACGCAATTAATTAATTAAAACCAAATATCCTAATATTTGATTTTTAATTAATTAATAATCATATAATAACATAGGAAATAAATTTAATATTATTTTCTAGTTATAATATTAAATTTCATAACTATAGAAAATCACATATTCAAACTGCAATAAAATAGGATCATCAAATAAACATACAAACTCAAAATAGGGAACCACAAACTTTGTCACCTTGAAAAATCTGGGTAGGATAGTCAACAGATACTTATCCAAAAATTAGGATAAATTGGCTTAGGAAAGGGTTTTGGGTCCATCTGTTACCTCCCCTCTTTACCATTGAGACGAGTATTTATGGGCACGCTCACTCTTGCTAATTCAGGGAAGACGATGCCCTATACCTGCAAAACTATCATCACAAATCAAAGCATGTACATACAAAAAATGACAAACAATGGTAGAGTACGATCAGTTGTGTGGATCTTGACAAAGAAAGTAACTATGCCTCCGCCCTCTACCATACAGACACATAAAATAGATACATACATATGAACACCATACACATGCTAGTATGGGGTAAGTACATCATAATCCAACTAAAACATAAAACATCACCACATGATAATATCAACATCTAAATATGGCATCACATAATCATAATCATAATCCAGATCATCAATAGTCACTGAAATAATAAGATCTGCACACAACAATGTGGCCTAAAATAGTATGGCATCTGAAAAAGTGAAAGAAAAATATGGAGGTACTACATCCACCCCCCTTGTATCAGGCTTACTCCTGGAAGCCTGCAAACAAGTAGGGATAAGATTCCCAAAATCTAGCTGCATCCTCCCAAGTAGCTAATGTCTCATTGTTTGGATCCCATTGGACCCTTACCTAGTTGATGGTTTGACCCCTAAGGATCAAATCCTGATGCTGTAGGATACGTATGGGCTCCAAAGCCAGCTGCCCATCCTCCACCTGCAAAGCATTCCAATCAAGTACATGTGTAACATCTCAAATATATTGTCTAACTACAGAAACATGGAATACATCATGAATGCGCGATAAGCTAGGTGGCAAAGCAAGATGGTATGCAACTAGACCTATCCTCTCTAAGATCTCAAAAGGACCAACAAATCAAGGCGCCAACTTTGAACCCTTTCCATAACGGATTGGACTCTTCCACAGATGCACTCTCAATAACACTTTGTCCCCAACCACAAACTACCTATCAATCCAGTGAGCATCTACATACTTATTTTGTCTATCCTGTGCACTAAAAAAATGCTCTCAAATATGAATCACCTACTACTCCATGTCACAAAGCATATCCAGACCAATAAGAATACGATCCTCCAATCTGTCCTAGCTCAATGGTGTACGACAAGGATGTCCATACAATGCATGGAAGGGTGACATGCCAATGGAACTATGATATCCATTATTATAAGAAAACTCCACTAGATATAAATAATCCTCCCAGTGAGTCTGTCTGTCCATGACATACATCCTCAACATATCCTCCAACACCTGATTAACCTGTTCTATCTAACCATCGGTCTCAGGGTGATATGCTGAACTAAAATTCAACTGAGCACCAAGATCATGCTGCAGTGAAGTCCAAAATGCAGATGTAAAAATAGGATCTCGATCAGAGATAATCTTACATGGAACTCCATGAAGTCTCACAATATCCTGCATGAAGACCCTAGCCATAGAAGCCACTATATAAGAAGATCACATGGGAGAAAAGTGTGCCACCTTAGTCAACCGATCAACAGTCACCATGATAGTATCATGTCTATGAGGAGTCATAGGAAATCCCACAATGAAGTCCATAAAAATAATATCCCACTTCCAAAATGGAATGAGATTAGGCTGTAGAAGTCCCATTGGATACTAGTGATCTTCCTTGACCCTCTAACACTCTAGATATCTTGCCACAAAATTAGCAATGTCTCATTTCATGCCAAACCAATAATAAAGCTATCGTAAGTCCGCATGCATCTTCTTGACACCTGGATGTGCTGAGTAAGGTGCACGATGAGCCTCTGATAAGACCAATGAACGCAAGTCATCCAATGGTGGTACATCTATCCAGCCATTGTGTCACATAAGTCCATCTAACTCCAAGACAAATCCTGAGAACCTACCCTCCAATGTTTGACCTAACTCAATCATGGAACTCACCTCCTGATACAAGGTATCTCTAGAAAGTGACTAGAGAATCCTACTCCTCAAATCCATGCTAAGAGTCATAGCTAAAACAATCTTTCTCTTGTGACTCAAAGCATCTGCAACCACATTTTCTTTACCCTGGATGTATTTGATCTCAAAATCATACTCACATAGGAATTCCATCCACCTTCTTTGTCTAGCATTCATATTAGGCTGGGTAAATATGTACTGAAGACTACGGTGATCACTATGTAGCTCAAAATGGTGCCCTAATAGGAAATCTCTCCATCTGACTAAAGAATGGACTACCACTACCAACTCAAGATCATGTGTCAGATAATTCAATTCATGATCCTTGATTTTGCGAGACTCATATGCAATCACTCATCCTTCCTGCATGAGGACTGCTCCAATACCCTCTAATGATGCATCAGTGCAAACAACAAAATCTCTAGCTAGATCAGGCACTGCTAGAATAGGGGCACTAGTCAAACACCCCTTAAGCTTCTAGAAAGCTTCCTCACACTTCTCTATCCAAATGAACTTCTTCCCTTTCCTCTGCAATGAGGTGATAGGATGTGCAACCCTGGAGAAGTCCTTGACAAATCTACAGTAATATCCATCCAAACCCATGAAACTATAGACTTTAGACACATTAGTGGGTGTTGGCCACTCCACAATTGCCTAAATCTTTGAAGGATCTACCGAGATACCCTCTCCTAAAATCATATGACCAAGTTACTAAATCTTTTTCTAAAAGAAATCACACTTCTTTGCATTAGCATAGAGTTTATTTTCCCTCAAACACTGCAGTACATGTCTAAGATGTTCCTCATGTTCTTCTATGGATCTAGAGTATATGAATATATCATCCAAGAAGACCAAAACAAACTAATCCAAGTACTCATGAAACACTCCATTCATTAAGCACATGAAAACTGATGGAGCGTTTGTCAAGCCAAAAGGTACTATTATGAACTCATAATGCCCATATCGTGTATGGAAAGCAGTCTTATGAATATCTGCATCATGAATCTGTAGCTGATGATACCCTGACTTTAGATCAACTTTAGAAAACACCTTAGCTCCCTTAATCTAATCAAAAAGGTCATCTATGTGTGGCAAGGGGTATCTATTTTTTATCGTTACCTTGTTTAATTATCTGTAGTCAATACACAAGTGTAAAGATCCATCCTTCTTCTTAACAAAGAGGACTGGTGCTCCCCATGGAGAAACACTAGGTCTAATGCTCCATTTTGCCAATAAATTTTCCAACTGAAGCTTTAGCTCACTCAATTCATGAGTAGTCATCCGGTATGGAGCTCTAGAGATAGGCTCAGCTCCTGGAATAAGCTTGATCCAAAAATTAATGTCATGCTTAGGTGGCATACCTGGAATCTCCTTCGGAAAGACATCAATAAATTCCTACAATATAGGATGATCTAGGGTCTTGTCTTTGCTCTCCTCCTCATCAATCTCATTCAAGGTCACCACAAACATCTGGCAACCCTTTTGCATACAAAATTTAAGTTGCATGGTGAATATCATCCGAAGAGAAATGGAACATGGGATACCCACTATCTGACACTCCTTTCCCTCATCATCCTTGCAATTGATAGTCTTCTTCCTACAGTGGATACTAGCTCCATGAGCTCCTATCCAATCCATACTCAAAATGACCCCATATGATCCCAAAGGAATCACACGTAGATCTACTAAGGTAGTGAATCTGCCCAAATTCAGCTCACATTTAGGAACCAAAGATCTTGCTACAACCCTAGCTCCTGAGGCTAATTCCACTTGCCAACTACTATCTTGCTTTGCAGCCACTAACCCACAATCCTCAACTAAATGTGGAGAAATGAAAGAATTAGTAGCACTAGAATCATACAAAATAGTGATGGATATGCCTCGAATAGTACCTGTAGTCTCTACTACTATGCCCTGATGATCTGCCTACCACTGATCCAATACTACAAGCACTCTATGACCTCATCCTACATTACCCACTATGGGCTCAGAAGCCGCTGATCTCTGTGAAGAAAATTGAGGTGGGCACTGTGGACAATTCATAGCAATGTGTCCAAACTACCCACAAGTGAAACAACCTATGCTCCTGAAATTGTCCTTCCCTCCAGAAGGTGCACTAGACTATTGGAAGCTGCCTCTACTAATAATCCTCTGCTAATGCTCTACTAAGCACTCTAAGTTGGCTGAGTAGTCTGATTGTGCTTAAAGTGCTTTCCATTGTAGAAGTTCCAGGAACAAGAACCACCGCTCTAAGTAGAAGGAGGTGGAGGTGACTTAACCTGCTGCTAGTTTTGGTTACCTCTATAGAAGTTTGAAGACTTCTTGAAGTTTCCACCACCATGAGATTGATTCCCTCTATAACCTGAACCTAAGGGTCCACCTACTGAAACACCAGAATACCAACCATGGCCTGAGGCTATGTTAGCCTATGTGAGTGTAGCCTTCACAACCACTTCCATGAGGGTCTTAGGCTCAAAGAGTAAGACCTCTCCAATAATGCGGGCATTTAGCCCCCTGACAAAGTGTTGTACTAGTAAAGTTGTGTCATGTCCAATCTGGCATACTATTTGAGCTTAAAGAATTTGCACTCATATTCACTCGCTGTAGTTAGTTGTCTCAAATTATGAAACTCATTGGCCCTCTATTTCCTCCACTGATCAGATAAGAAATGTTCTTAGAAATGCTCCAAGAATAACTCCCATGTGACTATGTCCATCCAAAGACCCAGCTTCTCCTTCTCAATCCTCCACAATATAGCTACAAAATCTGTGAGTTGTGTCACAACATATCTAGCTCTAGTATTGCTGCTAAATGGGTGCATGGTGAAACTTCACTCCAAGGCTATCAACCATGTCTCAACCTCAAGTCTTGTACTCTTCCCATCAAAGGGAATCAATCATCCCCTCATAAGGTCTCTCATATGGTTTGTTGTCACCATTGAAGGATCCATAGTGAATTTCCTCTTTAGAGGACTCCTGGATCTTTCCCTCTCTCTCTCCTTCATTCCTCTGGGAATGATGTGAACCATCCTGATCTTCTCTATCCTGATCAAGACCAAGATGAGTAAGGATTTCCCAAAGGAGCTGTCTAGTATGGAGCCCATCAGACTCTCCCTAATGCTCATCTCCTTGTTCATCTCTCGATTCTTGGTGGTTACTGACTTGCTCAACACTGGTGGAGGGGCTAGGTTGCCTTCCCCTTCCACGTCTACCAAACCTACCTCTACCTTTGCCTTTGGCTACTCTAGTTTCAGGAATGATTCCTGCAACATAAAGAAACCAACAAAATCTCACAACATAGATCAAAACATAAACCAAAACAAGATGATCACAAAGCAATAGTTTGAAAATAGATATGTTCTATGTCTAAGTTTTGTTTCAAGTTTAAACTATACACAAAAAACCTAATGAACGTACATACCCAGAGTTCCCAATGTAGAAACTTGGCTCTGATACCAAATGTAACGCCCCACTAGGGAACCCAAAAGAAACTAACCTAGAACATGGTACTAAGTTTGGTGAACAATTTTTTTTCTAAAGTTTATAAATAAGATATACAATCACATGAAAGCATTAACCATTAACTCACATAACACACATCGTAAACATAGGTCACAAATCTAATGGTCCCATGATGTAGTATTACTTTCTAACATAACTCATTTAACAACATCAACAAAAGATTCCATAAATTAAATACAATAATTACATCATAATGATTACATCTCATGAATAACCATGAATCCTACTAAACATACATCCACTGCACATGTCACGAGGTATGTAGTAATCACTCTAACATCTAAACTACAATATCCAAATTACGTATCACATGTGATACTCTAATAAAAGATTTACAATAAAGAATATATATAAAGAACATCAATGATAAAGTAACATAAGGAATCCAACTGCAAGACACCATCTAGCACCAGTACCAAGATGTCAAATCTCGAATGGTAAACAATCACTACTACCCATCTGTGTAGAACCACAAAGGCCTACCCCACCGTGCCGAGGAGATAACATCAGACCCCAATTGAATAATCAAATGAAATCAGGAAACACTACTAGGAAAGGAATCCTGAAAGATTACTAACTCAAGGTCAACAAATATAGTGAGAGGTATGACTCACTAATCTAGAGGCAACTAACACATGTAGGATAACTAGACTATATGTAGGAAGGTGTCATCATGTACGTCTAACCCTTGAGTCTCATCCTGGTAATCTCTCTAGATCCTGGCACTCAAGTGACCATACACAGTATCATTGACTTCTCATACTGACGAAGCCACTAACTATGCCAGAACACACACCTTAATAGGTGGCAAGCATCATCTCATCCTCATCTCATTTTGTACTAGCACTCGAGCATGGGAGAGGAATCTCATCTTATTAGGTTCATTTTAATATCTCTCAATGTTATATTAGGTTTTCACTTGATTACAATAACTTACAATAAGTGATCCTGATAGCCACTTGTGGGCCCTGACACTTATTGCAAGCCACCTCCTAACACATATCTAGGTAAACTACCCTAGGCTCATAGATCTCTCCTAGATCAAATCTCAAATAAAACAGATAGTCACACATCCAAAAACATCACAAAAACTAGGATTGACTACATAAACATAATCACTGAATCACATAGTACAACAAGAGCCTATAAGGTCAACTGGAACATATATAATACACACTCATGCCAAACAAAAGAAATAGCATGAACAAATAGATAATTCCCAAGCCTCTATCTTTCCTAGGTCATCTAGTTCTCATAACACTAATAAACCCAACATCTAGGAAAGATAAAACTACATTGTAGAAAATAGCCATTTTCAGTATAAATGATGCATGTACCAATATCAGATAACTTATACGTTCAATGCTAAATAAAAGTCTAGTTTGAACATATAATTACAAACACATCTATAGTAAAATTAAACATCATATACATCATACCTAGGCTCGATTACATGATAATCTCAAAATCAATTCAATTGATTAAACCTAATCTATTGGCCAATTGGATTCAATTATCTTATTTAATAAAATTTACTAAAACAAATAGCAAATCAAAGACCACTAGTCTCATAATAAAACAATAAATGGATTTTATTTAAAGTCCTAATAATCCTTATCAACCTTTAATATTTGAAATAAACCAAAAATTATTGATAAATATTATAAATATAATATACCAATAATAAATAAAAACCATCAAGAAATTAAAAAATTTATCATTATTACTTAATAATTGTTAATTAAAAATAATTACCAATATTAAATACAATCTATTAACATAAATTATTATTGTTTAATAATAATTGTTAATAAAAATTAAAAAACATTAATAACAATTGGTTTATATTAATAAAATTTATTAAAACTAATTAATAAAAATAAACTAACAAACTAAATAAATTAATAAATTTAATTCTTAGCAAATTTATTAATTAACATACTAATCAAATTTCATATTTAACAAACTGCAAAAATGAAAAAAATAAAGTAAGGTTCATGGTGGGGGTTCCACCGTGGAACCCACGCCCACCGGCAGGCCTGCCCACCGCACGACACCCACCGTGCCGCCGGCAGAGCCTAGCTCTTTTGACGGTACCATGGTACCGTCGGCTGCTGCCACATCTACCAAGGGGGGGTACGGGGTTGGTATCTCGTGCCCCTCACAACCAATTTAATTTAATTTTGTTTTAAACAAAACACTTGCCCAATCAAACAAAATTTTAAACAGTGTAAATTAATTAATTTTAAAAAAAAATAAGACTTTTTTTTAAAGAAAACTAATTAAGAAAATTTTTGAAAATGGAAAATTACAAGCCTAACACATATTTTCCAGAAATGGAAATAAATCTAATTTCCAATGATTCATAGCATTTTTTTTTGTTTTATTTCTAATCTGTCTTCTTCCTCTTAAATCTATTGATTTAATATATATCCAATTTATATATGAGACACTAATTTTGTCTTTTCTAGTTTTTTTTTTTACTGTATTTTTTTTACAGAGAATGGGATTTTTTTTCCAGAATGGTAATTTTCCACCCAAATTGGATTTTTGACAACCCATATATTTAATTCAGCCACACTATAGTACTAACTATATAGAGATTAATTTTTCATTTTCTATGTGTTCTAGGATGAATTTTCTCCTGAAATTTCGACAACATAACCCTACTATGCAAAGTCTAGATAAAATAATAAAATAACAAATCTATGAGTTTTCTAAAACCCAGAAATACTAACAAAGCAAAACAGATACAATAAAGCCAATGAATAATTCAAGCACAATGAATTTATCAAAATTTACACAAACATAATTGAATAGAATTTCATCAAACCCTACCTCAATTCCAATGCTAGAAACTGAATTGGAATGCTTGTAGAATGTTGAAACGTCCAATTTTGTCAAATGAATACTCAACCCTCCAGATCTGAATCAACAATCCAAGCCAAGCCAATTCTAAATCCAAAGCAATCTTTCCCCAAAGCTCAACCACACACACATAAAAACTCAAGAACACAAAAATGTCTCCAAAAGCTCTCTCCACAAATCTCCAACAACCTAATTAACTCCAAATGAATGCAAAATCTCCCTATTAAGGATTCAACTCCACCATTCATGCAAACCCTAGATGACTCATAGGACATCTCCTATTCAAACTCCCTCTCTTAATGTTGAAAGAAAATACTAATTATTAATTAAAAATACATATTTTTATGCACAACTCACTTAGTCTCCAAAAGACAAATTGACTCTTTTTTTGAAAAATGACATTCAAACTTAATAAAACACATGCTAATATCAAAATCCATTATTAAATAATTTAATATTCCAACATCATTAAATCATGCAATCTATTAATTTAATATCTAATGGACACTATTGAATTATATTTTCATGCAATTAATTAATTAAAACCAAATATCCTAATATTTGATTTTTAATTAATTAATAATCATATAATAACATAGGAAATAAATTTAATATTATTTTCCAGTGATAATATTAATTTTCATAACTATAGAAAATCACATATTCAAACTACAATAAAATGGGATCATCAAATAAACATACAAACTCAAAATAGGGAACCACGAAATTTGTCACCTTGACAAATCTGGGTAGGATACTCAACAGATACTTATCCAACAATTAGGATGACTGGACTTAGGAAAGGGTTTTGGGTCCATCTGTTACCTCCCCTCTTTACCATTGAGATGAGTATTTATGGGCACGCTCACTCCTGCCAATTCAGGGAAGACAATGCCCTATACCTACAAACTTGTCATCACAAATCAAAGCATGTACATACGACAAATGAAAAATAATGGTAGGGTACGGTCAGTCATGTGGATCTCGACAAAGCAAGTAATTATGCCTCCTCCCTCTACCATACAGACACATAAAATAGATACATACATATGAACACCATACACATGCTAGTATGGGGTAAGTACATCATAGTCCAACTAAAATATAAAACATCACCACATGATAATATCAACATCTAAATATGACATCACATAATCATAATCATAATCTAGATCATCAATAGTCACTGAAATAATAAAATTTGCACACAACAATGTGGCCTAATAGAGTATGGCATCTGAAAAACTGAAAGCAAAATATGGAGGTACTACACCTCAAACATGAATTGAAATATCAACAATGTTCTAAAAGTAACCACTCTAATCCCCAAACCACAGTCACAATCTTTCTCTCTGAAATTTTTTAGTAGCTTCCCCCAATTTCTCCTACAAAAACCATGTAAAATGAATCAAAATACAACATTAAAAATTATTTGGAGGAATTTATATTGGAATAAACTAATTCCCACCCCAAATTTAATTAAAACTAAAGTATATTAAGGAGACACAAAATATACCTCCCATACATATATTTACTCAACTTTATAATAACGACTTTGTACTATATCCTCAAAATATAGATATTATTTTAAACATATAATATTCATCCACATGAAATAAGTGTAGTCATTTAATTATTAATTCAAAATAATAGTTTTAAACATATACTAACATATACATATAAATATATGTCTATATATATATATAGATATATATATATATATATATATAGATATATATATATATATATATATATATATATATATATATATATATATATATATATATATATGTATATATGTATATATATGTATATATGTATATATATGTATATATGTATATATATGTATATATGTATATATATGTATATATGTATATATATATGTATATATATATATATATGTATATATATATATATATATGTATATATATATATATATATATATATATATATATATATATATATATATATATATATATATATATATATATATATATATATAACATTCATTTAAGAAATAATAAAGAAGAATATAATTAATCGACATAAGATACCAATTAGGACATAAGCCTAAAGAATAAAAAATGACTAAAATATAGGTAATCAAATACAAAAAATCCATAAGAACTCACATCCTGAAACATAAGATCAACCAAGATATAATTAATCAAAATTACAAAGCATCAAAACATACCAAGAAATCACAATAATGCATACACCAATCAAACCATGCTTAGCTAAGTATTAGATGGATCAGGACCTATCACCTTGACAGTCTTACCTATAAAAAAGGTCGTCATCATTTTTCAATTAGAATGATGACATGGGCTAAAATCAAGTGGGCCTTGGTACTATCTCCCTTCAACAACCATCAATGATTTTAAGGGCACACTCATACATGTAGATCCAGATGATGTTGATGCTTGATACCTACAAACTTGTATTAAAAATATGAAATATACATGTGCATATATACATCTCATGACAAACAATGCAGATAATGAATGGGATCAAGACATCATGTGAGTCCCACAAGTAAGGAACACAACTTCATCCCTCATCATAAAAGAACACCATGGAGAAGAAAAATCATAATATATACATCAAATATATCATCTCATAATCATCATGAATATTGTTAAAAAAATTAGGGGTTGTAACATAATAATATATTTATGCATATAAAATCATAAGATATAATCATTGTATGATCATAATCATGGGTTAGTCCAATAATCATTAGTTATGAAACCATAATCACCAAATAGCCACCATAATCATAACCATTCTCATAGAGAGAGAAACATGAATAATGGTCATATAAACATGTATGTTTCCATCAACTCACATATCATCTGAGATAATAATTAAAGCCTAATTCCATAAAATATGATAAATAGTTCACTATAAACCATCAATGCATAAACAAGTCCTAACCACACACACCAAGGCCATAAAATATCCTCAACACATAAGTAGAGATGAAAAAATGAGAGGTTACCATTAAAATAAAATCAATATACCTAATAACATCATTATGTCTATAAGATAATAGCATAATCAAGTATTAGAACATGAAGTCGTCAAATTCAAGCTACTGAAAAAGATTAGATGATTATCCCTACACAAACACCTAGTGCAATTATAATGCTCACCTAAGAAGAAATGAAAACATAGAAAGATCTTAGAACATCTATAAAACTCAACCCAATAGCATCAAAATATAATCTCAAGATCATGATACCTACTAGATTATTTTAGAGTTAGAGATGTGCTACAATGTTTGCAGTTTAGAGATGTAATATTAAAATAGAAATAAATTTATTCTAAGATATGGGAATACAATCTTCATAAGATAAGGGAAGAAATTTTGTATGTTAGACAAAATAAGATTTTTTATTTGTGTATTATGATATGAAAACATGACATTCTGAGAGATATTATGATAGAGAGTTTATAGTTTGTGGTATGAGGTAATTATTCTCAGATTTGTTGATGTGGATTATTTTAGTTTTCAGAATGTTAAGTTAATGATGAGTGATTTGTAGAGAAATAGAGTAACCTTCTATATAAGTTTTGATACATTTATTTGATTGGATTTGGTTCTCTTAAACTTGTAAAGGGGTTTATGCTCCTAGTTTGGTTCCCTAAATATAGATAGTGAGGCTACAAGTGAGGGTTTAGTCACTGAGATTTTTGTATTTCTAGTGAGGCTTAGAGTTCGTACTCCTATGTTGTAGCTAGTGAGGTTGTTAGTGAGGTTTCCAGTGAATTTATCTTCAGAGTGGGTTTCTACCCTTCAAGGATTTTCCACTCATAAATTTGTGTGCACATATTGTTCACCTTCTTATGGTTTGGTTTATATTTTATGTTGTTTATCTTTATCCTATAAACATAGATATGCATGTGGTGCATTAATTATTAACTTTTATTTGATAAAATAATTGATTTTACAGACCACTTATTCACCCCACCCCCCCTTCCCTACCTCAATGGTCTGGGGTGTTGTCATTTTTCATGTTTCAATGCAATATTTTGTAAAAATTATCTAATTTGCAAATAGGGTTTATTAATTTGATAAGGGTTCTAAATATTTTTTGTTTAAGTCATAAAAACCCTACCTCATTCTATTTATGTGTTACCTTTTATTTTAACTTAAGCCACTTAAAGTTATGTATGTTAAGTTGTTGGGTGGGGCCAAGTTCTTTTTAAGTTGTCAAGCCTAGCTAGTCCCTCTTTATTTTTTCCTAAGTCTATAGTTCCCTGACAGAATATATTTTTCCCTAAGTCTTGGCGTGTATTAAACTGTATCCGATCTCTGGTTGATCTAATAGTTGTTGTGATCCTTCTTAAAGAAGATTAAATATCTTTATCCTTCATGACATTGTGATAGTGTGACACTTGGAAAATGGTGGACCCAGAGCACAGCTCAAGTCAGAGATAAGCATCAGTTAGATCAAGGTTGATCTAACAGCTGTCGTATTACCACTGTGAAAAGATATGTGAACTTTATCCTTCACAACATTGCAACCTTGTGACATGTATCCCTAGTGACGTCACATCACAGCTATGAATAAATTTAAATGAATAGTCAGATCAAAGGAAATCCAATGGTCATTGCAAGCCCATGATCAAAAGATGAAAGGTGTTTTATCATTGCGGCTTCACAAAAAGGTGCCATGTGTTCTCAGATGGAATAGTCAAGGATGGTTAGATCAAAGAAGATCTGACGGTTGTCATGAAACTATGATCAAAAGTTAAAAGTTATTTACTCATTGCAACTTCATGATAGTGTGACGCATGTCATTGATGATGTCATGTTGCTCAGTCCTTGGAGTGCTTAAAGAAGGGTTAGATCAAGGAAGATCTCACGGTTGTCGTAAGACCATGATAGGAAGTTACAAGATCTTTACTCATTGCGGCTTCGTGACTGAGCGACACATGTCCAAGGTGGAAAATTAAAAGGGGTCATGACGTATTTTTTCCAAGTGGATGACATGTCATGCTTTTTCATTGGTCAACTTTCTAGTTGGATTTATAAAGTGGACCCAGTCTTAAAAGATTTAATATGAGCTGTTGGAATCTTTTGCATGAAATTTTCATTGACATTCAGAATTAAAAATTTTCAAAAAGAATGTTTCAACCACTAGCAACATTCAATTAAATTTTTGAGAAACTTATTGTGAAGTGTGTGATAATTGTAGTTGTTGCATAAATAGTTGTTTGATGGGATCTTCTTTTCACAAAGCTTTCATCGATCACTGAGAAAAATTCTTATCTTGAGTGCAATTAAAAGATGAAAATATGCAATAAGGAGCTTCAAGGGTTGCATAATTATAGATACATTGCAAAAATAAGTAAGGTTCTCTCTGCAATTATTTTTTTGTAATGGTTATGTGTAGATTGTTTGAGTTATAATTAAGAGTAAAAAACCTAGTTGTAAAATCATGGCACCATGAAGGGATTTTATGGGCAAAATTGAATACAAGGATAGGGAAGTGTATGATGATTTTCTAGTACAGTTAGACAGTTCCATAAATGATGTGGCTTCCAAGAATAAATTGATTCCAAATATGCCTTGATTGAAGGTTGATGAAGGGTTGTATGACAAAAGTAAATGGTTAAGGGACACTCATACAACTGTAAGTACCTTGAACATTTTCAAAATTTGGTTCAGCCAAAGAAATTCATATGCTCCACATTGTAATGTGTGGGAGTTGGACATGGGAAAATTGGTTGTCCCAAGAGTATTTATGGATGTAGACTTTTTGTTGTTGATAAAAAAATATTTTGACCCGATGGATAGGATTATCAGAAGTAAAGCTAGGACTCCTCTTGTTGCGATCATTATAGATGAGATTAGGCCAGTTTAAAAATTGAGTGCTCTTACAATATTTTCATGAGCCAATTGATTTCAATAAGATAAAGGATACTTATGAGGCCCAAAGGGTTTTTATTAGGAGTAATCTAATGAGCGAACACTTTACAGTAATTGGAGGATTGATGCTTGTAGGACCAAAAACCTTAGAGCCCTTTTTGAAGAAGTACTTCAATTCTCATTCCATAGGTGTGTACATTTCCTTGTGCAAACTTTTTGGTGAGGATGAAACTGACCCCATGCACATCCACTTTATGTTCATAATGGTCCAAATCTTGCATCCTATGGTAGGAGTGAGTTTTGATTTTGCACCCTTTTTGGATGAATGTATACATAATGGTTTAGTTGGCATAGAAATGGCTAAGGTAGATCATCCTTTTGGGTGGTACTCTTTATTGATGCATATTTTATTATTCAAAGGAGAATATTTCTTTGAGAAAGAAATGAACTTAGTAAAACAAAAGGATGGTGAGGAGCTTCCAGTACAGTTGTGGAGCATGGATTTATCTTGGGATAGGGTTGTAGCTAGTTTCATGATATTTGACAAGTTGTTTGCTTCAGGTTTGAGGTCACTTCTTCAACATGAAAACCCTATGATCCCAAAGGCCTTGTTAGATTTTATAGACCTAAGGAGTTTTCTCCTGAGTTGAAAATTGTGCACAATTAGGTTGACATAATTCTATACCCAGTCTCCACATTTTTTAGAGTACGTGGTTTTAGGGGTGCATCACATATATTGCCATACCAGGTTCCCCTTAGGGTTGGCCTCACTAAAATTTTGTGGCAGATTGGATGTCTACAAGAAAGGGAATTGACAGGAAGGGGGAGAGGAACTATTTTCCTATCCTTCACTGTCGCCAACCATTTTGTTATTGCAAAAGGTGGTTAAGTGCACCTAGGAAATATTTTGAAACCTTTTGGGAAATTTTTTTTGCCAAATGTGGTTAGGTGCACCTAGGAAAGATTTGCAGACCCAAAGGGGTTTTATCAGTTGTTTAGATTGAGGGTAAAGGCCTGGAACATGGCCCATTAGTTCCACTTCCTTGAAGACATCATCAGAAATTAATTTTCTCTTCAGGACTAAGAGATCAAAAAGGAGAAGTGGTTGGTGTAAAAAAGGACCTTAGATTTTGTAAACCATTTTGATAGTAAGTATAACCCTTTAGGGGATATAAGGCCTTTTGGAGAAAAGATAAACAAGCTTATGACATATTTTGAAGAAATAATGGGTGTCTTGAATGAGGAAAAGGCTAGAGTGGTTGAGGCCAACCCTAATCAGGCCAGTATTGTGATGAAGATGATTCTACCTGTCCCAGATATAGCCCTAGTAGCTTACATTTTACAAAAAAGAGTAGGGTATAGTGGTGTGAAGTCAAGACAAGAGGTGGATGACAAGGGCATAGAATTAGAAGAAAGGCCCTCACCACCTAAGGACTGAATGATATGAAAAATACCTGCATTAGAATCTCTAGATGACCCTTCCCCCAAAAGGCCAAGAACTAAAGAGACAACACAATAAAGTGAAGAGGCATATTCACCCTCTCAATCCTGACTGTAGTTTGTAAATGAAGAAGGGATAGTTAAACAACTAACTCAACTAGGCAGTGTGGGTGATGTAGTAATAATAGAGGCTAAGTTGCAAGAGGGAGTGCCAGAGGAACCAACTGCCCCTCCAATGGATCTTACAATAGAAGAATTTAAAGGTAAGGAACTAGATCCTATGATTAAGGAATCATGTAGTAGATTTTTATCAAATGACAATTTTGTAAAATATAGAACTTTTGTATAATTTTTCTGGAAGATGAATATTGTGAATTTTGAGAGAAAGTGTGAGAAAATAAAACTAGAACAACCTGACAAAGAGGACTCTGCTATTAGAGATGAAATTAAGAAAGTGATGCTTGACAATTTTGAAAAGATTACCACTAAAGAGGGAAGAAAAATGATTATGTATGTTGGTGTTTTGATATTACCAAAGTGGGATATAGAAGATGTTGTTGTATTTGATGTAGTCAGGAAAAGGATTGACACTTCCTACAACATAGAGGAAAAGGCTATGATAGCATCAAAAGGGGTGGTTTTTAGTGATGACCATGCTTCTCTAGTTATGTGGTCACTGATGAAACATAGTAGAAAAAATAGAGATGAGGGGAAAAGCATTGATTTGGTTTCTATCTTGATGGTTAGGAGGGTGAGTGAAACCTCAACAATGGAGGCTATTGATATAACAGTATAGGCTGCAAGTTTTTCCAAGGCAACTGCATTGAAAGATAAACATATCATGGATGAGCTTAGGCTCAAATGTGAGAAAATAATGGAGGCCTATGATGATGATAAAATGAGAAAAAATGAATTAATAGGAAGGCTCCCATAGTTGGGAGACACAAAACCCCTACAATTTGAAATAGGTGATTCTTCTACAAAGGTGATATCATCATCCACTGCACCACCTCCTAGCATAAGCCCCATAATATCTATTCCTCCATCTCCCATGATCCCTGATGCCCAATTTGAGGAGGCACTACATGATGAGAAGGAAAAAATTAAAGCCTTAGAGGTAGAAGTAGTGAGAAGATATGAGGAGAAAATTAATGGTACAATTTTGCATCTTCTTAATAGTATTGATACTAGGTTTATTTATTATAGGATCTCAAAGATATTTGATATTGTAAATTCTTTTGATCATGATAAGGATAAATTAGAGGAGATTCTTAATATATGGACTAAAAAAGAGAGTAAAATTGAAGAAATATATGTAATAGCTAAGGATTAGGCATAGGTAGACACTACAATGGAACAAACCTATGATCACATTACAGGTCTATTGGAGTTAGCGATTGTTAGGGAGTCATTTTAAAGTGAGTTTAGATTCCTTCTCTTGGAATATTCTAGTAATAATTTTGATTTATTTCCTTGAATTTTGAAAAGCCTCAAAAAGATTAAAGACCGGGAAGAATAGATGGAGGAGTTGGATGCAGCCTTCACATCAAAGATAAATAATATTGTTATCAATGATGACAATTATTTGTTTGGTAAAGTGATTGAGGAGATTATGACTACAAGGATGTAATTTGATTATTTAGAGAAGAGAATCATATAGCTTAGAGCCAGATGTAAGCACCTGTGTACTAGGAAAGTACCTTCGTAGGGTTAGTTTGACAAAAAATGAACAAAATAAACTAAATTACCATAATTAGTGAGCTATTTAATGCAAATAAAGTCAATAAGCACTCTATAGATCTCTAATTAAGAATGCTAATGAAAATCTCTGAGCAAGCTTCCATTAGTGATAGTCCTAAGATGAGAAAATAATAAAAGATTAACACAAATTAAGCCCATTTCAATGAAACTATACTCAAGTATACCTAAAGATATCTTTCTAGCTTAAACTCTCAATAACTTGGATGCAATTCTCAGATATGTGGATCCATTCTCCTTATTTTACCCTTGATTTTATAGATTTTTTCAATCATAGGGGGTGGAGTTGAGTTAATCATGGTTAGGTCAAGGTTTAGTCTATAGTTTCAAATTTAGGGACAATTAAAATGGTTTGTCCTCAAAGCTTGGGACAATGAGACAAAATGAGTGGGCAAGATGCTCTCCCCTTATGAGTGATTGAGATTTGATCTTGGTTTGATCCATGTGAGTCTAATCCTGAATTCCTATTGGTTGAGGTATTTTCCTCCCATGTGGTGGATGAGGGAAAATATGAATTAATTAATTCAATTTAATTGATTTTTTTAGCCATGTGTACCCCTTAAATGGGTTGATTTGATTTTTAATTGAACTATACAATTAATTAGATTAATTACATAATTAATTGATTTATCTTGATTTATTTGATTTAATTTATTTATTTGGCTTTTGATTTTTAAGTATATTGGATTTTGGGTTGATTGCAATTAATGGTTTGATTTTTCCTTAGTTTCTCACTTGATTTGATCTTGACTATTTTTAGGTGATTACAAATGCCCCTCTTTGAATTGATGTACAAAGCGTATTGGTTCAAAGAATGTCTGATGTCTTGATGCAGGATCCTTGATTTACTAATGATTTATTTCGATACTAATGATAGATGAAGATTCCTGATAAAGTCCTAATTGATTGATGTTATCGATAATCATTTTGATGATAGATCTCGAATGCGATGCCTAATTTGACCTGATTTGCCAATTTTGATTCCCGACTGATAAATGCAAAAATATTTACGTTGAAAGATTATGCACCTAATTTGATTATGCCAATGAATGTCACTGATGATCCGAGTATATTCCCCCTTGGAAATGAAATGAAATTTGATTATGGTGAATAATTTTTCATTTTTAATCATTTTTTGTTGAATATTTTCAATTTTGCATGAACTTCAATTTTATTTCTGATATAGTTTTTAAGATGATATAATGATAAATGCCCCTGATTTGGTTGATTATGTGTTTAATTTGGGCCCTAGGTTATTTTCTACCAAATAACACTCATTTTAGGTCAAAATTTCTATATGAGGTGAAAAGTTAATCTTACTATTCATTTTCACCTCTCCATTTCAGTTTTTACCCTCTAAGTCTTCTGAGCTATGATGATGGTGGTGTCGTATAGGGAGCACACATTTGAGTGAGATCATTTTTATCAATGACCATTGGACTATGAACCTCTGGTAAGTACCCCTGGAAACCTCTCATGTCATTTTTATGCATTTAATTTCAAAAGAAATTGGATTTTTCTATGCAATTTTTTTTTCAATTTTTCATGAAATAGCGCGTACAATCTTTTCAATAGTGCGTATAAAATTCTTTTAGTGCATCTGCGATTTTCCATAGCACATTTAAACATTTTAGTAGCACGTACAACCAAGAAACTTAGGTTAACATTTCTCTTTTGTGATTTTCTATAGCACGTATGATTTAGTCTACACATTTAATACTTTTTGTAGCATGTACAGGTAAAATGTAGCTCATATGAAATCCTACTGTGCATATACATTATTATTGCATGTTTGATAATTTTAGTAGCGCTTTTGAAATTTTTAATGGTACATTTGCCTTTTAGTGTGTACAAGCATTTTAGTAGCATGTACACCCCTTTTTGCAAATTTTTAGGTCTTTTAGTCTGTTTTCCTGCTTTGTTGATTTCATCGATCAGTCAATTAGCTTGGTTGATGAGTCTTGTATAGAAATAAGTCATTTAATGTCAATTCTAATCATGTGATACTTAATTTTAATTGGCAATCCTAATTGGTTGGTCAATTGTGATGATGAATTTTCCATCTTCTCTGAATAGAATTAGGAAAATTGATAGTGGTTTGATAGGTATTTGTGATGCTTATTGACTTGTGATGATTCAAAAAATTTTAATTTTGATTATTGATGTGATTTTAACTTGCTTCCACAAGCTCCCCTTCAAAAGTTAGCCATCTGAGGGTTTTTTCCGTTACCATTTGAGATGATTGATGACCTTAGTGGGAAGGAGCACCGACTGATAGGTCATTATGGACTCTCCTTCTTACTTTTGATACCTTGATTTTAAGTGAATTGAGGATTACTTATAGCTATGGCAGAGAGGTGGCACTCTGACCATAATAAATTTCACCTACCGATGGGAGAGATGATGATTTCTCCTATGGATGTATACAGATTACTATGGATTCCTATGCATGGAGATATCATATAGTATGATCAGGTATGTGATGGTACTATATGCAGATGATTGTTTGGTCACCTGAATAGTGATGATGATAGCATTCTCTGGGCAAAGTTTACCTCCTTCCCAGCTCTTCCTGTAGTACTTGGAGTACTAGTCAGAGGATTTGTTACTTCTTGACCGACAAGGTCATGGCTTTGCAGTTGGATGGGACACATTCTTGAGGATATAATTAGTCATCCTCACATATTTGATTGGGGATCATGTGTACTAGCACAACTCTATCTTGAGTTGCGTGATGTAGTTTACAGGTGCGGTGCTACACTATCTAAAGGTGTAGTTTTATTACAGCTATGAACATGGGAGCATCTCCTTGTCACACGTCCTATTGTAGTGAGATAGTGAGATCCTAGGTGGTTGTTCACATTTATATATGAGGGGATGGTTTTCCAAGCGCATCTGAGAAAGTGAGATTATTGGAGACATATTATTGATGAATTAGACCAAGTTGTATGGTGGTTATAACTAGGATGCAAGCCATGGGTAGAGGATGTAGCAAAGTTCTCGTTCATGTGTATGCCCTGGTAGATGATTGGGAATACATCATTAATTATCAAGCGATTCTACTTTTACAGGGTTCTTTGACGGTATGGCCAACCTCAGGGAATGCCATAGGGACTAGCACTTTATGCTAGGGTACAGGCAAAGTGATCTCTTTTGGGTCTAGAGATTGACTTCCGAACAACAGGTGATGAGCTCTTGGGACTCCCTCATTTGGATTGGAACATGAGGGAGCATATAGTGGATGCAGGGATGACCGATGATTATGCTCAGTGGTTCCTCCATAACCCATTTCCTAGATTTACTAATCTTGTTGAGCCTATTCCTAGTGTGGATGATAGATCATCCAATGATGATGATGACACTATTGGTGGGGGTAGAGGAGGTTGTCATGGAAGATGGTATGGAAGAGCTAGGTGGGTTGAAAGAGTGGTTATTCCTATTGTTATTTCCCCAACTCCTATCATAGGTGGATGAGCACAAGTTAGAGGTGGCCCATTCTGAGCCTTGCATCAGGTTCACTAGATCAGATTAAGTAGATGAGGTCAGAACAGGGCTCAAGTGTTTAGACTAATTGCCCCTTAGGTTGCTTCATAGATTGGTGGGTAGGTTGATGCACAAGTTGCATAGGCACCTCCTTCTCAGGAACCTACTCAGGCACCTTCTTCTCAGATGCCATCAGTTTAGACAATACAATTCCAGGAACTAGAACATGCATCGAATGTCTAGTCTTTATAGGCTAAGGTTTTAGAGATCAAATAATAGGTTACCCAATTGAGCACAATGATGTAGACTTTTATGCTTGTGATGAGTCTACATGGGTTACAGGATAGTTCACGTTGAGGTCCTAATACAGGTCCAGGTGGTCCAGGCACAGATGGTGTTGGAGGTAGTGCAGGAACTGGTAGTTGATTTATATGATGTGCCCTATTGATTGGATACCATGTATTTTTATGATTCTTTAATTGAGACATTATATAATACATATTCTTTTATCAATTTTCTTCTCATCTTTGATTGATCTTTATGTTCTAAACTTTGATTTTATCGACTTTGATGATACTATGGACTTTGTTTGACTTTGATAGATTTTAATTTATATGATGTCATCATGTGTTGGATTTACTTTTCAGATGATGTATGATATGAAGTTCTATATGATCTTTCTCCATATGCTTTTTTTTATATTTTTCAGATGCAGATTATGATATGAATGCACATGTTTTACTTAATTTATGTAGATGTATGTCTTATTTATGACATAGATTAGATAGATACATTTATTACTTGGTTTAATGCTTAATGATGATATTTAATTCATTAATGTTTAATGATATGCGATGATATGGATGGATGAATAATGAGATGTAAATGCAATGAATAGATTTAATGCAATTATGATGATTGAAACATTTAATGAGTAATTTATGAACTAAATTAAGGATGAATGTGTTGGCATGTGATGATTTGGAGTAATGGAAATCCTCTAAGGGTTGTCATTTATGGAAACACTTATGATAAGTATGATCACATGTTGTGGAGATTGCCACTAGATTCATAGTCATGAAAATAATAGTCCAAAATCAGGAAAATAGGGTACAGTGCCACAGTTTTGGATAGCGATGGAGACATACAAGGTATTATGGCTTGTGAAGTTAATTGGAGGTCTTTTCATATATGTAAATGCTTCAGTTAAGATCTGAATAGTGGAAAAATGGAAGCTTAGTAATGTACCTAACATTCAACACCTATTCATTAATTGAAATTGGAATTGGAATAGCATAAGTAAATCTAGAAACATTTGAAAGTTAATTATGTCAAGATATATACCTCATCATGAAATTGATTTAGAAATACCTATTTTCTAAAGTCTGTGTGAGGTTTTGAAAGATTCTACAACTAGATATGTGATCAAAAAGCTAAGACGGAGAAAACCTAGAAAAGTTTCATCTTTCCAGTAGCAGGTTGACTTTGACCCTCATAAAAGGTCAAAGACTACATTTTTATTCTGAAGGTCAATTCTGATTTTGTTCGTAGATCTCGTAAGTTTGGTGAAAAGGGTACTCAAATCTATCCTCTGATTCCTGAAACAACAACTGTAGATATCTGAAAAGGGGGGTTTTGAGGGTGGCTATATAGGGTTTTGCCTTAGTCAAACCCCCATTTTGGTAATCTCCACCTCCATGAATAGCCGATTGAAATAGAATGTGTGTGTGTATGTATTGAAAGTGTAATGCCAAGATCTAATCCTCTAGATTAAAACCCTAGCATGAATATGTATAAAACAACAATGCATAGATTTGAATGAGATAGAAAATCATGCCAAGCCCCCAAGGCTAAAGTACTTCTACCAAACTCACAATCTGTAATTGTTACTCCATGATTGAATCTTTGAATGCTTGACAGTTGATAATGGTGGATCAAGGAAGAAAGGATCTCTCTTGCTCTAAATATGTGTTCACAAAGATGCTTGATGTCAATAATGGCTTGCTCTTCTATATCATCCTCTTTCTATCTTGCATCTTCACCATTCCTTGCTTGCTTGAAATCTTCTTGCTCATGAATTTGACTCCTTGAGAGAACTTGATCATGAGAATGCTTGGTTGTACTTGGTGAAAATGAATGTAAATGAGAGTCTTTATATAGAGGTTTCAAGGTGAGGCTCCTAGAGCAATGTGAGGACCCATAATTAAAATTTCACCTCAAATTAAGGTCCAATCACAATAACCAACTAAGGAGGGAAAATAATTAAATGAATTTCAAATTAAAACCTTTTTTCACTCGGATCTGAGAGCCCGACATTGATTTCAGGGCCCGTTGGGACCAAATTTTGAAAGAGGGGCACAAATTCTAGAGGAGGTCAGAATCAAGGTTGTAACTAACCTAGTCAAGATCAAGCTCAAACCTAACCTAGTTAGGTACAATCTTGATTTTGACCCTGTGGGCCCAAATCCAGCCAGAATTAGGACAGGAGGTCTCGTGGATGCCCAGAGACCTAGAAATGATAGCAGAAAAGGATAGAATGCTAGGGATAGGCACAAAATCCTATGATGACTATGATGAAGGCCAAGAGGACCTATTTCTAATTCCTACCTAGAGAATAGAGCCATGGGAAAATGGAAATTAAAGATAATCCTCAAGATCCTAACCCTAATTTCACCTAGAATGAAGAAGATAAGTGCAAAATGCATCCTAAATGTAAGTCTATCATGATAAATGTAATAAAAGAGGGTGCTAAAACTTATCAATATGGAAGTGCATCCATTTTAAGATGATACATTTAGCCCCCACTTTAGCTTAGATATGACACTACGTGAATATGCAAGCTAAAGTAAGAAAAACATCATAGTAAATAAAAAGGATATAGCCAAGTCTTTGATGTAAAGATCCTGCAGAAAACTGTTAGAACCTACAACACACAAGGTTAATCAAAATCTCTAAATCACCTAAAGCTTACTATATGATAATTTAAGAAGTGTATAGAGCCCCTTATGCCCCCCCTGTTTCAGCTTCCTACTTCGGAAGGGTGAAACAAGGTGATAAGAAAAACTCTATATACTGGAAATGCAGAGTGTTGAAAAAGTCCTTTTCTAGACCAATTAGAAGGATTCCTAACCTTCCTAAATTAGTTCAAGGAGTTAGGTATCTAAATCATGATTCCAACATGGCAAACGACACTGAAAATGGAGTTACCAAACTCAAGTTATGATGAAAAGAGTGGATGTCTGTCTAAATACATAAGAAGGGAAAATCCGAATTTACCCTAAGGAAACCCTAATAAAACCCTAATTTGAACTTATAAATAATGAAGAGAGAGAAATAATTACTCATTCTTACCATTTTTAGATCTGAAATGAGGAAGTAAGATGCTAAGAAGAGAGGAGCTTTGAGCGGCACGCCTGGAGATTTTGAGACACAGCTTGGCTACCGGACGGTCACTACCTAAGGTGAGTTTATTGTTATCCACCTTTGTACTTTCCAAATTCTTGTTTTTTATAGGCCAAGTTGATTTTACCCCTTTTAGGTTGACCCTGACCCACTTAGGTTGACATTGACCCATCTAGGTCAACTTTGACCCATGAAAGTCGACATTGACTAGAGGGTTTTTGTCAATTTTTGAGATGATGTTGACCTTGACCCAAAAAGGTCGACCCTGACCTAGTAAAGTTGACATTGACCTAGTAAGGTTGAAATTGACCTAAATGAGGTTGACTTTGACCTAGTTTAGTTAGATTTATAGATTTGATGATATAGATGACTGATATGATGTTTGTTTATGGTTGCAGGACCTAGTCTATTTCTAAGAGCTTCCTTTTGGGGAGTTTCTAGTCAAGGTCAAGGAGAGACTATCCAAACTTGATGATGAGGGGATGTAGTTACTAAGGGATGTGAGACTATACTAGGTATCAATCCTTCCATAGATCAGACTACATCGAGCCATGCTATCGGCTCTCATAGAGAGATGGGATGAGGATACATGCTCCTTCCATCTTCCTTGTGGTGAGATTACAGTTACCTTAGAGGATGTCTACAAGATCATGCGGCTTCCAATACAAGGGGAGACCATCAGACCCAGAGAATAGTGTGGTTGTGAGGAGATCTATGCAGACACAGAGTATTGTACATGAGTGCTTCCACAAATGTGGACCCGGTCAGATCAGAACCTACTATCTTCCATACTGTCAGGCCCTACACCTTTAGTACAGAAGGTGATGCTGTGTATAGTAGCCTTAGTTGTGTTACCCAACTCAAAGGGTACCATATTTTGTTCACCTCTAACACATATCATATAGAGGATGGAGAGAGATAGGACCATGTTCTCATAGGGTTGCAGCATGCTAGGTTAGCTATACCATGAGCTGGGTCAGCTAGTGAGATATCAGTGGGAGAGACTGTTAACATGCATGCTTCTACAGATTTGGGTATTTGAGCATTTCACATGTACACATCCACATGGAGTCCCCATGATGGTAGATGCGAGCATAGTGAGAGCCTTTGCATATCCCTTGAGAGATGTTTGGTAGTTTGGGGATATGCTCTACTGGAGAGTACATCTAGACCTTATTTCTAGCACCAATGTGATATGGAGACCCTACTGCCAGATGATAGAGTGGCCTGATACACAATTCCAGATGAGACATTCATAGTAGTGTAAACTGCTAGAGGGTCATCAGAGTCATATAGTGATGCCCTACTATTATGATCGGGTGATGAGGCAGTTCAGCCTATTACAGGGAGTCCCTAAGGCAGTACCTCGCTATGTTCATTTGATGAGATACTATTAGAGACCCAGCACCATACACCGACCATCGATAGTAGACATAGAGGATAGCAATATAGAGGAGATAGAGGATATAGAGGTACCATCAGCTGTAGCCTATTTAGGCATGAGCTAAGATTACATCAGGTATTGGAGTTTGGAGGGGATCCATCCTATCTTTCCTGAGGATTATCCCACAGGTGATCCAAGCTTTACAGAGAGGACACACTGGGATAGTGGAGCCACAAAGGAGGATGAGGACATCAGAGATGAGGAGCAGCACATCCCCAAGGGAGATCCCATGGAGGAGGAGGAGAGAGAAGATAGAGTAGATGAGAGAGCAGAGGAGAGAGCCGATGACATGCCCCTAGCCAGTGATACTAATACAGATATACCTATTAGTCACGCATCACCACTGAGATCATGATGACCCCCATGGCCCCACATAGAGACACCACCACTGAGACCTAGATATAGCAAGTGTGGATAGATTAGTCACTCCATGCCCCCACCATCTAGACACTTCAGCGACATCCAGGAGGGAGACCCAAGTATGAAATTTGAATGAATATGTGATTTGATTTGAGATAGACAAGATACTAGACTAATAAAAAATTTCTTTCTATAGCTAGCGTAGTGGAGTGGAGGAAATTTGTATCTGAGGTTCTCAAGGATACAATTATATCCTACCGACTACTAGCTGACGAGTAAGATTCTTCTATCGGTCATAGAGATCCTGACAGGCATGCTGACATATTTGTATGTATCCAGGGAGAGCTGAGATTGTGCAAAGAAAGAGAGGAGATGCTGATGGTAGAGGTATAGGGTCTTCGAGGATGTGTACAGGGTATGAGCATATCCAGGAGCCATACATGGACACACAAATCTTCATCTTCCTAGCATAGAGTAGAGAGATTTGGGAGTCATCGGCCATCAGAGAGACATAGTGATAGATGTAGTGATAGATAGGGCCATTGGACACATATGTATCAAAACTTTAAAAAACTCTTTTTTAATGAATGAAAATCTTTCTCTACCAATTAGTTCTATGTTTGATTACTATGCTTTCATCAATATAAAACTTAATAGAAAGAAATAAAGAAAGAAAGTGCATAAACATATTCAATATGTAATTTTTGCTAAAACTACATAACCTATAAAATGAATCTTTATAAGGAATACATAAATACACATGGAACAAATGAAATTAAGGATAATAACATTTAAGGTGCATAATATTAATGGGTTCCTTAAAAGAAACACCATCCATATCAGCAAGTTTGTAAGCACCCAAACCGAAGTCTTCAATAACAACAAAAGGTCCAAGCCAATTAGGGCTAAATTTTCCTTTTTTGCCTAGTAAAGCATTCACATTTCATAGGTTCTCATAAAGGACTAAATCACCAACCACAAATGTTATTTCAATTACCTTATGGTTGTATTGTTTCTGTAGAGATTTATGATAAGCTTTGATATGTTCTAATGCATGTATTCATTGTTCATCCAACATTTCTAATTCTTGTAAGCGTTGTTCAGGAAAAGTATCTTTATCAATTATCCCATGAAATGAAACACTTAAAGAAGGTATTTCTAGTTCCAATGGCATAATAGCATCAGTACCATAAACAAGGTTGTAAGGAGAAGTACCTGTGGTTGTATGAACACTAGTCCTATAGGCCCATAAAGCATAAGTCAGTTGAGTATGCCAATCCTTCACATGCTTACTAACTATCTTTCTCTAAATTTGTTCAATAATTTTATTTGATGCTTCAACTTGTCCATTAGATTGTGGATAGTAAGGAGTTGAAAATCTGTGTTGAATCCTATATTTCTCCAAGAATTTTGTGACTTCTTTGTTTTTTAAAGAGGTTCTATTATCCTAAATTATCGTCAAAGGAATACCAAATCTTGTTATGATATTATTAAGGATGAAATCAAAAATAACATTTGTCATTGTTGAATGAAGCAGAACAGCTTCAACCCACTTCATGAAATAATCTGTAGAAGTGAGAATGTAAGTATGTCCTTAAGAAGAGGCCGGTGAGATTTTTCCAATAAGATCAAAACCCCAAACACTAAAAGGCCATGGAGAAACTTGATTACGAAGCTCACGAGCAGGAGCATGAATCAAATTACTATATTATTGACATTGAGGACATTTCTTAACAAACATAAAGGACTCCTTCTCTATTGTTTTCCAATAATATCACATTCAAAGAAATTTATTAACCAAGGATTTTCCACCAAAATGTCCCCCACAAGAACTAGAATGAGCCTCTGTTGAAGCTACAGGAATTTCAATTCTATTGAGACATCTTAATAATAATCCTTCATAAGAGCATTTGTAAAGTGTATCTCCTAAAATGATGTAACGTGCTACAAGTTTCCTAATATGATTACGCATGTTCCTTGTTGCTGATTCAGGAAAAGTACCATCCTTCAAAAAATGAAAAATATATGAATACCATTCATCTAAATGCAAATTGAAATAGTCAAAGGTAATCTTGTCAAAAATTGCAGGGATTTTAAGAGTTTGTATAGTAAATTGAAATTTTTCAACATTGTTCTCAAGACAAACCAAGGAAGTTGCACTTGCCATGGCATCTGCATGTCGATTATCCTTCCTAGGTAAAGTCTAGATCGTATAAGAGGAAAATTGTGAAAGCACATCAAGAGCTAAATCTCTATATTATGTCATTTTAGCATTTTTAGTCTAATATCCTCCTTTAATCTATTCAACTATCAATTATGAGTCACCATAGATGTGTAAATGTTTAATATTGAGGGATGAAGCTGCTCATAGTCTAGCTATAAGAGCTTCATACTCTGCAATGTTATTAGTATAGGGAAAGGTTAATTTATATGATAACGGGGTGGGTTTTTTCATAGGTGGAATGAAGATGATACCCACACCAGAACTTGTTTTACACTTAGACCCATCAAAATACAATTCCCAAATATCCTCCTGTTGAATAGCTAGGATATTATCATCAAGAAATTCTATTGAAGAACTTTCATCTAAGTGAGGACAAGGAGCTTTAGCTAGATAATCTACCAATGCTTGTCCCTTAATAGACTTCTCAAAAATAAAATTAAGATCAAATTCTATAAGCAACATCACCCATTTTTCCAACCGGCGAGAGAGATCAGTATGTGAGAAAAGATGTTTCAAGGGATCAAATTTGACGATCACATTAACTTCAACATTTATGAGATAATGTCTGAGTTTTTGACATGCATAAACTATAGCTAGACATTGTCATTCTAAATCTGTATATCTTATTTCGTAATCAAGTAAAGTCTGACTAATGTAATACACAAGTCTTTCTTTACCATTATCATCAATTTGAGCTAACAATGCACTCACGGCCCGTGGAGTTGCTGAAGTGTATAAATGAAATGGTTTATCAAAATTAGTAGGTTGCAAGATACGAGGATTCAGAAGATACTCCTTAAATTGCTCAAAAGTTTGTTTACACTCATCATTCCAAGAGAAAGTAGTATCCTTTCTAAGCAAGGAAGTAAAAGGGATAGTTCAGTTCGCTAAATTAGAATTAAGGTGATGAATATCTTGTATTTTTCCTTGTAAACTTTGTAACTAGGAAATATTCTTAGGAGGAGGCATATTAACAATATCTTCAATCTTTTCAGTATCTACTTCGATGCCTCTCTTAGAGATTATAAATCCTAATAATTTACCAGAATCAACTCCAAAGACACATTTCTTAGGATTCAATATCATATTATAACTTCTAATTCTTTCAAATATCTGTCGTAAGATAGTAATGTGGTCTTCTCTTTGTATAGATTTTGCCAAGATATCATCCACATAATCTTCAAGAATCTTATGAATGTAATCATGAAAAATCAAGGTCATAGCCCGCTGATAAGTTGCTCCTATGTTTTCTAATCCAAAAGGCATCATGACCCAACAAAAGGTTCCCCAAGGTGTTATAAATGTAGTTTTAAATTGATCTTTAGGAAAGATAAATATTTGATTATATCCCGAAAAACCATCCATAAAAGATAACAAGGCATGGCCTGCTATTGAATCCACAATCATATCAATGTTAGGTAGCGGGAAATCATCTTTCAAGGATGCCATATTTAAATCTCTAAAATCAATACACATTCTTATCTTATTTTCTCCTTTTGACATAGGCACAATATTTGAAATCCAATCTGAGTAGTCAATAGAACGGATGAATCCAGAATCCAATAATTTTTCAATTTCACCTTTAACTAACAAAGCAATTCGTGGATTCATCTTTCAAATTTTCTGTTTCATAGGTTTCATATTCAGCTTTAAAACAATGTTATGAGTAACAATCTTAGAATCTATACTCGGTATATCTGAATATGTCCAAGAAAAGATATCCTTAAATTCAAGTAACAGGGAAACCATATGATCACGCTCATCCAAGTTCAAACACTTTCTGATTTTTATCATTCTTTCAGAGTCATTTTCATCCACTTGAATATCAATAGTTTCAGTAATTAATAGGTCATTTTTTATCAGAGAATCCATTGGTAAAGGAAGAGTATCTTGTTCTTCATGTTCTCCAAAATAAGCATCAGTTTTTAAACAATAAGGCTTTCCTCATTTGTGATGAAAATTAGGTAAATCCTCATAAACCCCTAAAAATTTCATTAAGGCTTCATCTTTAGGAAAAATATCCAAAGAGGATTGTTGATTAAGATCAATAAGCAATGGGTTAACCAACTTCAACTATCCACTATAAATATGATTAACATTAAGAGGAAAAGAAGATGGTTGTCTATAAGGATTGAATCCTAATCCATATGTATGATCATAAACTTCATTATCCAAAGGTACTTGTATACCTTGCTCATATTTACCACATCCTTTCCCATTAAATCCTAATTTCTTAAGCAAATGATAACCAGGACCATATCGATCAGTCATATCAGAAGGAGTCCAAGGAGTAGCATATGTCACAATGTCATAATAATCAGGCTTTATAGTTTCAATTGTTTCATTAATTGAAGCAGCAACAAAATTACTTTTTAGTTCCTCAGACAACGGAGAAGAAATTTTTTTTTTCTCAAAATCATTCTGTTGCTTCATGAATTCCATATTAGAGACCTTGTATTCTCCAATAAACATAGGATTAAAATCTAGTGTCCCTTGATAATCCTCAGTCAAAGATGAAGAAGATGGAGCTTCTTCTTGTTGAATCTCAGGTTGTTTTATCTCAGATTGTTGTATCTCCGATTGTTTTTCAATCTCTTTTCTAGGTTGAATAGATTAAATTTTTTTAGCATATTCCACATTTAAGCAAGGGGTCGGGGCATCATCTGCATGTAATGTATACATTAAGTTATTATAGATGAACCTAACCTTGTGATGAAGAGTAGAAGGAAATACATGCATAGTATGTAACCATGGTCTTCCTAAAAGAAGGTTATAATTGAGAGGTCCAGGCATAACATGAATAGGAGTATTTAGAATAATTGGACCAACTTTAACAGGTAAGGTAATAATGCCCAAAGATCTTTTCACAATATTGTTAAATCCATGTATAGGAACATTATAAGGTTGAATAGTAGTAAGATCAGCCTTAATGACCTTGAGCATATCCATGCTACAAACATTAAGTCTAGATCCATTATCAATTAAGGTTCTTCAAATGATACTTTGATTAATAGAGAAAGCCACCATAACAGCATCATATTGATTCTGCACCTCTAAGGAAGGTAAATCATTATAAGAAAACATAATAGGAGGTACAGAAGGCATAGTATTCATACAATCCAAAATAGAATGAATGTTCTCTTGATTAGGAGGTGAAGCAGGAAGAGTAGATAAAGCTTTTAGCAATGCCTCATGATATGTCGAGGAGGTTTGAAGTAATTCCCATAAAGATATCTTAGCAGGAGTAGCGCATGATTGATCAACTACGTTGTACTCCTTAAAGGTAGATGGATACCTAGGTGCTTGAGGAAGCATAGGTTGAGAAGGAGGTAAAGAGACTAGAACAATAGGTTGAGGGTTATTCTGTGTGTGATAAGTATGTGAAATGGAATTGGTGTTATCAAAGAAATCCAAAGGATCTCTAGGTTTACCCTTAATTGTTATACGAGGACATCCTTTTACCATTATCAAAGATGTAGGATATATCATTTTAGGTTTATCAATATTGCAAATAGTAGGACATGAAGGTAACCATGCACACACCCTATGGTAAAGGTTAAGTTGAGAGGTTGTGGATGAGAGTGAAATAGGAATATGATCCATGGAGATCATATTCAAACCATTCTCATCCTCACTACCATGTACCTCATTAGGGAATCTATCCTCTTGTACAATAAAAGCCTCATCAAAGTACTCAAAACAAGAATCATACATGTTGAATACAAAGAAAGTATGAAAATGTAAATATTTTTGTATTTTTAAAGGAATTTTGCAATGTTTTTGTATTTTCAGATATAAATGCAAAGAAAATGCAAGAAATCTAATCTTATAAGCATACATGATTTAAATCTAACACCATAAAAGAAAGAGTTGTCGTAAACGGGTTCACCAAAATGAATAGAAAAAAAATGGAAGCTTAGTAATGTACCTAACATTCAACACCTATTCATTTGAATTGAAATTGGAATTAGAATAGCATAAGTAAATCTGGAAACATTTGAAAGTTAATTAGGTCAAGATACATACCTCATCATGAAATTGATTTAGAAATACCTATTTTCTGAAGTCTGTGTGAGGTTTCAGAAGATTCTGCAACTAGATATGTGATCAGAAAGCTGAGACGGAGAAAACCTAGTAAAGTTTCATATTTCTAGTAGCAGTTTGACTTTGACCCTCATAAAAGGTCAAAGACTACATTTTTAATCTAAAGGCTGATTCTGATTTTGTTTGCAAATCCTAGAAGTTTGGCGAAAAGGGTACTCAAATTTGTCCTATGATTCTCGAAACAGCAACTGTAGATATCTAAAAATGGGGGTTTTGGGGGTGGCTATATAGGGTTTTTCCTTAGTCAAACCCCCATTTTTGTGATCTCCACCTCCATGAATAGCCAATTGAAATAGAATGTGTGTGTGTGTGTATGTATTGAAAGTGTAATGCCAAGATCTAATCCTCTAGATCAAAACCCTAGCATGAATATGTATAAACAACAATGCATAGATTTGAATGAGATAGAAAATCATACCAAGTCCCCAAGGCTAAAGTACTTCTACAAAACTCACAATCTATAATTGTTACTCAATGATTGAATCTTTGAATGCTTGAAAGTTGATAATGGTGGATCAAGGAAGAAAGGATCTCTCTTGCTCCAAATATGTGTTCACAATGATGCTTGATGTCAACAATGGCTTGATCTTCTATATCATCCTCTTGCTATCTTGCATCTTCACCATTCCTTACTTGCTTGAAATCTTCTTGCTCATGAATTTGATTCCTTGAGAGAACTTGATCATGAGAATGCTTGGTTGTACTTGGTGAAAATGAATGCAAATGAGAGTCTTTATATAGAGGTTTCAAGCTGAGGCTCCTAGAGCAATGTGAGGACCCATAATTCAAATTTCACCTTGAATTAAGGTCTAATCACAATAAGCAACTAAGGAGGGAATATAATTAAATGAATTTCAAATTAAAACCTTTTCGCACTCAGATCTGAGAGCCTGACATTGATTTCAGGGCCTATCGAGACCAAATTTTGAAAGAGGGGCACAAATTATGGAGTATGTTTAGAATCAAGGTTGTAACTAACCTAGTCAGTATCAAGCTTGAACCTGACCTAGTCAGGATCAAATTTGAACCTGACCTAGTAAGGTACAATGTTGATTTTGACCCTATGGGCCCAAATCCAACTAGAATTAGGATAGGAGGTCCTATGTTTTGTATGCCCCTAATAGGGTTTTTGTGATCCTATAACAAGGAAATGTACTATGTAACAATCAGCTCCTAACATGGCTAGATCTCTTAACAAGGACATTATACTTTAATGCATATTTGTGGGTACCATCCCCATTGGGTTTTTCCCTTTAATCAGGGTTTCCTCGAGAACAAATCATGGTTTCATGAGTAATGTGTTATGCTTATATGCTCTTTTCATTTCTACATTACTTTGGATTATTTATAATTGTTTAAAGTTTCAAATAATTTTTTGTAATACTGATTCACCCCCCCTCTCAGTATTACTCAATCCTAACAATTGGTATCAGAGCTATTGGCCCTTTGAGAGAAATCTTAATAGCTTAAGGGAGATCAGAATGGATTCATAAGACTTTCAAGTAAACTTTGAAACTGCACTTGAAGATCTGGGCAAGATGAAAGCTGAAAATGGCAAACTAAAATTCAAATTAAGAAGAGCAAAAGGTTTCATGAGGAAACTTAAAGAACAACTTGTGACTATAAAAGATCAGAGACAAGACCTTATGGAGAAAATCAAAGAATGTTCTGACAATGACACATCAGAAAAAGTAAAGATGTTGGAGTAAGAAAAAGAACAAATCAATCTCTTGTTGATCAAGGAAATTCAGAATGAGAAAAATGAAAGAAATAAAGTTGAAGAGTCACTAAAACAAGCCAACCTTTAGATGAATAATATGAAGATTGAACTTGAGCATTACAAAGATAATATCAAGAATTGGATAAATACAATCATATCATCAAAGGTGAACTCACTCAAACTAGACTACTTATTGAGGAGTTACACATAGGAAGTGAAAAGAATAATGAACAAAGAACTAAAGGTAACATAAGTGGACCAAATAAAGCTGGAAGTTCAAGAAATCAAGAAGAACCAAATGAAGCTAGGAATGAGCAAAAATATATTCCAAATGAAAGACCTACAAATGAAGATTATAGAGAACAATTCAGACCCTTCAGAGGTAGATGTTTTGGATGAAACAAAGTTGGTCACATGAAAAGAGACTGCAGAAGTAATGATAATTCTAAACCCTTTACTAGCTACTATTTTAATTTCTATGAGTATGGACACAAAAAGGAAGATTGCAAAAAACTTGATCAATCCAAGTATAAGCAAGACTATATCAAAGAAGAAACTACAGCCAAGATTACATGTCAGAAATGCAATAATTTTGGACACACTGCAAGGTATTGTAAGTTACAGACCAGTCAAGATAGAAGAGGACCACCCATTTGTTACAAATGCAATAATCTAGGTCACATTGTGAAGTTTTGTAGATACAATGGAGATAAAAATAGAAGAGGACCAAAAAGATTCAATGAACTAGAAACACCACCACCTATAGTCATAAGGAAAAATATTAGTGATAGTGGTAAAATCTTAAATGATTACATAAGTGAAAACAATAAATCAGAGAATCAAAAGATATGGCAAGTAAAAGTTCTAAATAAGATTGTGGTTTAGGGAGAGACATCTTGTGATGTTGTGTCTTCGCATGATGAATTCTTTGAGGCATCAACCTAGAAGGCCTCATGGCCTCATGGGGAGAAGTGGATGAAGACAACAAAAAATATCCAGCCCCTGTGTGAGTGGAATAAGCTCATGCGAGCTTATGTATGATATGTATAGATGTTCATGACTCTATGGATGAGATCACAACACTTGGAGATTCATCTTTTGTGTTCACAAGTTTTGCATTGTTCAAATAGCATGCGAAGTGTAGCTACCAGAGTTTAATGCTCACACTCAACTTGTAATGAATAAAAGACTTGAAAAACTTCATTTCTCCACCACTTTTTGATCAACGAATAAGGAGAGAAGAAGTGTGAAGACAAAGCAATAATCTTGCAGAGAAATTTTGTGCTCGCGTAAAGAAAAGCATCAGATTTGTGTGCATTTAAGGTATTTATACCTAATCTCTTTGAAATTCATGGATGCACCATTAATCTATGATGTAGTTGACAGACCTGGGTATAAGTTCAAAAGGCATCCATACAAATCCTATGAGGATGATCCGAAAGGGGCATTTTCCCAAACCCCCATAGGAGGGTTGCACGTAGAGGATATTAGGGCATACATACACTGCAAGTATGAAATTATTGGGAAAGTCAACATCTTCTATGAGTTGAATGGTATAATAGATGTGAATGGGTCTTTGATAGATGAATTCAAACATTTGAAAGACTTGCCAATACTCAAGTTAACCCATCTCACTAAATTCATGAAATTTGAATGGTTCAAGATCATTCTAAGTTGAGTTCATGATCAGTTCCTATGGATAGGAGATCAACCAGTAAAGATATGTGCTCATCTGATTCATGATATTACAGGACTTGATAGTGAAGGAAATCTACCTTTTAGTGAGAAAAGTCTAAGAAAGGATGATGAAACCCTCACGCACTCCAAATGGGACAAGAGGGCTATGACTGTAAATGATATATACCTTCAAGATGTTAGATTGGTAGCAATGCTTATTGGCTACAAATTATTCCATAATTCTAGACTTAATTCTATATCAGTTGGAGTTGTCATGATGGCTTACAGAATGGTTAAAGAAAACAAGCGGTACAACCTTTGCGAAGTTCTGGAACAAAAATTTTTAGAAAATTTTAAGGTCATTAAGAAGGACAAATCCAAGGCATTTAGGTTTGGGTCACTAATAATTCACATGTACCTTCATATTATTCACAATTTTCTGGTATGCATCCCAGAGCATGGAAAGACAATGAACCCACTGGTCTACAAATCTCAGAATACTATAGAAGGCAGAAAAAGGATTGGATCAATGGAGAACTATTTGGCATGATTAAGATCTTGCAAAGGCAAATGAAAGAAAGATATAGAATTCCTGAAAGCCTAGTAGAAAAGTATGAGGATACCATCTGTTTCATGGTTGAAACTGGTTGTGTCTGTTTTGAGGCAGTTGAGCAATGAACCAAATGGTATTACCCTATGGGATATGAGGTAAGTGTTGAAGTACTATCTATGCAAGTAGAACATGTATTAGCAGCAGAAAAGGATCCCACCCAAGAAAGATGGGGTACATATAGAGAAAAATATGAAAAAGTTAGAGAAGAACGAGAGAAAGTAATGAGAAAGAGGAAAGTCAGCAAGATAGTGGAAGAAATTACTATGAAGGTAGGAATTACTAAGATGCAGTACTTGGACTTGAAGAACAAGATGGAGGCATCTTCCAATGTTGTCACTGATTCACCCATTTCATTGGAAATAGAGAAGACAAGTACCATTAATTTATCAGTTCCCCAAAAGAAAGAAACACATGAAACTATGACTATAGAGGTTCTTAGAAGATCATCTAGGAACAGAGGTAAAGAGGAAGAAAAAGGAAGAAAAGGGTACAGAAGAGGAAGAGGAAACAGTTCAAAAGAATCCACAAACCTTGTGGAAACTTGATATGAAATCAATATAGAAGAGGGTTATCAAAGATGGAAATTTGACATCTATAAAAAGATACTATGAGAGGTACATCCTTGAGGATCAAGTAATCATTGAAGACACTATCATTGAACATTTTTTAATTTTCAAAAAGAATTTGTTGGAAGTTGAATCTAGTGTTCCCAAATAACTATATAGCAAGCTAGAAATCAGAAAATAGTTAGCACATTCAGAGGATGAGAACATAAGAAATAGAACAATTGATGATGTGTTTCCTATTGTGTCTATCCAGGAAAGAGAAAGAATCATAAAAGAACTAAAAACTCTTTTAAGAACAAAGACTAGACTAGTCAAAATCATGGCTAGAAGATACGATGAAGTAATTGAAGATACCCAAAAGGCATTAGATGAAGTTTTAATGAAAAACATGCCTAAAAGGGAGTCATCACCTAAGATTCATAAACCTATGTCCTTGGGTTTAGGAGAGAGTTCACAAATAGAGGATAAGAGTGGTCAAGATAATTTGCAACTAGAATTCTTTGTCATTGATGTACCTGTTAACCTTGACACTTTGTAGGATATGCATGATCCATTCACAGAAAAGATGGATATTGTGATGGAATTTGAAGAATAGGGATAAATAAAAGAGAGTAAATAAGAGGAAAAACAAGAAGAACAAGTACAGGAGGAGTTACACCATGAAGGACATCAAGAAAAACAACTAAAGGCAAAGGAGACCACTGGAATCAGTATCAATTCATCTCTATTATTGGCAAGTGTTGCTAAACTAGTAAGTTCGGATATGGATAGCATGGATGAAGATCAACTGGTGAGACTCTCATTCATGGCATTTGCTAAAGCTAAGGAAAGATCAGCGCAAAAAGGAGAAAAAAGAGCCAAGATAATGGGTAGGGTAGTAGAAATAGTAAACATGCTACTACCCTCTCCACTTATCCTAAAAGGAAAGGATGAAACTGAGAATCTCAGTATAGTACTGAATAGCTTTGATAGTCACTTTGAATCACTACTAAAAATAGCAGAGGAGAAGGCTAAAAAAAACTTCTTGGAAAAGAAGTTAAGCGAAGTTCATAAGTCCATCTCATGGGACTTAGACATTCTTAAGGCTACCACTCTTAAAGCCAAGAGCTATGTGGCACAAGGCAGAAAACTCTATAGCCATTATATAAATCCCTACAGATATTTGAAAAATGTAGAGGAGGGTATGGCAAAGGACAAGGTCAATCTTGATAGAATAATGGATAGTTGTGAGTCATCTTCACAAACTATGGAAGAAATTGACAAGGATACATCCAGATTACTAGATAAAATAAGGATACTGGAAATGGAGAAAGGGAGAGTTGCTGACAAATTTGGTTTGCTAAGACATATATTAACTCCCAAGCTCTCAATATTGGAGACTCATCTCTGTGAGATGATAAAGGTTGAAATTTCAATGACAGTATCTACTATCACTGAGCTTAAAGCAGTAGAGACAGCATCGTATGCACTGAATGGGTTAATCCATCTCAGTGAGCTACTGATAAGTTCATGGGATGAGGAGTTTAAGACCTTGGAAACATCTTTCCACGATGTCTTAAATCTTGTAAGAAAAAAATAGACCACCTATGCTTCAGTTTTGAAATTTTGAGATCAACCTTTGCCATTGATGACAAAGGGAGAGGAAGAAAAAGAGAAGGAAAAGAAGAGAAGTGCTTTGTGACACTTAGTCATTTTTATAAGTGTTTCCATCAATGCCAAAGGGAGAGATTTTTGGCATGTGATGATTTGGAGTACTGTAAATCTTCTAAGGGTTGTCATTTATGGAAAAGCTTACAATAAGTATGATCTCATGTTGTGGAGATTGCCACTGGATTCATAGTCATGAAAATGACTAAGTCTAGAATCAGGAAAACCGGGTACAGTGCCACAGTTTTGGATAGAGATGGAGACATACAAGGTATTATGGCTTGTGAAGTTAATTGGAGGTATTTTGGTATATGTAAATGCTTTAGTTAAGATTGCATAAGTTTTGGATAGCTGGTGTATGAGATACAGTGTTCGGAAGCTATGCAAAGATAGTAAAATAGTATATCAGGGTACATAAATAGTTGCGATGATTAAGGAAAGCATGATGGATATGATAACATGCTAAGTCATGAAAATAAAGTATAGTGCTGACTCTTTGGTAATATAAGAGTGCCGACTCTAGAAATATCATTTGCACAAGTTTTTACTATGTTTAGTATGAAATTTATGGAGCCGACTAGAAGGCTAATTGTCTATAAATATAGATTGCTCTTGTGAAAGAAGATATGTGTGATAATGATAATTTTTCAAAAAAGATAATATAAGTCATATGCGAGATCAGTAGGAGGTAGAGCTATAACTGGAACTATCTAAGCAAGATAAGTGCTTGTATTGTTCCCCTTTTGTGAACTATTTTGGGACAGTATTTATTGTAAGAGCAGTGTGCTCATGACCACCTTTAACCAAGTGTTTTGTATGCCCCTAATAGGGTTTTTGTGATTCTCTAACAAGGCTAGATCTCTTAATAGGGACATTATACTGTAGTGCATATTTGTGGGTACCATCCCCACCGAGGTTTTCCCTTTAATCAGGGTTTCCTTGAGAACAAATCATGGTGTCATGAGTAATGTGTTATGCTTATATGCTCTTTTCATTTCTGCATTACTTTGGATTATTTATAATTGTTTAAAGTTGCAAATAAAGTTTTGTAATACTGATTCACCCCCCCTCTCAGTATTACTCAATCCTAACAGAATGCACCTAATGATTGATAATAGTTAATTAATGAAATTAACCTAATGGCTGAAAACTACTTAATGGATAATGAAATAACCTAATGATATTTAATGATTAATGATGGACTTAATGCAATTTTATGACCTAATGATTAATGCACTTATCTTATTAAATTCAATTTAAAATTTAAATACAATGAACCCTAATGATGAATGAAATCCTAATGATTTAAACAAAATGATGATTAATACAATCTAACAATATGAACTTCTAATAATGCAATATAATGCAACTAAATGTAATGAACCTATAATGATGAATGCAATCTAATGCAATGAGATTATAATGAATGCACTTTAAGAATGACTTAAAATCAATGCAAATTATATGATGAATGCAACTTAATGCAACTAAAAATGTCTTTGATTTATGATTTAATTAATCTAATGCAATGTACCTTAATCTAAGTTTGATTTTTTATTTTATTTTTTGATTTCCAACACATTCTATCACATAAAGTAATGATGAAATTGTTCAATTTTTGCTTAACTCCACCCCTTTTCTTTTTCAAAACCAATTTTCAAGATAAGAATCCATTCAAACTAAATGCATTTAATCAATATGGATGTAGCTACCTACCACTATTAAGAATTATGAAGCCTTATTTTCATCACCTAGGGTTTTAAGACCTAAAATTGGTACAATCATCACTAGTTCAACCATGATGATATGAATACCTTTTTGTTTCCATGTTGCGTTCCTAATGCTGGTACAACTTTCACTGGCTAGATTCAACCATGAGAGTCTGAATACCACTTTCATCAGATTCAATGTTGCAAGTGAATTTTGGAATTATGATATTGAACATCAAAATATCCAAGGTATCTTGTTGATAAACAAATAGAGATCTCAGTTTCTCCATATGTACATGTCCTCGATGATTCTTTAATGATCATGTCATTAGACAACTGATACATATTTTAAAAACCTTGATCTTAAGACACTCATGCAGAAATCAATAAAATATCATGCTTTTATCATCTCTTATATGGTCCAAGACTTCATCGATTTTCTAAAAAGACATGATTCCACCAATCAAGTAATCACTTTGCAATTTTTTTTATGTTTTTCAAATCCATATTTCAAGTATAGTTTTTCCATCCATTTCATATTTGATTGTTTGATTTAATCCTAATAAAGAGGTAAAGTTGTTGTGAGATCATGGATCAAAAATTTTCTTTGTCGAATCAACATTAGGATTTTAGATTGATCGTCTTGGTATTTTCTTATGATTTAATGCATTGATTTGTGTCAATTGATGTCTATTTTGATGAATCCTCTTTCTTTTAGGATAAATTTTTCCCTAGTTTGATGTCATTGCATTGTTGAACTTGGACACTTTTCAGATCTATGATGAAATCTTTAGCTATTTACAAATTCAACTTTAGGATTTTATTATGCAATATTCACAAATCCTGGCAAATGCAATATCTACAACGCTGACTAGGCATGAGACTTAACTAGAATTTCAATGGCGTCTATTTACCAGGTTTTCAATGATTGAATTTATTTCTCTTTTTCTCTTTTTATGTTTTTTTTTCTACCTAGCGTCTATTTTCTAGTGATGCAAGAGCATCTTGGGTCTTGGAGCAATCTTACATCAACCAAAAACATTTCCTGATTTCTGTACCTATTTGCTGTTGTTTTCTTTACAAATGTTGTATTTGTTGGTTTCATGGTGTGAGAAGCTTACATTATGCTGAGGACCTATTTGTGAACCTTCTCCTATGAGCACATAAAGTTTGGATGGACTGTTTCAAAGTTATAGTTGTTTTCCTTGCCATCGGAACCGTGTTTTCCTGCAGTTTTGGTGCTGATTGTTCATGTTGGCGATCTTGATCCATAAGGAATCAGTCTTTGTGCTCTTAAGTAATTTAAGAGGACCTAAATTAATATCATTTTGAAAGAGCACAAGCCCTAATTAATTATGAGTAAAAAGTTATGCCCATTTTTCCTGAGGACCTATTTTCAGCCAGTTTTCAGGTGAAACGTGTGGTGTTTCTTCTTGCGATGTTCCATGTGATCAAATCAGACCTTTCACCCTTAAAGGAATGTTATTGGGTCATGTAAGGACCTAAATCCAAAGGTTCATCAATTTATATTAATTATAGCATTAGTTTTGGTTTAAATCTTGAGACTAGACCTATAATGTAATTAAATGTCTGACTGGCCGACCTGTGGCTTAGCTGGCTATATAAAGAGTCTAGATTGATGTAGTAGGGAATCATGAGTGAGATCTAGGAAGGGATTATCAAGATATATCATTGGAGAAATATAGGATGCAAGATGTAATTCTAAATTCATAATTCTCATTATATAAGGCTTAAACTTGGAAGGCCTCACAGTCGGGCATGTTGAAAGAAATAATATAATTCTCTTTTGTTGCTGCCAATTTATTGTCTCATATCCATTGTTATTTCATTGCTTTCATGTGATATTATATTGCTTCCATTGTGTAACTTTGAGTAGGGCTTGTTTGTGGATTCAAGTGGATTCAATTCTGCTTGATTCTACTTGTATCTACCCTTCCCCTACGTCAAGTGGTATCAAAGCAAGTTCTTTCTTGTGGATTGGATTGTGGAGAGCCTTATTGGATTGGTTGTAGGGTGGCAGATCTGAGATTTGACCTATAACTTGCAAAAGGTTACGATCTTGTTGGAACCTAATTGTTAAGATGGTTCGTGGTAGAGGAAATAATAATGCTATCATGGATATGTTGAGGCAAATTGCAACTAGGCTTGAAGCTGTAGAGATAGCCCAGAGAAGAGGAGCACATCTTGAAGATGTTAGTGATGAAGAAGAAGAAGTAGCACCTAATGCTAAACCTAAAATTAAACAAGATGAGGAAAGACTTTTGAGAGTTTTGTCTAAGGCTAACTCCAGACCTACAGTTGAAGTTGCTTGCTATGATGGAAGACTTGAGACCGATGCACTATTGGATTGGATCTTTGAGATAGATAAATACTTTGAGTATGAAGGTACTCCTAATAATAAGAAGGTTAAGATAGTAGTCACAAAGTTGAAAGGTCATGCATCTCTTTGGTGGGATCATTTGCAAACTAAGAGACAGAAGAGAGGAAAAGAAAAGATCAAGACATGGATGAAGATGCTTGGAAAGATGAAGAAGAAGTTTCTTCCAGCTGACTATCAAGTTAGTCTGATGAGAAAGATGCAAAATTTGAGACAAAAGGACATGATTATGAAAGAATATACTGAGGAATTTTACAATTTGGACATGTGGATGATGAAGTTGAGAAGGTGGCTAGATATTTGAATGGCCTGAGGATATCTATTCAAGATGAGATCAGTTATGTGAAGATAGATAGTGTGGAAGAAGCATACCAATTTGCTTTGAAGGCTGAAGAGAGATTGACAAAGAAACATGATCAAAGAAAAAGAGGAAGAGGTGGCAGATTTCAGAGAAGTAGAGGAAGATCTTATGGAGAAAGCAGCAGATCTGACAATGCAGCACAAGATAAAGGATGGAAAGATGAACCTGCTAAAAGGGGTAATTACTCTAGAGGTAGCTATATTGGTTACTCTAGGAATAACAATAATGGGAAAAGAGAAGAGAAATCTTGGTTTAAAGGTACTTGTTACAAATGTGGTGAAGAAGGACATAGAGCTTACGAATGTACTAACTCTGGAAAGAAGACTAGAGGTAATGGTAGAAATAATTTGGCTTGTGAAGAAGTTGAAGAAATGTCTAATGAACCTGAACATGGTGACAACTTGATGCTAAGAAGGATATTGTGGAATGAAGAAGCTGATGGGGAACCTATTTTGAGAAAAATTTTGTTCCGAACCAGATGTAAGATCACTGAAAAATGTTGCAAGGCAATCATTGATAGTGGAAGTTCTAATAATTTGGCATCCGAAGAGCTGGTTAACAAATTGCAATTGTAGAGATTGAAACATCTGAAGCCTTACCATATTGCTTGGATCCAGAAGGAGCATAAACTACTTGTAAGTGAACAATGCCTTGTAAAATTCAAAATTGGGAATTATCATGATGAAGTCTTGTGTGATATTATGCCTATGGATTGTTGTCATATTCTTTTGGGTAGACCTTGGCAGTATGATAGGAAAGCTTGGCATGATGGTAGATTGAATCAATATACTATTTGGATGGATGGAAAGAAACAAGTATTGTTGCCTTTGATAGAAAAGTTTGATGAAAGTCATTGTACAACAGTCAGAGTATGTTTGGTTGACGGTAAAAAGTTTGCAAGAGAAATGAAAGAACATAATGTCTGCTTTGCTTTAATTCCAAGAAAGACTGAGAAACAAGATGAGTTAGAACATGCACCTAAGGTTAAGCCTTTGTTGAATGAATTTCATGACATCATTTCTGATAATGTACCTAATGGTTTACCGCCTATGAGAAGTATAAGTCATTCTATGGATTTGATACCTGGAGCTAGTTTACTTAACAAAGCACCACATAGGTTGACACCTAATGAAAAGATTGAGTTTAATAGACAAGTGCAAGAATTGCTTGAAAGAGGTTTGATTAGGAAAAGTCTAAGCCCTTGTGTAGTACCTATTGTATTAGCACCTAAAAAGAATGGAGAATGGAGAATGTACATTGATTATAGAGCTATAAACAAGATAACAGTAGAGTACAAATTTCCTTTGCCTAGGATGGATGACATAATGGATAGTTTGAGTGGAGCAAAGTATTTCACAAAGATTGATTTGAAAAGTGGATATCATCAGATTAGGATCAGAGAAGGGGATGAATGGAAAATTGCTTTTAAGACTAATGAAGGTTTGTATGAATGGTTGGTTATGCCTTTTGGTTTGACTAATGCACCTAGTACTTTCATGAGGCTGATGAATGAAGTTCTAAAAAGATTCTTGGGTAAGTTTGTCATTGTATATCTTGATGACATTTTCATATTCAGTAAGAGTAAGGAGGAACATCTTGAACATATTAGACAAGTATTGCAAAGATTGAAGGAAGAAAAGCTGTTGATTAATTTGAAGAAATGTTCATTTATGAAAGAAGAGATTGTGTACCTTGGTTTTGTAATTTCAGCTAATGGATTAAAGATGGATCCTGAGAAAGTAAGAGCTATACTTGATTGGCCTACACCAGAGAATGTTGGAGAGGTAAGATCATTTCATGGATTGGCTAGTTTTTATAAGAAGTTCATCAGAAATTTCATTTCTATTTGTAATGCTATGACTGAAACTATGAGAGGAGATAAAAAGGATTTCAAATGGACACATAGAGCACAAAAGAGTTTTGAAACATTGAAACAAAGAATTGTAGAGTTGCCTACACTTACGTTGCCTGATTTTAGTAAGGTTTTTCAAGTTAAATGTGATGCTAGTGGAAGTGCAATTGGATCTATTTTGAGTCAAAAAGGAAAACCTATAGCTTTCTTTAGTGAAAAGTTGAATGATGATAAGAGAAAATATTCAGTTTATGACCAGGAATTCTATGCTATTATTCAAGCTTTGAAGAAGTGGAGACATTATTTGATGCCTAAAGATTTTGTGTTGTATACTGACCATAAAGATTTACAGTATTTGGGAAGTCAGAATAAGTTGAATTAGAGACATATGAAGTGGGTTGAGTTCTTACAGAATTTTTTCTTTTCATTGAAACATAAGAGTGGACAGTCAAATAAGTTTACTGATGCCTTGAGCCAAATAAGAAGTTTGCTAACATAGATGAGACTTGAGGTACTTGGTTTTGATGATTTGAAGTGTTTGTATGAGACTGACATTGATTTTGCAGAGCCTTGGAAAGCTTGTAAGGAACACATAGTGAGTGATAAGTGGACTGATTATTTCATTTAGGAAGATGTGTTGTGTTAGTCCATTTTCCAGTCATAGCAAAATCCTATGAAAATGGCCTCTTCCCTACAAATGTTTTTTTAAAAGTGTCCTGCCTTGTGTTCTTCATGTTGTCACCTAGCTCTAGTCCAAATTGCACGTGTTGAATTGCAAAACCTAGAAAGTTATTCAAGTTCTAAGGTCTACAGGAAAATATTTTTAGAATCTACCACAGTGTCGAAAACCCACAATGTTTTTGAAAACCTATGATGTTTTTGGCTTCCCTGCTACCTTTCGGTCTGTTGATAACCTAGTGTGTTTTTGGTCTTTTTGCCGAAAACTTTGTGTGTTTTTTATCCTCTTTTGTCGAAAACCCTATGTGTTTTCGACCTCACACTTCTACCCTATTTGATGGCATTTCCTATCTACACAAGTGCGATGGATGGTGGATCTAGGTCTACAGGCTCTTCCTGATTGGTTGTTGCATGGCCGCATGTTAGACTTTTCTCACATGCGATCATGCAACTGCTTGCCACCTGTCTGCGTGGGTCCCAGTTCTTCTTAGTTGCCCAGTGTGGTTAAAGTTCAGACAGAATCGGCAGTTGTCGCAAGTTTGCATGGTGAAGATGCACGGTGTTTATCCTTCACGCTTTTGTGACAGCCGTCAAATTTTCCTGTGTGGGCATGCCATGGGTCTGAGTGGGTCTGTGTGTTGGGTCTTACCGACGTGTCTTCTTCTCATTGGTTGGCTGCATCGGTAATGTGGTTTTTCTCAGTGGGGCCCAGTGTTAGAGATTTAAGATCCATGGTCGGCGTATGATTACATGGAATATTCTCATCCCATGCGATCATGCACCCACCCTCCGATTGGATGCCGACGGGTTTGTTTGCAGTGGGCCTGCTGTCAAAGGTGATGATGTGGCAACCTGGGGTTGGCTATCGCATGATCGCATGTCAAAGTTTTTTGACATGTGATCATGCAACTGGTTGACATGTGTCCCTGGGGCCCAGTGGTAGGTGGTAATGTGGCGTACGTGGTGGTGAGGTGGAAAATTTCTATTGAGGTGGTCATGTCTAGAAGAAAGGGGGCATGGGGCCAACACTCTTGGTGGCATGGGCACTTTTCATTGGCTGGTGGGTGACAATGTGGTGGTCTTATGGCCTTGTCACATGATCACAAGGGCCATTTTCACAGCTTGTGACCATGTGACAAGTTCCTTCCTTGCTAGGGTTTGATAATAGGTGGTGGAGTGGGCATTCTCGATTGGTCAGCATGGTGGTAGCAGTGGTGATTGCTAGGGATTAGTCACATGTTCGCATAGCCTTTGTCAAGGCTATGCGATCATGTGACTAACATTTTATGGCAGGCAGCGGTGATGGTTATGCATCAAGGTAAAGGTCTACGGGTTGTCGCATGTTCACATAGCCCGTTTCCTGGCTATGCAATCATGCGACAACTATTGTATGTTGTCATTGTAGAGTTGCAGAGTTGTGAAGGTAGTGTGGCCAAGGACCTTTCAAGGGGGCTCATCATTGATTGTTGACCGTGGTCAAGAGATTGCGGTCGCATGATCGCAAGGGTTAGTAAGGTTCCTTGTGATCATGCGACAATGTGAACCAGGATTCCTTCGAGGACCGCCGATGTGCCGCTAGCACCATAAAGTAACCATTTCTTTTCAATTTTAAATCTTCAAGAATGTTTCCTATGACCAGAAAGGACTGAAATTGATGACAGAAAGGGCCAAAGTTGGTAAAACTAATTTTCTCCACTGCTCTAGTGTGCTCCAGAGTGTGAGATGATTGCAGAAGAGATGCGGAGAAGTTAGTGAAATGTACCAAAAGTAGTTACAGGGTCACTTCTAGTTTGAATTTTGCAGATCTTCGGTGCCTTTTCAGAGTTTCTCATGATTGAAGATCAGATGTTGATTAAGTGCATTTAGGACTTAGTGTTTTCCCTCTGAATTGTATCAAATTTTGATGAACTTGAAATGCCTAATTGATGGAAAACCCTAATCCTAACCCTGGTTACCTGTAGCTTGTTGCATCCTACTAGTTTAGGATTCCAAGGTAACTAGTGGTATAAATTGTCAAAATTTTGACTTTGTAGAGGTTCCAGCTTAGAGTTCCTTTCTGGTTCCATGGAAGGGTCATTTTCCTGTATATTTTCTCCTTCTCTCTGCATATAGAGTGTTCTTCTTTCCTTGTTGGTTCTGAGAACATAATACATATTGTAAGTGACTTGTCTTATGTATGAGAAGTTAATATACTCTTAATGTTGTCAAGCTATCTCCATTTGAATTCTGAACTCATTAGTCATGCATCAAGGATGTTTGGTTTTTCTACCTTGCATTACCTAAGAGCTTGTGGGTGGAGTTGTCTTTGCAGAGATAACTAGTTCAGGGTTAGTATTCATGTATGTATGAGCTGAAATATCAAGGATAGGTCATGCTTGTCTTCCAGTGGATGTTGGTTAATGTATTGTCTATTCATAGGTCTCTTCTAAGGGGAGGGTCAAAATCCTTTGATGGGTAATAACATATTTGAATGCACAGGTGGGAACTAAGTTGAGGTTTGGTCATGGTGTGTGATTGATGTCAGCCATCAACACATTGAATATATGTTGTTTCTTATTTCATAGTTGTCATCTACAATAGGGTATTTGACTTTGTGGCCCATTGGATAAGGCACTGGTCTATGAAAGACTTAGGGTATCTCAGGGATCCCTTCAAACTCATTTTAAAATCATTTCCCTTCAGCTCCACCCTTTCCCTTTCTTGTTGTTAGGATAGATCTCTAGCTTTCAATCTCATTCCATGCAAGTAGGGCTATTGCATGAGATTTTCTATCATTAGGGTATAGGATACCTATAGGAGATTGATTGCTATTCCACATTAATCTATTTGTAGGCCTTTGGTTTGTCATGAGGTGTCATGAGTTGTAGATAAGGCAATACCCGCCTGAGTGATTATGGAGCTCAAAGAAGAAGGAGGATGTTCTCTATCCTCATCAATTGGACTATTTCCTTGTCAAACTTGAGTGTCTAACCAAGATCTAAGCCCAACCATTTGATTCAAGTTTGGTCCTACAAGGAAAAGATCCAACATGTTGTTTAAAGGAGTTCAGTTGTGCATACCTAGAGGATCTATGAGAGAGAACATAATGAAGGAGAAACATAGTGGTGGACTTGCTGGACATTTTGGGATTGATAAGACTATGAATTTGATTTTAGAGAGATACTTTTGGCCATAGATTTATAGAGATGTACAGAGGATGGTTAGAAGTTGCAGAGTTTGTCAAGTAGCAAAAGGAACTAGTCAGAATTTGGGATTGTATACACCTTTGCCTGTACCTGATAGACCTTGGGAAGATGTGAGTATGGACTTTGTTCTTGGATTGCCTAGAACTCAAAGAGGTAATGATTCTATTTTGGTAGTGGTTGATAGATTTTCTAAGATGGCTCATTTCATACCTTGTAAGAAGACATCTAATGCATTGCATGTAGCTGAATTATTCTTCAAGGAAGTGGTAAGATTGCATGGTTTGCCTAAATCTATTTCTTTAGATAGAGATATTAAGTTTATTGGTTACTTTTGGAGAACACTTTGGAAGAAGATGAATATGGATTTGAAGTTTATTTCTACATTTCACCCTTAGATAGATGGACATACTGAAGTTGTGAACAGGAGTTTGGGAAACTTGTTGAGATGTTTAGTTGGGGATAAGCCTGCTAATTGGGATTTGATTTTGGCACAAGCAGAGTTTGCATATAATAATTTAGTGAATAGAAGTACTAAGAGGACACCATTTGAGATTGTTACTAGATTTCATCCTAAGGGAGCCACAGAGCTGAGAAATTTACCTACTGAGATAAGAAGTGTTGAAGCTAATCATTATGCAGAATGCATGAGAACTTTGCATGATGAAGTTAAAAAGAATTTGGAGGACAATAATCTAAAATATAAATAGAGAGTAGAAAAGAGAAGGAGACATAAATATTTTGAAGTTGGAGATGAGGTTATGATTCATTTGAAGAAGAATAGATTTCTAGTTGGTACCTATAACAAGCTGAAAATGAAGAAGTTTGGACCTTGTAAGATTATGAAGAAGTTTGACAGTGGAAATTCTGATGAAGTGGAATTACCAGAGGACATGGATATATCACCTATATTTAACATTGCTGATATATTTGAGTACGTTGAATCAAATGATGAGATATAAGATGATCCAGATTATCCTAAGAAGAACAAAGATAGCATTGAGAAGATCTTGAATAAAAGAGTGAGCAAGATTACAAGAGGAAAAGATTACATGGAATATCTAGTTCAGTGGAAAGACAAGCCAGTTGAACACAGTTCATGGATTACACAAGTTGAGTTGGATCTTTATGATTTAGGTTAGAATATGAGTAGTGTCTAATGTGGACATCAGTTCTTTATTTACCCTAGGTGTCTGATGTAGGAGCATCTTGGGTCTTGGAGCAATCTTGCATCAACCAAAAACATTTTCTAATTTTTGTACCTGTTTGTTGTTGTTTTCTTTACAAATGTTGTATTTGTTGGTTTCATGGTGTGAGAAGCTTAAATTATTCTAAGGACCTATTTGGGAAACTTCTCCTATGAGCACATAAATTTTGGATGGACTGTTTCAAAGTTATAGTTGTTTTCCTTGCCGTCGGAACCACGTTTTCCTGTAGTTTTGGTGTTGATTGTTCATGTTGGCGATCTTGATCCATAAGGAATCAGCCTTTTCACTCTTAATTGTTTTAAGAGGACCTAAAGTACTATCATTTCTCAAGAGTGAAAACCCTAATTCATTATGAGTAAAAAGTTATGCCCATTTTTCCCCAAGACCTATTTTCTGCCAATTTTCGGGTGAAACATGTGGTGTTTCTTCTTGCGATGTTTCATGTGATCAAATGGGACCTTACACCCTTAAATGCATGTTATTGGGTCATGTAAGGACCTAAATCCAAAGGTGCATCAATTTATATTAATTATAGCATTAGTTTTGGTTTAAATCTTGAGACTGGACCTATAATGTAATTAAATGCCTGACTGGCCGACCTGTGGCTTAGCTGGCTATATAAAGAGTCTAGATTGATGTAGTAGGGCATCATGAGAAATATATAGGAAGAGATTATCAAGATATATAATTGGAGAAAGATAGGATGCAAGCTCTAATTCTAAATTCATAATTCTCATTGTATAAGGCCAAAACCCGGAAGGCCTCACAGCCGGGCATGTTGAAAGAAATAATATAATTCTCTGTTGTTGCTGCCAGTTGATTGTCTCATATCCATTGTGATTTCATTGATTCCATGTGATATTATATTGCTTCCATTGTGTAACTTTGAGAGGGGATTTTTTGTGGATTCAAGTGGATTCAATTCTGGTTGATTTTGCTTGTATCTACCCTGCCCCTGCATCAACTAGGTTTTCACCAAGGCACTTTTCTTCATTTTTAATGTTGTTTTGTATTTTTCTCTTTTTTCATTTTTTTTCCTTTTTATCATCAAGGCACCTATTTGCTAGGTTTTCACCAAGACAACATATTTTTTAAGATCATTTTTTGATGTTTTTGGATTTCTTCATGGATAATTTTCCACTTTTTTTTTTGACTTTTCTGTATTTTTTATTTTTTCTTCTTTTATGTTTTTCAATGTTTTTGAAGTTTTAAGATCACTTTTAACTAGATACAATAAATAGGATGCTTCCTCATCTAATTTTCTAATACTATTTTTCTTTATACCATTTCATTTTCTTTAGGTGTAAAACCTTTTTAGGTGTATGTTGTTGATGGGTTCTTGTAATTTCCTCTCCATCATGATTAGCTAGCTTGTATGTACCCATTTAAAAAAAATAATTAATCACAAAAGGACCTAACCAATTTGCTTCCCATTTCCCTTTCTTCTCTCTTTCTACTTGATTTTTAGGGTTTTCTTTTTGTACCAAATCACCTATTTGGAATGTCCTTGGTTTGATGTGTCTATTGTAATTTCTCAACATTTGATTTTGATACACTTTAAGATGATCAAAGGCTTGTTATTGTCTTTCATCCAGCATTTCTAATTCTTGCAGTCTAGAAATCCTATAGTCTTCTTCACTTAGCAATCCATGTAGTGAAACTCTTAAGGATGGGATTTCAACCTCTAAAGGTAATACCACTCCAACTCCATAAACTAATGAAAATGGTATAGCTCATGTTGGCATTCTCACACTTATCCTATATACCCATAGAGTAGGATTTATTTGAATGTGCCAATCTCTACCTAAATTTTCCACTGTCCTCTTCAATATTTTCAAGATATTCTTATTAATGGCCTTCGCTTGTCTATTTCCTTATGGGTAATATATTGAAGATGAATGGTGTATCATATGGAATTTTACACATAATTATTTCAAGTCTTTATTCTTGAAATATTTAGCATTGTCAGTTATGATGGCTTGAGGGATGCCATACCTACAAATTATGTGGTTCAATATGAACATGGAGATTTTTTTTCATGTTGCAATTGTACACACTAAAATATGCACTTCTATGAACCATTGCATGCAAGGTTACTCAAGAGTGAGGCCTCACAAAGCGGCTCATAGCTCTCTATGCATGGAGTTGCAAGGGACTATGAGTTTTGCTCTCAGCTAGAGCTATAAGAAAGTGACCTTGCTAGTCAACCACACAATGAGAGATTCAAGTGAAGACAAGGGCAACAATGCCAATATCTCCAAGAATCTAAATGGAAATGAAATGCAAATGCAACTAGTATGAATGTGCAAGCTAAGCTAAATGATAACAATGCAATGCTTGAAAAGAAATCTAATCTATGAAAGGAAATAGCAATGGATTACAAATCCTTCCTATTTAGACTATGTGAGATTGCATAAAAGGAAATCTACACTAAGAATGCCATGAATGCAACTATGAAAGCAAAAAACTATTATGAAATGCAACTAAGAATGTCAAGGCTTCAAAGCTTGAGTGTCTTCAAAAAGAGCTCCAAAACCTGCAGCATAACAATAGCATAAAACAAGGATATGCAAATGAAGGAGAGAGCTCTCCTTTTATAAGAAATGAGGTGAAATGGACCATTGAGATTAAGAGGCAAAAGTCTTAATCAGCGGTGGAGGTTGAAAGAGGAGCAATCCATGTGCACAAGTATCCTCCAATGAGAGTGAAGTGTTGACTTTTGAGCCTCATGTGAGACAAAAGTGCTTTTTCCCTTTTTATAAAATATGAATAATGCTTTATTTGTGCAACTTAGGATAAGAGGAAAGTGGGGGCTTTTTTATTTAATTGAAAGGGGAGGAAATATTCCTTTTAATTAAATAAAGACTTAGGATAAATGGTTAGCCCAAGGATAAAAATCCAATATATGATCGAAATTAGGATTTGATCAAGAGATTGATAATGTTGAAAATATTGATTAATGATCAAAATGATTCAGGATTGATAAATTGAATAAATGGGGCCCAAAGTCTAGGCGACCATTTTAGGGTGCATACAGCAATGGATAATGGCACAACTTTGATCCATTTGGTGAAGTATTTAGTTGCAGTGATAATGAACTTATGACCATTGGATGAAGGTGGGTAAATCATCCTTGTTAATTCCAACCCTCATTGATAAAAGGGCCAAGGTGTAGTCATTGGATGCAGTTCCTGTGCTGGCACATGAATCAAGTTTCCATGGTATTGATATTTTTGATAATTCTTCACAAAATGGCATGCATCTTTCTCCATAGAAGGCCAATAATATCCTATCCTTATAAGTTTCTTCACTAAGGTTAACCCATTTGAATGTGACCCACAAATTCCTTCATGGACTTCTTGTAAGGATAATATTGATTCCTCCTTCTCTAAACACCTTAAAATTATTCCATCTAGACTTTTTTGATACAATGTGTTGGATACAGGGGTGTAACAAGACGTTTGTCTTATAAAATTCCTTTTCTAGTTTCAGGTTTGGTCTGAGGGTAAGGTTTGGTCTTTTAGGTACATATAGATGGAGTCATGTCCCACTGATAGGAAAATGATGTAGGAGTTGGAAGGGTCAAATGTGGGTTGTCCCATTTCTTCTACCAAGATTGTGTATCTTTCACTTTGGTCCACCATTTGGAGGAGTGAAGCCAATGTAGGCATGGCATCTGCTACTTTGTTCTTTTATCTTGGTACTTGCTCAAATGTAATCAAGTTGAAATACTTCTTGAGATCTTCTATCATGTTTTTGTAAGGTATCAAATTTTCATCTTTAGTTTGATACTCATCATTTATCTAATTAATGACTAATTGAGAATCCCCACATATCTGCAATTTTGTCACCTTCCATTCTAAGGCCAATTTGATGCCAATGATGAATGCCTCATATTCAGATATATTGTTTGTACATGGAAATAGTAGCTTATATGATTTAGGGATTTTTTATCCTTGGAGAGTAATCAATAGTATTCCCACTCCTGGGTTATGTTGAGTATAAGATCCATCAAAGTACAATTTCCATGTTTTTGCTTCAACATTGATTATCTCTGAATCTAGAAATTTCACCTGAATAGGATGTTCATCTTCTTATGGTGCCTTAGCTAGTTGATCTGCTATGACTTGGACTTTTATTTCCTTTCTATCCACATACTCTATATCAAATTTGTTCAACACCATGACCCCTTTGGCCAATCTTCCTGTCAGAGTTGTTTTTCTTAGAATGTACTTTAGTGGATCACTTTTTTCTATGAGTTTGATCTCATGAGATAACATATAATGTCATAGATTTTGTGAAGAAAAAACCACCACCAAACACGCTCTTTCTATGAAAGTGTAATTCAACTCATATTTTAGCAAGGTTCCTCTTATGTAATAAATGACCTTTTCTTTTCCATTTTCATATTTTTTAGCAAAGAGTGCCCCTAAATAATGTTATGTCACTGAAATGCACAAAATAAAGGGATTTCCTCTTATTGGTGACATCAAAATGGGTGGGTTCATCAAGTACTTTTTGAGTAATGTGAAAGCTTCTTCACACTTATCATCCCATCTAAATACGGTGTCCTTATAGAGGAGTTGAGTAAAAGAATGGAATTTCTCCACTAATTATGATATGAACCTTCTGATTGATTGAATTATCCCTTGGAGTGATCTCATTTGTCTCATATTTCTAGGGTCCCCCATCTCCATTATTTCTTTAACTTTCACAGGGTCTACCTCTATTCCTTTAGCTAAGAATATGTACCCTAGAAACATTCTAGATTGTACTCCAAAGACACATTTCTTTGGATTGAATCTTACTTTGAACTACTCCAACCTTGTGAATATTTTCTCTAAGATAGGTAGATGTTCCTCCCTTCAGTGGGATTTTGCAAGTATGTCATCCACATAATATTCTAGAAATTTATGCATCATATTGTGGAAAATGGTAGTCATGGCTCGTTGATAGGTCACTCCTATATTTTTAAGGCCAAAGGGCATAACATTCCAACAAAATGTCCCCCATGCATATGTGAAAGCTATTTTATCTAGGTCTTCCAGTGCAATTTGAATCTAGTTGTAGCCACTAAATCCATCCATGAGAGAGAACATTGAGTGACCCTTTGTCAAATCCACTATAGCATCTATACTTAGTAAAGGAAAGTCATCCTTCAGACATGCCAGGTTGAGATCTGGAAAGTCCGTGCAATTTCTAATGGACTTATCTACTTTTTCTTAATTGGCTTTACTCCTTCTTTGATATTCAAGTGGTGCATGATCAACTTTGGATCTAGTCCTAACATATCATCATAAGACCACACAAAATCTACTTGCCTTTCTTTGAAGAATTTTATGAATTCCTCTTTTTCTTCATTTGATAACTAGATGTATGACCTTTGGCTCTACTTCAATTCCAATGTTGATCTTTTCAGTTGGTTCTACCAAAATAGGTGACCTCTCCTCATAATGTTCAGTAAAATTATCAAACCTCTCTTCCTTAGGTGCCACAATTGGCTTTTGAGCTTTGGAAATTCCCTTTCTTTATTTCTCTTTTTGGTCTAATACTACCACCTTGTGGTTTTCACCATTAGATTCTTTCAATTTTTCATTTTTTTCATTTTTTTCTCTTATTTTTGAATTGAGAGATCAGATAGTTTCCTTAATCATTTCTTCTTGATATTCATTGGTAGAAGAAGGTTCAACGGCATTTTGGTATTGGGTCACCAATTTATCATTTAGGAATGTAGGAAGGGTAGTTGGTTCCATCAAGTCTCATTCAATGAGTTCTGGATATACAAGGGATAAGGGATCAATGCTTTGATTTGGGTTAACCAGACTTAGGGACATGACTTTGTTAGAAGGTTCATACATTATATCGCTTAAGTCTATAACATGTGCTTCTTCTAAGTGTCCTAGAGAACTCGGGTCAAAATCCTCACTTGAATCCTCTTGGGTTTCTTGTGGGTAAAAATCTTGTGGGTTGAACCTATTGCTAGTGATGAGCTTCTAAAAGGCCATCTTTCTTAGTTCTTTTTATCCTCCTTTCAAACAGTTATTTTGCAAGCATACATGAATTTATGGTTTTCAAGCATATGAACTTATGGTTTTTATGTATATGTTACATACATACATACATACATACATACATACATACATACATACATACATACATACATACATACATACATACATACATACATACATACATATATATATATATATATATATATATATATATCTATGTGTGTGTGGGTGTGTGAAGACATGAAATAGAAATGTGGATAGTTTAAAGACATGATATTTTCTTGAATTCATGGACAAGAATGGTATAATGCAGTAGTTATACATGTTGATGAATGTTTCCCTACTTATGCTATGTTTTGGGTAGTCTTCCTCCTGTAGCCATAGGACTTGCAAGAGTGACTAATTAGAACTTTACACCTTTTTCCTAATATTAATAATAAGAATATATATGTATATGGGAGCTTGTGTGTGCATTGATTATTTTGCAAGTGTTTACCGTAGGCATTTAAGGACCGACATTGTGGCACTGGAATAGTCAAGGCCAACTGACGTTACAAGATCTTTGCAAGTGGGGCAAATCAATTACTATTTTCTATTGCATGCAACGTGGATTTAGTTCCCTCAACATGCTATATTCATAGAAGATTTATTCATGTTTAATGTTGTTTCTGTTCTGAAACTTTATGAGTCTATAAATGATCCTCATTTATGGAGTGATCTTAGATTTAGGAGGTAGTTGTAATTTTCCTTCAAAAAAATGACTATTGTAACTCTTTAGGAGTTAGTTGAATGAGTTGATTTTTATAACAGAACTATTGTGATACTATTTTCAATCAAGTGTAATCATTTTTATATGGATGAATAGAATGCTTAGTTCAATTCTATATCTTTTATCTTGATTGTATTTCATGTTCACTCATTCAAGGGGGCCCACTTGATGAGTGAATTGTTATGTTAGAGAGAATTCATTTTCCTGTTCATTTCTAAGTAAGGTAGAACTTTGTTGTTCCTACAGCTACTGATAATAGAATTGGTAGACTGTTCCTATAGCATAGGCGGTTAGAGTAACTCCTACCCTTGATTACATGCTTTGTTAGAGTAAATTTATTTATTGGTTTTAGCATAGTTTTCCTGAAGCTCAAGCATTTGAATTTTGTAGGATAGTCTTAAGATTGAAAGAGTTGAAGCATATACTTTGTGAATGCCATACCAATTTTACATCCCTAGTCGATAATTAAATGAGACTGAATAATTCATTTAGAAACCATTTAGGGTGTCCAATGCTGAAACAGGCAGTCCATTACTAGGGGTTTCTGATACCATTATTTGGCCAAGCATTTTTGGTGCCACTACCAGGGATGGTGTTAATTCAAACTTATCTTTGTAGTTACATTTTTAGTTCAAATAATATAGAGCTTAGTCTTAAGTAAGCATTTGATGCATAGAAGGAGAGACCACCTTGGGAGATTTCTTCCTCATAATAATCAGGAGGAACCATTTGATATTTTTAACCCTGAACTTGAAGAACCCCAAAATGAGAACAAAGAAGAAGAACCCTTTAAAAATCCATTTGTTGATGCTCAAGAACACATATCCTCTTCATCCTCTGAAGAATCACTACATTTGAATGACCTTTTTGTTGAACCTAAATACCAAGACAACCTACTTGCTCTTGTTATCTACAAACCACCACTACTAGGTCCTCCAAGAATGGCTCAGCCCACCTTTCCTTTTCCTATTCCTACTCAACAAGGTAATCAAAATTTGAAGAACATACCTACTGTTGCACTTCTCAAATTTTATGGCCTTATTACAAAAGACCCCGAGATCTTCCTCTTTGAGTTTGACATCCTTTTTTAGAGTTATGACTACACAACTGATGCCCACAAGTTGAAGTTGTTTCCATCCACTCTAAAAGAGGCTGCCTTAAGATGGTTCATGGGGTTGGGTGCCAATGCTATAGTAGATTGGAATACAATGAGAAATATGTTTCTTTCAAAGTATAAAGAATATTGTAGGGGTTGAGATTTGAAAGGTGATGACATTTTAAAAATGTCCCAGAAGGAAGATGAAACCTTGGAGGATTATGTCTCAAGGTTCATGTTTAACCTACAGTGTAATACATAGCACCAACTGAAGGAGGAATCACAAAAGCATCTTTTTCTGAAAGGTGTACATGATGGAAGCATTGAAGTATTAGATCATATGTCTAGTGGTGACATCACACAGAAAAACTAGGCTAACATAAAGAATATATGTCTAAATTATTCAAGGGCTATTGTGAAGAAAGTTAGGGGACTTAAAGACCTACCACATAAGTCCAATGGTGGTTTAGGGGTGTCTAAGGTGGAGCTATCCAATCTTCTATTTGACTTCAAGCAAGACATCATTAATGATATCACCACTCAGCTGGATAGTATGCAGGCAAGAAGGAAGAAGGACTCATTCAATGCCCAGTGAGTTTTTAAAGCCATAGATGAGGAGAATGAAGAAGTTTTCTATGTTGCTCAAAGGCATCTATGGGGTCAGAGACAAGGTATGCCTCTAGACCCATTGAATAATTTTTTTTATAATAATAATAGTATTCAATGGCCAAACCATAACCCTCAAAATTCTACCCCTCAAGGCTAGAATTGGAATTATAATTGGTCTAACCAACAGTCACACTATAACCAAGCCTATAAAAAACAATCGCCATTTAACCCATACCAATAGTAGTTTAACTCCTATCAGCAGCCACAACATAGTAACCAATGGCCACCTCATGGTAACTAGCAACAACAACCTCAGTGGGGACCCAACCAGCCTAGTCAACAGCAAGCTTTCATGCCTCCACCTTAGTAGAAAGCTATTATGCCTCCACCTCATGTAGCCAATAATAACCCTTAAAAGCCAACACAACTTCCTGCATAACCAACTCCAAATCCTAACAATAAGCAGCAAGCTTATTCCCTACAAGTAAATGATATTCATCTCATATCAGGAACTACATTGACTGCACCTAAGGAGCCTATAATAACTAAAGTTGTTGATGTTGAGGACATGTTCATGAACCAACCTATAGATGTTCCACCTATTCCTCAATCTGCACCAATATTTAAAAAACCCCCTTATCCATAAAGATTGGCTCAATCATCTCATCCAAAAGAAAACCCTATAGCAACTGATTTAATTGATCAACTCAAGAAAATTATAGTGAAAATTCCCTTGTTGGATGTCCTTAAAGAAGTCCCAATTTATAACAAAGCCATAAAAGAAGCATGTATTAAGCAGCTCGGAAGGAAGAAAAAAGACCCTGACACTGTCCATGTTTTAGGACAAATTTCTCATCTCATGCTAAAAAAAGTCTTAATTCCCAAGTACTCTGATCCAGGGAGTCTAGTAGTTACTATTCATATTAATGGCATCCAAATACAGAATGTCTTGATTGACCTAGGAGCATCAATCAATGTCATGACTAGGGAAGTTTTGTTGCGGCTTAGTATTATTAGGTTGTGAGATACACCTACAATACTAAAATTAGCTAATAATTCCACTGTTAAGCCAGATGGCATGGTTGAAGATATTTTTGTAACACTGGATTCTTTAGATTACCCTTCAGATTTCATAGTCTTGTCACCCAAAGCCACTCTAGGAGGATATCCATTAATCCTAGGATGACCTTGGTTAGCCACAGTTGATGCTTGCATTGCATGTCGCTCAGGAAAAATGACCATATCAGATGGGATAAATACCAAGAAGATAACTTTGTATTCTCCATCAAAGCCCCAAGTAGAGCTTGACTAGGTTGTCTGGCCAGATTTAGGTGATGTTTCCCTTGAAGAAAACTCAGTGCAAAAGCTCATGGTCATTGAAAGAAATCCGTTTATGGTGTCACAAGAAGAAGATGATATACTTGCAGAAATTCTCACTAACCAATATGGTTCTGAGGCATCTTCTTGTGCTATCCCTAACTATTCCCTAAAAACAATATTGCCCAAGTAGTCCTCACCTCAGTCTCCTACAACGTTTTATTATCTCCACACCTTTTTACTGCATGATATAAAATCTCCATCACTTGAAGAAATCTTGATGTTGGATAAGGTCAAAAGAGTTAAAATTGTCTTGGGGAAAGAGTTGAATGTTAATAAGAATCTCACTGCATCTCAAATGTCTAGTCTTCTCAAGATTTTGCAAGAAAGTCAACAAGCCTTTGCATGGGACTATACTAATATGAAAGGGTTAGATCCTAAACTTTTCACCCATAGAATCTATATAAGCCCTAAGTGCAAGCCATTGAGACAAGCCCAAAGGAGAATTAATCCCACTATGAGAGATATAGTGAAGACCGAGTTGCAGAAGCTTCTTAGTGTCAGTTTCATTTATCCTATTTCTGACAGCCAATGGGTTTCTCCTCTAGTAATTGTCCCAAAGAAGGGGGAAAAGTGGAGAGTTTGTGTGGACTATAGGGACCTTAACAAAGCCACTAAAAAGGATCACTTTCCACTACCTTTCATTGACCAAGTGCTTGATAATCTTGTTGGTAAAAAGTATTTTTCATTTCTAGATGGCTTTAGTGGATATAACTAGATACAAATATCACTAGAAGACCAAGATAAGACAACATTCACCTATCCATGGGGAACATTTTCTTACTTATTCTTACCATTTGGATTGTGCAACGCACCTACTACTTTCCAAAGAGTAGTGCTTGGTATTTTCTCTGACATTGCTGTCGACTATGTTGAAATTTACATTGATGACTTCACTACTCATGGAACCACATTTGAGGAGGCGCAAGCTAACTTGGAGAAGATTCTTAAGAGATTCCAAGAATATAACCTCTCCCTTAACAATGAGAAGTGTTACATGATGATGGAGGAGGGAGTTGTCTTGGGACCCTACCTCTCATCTTTTGGAATTCAGGTTGACCCCGCAAAAATTGCAATCATCAACACACTTCCCACACCAGTTAAGAAGAAAGATGTCAGGAGTTTCCTTAGCCATGATAGTTACTATAGAAGATTCATAAAGGATTTCAGCCAATTTGTAGCACCTTTGTACAACTTTCTAAAAAAAGAAGTCAAGTTTGAATGGACAGAAGACTGTAAAGCATCATTTCAGCAACTAAAAGATGTTTTGACAAAAACACCTATTCTTAGAGGACCTAACTGGAAGCTTCCATTTCACATCCACACAGATGCATCTAACTATGCCATTGGAGTAGTCCTAGGATAGAAGGAAGGTATTGTTGAACATGTTATTTACTATATTAGTAAAAACTTGTAAGGTGTTGAGTTAAATTATATTGTCACTGAAAAAGAGCTATTAGTAGTCATCTATGCACTCAACAAATTTAGGCACTACATCACAAGTTATGAAGTATTTTTTTACACTAACCATTCATCCATTAAATACTTGATGAACAAACCTTCCATTAGTGGTAGATTAGCACCTTGGTTACTCCTCATGCAGGAATTTGATGTGAAGATAATAGACAAACCAGGCAAGGCTAATGTGGTGGCTGATTTCTTATCATGATTGCAAGTACTTGATGATCTTGCAGCAGTTGATGATAGCTTCCCTGATGAGAACCTATTTTATATTGATTCTTTTAATCCATGGTATGCAGACATATCCAGCTACCTTGCTACAAGAAGAACACCACCTCACTTCTCTCCTAAGCAACACCAACTTCTGGTTGAGAATATTTTTAACTTCTCATGGATCTCAGGCTTTATGTTCTATACAAACCCAGACTAGGTCACCCAAAGATGTGTTCATGAGGATGAAACTTATGACACTCTATGGGCATGTCATGATGAGCCATGTGGCAGCCATTTTGCAGTGAAGAGAATGGCCTATAAAATTATGACAACTGGATACTACTGGCCTACTTTTCATAAAGATGTAGCTAAACATACTAGGCACTATGATAGATTCCAGTGCATGGGACACCCAACAAAGTCTGATGAAATGCCCTTGTAGCCGCAAGTAGTGGTCATGCCATTTGACAAGTGGGGTATTGACTTTGTCAGATCCATTGAACCATCTTCTCATGGGAAGTTGTATATCTTAGTATGCACTGACTATGCCACAAAGTGGGTCGAAGCTAAAGCCATGAGGCATGCCAGAGATCACAAAGTTGCTGAATTTCTCTATGAATGTATATTCACCAGATTTGGAGTACCATGGGAAATAGTCATGGACCAGGGAGCACATTTTACCTCAAATATTATCTCAAAGTTGATGTAAGATTATATGGTGCGCCATGGTAAATCTTCCCCATATCACCCCCAGGCCAATGGCCAGGAAGATATAACCAACTGGGAGATAGAATCTATTCAAACCAAGATAGTTGTAGTTCACAAAAAATATTAGGCTACCCGTCTTCCTGAAGCCATTTGGGCTTATCGCACAACATGGAAAAGCACAACTGGGTTTACCCCTTTTGAGCTGGTGTATGGAAAATAAGTATCCATGCCTATTGAGTTTCAGTATAAGATGCTCAAAATAGCCCTAGACCTAGACATTAATCTTAGTAAAGCCCAAGAAGACAGGTTATTACAATTGAATGGGTTAGATGAATATAGGAAATCTGCACTCCACAACACCGAATTGGTCCAGCAACAGAGAAAAAAATGGCATGACAAGTTCATTCGAGAAAAGAAATTTTTTGTGGGAGATTGGGCACTATTATATGACTCTCAATACCAGCACATGCCAAGCAAATTTCAAACTAGGTGGCTCGGGCCTTATGAGATAATCTTAGTATTTGATAATGGAGTAGTTCAACTTTCAACCATTGATCCTGTACGGTTCAAACTACTTGTCAACGAGCATCGCCTCAAACTCTACAACAAACTAGTCAGTTGTGAGGGGTTCCTACAATAGTTTCAGCATAGTGATGGCACATTCATTCCTGTAGCTAAAGAATCTGGGTCTCCTACCCAGAGTTCTGTTGATTCTTGATTCCATTCAAGAACTCCATAATAAACATTTCACATTTTGTGGAATTATTTCTCCACAATAAATGTCATCTCACCTTCTCTGTCTACCACCCTTCCATTCCATCCCATCACTCCATCAATGCAGGTGATACTTTTCAAAACACTCCTCCTGCAACACTCACCAGGTTCGTGCCACATACCCTCATACATATTTTATTTTATTCATTATGTATTAGGAATGCGTGTTGTTTTACTTTTTTTTTCTCTTGCATGTGCTGGCCTGGTGGGACCCATGCCTTTACTTAGTTGGGGGGGGGGGGATATTCTATTTTCAAAATTTTTGAATTAGCATGTAAACATTGAGTTTCTTGTCTTTATGAGATGATTGTCATCATGTGCTTGTTGATCTATCCTTCCGTGATTACATCATCACATCTGCAATGAAATTAAAGACATTAAAATCTAAAGTTTAACTTCTAATGATATGTTTGGGGTGGCAGCCCTTGGCATGAGTGAACTATTATGAGATTTGATGCAAGTGAAAGTATCATTAGATTTCATGTAAAACTCTTTAATTTCATGAAGTAAGTAGCATTTGGTACACCTCCTTTTTTGTATGCAACGTCTTGTGCTGTAACACTTTGAATTCTATGATTTTCCATTGTTGTGCTCTATGAAAATACCAAGTTTCTACAAAATTTAAATTTTCTAATCATAACAATGGGAGGAGATCTTCAGAGGCATGAGCTAGTGGATCACAGGGTTTTGTTGGGTGATGCATCCAATTGTGAAATGTTTAAAAGGAAAGGATGGTTGGACTACTGTTTGAGTCTTAAGGGGTTCGGTGAAGAATTAGCTCTGCAATTTCTAAGCACTTTGAAGGATGAATTTGTAGTGGTCAAAGGTTTAAAAATTGAATTTATAGAGGATATTGTGGTTGAAGTGACTGGTTTGCCACAGAAAGGTGAACAATGGGCGAAGGACCTTGACTTGCATTCGGCTAGGGTTCATTTCACTTTGCATGATGACCCTCAGCTAGATGTAGATAAGAAGCAAGGCACTTCTAGGCTATCCTTACCCTTGGAATTCATTCAACTAGCTGCATTCATCATCCAGTACT